>OY282594.1:20103396-20709146 GCA_958298965.1 Chrysolina haemoptera
TAGAAAGAATTTAAAAAGTCAGCTATCTGAACGAAAATGCAAATTTTCACTGTCAGATTTTTTCTTTCCTTTTCAGTTAGAGTCTTTTCACAATATCTATCAGATGTAGTTCAATGTCCAGCGTGGCTTGTGCCGGGGAAGTAGTTGTTTTCTATTAGATATTACAAATAAATCACATTTTTCATTTTTCAATTTTCATGGAGAATGTTCCCCTTTTCAACATGAATACCTCCCAAGAGGTTATCTTGAACGATGGAAAATAGCGACTAAAGTTTGTCTTTCAGTCGCAGATGATTCCACAATAGATTTTATGAATTTCCTATTCATATTTTCGAACTAAAATCAAAATGCTCATGACAGGTCTATGTCAAAAAATAATTTTTAAAGTGTCACCGCAGAAGAAATGTTTCTCTCATATCCATCCCTGATGTGTATGCTTCTGGAAAGCCTGTTTTATTCCAATCCTATATCAATCCTCCTGAAGAGCTTGGCAAAGCGAAATAGATTTTTGTCGACCAAAATGTATTGGGGATTAAATGCGAGAGAAGCGGACCTTGCTTCAATGAAATGAACGATTTCTGTGAGTGATATTTTTTAATAACATTCTCCTATCTAATTTATTTAATGATTTTTTCAAGGAAAACTAGAAAGAATTTAAAAAGTCAGCTATCTGAATGAAAATGCAAATTTTCACTTTCAGATTTTTTCTTTCCTTTTCAGTTAGACTCTTTTCACAATATCTATCAGATGTAGTTCAATGTCCAGCGTGGCTTGTGCCGGGGAAGTAGTTGTTTTCTGTTAGATATTACAAATGAATCACATTTTTCATTTTTCAATTTTCATGGAGAATGTTCCCCTTTTCAACATCAATTATAATACTCTTCATGAAAACTGTGCTGGGGAGAAACGGTTCTTGACCTGATAGGGGATTAATTTTAAGTTAAAGTCAAGTAAAATATTCTCCATCGCTGATCCGCGGAGTGTTATAATTCTGACGGAGTGATCAAGAATTCACTGATGAAAGATTCGATTATTTAGAGTCAGTATCTTGGAGTCCCAACACAACAACAACTGCCAGTTGATAAGTAACCTAGGATGCTTTTCCTGGAGCAAGTAAAGCTGTGAACTACACAGAACCGTTCTGTGGTGTGGCAAAAGCTATACCAAAAACAAACACCAATTCATAGATCTAACAGAAATCTTAAGAATGGCATTTTATCAGAATTCACAGAATTTCTACCTAGCCAGATAGGGAGCACAGGGAATAGGGGTCAACAAATACAGTGACTGCCAAAAAGTATGTACCATATGGGGAAAAAGTCTATTGTTAGAGTATTCGAAAAAAGATTCCTTGGTGAAGTTTGTGCATGTCCGATAACCTGAAAATCGATTTTGACACATGTCACGTGATCGCTGGTATGGCGGCAAATTGAAAAAAATTACTATGAATAGGCAAAAAGTCAAGTAAAATGGCAAGATATCGAAAAAAGTAATTTGAAAAAGTTGCTTAGAATTCAATTCTACACACGTATAAGAAGTTTGACAAAATAATGTGGGAAAATTGAAAATAGCAATTTTTTTAAAATATTTTCCCAGCTTTATAAAAATATCAAATTATTTTCTCATGAACAGCTTGACCATACTGAAATATTCCTATTTCAATGATAATAACAAAACTTTCTCATTTTCTCAACACCAGAGAGCAGTAAATTAAAAAAATTGAATTTTGTCAGAACCCTTGCTGTTACATTGGTTCGTATCTAACAGTTATATCAGAATTCCACGATTATTGCGATATGGAGAAATCCAAAAATATCGTGTTTTTCCGATTTTAATCAATTTTTGATGATAATCGCACATAATCAGTGGTACATAACATAATAAGTGGTATGATTATTACCGATAATTTTTTGGAATATCAATGAATTGCAATCCCAAAGCTGAAAATATTGCATTGGGATTGCCAACGAATTGATAGTCCAAAAAATTATAGGTTTTTAATCATACCACGAATTTGATTTAGGACGACAATATATCGATTTGAAATAAAGAAAAATCGTGTCACCTGGTAATTGATGCTTTACTTCTAGCCGTATTCAACGGAATACCTACTCTTTTCCACGGCCTCATCTATGATACCAATGGACATTTGTCCCCAACGATCGCTCATATTGATAAATAAAGATAACTAGTCAAAACACATAAATTTGACGTTTATAATTTAAATCATTATTTTCACTTGACAGATAGTAAAACAAAAACTAAGCCGGTTTATCACCGTGAAAATACAGCGACAAGCTATATTTTTACTGTAGTTCCGATTCTATTGTCTGAATTTCAAAATTTGAAATCCACTGATTGGTTGTTAAGCAAGGAAATATATTGTCTTAAAAATAGTGTGTCAAATTAAAGAGGCTAGAGTTTTCAATATTGCATGCGAAGTGAAACGCTCTGGCACGATTATCATTGAAACTTGATTATAATCTGGAAAACACTATGTTTCTGGAGTGTCATGTCATCACAATGGTCGTGGAATTCTGATGTAACTGTTAGATACGAACCAATGTAACAGCCAGGGTTTTGACAAAATCCATTTTTTTTAGTGCTCACTGGTGTGGAGAAAATGAGGAAATTTTGTCATTCTCATTGAAATACAAAAGTTTCAGTATGGTCAAGCTATTCATAAGATAATAATTTGATATTTTCATACAGCTAAGAAAATATTCAAAAAAAATAGCTATTTTCAATTTTCTCACATTATCTTTAAAAACTTTGAATATGTGTACAAAATTTAATTCTAAGCAACTTTTTGAATTAACTTTTTTTGATATCTTGCCATTTTATCCCACTTTTTGCCTTTTCATAGTAATTTTTTTCAATTTGGCGCCATATCAGCGATCACGTGATATGTAGCAAAATCAATTTTTAGGTTATCGGACATGCACAAACTTTTCCCTAGAATCTTTTTTTGAATACTCTAATGATAAACTTTGTTCCAATATGCTACATACTTTTTGGCAGTCGCTGTATATGAGTAAAATCGGTATGGCAGAAGAAATGCTATCTATGCAAATTCTGTCATGAAGAAAAGAAAACATTAGTACACATGTAATAAAATCTTGAGACGCTGCTGATTGCGTGCCAAAATTCATTTCATTAGGCAAGCAACCATCATACATGTGTATCACATATGACAGGACCTCCTGATTCGGCAATGTTGTGTTTGAACCCTTATTATCTATTTAAAGAATTAGTTTATTCACTCAAGAGTAAGATATGTACATCATATTATTTTCAAACTAGAAACCATATATGTTATGTAGCCAACCTGACATACAAAATATACACTAGCTAAAGTAGAGGGGTGTTGGAAAGCGGCTTAACCCATATAAAATATGCGCCAGGCATAAGCGAAAGTATTAGTTCACTCGAGTTAGTCACACATATTTCATTTGTTCACCCCCGTAAGGAACATTGTTATTCACATCATATGACATAGCGATGGCTTATCAATAATGAGGTTTCTACACTGGTGGAAAGAAAACATAAGGGCTTATGGAGACTCGTTATGAAGACAGGTCTAGTTAAAGAACTCCAAACGGTTTTGAGAACACATACAATAGATTTGGTTGGATGGAAGAGGAGGATCTGGCTGTGCTTTCTGTAGCGCAGTCAGAAATTGAATCTTGCCATTCGATTTTTAATCAATAAAATCTATTATTATCTAACATGTGCACGGTTTACAGGCGTTAATCCAATCAAACTAAAGATTTTTCAGTTCCGAATGAGTATCTTGAAGTATTATGACTCAAGACTGGATTTAATAATTTGATTTCTTGGTAATGAATTCAGATTCAATTGAAATTCCAAGATATGTAGGAATTGCGAGGTATAAACTCGTTATTTTATAATTTCTAGATATTAAATTGGATGAAAAAAAACCTAGTTGTTGAGTAGAAAACTGAGTGGATATTATCATATTCCGAGTTGAAATGTACTGCTGGTAACCCCCACAGCAGAACGTCCGAAGGTTATGGTTAATTCGACAAAGCACTCATCCATGAACCTTGCATGCATGTGAAGGAAATGAAATGACTGGTACTAAAGGCCATCAGATAGTAATAGATGTAGGTGTCCCATTTTCTGTACAAGCCTCGAATAGGGTTGAAAAGTATATCGATTTGAAGTAAAACGTTGTCGATTTTGAAATCTTATCTGACTTATCGCCTGAAAGGACGAAAATCGAATAACTTTATCTTGTTCCCTTTCAACAATACATGCAGAAAGACACTCCCAATGTTCACTCGCAGTGGTCGGTCGCGTAACAATATACTTAATAACAATACTTAAAAGGCAATTTTCCTTAAGTACGCTGCTTTGGAATGATAAATCACATGTCATGAATGGGAGTGCCACTTTCGAGTTACAAATCGCTTGAACGACAACAAAAGAAGAATTCTCGGACCGGGTATTGTATGTCATTTTATTTTCATTGAAATTAATGTTAATATTATATTCACAAAATGAATCGTATTCATTCAACGCGTAACTATCTAAATCTAATCATCTAATCTATTTCTTCCTAAAAACTGAAAAATGCCAAAACCGCAGCGCGTGGCAACCAACGTACAGGTACAACGTAACAAGAGCATTTAAGTCTAATTCCAATCTCTATTAGACTTGGGACTAGGGTAACTGAATGATTTGTGTTATTCGATTAGTAAACCTGATCTTTCTTTGAATTCTGTTACACATGAGTACCTGATTGATTTGCCTTATTCGCTTCAAGTTATAGTAGAGGAATATTAGACATTTAGCTCGGACTCCAAGTTAGTTGAACCGATTTTCATGATTTTTTTTTAATCGTTTCTAAATCGAATTTGAACCAAAGTTTACCATTTGAGAACACTTGCTTTTTTTTAAAAAAATTTTTAATTAATTTTTACGGAGAATTTACGTAGTTGGTGTATTTTGAGGATACTTGATGTGATATTTCTCAGGAAAATAAAGAATAGGAAGAGACTCATACTATATTTTCAGTTATATCGTCAATATCGTTGTCAATTGAGTCCATTCTAATGACCGGTGCTGCATTAATGCAGCTTGACCCATTGCATGCACCACACACTCCAGTACAGTGTAGTCCACTTTTTCTGCAACCACACGCTGCCCCACATCCCTTCTGACAGTTGCAGAAAATAGTTTTTAGGATATTTTCTGGTGCCGGTTGCTGCTGCATAGTGACAGGCCTCAGAAACTGTCGATCATATCTCCAACCCCACTCCGTTGGAGATATTTTATTTCCGATCCAAAGTTGTACCTGGAGATACACCCTCTTGATATGCTCGGCTGATGCGTCTTCGGTCGAGGGCAAACAGTGCAACTGCGTCGCTCTCGTATTTTTCGCTGTCGCCTTGATGAAAGTCTCGTACCTAGGTTGAGATGTTGAAAGAAATTTGATTAGATCACAATATCATCACTTTTCAAAGTAAATTATATTTAAAAATATTTGAATACACACCTGAATTTGTTCAGCGATTTTTTTGATTTTGGAGCTCGATATAACGCAAGAATGCATGTAATCCCCACGTGAAGGAGATTTTTGATGTCCGGATTTTCTGTCTTGAATACCTCAGCTAGGGCATGAAGATCTGCTCTCTTTTCGAAAACTTTTGCTAAATTATTTTTGCCTTTATTATAAAAAGCTGATGTCGTGTAGATGTTCTTGGCAGCGGGGGAATTTGTTTTTCAAGCCCTTCGAAGAGAACACTTTCTGCTCTATTTTTCCCCTTCCCTGGTTTTAGATAATAAATCTCCTTACTGTCAGGCGTGAGAGCGGCCAGAATAATTAACACATCTATGTCCTCAGCTACAACAACCACATTTTCTCCAACAACGTTAATCGCTGTCGTAACGATCAACGTATCTGCGTCGCTTTTAGCTTGATGACACAGAATGTGCTCTGCCGTCAGGAATTCCCTTAACATTGAAATGAGCCGCGATTTATTATTACTGTTGGCCAAAAATTTGTTCTGTGCGATTTTTAATAGCATATCATTTTCAAAAATGCAATCCACTGAAGCATTTTTCAGGAAACGGCGATTCCTTTCTACAGATTTCGTTCCGTCTTTATCATAGCCATAAAAAACAACGACGATATTGTTCCCATAATTATTTTTCAGGTATCTTATGTAAGCTCCGCAGATATTCCCAAACTTTTCCTCCGGTTGCCATTTAACGCGGTGCAGAAGCATCCCTCCATCAATGATAAAGACGGGTTGTTCGATATTTTTAATATTAATTTGTAATGATGGGAACAGATCAAAAAATGTCGATATTTTAGTTTTCCGCATTCCTGCTCCATCAAAAAGAGACAGTGGATAAGGAGCCAGCTCAACCTGCAGAGAATTTTTTAACTTTTCATCTGATTTCATCTGATTTTTTCGAGACGCAGAACCGTTGGAACAGCAGTAAGGGATCAATTGGAACGGTCTCATCGTGGATCTTCATTTTGCTGTGTACGGCCAAGAGAGAAACGACTTTATTTTGTCTACACAATTTCACTTCCTTGAAATTTGCTTTGTCCATTTTTTTCATCGCCTTGACACCCACCTCAAAAGCGTCACAGCAATTTATCGTCTCGTCGCCTGCTACTCCCGTTGCGATGGACATTATAGGACCAGTTCTCGAGAAAGGATTGTGTTGGCTCAGAAATTCTTCAATTTTTTTGATATCCGCACTGTCTCTTTTCATGCGAGCATCGGTTGCGTCAGTATGCTGAAGACTTTTGTCGAAAGATACGTTGCAGAAGTTTTCTATAGCTTCGAGTATATCCTTACAGTAGATGGTGCCTTCAACCCACTGATGAACGACGCTTTCCATAGCACCACGTCGAAAAGGACCACCCTCCAAATTCATAGCTCTCATCAAAGTTTGTTCAATGGGTTGATCAGAAGCAATACCCGCGAAATATTTATTCGATCGTCGAGCTGTGAAATAACCTTCTTCTGTAAATTTTTTGTATTTTTCCGGATCCATTTTCTCACTTAGCTCCTTCATGTCTTGGATATATAATTGAGTGGATTTGGCATACGGAAAATGACCCGCAGCGTGAAAGTAGGGAATCATCAATTCGGTGGTACTGAGATGTAAGTCCCACTGACCCATTCGTTCAGCGGCAATATAATCCTTCAGTATGGATACCATTCGAAAATATGCAATCCACAGCTTACACGTCTTACCCTTTTTTTCGAGTTCTAATAGTTTGTCTTCAAACAAACGGGAGATTTTATGGAAAACTTCGTTGTCTTGTATTTCGTTCACGTTGAACACGTCAAATGTATTTGCAGATTCTTCGTCTTTACATAAAGAGGAAAATTCGTCATTGCTTTCTATTAAATCGGAGAATATTAGTCGGGAGAGAGCCAGTTGAAACAACGTGTGAGCTCTTACTGCTCGAGCATAAGCTTTTCCTGATAAAATGTGCTTCAAGGTATTTTCCGCATACACGGTTTCAAGACCTTCTTCGAGGCCACTACCTTCCATTATGAAGCCGATACATCCCAAGAATGACATCAGTGTATGGAACCTCCCTGATCTAATGACGATTAACAATTGGTCTGTCAATGACGACGCCGCAACTATGTCACGGGACTTGGCATATAGGGGTTGATCGAATGTAAGAATACAAGTTCTGAGGCCAAAAGCTTCTGCTTCGCTTATGGAATGTTTTATTGCAGTGTATAGCGTACTGTAATCACTAGAAGTTCCATTGACAAACGGTAAAAAATGTATCCTGGAAGTTTCAAATTTTTCACCCCGCGTCAGCATTTCCATAAAACCATTCCAACCAATGTAGCCGTCGCAATTCTTGTATTGTAAGAACATCCAAAGAATATTCAATTTTGTTGTCAATGTTAGTTGTAGTTTGAGCTCTTTTTGCGGTATTGTGACACAAATTTTTTTCAATCCTTCACCTGCCGAGGCTGTATAAGTTTCAATCGGGATGTGACCTTTCTGAATAATTTCGGACTCGGTTGAAACCTGTTCAAATCGTTTGAGCGGTTCTCTAGGCTTTAGCCCGCCTCCTGGAGTAATAATGGAAATTGATCCCAAATTGTGGAAGGTACCTTTTCCATCAATGGTATCCACATTAAAATCTGAATTGTCGTGCACGAATTGTACAAAAGTCCCAGGGTTTATCTGAGAAGGCGTCTGGAATACAGCAGAAGTTTCGTATAGTCTTGCTTCGCTGTATGCACTACAAAAGCCGAGAGCATGACATATTTCTATAACTTTTTTAGAACCGAATTTCCGATGAAGCGTTACAGACAACGCGACTTGTAGGGGCGATAAAAAAGTTCGTGGCCTGACTGCAGCCATAATGGCATGAGCGAAGAAGTGCACTTCTTTTCGTTGAAGGCTATGCTTGCATCTTCTTTTTCATCCTTCAAAATAATTTCACGAAGAAGATACAGCAGTGCGCTTGGTATGGATTCGTTGATGTTATCGAACATTTGATCGCTCGGTGGATAATTCTCCTTTAAACATACTTTTGTTCTGATGGGTCTACGAAGAATCTCGGCAGCAGCTCGTAAAATGCGAAATTCCTCTTCATCATAATTTTTTGAGCGTTGATTATACCAATCGTCCGTCAAAATTTGGTCACGTTTTTTCACAAAACAGATAATTGATTTACCTCCGGCTCTGGTAGATATGATTATGTCATCTTCATATTTCAATAGTAGCCTTTTTTATGGTTTTTTCATCAGGAACATGCGAGCCCGTGATTATACCTTTCAACTGTTGCATATCTCGTCCATTGCGTCGTCTACTACGACCATAGCTTGTCTGGGTGAAATTCTCGTAAGAATTGCTCGAGCTTGATCATCTCTTCGTTCTTTTACCAGGTTGAGAAGTGTTTCTTTGAACTGATAATCACTTACCAAACTGATTTTACTCCGGGCTGCTTTAGGTAACTTTATATTTTTTACCAGATCTGATTCTTCATTGCATAAAAATCACCTACTCTTCCACTCGAATCCCGCAGGAGCACTTGTCCTTAGTTTTTTCTTTGGTGAGCTATACTTTTGTGATGTTGACTCTTCGGATTTTTATTTGTTTTGAAAAGCATTGATGTATTTCTTATTGACGTATTTTTGTCGACATTCTAAGTGAACATAAACCGATTCAACGCTATTTAAAAACTTTAATTTTCCATCGGATCTCTCGGTTGCAGCATTCCGCAAATTAAGTATTCCTCTCTCCACTTTTATAAGATATCCAGTACTTTCGCAAATGAAACATTTCTCACCGTCATCGTTGGAATTTACAGAGTCTTGATTGGGCTCACCCATCTTTAAATGTCGATACTTAATACAAAATGTAATTGCACGGAAACAATGCACTCGCTACAAAGTATTTTGTGTTTTTCAGACCAGGTTGTACAAAACATGTTCACCAACGGTTTAATTAAACTCATTTCAGTTGCTATGGAACTAGACATGTCATTTGCTAATCCATAGCAACTGAACTTGTTTTGTACAACCCGCCCTCAAAATATTATTTCTACTTATTTGTAGCACTTTTGTGCAAATAGGCCGGATGGCTTTCGGAATGCGACCCGCTCCCCCTTAAATGCTCCTACGGTCGTATACCTTAGTGGAAATGTAATGGCTGCTACGTATTTACATATAGTATAGGGCCTAAACTTGTTTAAAAATAAAAAATCACCATAATACGCTTATATGAGTACCTCAAGTACACTTTTAATGCGATCAAACGATTAATCCGTTTTTTAAAAAAATTCAAAAAGGCAAGTGTTCTCAGATGGTAAACTTTGTTTCAAATTCGAGTCCGAGCTTTGCACGTTTTTTCGTCTAATATTCCTCTACTATTACCTACATAAGTAAAAGTTAAATGTATTTAATTTTAGAATGCATCTGTTCCTTGAATATATTACATAATACTCAATCACATGTTCTCTTTTATTATTTGTTTATTCGATTGTGCTTTTCGTTTTTCATATTAAATGAAACAAATTGAATTTGACATTTTTACAACCTTCATGAAACCCCAATGACAAACCCAACTATCAATTTGAAGGCATTTGACCTTGAAAAAAAAAATTCATCTGTGGCGCTTTTCTATTTTCTGTCACCCCGCACCACGAATTATCTTTTTCTTCCACCTTTATGATACCCCACTGACAAACCTATCGATTTAAAGGCATTTAACCTTGAACAAAAAAATCCATCCCCCCATGGAACAAAGCTGTATACGCGTCTGTGACTGTTTGAACTGAGTATGGTTGCAATGGTTGTCCGAATGCACGAACAACATAATTTTATTCAGTAGCAATGATTGGGAAGGGTGTTTGTTGCAAATGTGATCTGTTACTATTACTCAGCGAAAGAGGAAACAATGTTGGGGGATGTATTATTATTTTTTCAGTTTCATTAATCGATACAGCAAAAAGTCTTTATCTAAATGTATTGATATTCATTTTCTCCCCCTATCGATAAAAATACTTTGATATGAATGGTGTGACTGAACCTCAAAGTTTACTCTGGAATCATCTGCCATACTAGTTATTTCCAAAGTAGAATTTTAGGCAATTCATTTTCACTGGCTCTTCCGCCAAATATTCAGGCATAGAGATTGAACTCGGGTGGAACACGTTCGAAGACAGAGTTACGTTTGTTGAACGTTTCGTAACCCGTGTCACAAAAATAACTTCACGAGAACACATTGGTTTGTCTCAACCATTCACTTTTTCGAAAATAATTGAACTTCGAAAAGAAAAATTAAATAACGAGTAACGGAATCTCAAACTTGTGATTCGAGCTTCCATTATGTGTATTTTTGTAATTTCTACACTTGAATACGAACGTTGTGTTTTACCAAAGCAATCCGACATTGAATGTCCGAAACACAAGTAACTAATTTACATCATTATCTAAAACTGTTAAACGGAGAACGTAAACTTCATTTGTTCGGAAATTATACTGAAATAGCAAAGCAATTAATTAATTTGAATTTTGAATGACCATTTAGTTGAAACTTCAGGTTGTAGGTTTGAAATCACACCACCACAGAGAAGATATTTTTCCCTGGCAAGTTCTGTAGCTACACATACTTCATTTCGTTTCATAATCCTTGTTCCGTTCAAAATCTGCATCTCAAAAAAGTTGCTTCCACAGAACAAAAAAGGTACGTTATATCAACAAAAAAGTGAACGTCAACATTAATTTTGAACAATGAACGGTCGTATGTAAATTTTCTTGTTGAATAATTTATGACTGCTGTACTTTGAATGAGTGAATATGAGTCATTAGATTTATGTTTGCTGGTTATTAATATTACGAATAGATTTACAGTGAAGCTGCAGACATTTTTAATAACCGACACCCAGAGAAAAATCTTCACTGTCTGACAGTAAGAAAATTATTGGAAACGTAAGAAATTAATTTAGCAACAAAAGCCAACAACGGATTGCCAATGATGACATGGAATTTGAAGTAATGGTTTCAGCAATCGAACATCCTAAAATATCCTTGCGAGAAAGGTCAACTTCGATGCAAAATTCTATTAATAAAGATACGGTTGCAAACATTTTAAAAAAGAACAATTTTCACCCATAGAAGTCTCGATTTATTCATACGTTAAGAGGAGATCATGAAAGATGATTTGAATTCTGCTGTAATATACAAGGAATGTTAGAAGGAACACATTTATGGCTAGGCATATTGTTTTTTCGGATGAATCAACATTTACATCAAACGGAACAGTCTCTAGCTACTACCGTTGATGGAATGATACTAATACAAATATTACCATCAAAACTCGGGACCAGTATGCATTCAAAACAAATGTGTGGTGTGGAATTTACCGAAATAAAATAATTAGACCTTTTTTTTTCATGAATCTTTGAATGGAAACCGTTATTTGCAGTCTTTAGAGAATGAATTAGACGATTTCCTTAATAATGTTCCCCTCCTCCAACGTCAACACGTATGGTTCCAACAGTACGATGCCCCATGCCACAGTAGGTTAGATATAAGGCAATACCTTGAAAATCATTTTAATGGAAAAATTATTCATCGGTATTCTGAAATATGTTGGACTCCTCGTTCTCCCGATTTGATGCCACTCGATTTTTTCTTTTGGGGTCATACCTGAAGAAAAAGGTGTATCTTCGAAGGCATTTACAGATGTTGCTCATTTGGAAAGAGTCATTACAGAATGCGTTCAGAGTATTACTCCGGCTATGGTTAGAAGGGTATTGAAAAACGTTCGTGATAGAACAATTACCTGTATAGAGACAGAAGGCGGATATGTTTAGCCGTTAGTGAATTGAGTGAGCTAGAGTCCCTGTATGGAATTTGACATTTGATCGTATATTAGAGTTGGGACACTCTTTGACAGGACGTCGAAAAAACGCGTTTTAGATTATGTCTACCTTGTGAGGCTGAATGAGCACAAGGGCGTATCGTCAGTGGGGAAATGTGTAAAATTATGCTTTGAGGTACACGTAACCCGCGAGTATCTATAACTGTGATGATATCTTTCAAAATCGAATATTTATCAAGGTTGTCAAGTGAAGCTTCCGAAACGGAATAAATAATAAATTCATACCGTAATGTGTTCGATACAGAATTGTAAGAGCAATTCCATTGATTTATATCATTTTCCTGGGGATCCAGCTCTATTGGGGATTCAACATTGGATGCCAGCACCAAAGTGGTGAAAATTGAACTACTCAAAAGATGAGCAGAATATTCACCATGTATATGTACCAGATTTCCATCACTTATCAATAAATAGTACAGATTTATTGAAATGCACATGAACATTTGTCAAAATATTAGTAATTTCGACTAATACAATATTGACAATGTACTTCTGTATAGTTTCAAAACTCGACACCAGAGGTAATATAACATCATAAGCGCGAATTTGTCAGGTGAATTGAAATGATAGGTCTAATATCTATTGAATTGATAAAACGTTTGGGCAGAAGAGTTTTCTTCGATCGAGAAAAACTCGACCGAATGTATAGAAGGTTATTCAGAGTTTGAATAATATTTTTCGTAAACAGGTACACTTCAATAAAGAAGATTTGGAGTGGTATGTCGCAAAGAAGTTGAAAACTGATGCTATTCCTGTTTGAAGAACGATTGAAGAGACTGAATTACTTGATACTACATCTTTTTCACATGTTATTCAGGAAGTGTAACTTGAAATTCAGGTTTCTGAAATGTTTGCCAGCAATACATCCATTTACAAATGATGTCTTCCCAAAACCATGAGGTCAGATAAATAATAAATGATATGATCATCGGTCGTTGAAATATCCCTATCATTACTAGTTTGCAAGTGAAAAATGGAAATATTATTGTATGATTCACGATCGAAATCACCTAAAGTCGAACTCTTAAAATCTCATGGCTTTGTTGAAAAACCCCCCTGTGCAGATATTCTGCTTGTGTGATTTGATCAATAAGAAACGCCACTGTTGACAGAGAGTGAAATATATTTCCAACTGTTAATACTATCGTTCGACCGTTGTCACATCAACGGTATAGATATATCTTCTGTTCTTGTTTGACTGATAGAATTCGCCATTTAAAAAATATTTGGTTTTGCCGTAATTTTTGAGATTTAACCTAAACGCGTTTTTTCGACGTCCTGTCAAAGAGTGTCCCGACTCTAATATATGATCAAATGTCGAATTGCATACAGTGAGCTAATAATGTTCGGTAAATTGTTACTACCAATTGAATTATTATGGTATTATTAATTTGAATGCATCGCTGAAATGTTTCATACATTAACAGAACTAATTAAAAGGTTATGAACTGTTCAATGTTCATTAGATTTTTGAATTTTGTTTTATGAAAATTTGCTTATTAATGTCTAAACAGAAAGGAAAGGTTAACATGTTTGTAATAAATAAAAATGATAAATGTTCAGTATTGATTATTTGAGAAAAATTTGTAAAAAAAAATCTAATTAGAAGGATGTAATTGCATATTGAAACAAAGTTTTTAATTCTGAACAACTTTTCATAATAAAAATTTTCGATATTGTGAGATATAAAGTTACTTTATATACTCTTGAGTAAAATTCATATCTTTTGACATACCTCGTATAAGATTGATGAAATTTGATGTCTGAAATTTGATATCTGATGATGGCATCTTAGGTTTTAGACCATGCAGAACTTTTTATAATATAGATATAGTTTGCTTGGAATCGGTCGGTCCTGATCATATTGTTTACATGGTCTTCTTCGGTTATTATCATAGTTTTCGGGCAAAGTTTTCTAGTAGGCATTACGGAGTGCTTCCAGATAATTATTAATTTCTATATATATAAGTGTGGTGATTTCCTCATTACTTTTGTTCCTTCTCACGTCATTTCCAGCACCAAAAAAATTGAGAAAACGAACTCCGGATCAAATAAAGTAAAGAATCTTATATATATATATTTCTCATAGAATATTATCGAAATGTTCTAGAAATAAAACAAAACACTGATACAGCTTCACATATACTCTCTCTGAACAAAAACACAATCCAGTCCTTTCAACTTTTTCTTGTCGACTGAACAAATAACAAATTAGTTATCGGCAAATGAAGAATTTAGGTCAAAATTGAGTGCGCATATGAGAATTTCCATTAAAATTATTATATTTTAGTGTAAAAATATAGTAATGTCTGCAGGACGTTCTTATTCGCACCGCACACATCCCGCTATTTACACAAAATTAAATTTTCTTCAACTGAATACATGAATAACTGCTCAGTAGAAATACAGCTCACAGCGTGTGAAAACAAAAAAAAAAACCTTCGTATATTTAGGAAATATTACTTTTGGTACATAAAAGTTAATGTGAACAAAGGTAAAATTTTCACAAATTCACAAGATATCACATATATTGAATCTTGGAATAACCTGTCTCAATATGTGAAATTAAATATCTCAAAATGTAAATTAAGGCGATTCCACCAGATTATTATGAAAAATGAATTTCGAAATTACATAGTCATGCTAGTAGAAGTCAGGGAATTCCTTACATATACAATAAAATTACATATTTAATATAGTAAATTTACTGTTACTATCAAGTGAACAATTAACAGAGACTTCTGTAGAATTACATGAATTCACATTCATTTATATTTCTCAAAATCCAAAAAGAATCTTAAATGCAATAGCATGACTTACTATGACCTAGGATTCTTAGGGTAAATTCACATTTCAGTTTTTACAGTGTACATGTGTTATATTCGGTGAAAAAATTATTCAATTGATTTCTCCTAACCTAACCTAACCTAACCTAACCTAATGTTGTCCATCGAAATTTCAATCACTTAGGAAATTTGCGAAAGGCTGGACTGTTTATCAATACATTTTCATTAGATGGAATAAAATAATCACTATTATTGATCATTGTCGTTTTCGCCTATAAATTGTTTTTGTTGTTTTTTCCGTTAACCTGCTGTCGTCCCCTTACGAACGGCAGCCCTCAAAAGTCGAAACTTGTGCGAGCCAAGGATTAACGAGGTCTTACCTTTTAAAGTACGATTCCTAGCACTTTCTCGGGCCATCAGATAAAAATCTGTAGTCGCTAAGGATTCGAACCTAGCCGACCAGCAGTCACCGGTTTCGAACGAGAAAGTCTCAACCACTGAGCTACATGACCCTAACAAATGATATAATACAAATGACGGATGTTCATAAAATTTCTTCACTAGAATTGGTGCCACAAATATTCTCGTTTTTTCTCCTAATTTCACTGGTTTCATCATTTTTCTCGATGGGGAACAAAAATGGCCATTCTGACGCAAGCTAAATATGTATGAGTGAAAAAATAGTTTATTAATACAACTAATAATAAAAATAGTCATCACCTTAATCCAGTATGATTGGGTTTTGAGACAAGAATCGATTGTAGCATCACCAAACTTGGTATGCCAGTAGTTGAAACCATAATAAAAACTAAAAAAAATTGTTTACCAAAATTCCAGAGGTGGAACATTTTTTTTTTTTTCGTTTGAAAGTATTTAAATAGATTTTTGCTGTAATCTTGGAAAGTTTATGATTTATCGGAAAAACAATCCCACAGGGTGGAAAACAATTCAATTTTCCACAAAAATTGTACCTAGTAGTTTCTTATAAAATGCGCTCGTGTTCTCAGAAAGCCCTCTTTGGACTATGTGTAACAATTTCAAAGTAGTGTGACATGTCCCACTTATACATGCAAAAAAAACTTTGTTTTACTCCTGCCTCATTTTCAACTTACCCATAAAATCGGCATTCTCTTCACTAAATGTTGAAAATAATCGCTTATTCATATCCTGCATATATACAGTGTGTTTCACTTCTCATCGAAACACTCCCGTCATCGGATTCGGAATCAGGACACCAATTTTACCAACAATACCTTCGGTGTCGTGATTTTATCATGTTATTTGTTCTCGTCAATTACCAAAGCAACCAAGTTTTCGTGCAAAATGAAAGTTTGTTCGATAAAATGAAAAATTCTTGTGATATTGCCCTCGAAAATATGTTTTGGTCGTACAATTGGTGTCCTGATCCCGAATCCGTTGAGCCTATATTGTCCTCTAATATAATTTTTCGCAAAACTGTCTAGGTTCATCGTCCTTGGCGAGCAGTGTATGTCACTTAGATCAACTCCATGCAAGATTTAGACTCATCGCTGGAATATCTAATGCTCCTGGAATTTACAGAGTTCCACTTCAATAATCACGGAAATTACGAGGGTGTTTCCATGAGAAGTGAGACAAATTTGGATTTTTCAGGACTGTAGTAAGTTGGTGGTATTGATCACGAATCTGAAATAATTTTCGAGCCTATTTTGTCCCCTAGTATGTTTTACTGTAAAAATTGTTCGTTCCATCGCGAGTGGCGGGCAGTATATATCACTTAGGCCAACCATATTCAGGTGGTAGGTGCAGTTTGACCATTTTCATCTGTACTAGGAGTTTCATCAATCTACCTCAATTATTACGGAAGATACGGGGGTGTTTCCATGAGAAGTGAGACAAATTCGGATTTTTCATGACTAATATTTTTTCAGAAAAAAAGTGTATCTTCAGTAAGTTGGTGGTCCTGATCACGAATCTGAAAGAATTTAGAGTCTGTTTTACCCCCTAGTATGTTTTACCGTAAAAATGTGTTGTTCCATTGCGTGTGGCGGGCAGTGTATATCACTTAGGCCAATCCTATTTGGGTGGTGGGTGTAATTACTTCATATCAACTACAATATCCTTGACTTTCGGATCCTCAGTGAAATCGTAGAAGGGTTATGTGAAGTGGGCCAAAACACATCATAGGTAATCAGATGTTATATTTGCATGAGGAAGTAGAAGTCTTCAGGAAAGATATGCACTTTTTCTTTTTCTTCTACAATAATTTTTAGCAAAGTTATGACAAATCTAATTTTCGGCCCTGTTTGAACTTGCAGTGGCGGATTAGCGCGAGCATGAAATGTGACGACTGCGTTAAACTACGTTTTCTGAGAAAACGAGTGTATTCCATAAGGTATTACTGAAAATCATGCTTGTGGAGAATTGAATTATCTCTCAACCTATCGAAATCGTTTTTTGATAAATCTTATATTTCCTGAAATAACAACAAAAAAAAATAGATTTTTTTAAATGAAAAAATTGAATTTTGCTGTATACTCGTTGAGAAAATTTCAAAAGTTCTGCAAACTTGGAGTAGATCCAAGATTTAACTCGAATTGACTGAATTGAATACAGTGTATAATATAGTATTAATAAAGTGCATTAGATACCCCTGATAAAGTTTCAATCTCTTTTTTTTAATGAGATTGATTTTTTACGATATTTATCGCCTAATGTCATTGCAAAATTCACATTATGGCATTCACTACCATACGGGGGAAATCTCGTATTATTAGTTCGTCGCTACCGGTTATTATGGTGGAATATAAGTTGTCTTTGATTTGTGATTGGTCAGATAATGTGGGAATTTTAAGATTAATGCACAGAAAAAAAAATTGGTACCTGAATACAATGAAAAAGTTCAGTGACTCAATGAATATTTTTATCAATATTGGTCCAATGAACGCAATCGTTATGTTATTGTACCACTTGTTATCCATACTATGAATACGGATCTTAATAATATCAATGAATGCTTTCATTGATATCATGATAAAGTACATTAAATAGGTTCGTTATGGTAATGAATTCCATTCATCAAACGAATGAAAGGTGTCCACCCAAGCAATAAATTGTATTCGTTCAACTGATGAAACTGTATTCATCAAATTAGTTATCATTGTCCATTCTTCGAATGAATGCTGTATGATTGATGTAATGATTCAGATTAGTTCGACGATGGATATTTTTCATCAATCCAATGAACGGTGATTATTAAGTATCGGTTATTGCTTGATTCAATAATTGATATACATTAAATCTATGTTTCAGTTTATTCTCGTGATGCTTTCACACATTGAACTAATTATTTTGTTTCTCATTTGAATAAGTGGTATTTATTCAATCATTGCATATCATTCGTAAATGCAATGAAGGCCTCCCACTGATATTGAGCATACAGTGAGTTTCCGAAAGATATGCAAAATGATTAACATGCATTCATCAGAACATCGCAATCCTGATTGATTGGAAGGCGTATCTCCGAGTTATCTTTTATTTCGGCTGGCTCCTTTCGGAGCTCTTAGGATGTCTCTGTAGTCTGTGCTACCTGAGAAGATGCTTCAACGATCGCTTCTGTCTGCTTAAGTTAACCGGCTCTGTGCAAACAACGAAGTCGTGCGGAGTGGTCTCTCTAGTGGAGGCGCTGTGTACTACCAGCTAAAGCTAACTTGCCAGCAACGGAGATTTCTATGCGAGGATTCGGCTGACCAGATGCCGGCAAAATTTATGAGTATATTTAAACACGAGATGGCTTGGTTCGACATAAGGCTTATTATTATATTCATGAACATATTAATTACGGTGTTATAGAATGGCAGGAAAATGTTGATTCTATCTGCCTAACAGAACTGGGACTTAGTAACTTCGTTATATCTTCTATGATCTTTCTATAGCCCCAATAAAACCTGTAGAATATCATTGATTTCGATAAACTTGGATTCATTGTAACAATAAATCACCTCTGGGACCATTAATTACGTTCATTGATATGATGAACAATTTCAAATGGATTCAGTGTACCCCTTTCATTACCCCAATGAACTTTTCCACAGCAGCAACGAAACCTGTTCATAAATGTAAAAAAAGATCAACTTTGATCTCAATGAACTTGAATTCACTGTACTTATCAATAAATACCTTCGTACATGAGTGAATGTTTAATCATTATCACGATGAAAAGTTAATTGTGCCAATGAACGGAAAGGTAATGAACGGTTTTCATTGATATTATGTACCACATTTTTTTCATGAAATAATATACATTGTTCCATTGTACTGTTTTCTTCATTTCAATAATCTTTTTCAAAACCGTAACGAAATATGTTCATAGGTCTGAAATTAGATCATCATTGATCTCAGTGTACCCCTGTCCTCACTTCAATAAACTTTTCCGCAGCAGCAACGAAAACTGTTCATAAATGTGAGAAATGATCATCTTTGATCTCAATAAACTTGAATTCGTTGTATCAATAAATACCTACAAAAGTCAGTGAATATTTATTCATTGCCACGATGAAAAATTTATTTTGCCAATGAACGAAGAGGTAAAAAACGGCATTTATTGATATAACGTACCACATTTTTTTCAGTGTGAAATAGCCCGACAAAGGCACAATAATTATTTTCTTCATATGGTAGTTGACACAGTATTCATAGCAAAAATCCAACTATTCATATGGAAATACCTAATGATAAACACTTTCAAGGTATTATTCAGCACATAATAGATTTTTTCTGTCTTAAAATTACTCATCCTGTATTGAACTTGTGTCATACGATATACAACATTTCAAATTCCACAATCAATATATAATTAGCTTGGAAAATATAAATTGGATCATCTACGCCATATATCGACCGTTTGGTTATCTTGTATGTTAACTGAATCTAAATTCAATTACTTTGTAACCAAAAAAGTCATTGCGGCTTGCTCCAATTAACATTAAAAAGTCGTAAAGAAATACTGCTGGCACTATTATCGCTGGAGGTAAATATTTCATGCCTCAAACTGCGTTTATGTTTACCGCAAAAACATTATACGCACTATTTATTCAATTCTTTCAACATATAGTACGCAATTCAAGTGTGTAAACGAAAATACTTTTATGGACTGTATAATTATAATTTTACAATGTGTAAGAGTGGCCGACAAAAATTGGTGGAACCATAAGTGTTATAGGTCCAGACACTCACCCAACCAGTACTTTGTAATACAGACCAGTGTGGTGCATCTAAAAATGTTGTAGTCTATTTCAAAATAACTAACCTGTCTAGTTTACATCCACATTAATTAAGAGTGCTGGAATTGAATATGCTCAAGTGACAAAAGAAGTATAAGCTATAATGTTTTCTTCTGATACATTTGTTTTCATAATCATATACCGATATGATCAGAAACATGTTATGATTTATTCGGATCACAAGCACTTGACTCCAATCATGAATAAATTAATGAATAATAGAATTCGATGACTGAAATTGAAATTGAACCTTTGATATAATGTGTGTTGGGAATAGTTTCATGTTTGATCTAATTTTATATTTGTCTTGTCATTGATATATTACCCTGTATACTGAAACAAAAAGAAAAAACATTAGTGTCAAATAAAAGTCTTTAGGACTGATACACGTCATTTACTGCTGTAACACAATTTAAGTATTTTCCAAAACTCACAATGTGTAAAATGTGGAATTGGAAATTTTGTTAGCTCATGCCATATTATTCAACAAGCTGAATTTTAAAATCAATACCTACACCTATGAAAAGTACGTAACACCGAAATAATTTTGGATCCGGAAACTAAGGAAACAGGCTCAAACTCGGGAAAATTCAATAAATCTGAATCCAAAAAATCCAATTTTGGAGCTTTAAACCAAAGGAACCCATTCAAAGAACTCGAAAAAATTATTTGAACCTGAATCTTACTCTGAATTCAAAAATATTCCAGTTTAAGAGTTTGAATTTAAGAAAACTGACTGAAACTCTCAAAAAGAGCCTGAGTCAATCTACCCAAAATCGTAAAAATTAGTTGATTCTGAATCTCGTTCTGTGAATACAAAAATATTTCAACCTCGAAGCCAAAAACTGAGAGAACCGACTGAAACTCTTTGTGATCACAATAATATTACAATAAACACACATACATCATTAAATATAAATCCTTGTAATTTTAGGACAGGTGAAAGGATTGAAAGATTTTATTTGTCCCAGTACGGTGAGGATCCTCATCATGGAATGAATAATGATATTTTCACGAATTTGTTTCATGCATTTACACAATAAGCTTCGTACATACCTGAACATTACGCCGAACAACAAACAGAACAACTAAACGAACGCAAGCAGAACGGCGAATGGACGTATTTGATTTCAACGAGCCGAACAACAAACGGAACGTTTGCGTTGTTCCCAGAATTCATTATGCTGTAGATGATTCGTTTTCCACAGCAACATCTATGTTTGATAAACATTAATTACTTCCAGAAATATTCCTTGTGTCCACGCTGTTACGGTATTATTTACTATTTCAGTTATTGCTCCCTTACCTTTTTCTATTATTATAATCAGGATTAAAATGCCTAGGGAGGAAACCAGTTGATAATACCGGAGGATCATAGAATGGACATTCTCAATAATATTTATTCAACTCATCAAGGAGTTATTTCTTGTCAGAAGCGTGCTTCGGATTCAGTTTTTTGGCCACACATTAATGAACTGATAACTGCTTTAGTATCATCATGTGTGACTTGTCTCGCATTTTCTAGATCTAATAAAAAAAGAGCCTCTTCTGCCTCATTCCGTACCTGATTTGCCATGGGAAAAAGTAGGGGTGGACTTTCTGAATGTTGGGAATAAAAACTATGTGGTAGTTTGTGATTGTCATTAAAAATTTGTGGAAAGGACACCGCACACTTTTATAGGGAAACTGGACCTCTGTCGAATCGGCTGAATTTTTGATATGTTGTAGTCCAAGTCATTTCGAACAAAAAGTCCATGGGCATAACTTTTTCTATAGGCTAGTTTTGACGCTAGAGGGCGTTGAAAATTCAAATCTTTTCTCTATTGTTAAACAATAAAAAAAGTTACCCTGAATAATTTTCACTATTCTGAGTAATCAAGATCTGAACATTCATCAATATTAGATAGTATTAGAAGTATTTTTCGTTGGTGTCATTACAGATTGTCAATTATACAGTGTGTTCCATCAGGTATGAATAAACTAATAGTTCGAGTTGATGATGAAACTCAAGGAGGATGTTATAAAAATAGGTCTAATTAATTTATATTCGATTATTTTATTGATGCTCAAGAAGTATGATGGAGAAATTCCTCTTGGCGGGTCAACTAAGCCTCCATTCACACATTTAGCATAAGTATTGTTACAGACCTGAAATTTGATAAAGACTTCTCGAATTGTTCGAGATCGTTCGATGAATTAGATGGAAAAATCTAGAAGCACTAACTTTTGTTCTGGATCAATCGTCGAACATTCTATTTGTGTTCTATTGATTTCTTAAGTTTTCTAGAACTTTATTTGTATATAAAAGCGATGCATTTGTTAGATAAAGGAAGTTAGTTAGGAGGTTACTTTGAGTTACCTTGGATACAAGTATTTTGACAGTGACTTGTATCACAGTGTTGTCAAGTGAAGTTTGAATAATAAAGGCGAGTTCATACCAGTGTACACTTATTTTTGAACCCGAAGACGCAACAATTGGTGACAGCGGCGGAATAAGTGTTACTGAAGAAAGAAAAGTAAGGCAGTTTTCCAGTATTTGATGGTGAATACTCGTGCAAATAATTACGACGAGATGGCGACATCAGCAGATATCCTTGAGTTTTTAAAGGAACAAGAAGCCAAACGAAAACAAGAACAAGAGGAACAAGAAGCCAAACGAAAACAAGAACAAGAAGAGCTTCTACAACAATTCGAACTGAAAAGGAAACAAGAACAAGAGGAACAAGAAGTCAAACGAAAACAAGAACGAGAGGAACAGGAGGCACGGTTAGTCCAGCAGTTACAACAACATGTTGATCTTCTGCAACGTATTAGTCACAGTCAACAGTGCTTCCAGAATGAAATCACTGAAGAAGTACAAGAGGTCAGAGGAAAAGTCCAGGAGGTCAAAGGTGAAGTCCAGGAGGTCAAAGGTGAAGTTCAAGAGGTCAAAGGTGAAGTTCAAGAAGTCAGAGGCGAAGTCCAGGAAGTCAACAGAAGGGTCCAAGACGTCGAAAATGAACTGTCCAAAATAGATGAACGGGTGGCACGAGAGGTGGACAAGAAATTCAACGAAGAAGTGGATAAGATCAAGGTGAGGCTGGAAACGTTACAACTTCCACACAAGCGTGCACCATCTGAGGAAATCTCCCCCACCAGCGAAAGGCCATCCTCACTGACAACTCCGATAAGGCCTACACAAGTGAAAATTTTGAAGCCTCCAACATTCGATGGGCAATCCTCGTGGCCCATGTATAGACGTCAATTTGAAGCGGCAGCAAACGCAAACGGCTGGTCCGAGGAGGAAATGGCCACCTCTCTCGTCCTGTGTCTACGAGGACAAGCATTGGACATCCTTCAGAACATCCCCGAGAGTAATCAGAAGGAATATTCTAGAATCGTTGAAGCTTTGGAAATCAGATATGGACAGCAATATCTCAAACAAGTGTTTCAGAGCCAATTAAAGAGTCTATATCAAAAATCCAACGAAACCCTACAGGAGTATGGAGCCGACGTAGAGCGACTCATTAATTTGGCATACCCACAAGCACCGAAGGAGTTCGTAGAACAAATTGGGGTGCATACTTTCATCGATGGTTTGAGAGATACTGACATGCAGCAAACCCTTCGACTAGGACGACTTCAAACCATAAGCGCAGCACTGATAGCATCTTTGGAGTTCGAGGCCGCGAAAAACGCATCAAGAAATACGAGGCCCAAGTTACGTGAAGTTAAATTCAACGAGGATTCTCCTACAAGCGAGGCGCTATTGAAGAAAATATTGGACTCCATAACAGCATTAAGCAACCAAGAGCCTTCCCCACAAGACAGGAAGAGGCGCTGTTATAACTGTGGGAAAAGCGGCCATCTACAGTGGAGTTGCTGGGAGAGATCGAGATCCAGAAGTCCAAGAAGAAAGAGGTCGTCATCAACGAGAAACGAAGAGAGATCGAGATCTCCGAGTCCAGGAACAGAGCAACGTGGGCGATATACCAGAGGAGCCTTCAGGAGATCGACCACGCCAGAAAGGAGACCTCAAACATCTGAAAGAGGACTTGTTCCCATCCAGGAAAAACGAGAATTAGTCGGCACTAGGGGGCGCGTGGCGACTTTCAGTGTTCAAAGCCCCAAGATCCATATATCGTCATTGAAGAAAAATGGCCAAAGTCTACTAATACAAGGCTACTTAGAAGATCGGAAATGCACCTTCACTATTGATACAGGAGCTTCGAGATCAGTCGTTCGCCCAGACCTCATACAAGAATCTGTGAAGCCGATGAAAAGGAATATGGTTTTGGAAACGGCAACGGGACAAACCGCACCAGTCATTGGGGAAACACTTGTACACATCCAGATAGGACCTATTACCATGGAACATTCTATGTTGGTTGCAGAAATAAGGGATGAATGTGTTTTGGGTCTGGACATCATGGAGAAGAACGACTTCATCCTTAACATCAGACAGAAAATTTTGCGGATTGGCAATGAAGAAATCTTCCTGAGCAGATACGATGAGAAAATCCAACCAATTAAAATTTATGTTGACGAAGACATCCACATTCCGAAAAACTCCGAAACCATCATCATGGCCAGAATGGATAAAGAACCTGGAGATTTGAGCACTGGAATAATTGAAAATGATGAATACCGCCAAGATGGAATTTTAATTGCCCGATGTCTTGTGAACACAGAACAACTAATTCCTGTCAGGGTTGCCAATACTTCGGAAAATAAAGTCCTTCTGAAGAAAAACGACCAATTGGGATTCTGCAAACCTGTCACTCGAGTTATTAATTGTGAAAACCACACTCAGGTACTGCGAAGAAATACCACTAACACCGATCAGAGAACAATTGACAAAATGACGGAACATTTAACTATGGAGGAAAAGCGGAAGGCCAAAGAGTTTCTTCATAGCCATCGTAACATTTTCTCGACAGAGACTTCGACGGGACGTACCAGTCTAGTTCAACATCGCATCAACACCGGCGATGCCCGACCAATCCGACAGGCTCCGAGGAGACTACCGTTTGCCAAACAGAGAGAGGTAGCAGACATGATAAACAACATGATGGAGGATGACATAATTGAAGAAACCACAAGCCCATGGTCATCACCGGTAGTATTGGTAACTAAAAAGGATGGATCAACCCGATTCTGCGTGGACTATCGTCGATTGATTGACGTAACGATGAAGGATAGCTCCCCATTACCAAGAATTGATGATACACTAAACACATTATCCGGTTCCAAATGGTTTTCAACGTTGGATCTGAAAAGCGGGTATTGGCAAGTGGAAGTTCATCCTGATGATAGAGGAAAAACAGCGTTCTCTACCGGACAAGGGCTGTACCAATTCAAAGTTCTTCCGTTCGGATTATGTAATGCTCCCGCCACCTTTGAGAGACTTATGGAACTAGTATTGAGAGGTTTGACATGGAAAATTTGTCTAGTCTACTTGGATGACGTCATAGTAATGGGAAGGACATTTGACGAACACCTGGATAATTTGGAAGAAGTATTTTTGAGGGTAGAAAATGCTAACCTGCAACTGAACCCAAAGAAGTGTTATTTATTTCAAAAAGAAGTTAATTTTTTAGGCCATGTCATCTCGGCCGAAGGAATTAAGACCGAACCTGCTAAAATCGAGGCTGTTAGGAGTTGGCCACGTCCTAGGGATAAACATGAAGTAAGAAGTTTTCTGGGGCTATGTACCTACTACAGGAAGTTTGTTCAAGACTTTGGTAAAATTGCCAAGCCACTCCACCGCTTAACTGAGAACAACGTTCAGTTTGATTGGAGCCCTGATTGCCAACAGTCGTTCACTGAACTGAAGAAGAAATTGACAACTGCGCCTATTTTGGCTTACCCACGAGAACAAGGCACTTTCATTTTGGACTGTGATGCGTCTCAGCAAGGCATTGGATCAGTTTTATCCCAAGAACAGGATGGCCAAGAGAAAGTAATAGCCTACTTTAGTAAAACTCTAGGCAAAGCCGAAAAGAATTACTGCGTTACAAGAAAGGAGCTTCTATCGATAATCAAAGCCATTGAACATTTCCATACCTTCCTCTATGGCAGACGTTTTCTCGTAAGAAATGATCACAGCGCTTTGCAGTGGATAATGAACTTCAAGAAACCTGAGGGTCAGATTGCGAGATGGCTAGAGAGACTCCAACAATACGACTTCAAAGTTATTCATCGCAGTGGCAGGAAACACAGAAATGCAGACACATTATCAAGACGTCCATGCTTGGAACAGCAATGCCGATATTGCCAGAAACTCGAAAACAAAGAAGTCAATTTTTACAATGATGAACATTGCAAGGAAATTCTGCAAGTTACCACCGTAAGAGTCGAGTCTGAAGAATCTGATTTATGGACCACGGAAGATATGAGGAAGAATCAGAAGAAAGACAACAATTTGAAGTTAGTCCTAAGCTGGCTAAAAAATGGAGTTAGACCTGAGTGGCAGGAAGTATCCAAGTTTGGTGCAGTTGCCAAGGGATACTGGGCTCAATGGGATTCCCTATGTCTTCGTGATGGCCTATTGCATCGCAAATGGGAGAGCCCAGATGGAGCAACTGTGGTGTACCAACTGGTCCTGCCGAAAGCACTTACTAAAGATGTGCTCGAGCAACTTCATAGTAGTCGTGCAGGTGGACACTTCGGAATCAAGAGGACCCTTGCTAGAATTCGAGAACGATTCTATTGGGTGAATTGTCGTCGTGATGTAGAAGAATGGTGCAGAAGATGTGACCTATGCTCTTCAAAGAAGGGACCCAAAACTAGAAGTCGAGTGAAAATGGCTCAGTATCTTTCTGGTGAACCATTCGAAAGAGTAGCAGTTGACATTCTTGGGCCGTTTCCTGTTACCGAGCAAGGAAATAAATACTTGATGGTAGCCATGGACTATTTCTCCAAGTGGCCTGAAGTTGTGCCCATTCCAAACCAGGAGGCAAAGACCGTTGCAAAGGCCTTCATAGAAAATGTAATAGCCAGACATGGAGTCCCACTAGAATTACATTCTGATCAAGGACGAAACTTCGAATCTGAATTATGGCAGGAAATGATGAACATTCTAGGTGTGAAGAAGACTCGTACCACAGCCCTACATCCACAATCAGATGGTATGGTTGAACGACATAATAAAACCATCAGTCAGTACCTGTCGATGTTCATCTCCAAAAATCAAAAGGATTGGGATGAGTTGGTACCACTATTTCTCCTATCCTATCGAAGTTCCCAGCATGAGTCCACCGGATATACTCCTTCAATGTTGATCACTGGGCGAGAAATGAAACTACCATGCGATCTGTTGTTTGGAATGCCACCCAGAAGTACAGAGGACAAAGTCCCACCAGAATATGTCCAAGAGTTGCGAGAAAGACTGGACCAAGTTCATGAATTCTGCAGACGTCGTCTTCAAATCTCCAGTGATAAAATGAAAAAGAGGTTCGACAGGAAGAGTCCAGGGACTATGTTCGAGCCAGGTGATGCCGTTTGGCTATACCAACCTCAGAGAAAGAAAGGAAAATGCCCCAAGCTACAGAGAAATTGGACAGGACCCTATGTCATCATAAAGAAGATCAACGACTTGGTATACCGCATCCAGCTCAACCCAAGGAGTAAACCCAAAGTTGTTCACATCGAGAGGTTAGCAGAATACCGAGGCCACGATCCCCCAAATTGGTTCCAGAGGGACAGCCAAAATGGTGATGGTGTTATCCGGGACGGAATAACCTAAAGGAGGAGGCAGTGTTACAGACCTGAAATTTGATAAAGACTTCTCGAATTGTTCGAGATCGTTCGATGAATTAGATGGAAAAATCTAGAAGCACTAACTTTTGTTCTGGATCAATCGTCGAACATTCTATTTGTGTTCTATTGATTTCTTAAGTTTTCTAGAACTTTATTTGTATATAAAAGCGATGCATTTGTTAGATAAACGAAGTTAGTTAGGAAGTTACTTTGAGTTACCTTGGATACAAGTTTTTTTGACAGTGACTTGTATCACAGTGTTGTCAAGTGAAGTTTGAATAATAAAGGCGAGTTCATACGAGTGTACACTTATTTTTGAACCCGAAGACGCAACAGTATAATATGGAGACAATGATAGGCTATAACTCAATATATTAACCTGTGGTAGAAGTCCATTATATCTCAAAGTGAAGTGGTATGGATATACAAATCAGTAAAACGCAAAGCCGTCTCCACAATTTAATTTCCCATCTAGTTCAAAAGGATGGTGAAACCGTGAATGACCGCTATCAATCAGATAGCCGTCAAAAAGTAGAAGTAGTACATGTTTCGGTCCTATATAGAACCATCATCAGCTATTCAAGAAAATTATGGAGAAGAAAATAATGTAGTGTGATATATATAAAAT
Organism: Chrysolina haemoptera; assembly: GCA_958298965.1. Classification (NCBI taxonomy): domain Eukaryota; kingdom Metazoa; phylum Arthropoda; class Insecta; order Coleoptera; family Chrysomelidae; genus Chrysolina; species Chrysolina haemoptera. The sequence continues at coordinate 20,132,223 of OY282594.1, forward strand.
GTTAAAATATCATGTTATTAAATAATGTTAAATAAACACATTGTTAATTATTGTGGTGTTCTTGAAACAACCAAAAACTGGTAAGTAACCAAAAATTGGTAAGTAAACAAAACATTTAGGTAGGGGAGGCTGTAAAGCCTTGGGCCCTTTAATCCTATAGGGGAATTAAATAGTTCGGACATCGAGCAGAAAATAAATCAAAAATTGAATCAATGCACGTGATTGTTGACTGAACAGACGGATATGAATTATGAGAGGAACTAGTTCATTTATGAACTAGTTCATCTATGAACTAGTTCATTTATGAACTAGTTCATCCATGAACTAGTACATCTCATAATTCATATCATTCACAGTTTCACCATCCTTTTGAACTAGATGGGAAATTAAATTGTGGAAAAAACTTTTCGTTTTACTGATTTGTATATCAATATATTAAATATATGATACATTTAACGTACCTTTCGAACCTAGTATCGTTGACCCTAATGAAGCACCGTCGAATTAACCCTAATAATAATTTACAGGGTGTTTCATTTTGGAACATATCGATACGATCAAAGAAACTGATATTGTAGTTGATTCACAGTTGTTATTTAATAGTATTTCGATGGCGAAATTTTACTCTCATTCTCCATAGACCAGGAATATCAATACGTTCGTCAAACAAATTCTAATAAAATGTTCCTCAAACCCTGCCATTTATCTTGTTCATGAGATTGGGGTTTATTAATTTCATCGGTTTCTTCGTCCTCCATTGTATTCACACTCATAACATTTGAATCTCACTGCAAAATCATACGCCATATTCAACTTTACATTGACATGAAGTCACAAACAATCAAAACATTGCTCAATGGAAACATTTTTGTTTTTTTTTTCTGTAGTGAAGGGATGCAATATTTTCATATTATCCAGTACCCCATTCTTGAAAATGATTGAACAGTTTTCAAAACGAATTTATAAACTATAATATTTTCATAATGCGTCAAAGTTCAATTTCCCGAATACTGTTGTGATATCGAAATAAAAACGAAAGTTAACCAGACAGCAGGATCTAGAACAAGAATCTTTCGCCTCATATACAGGGCACTACGAAATAAATAGGATTGGATGGTGGAACGCAATAAATTAAAATTAAATATTAGTTATAACATCTGCGTTACCTTCATTTACCTGTCTACTCCTATCATTTGTCTCTGAATCAGTTGGATGTTACGAATTTTTGGTCGAAATAAGTCCATTCGCAAATGTAAAAATCCCTGACGTTACAATGATAGATTCAGAAAGAATTTTTTCTACGGGTATTTTATTGACATATTTTTAATATTTCTTGTTCTTTCTCATGCCTTCAAATTATAAAGGATTGTCGAAAAATATTTTTCAATACGGAACTTTTCGAATTTAACTATAGCTTTCTTTTAAAACGAACACTCGGTATAGTTTTCAACTTTGTGATGTAAAAAACGGCGAAGAATAAAATTCATAAAGAGTTTTTGATTGTAGATCACTAGGCGATTTGTAACCATTTTCGAATTACTGAACTTTAGAAATTGTAGCTGGAACACACTGTATAATTGATCAAATGTAACAACTCCAAAGAACAATACTTGTAGTATCTTATATTGATGAATGTTTACATCTTGATTAATCAGAGTGCTGATGATTATCAAGGATAACGTTTTGTACTGTAAAACAATGTAGAACAAATGAAGGTTTTCATGGGCCTCTAGCTCCAAAACTAGCCTAAAGAAAAAGTTGTGCCCATTGGACTTTTTGTTTGGAATGACTACGACTACAACATATCAAAATTCAGCCGATTCGACAGGTGGCGACTTTCCCTACTGAAGTGTGTGGTATCCTTTCCATTATCACGATGAAGGACTTCAATCCTGTCAAAGAAGCGCTCCTAGGCATTTTCAAATCGCATGGCTTACCCGATGTTCTCATGTCTGACAATGGACAACCTTTCAAATCTAAAAATTTTAAATTTTTCCTCAAAGAACTTGGCATGAACCACACCACATCCAGTCCCACCTATAGCCAATCCAATGGCTTGATTGAACGGCACATTGAAACACGCGTTTTCTGTTTGGTTGAAATGTTTATGTTAACTGCCTTGTGCCTTGGATATAAATTGTAGACATATTAGAAAATAAATTACCTACATAAATTAGTAGACTCAAGTGCATTTTTATTACAATTATATAAACTGAATCCACACTAATGAAATCTTAGCACTATTTTAGATATGTATATATTTCTCAAACTGAATAAAAATTTGAAAAAGAATTTGGGTCATTTTCTTGTGCTCTGCTACCCTCTTTATCGTATACAGTCCTTATCATTTTCACTTATATTAGGATTTATAGTCAGTCCAGTAGACATGATCCACCGTGGATAAATATTACTGGCTACCTTCGGTGAATAGCAATTCGTTTAGCGAAACTTGACCCTGACCGCCATATGGTTCTGATATTCTATGTGAATAACGAACAGAAAGATAATTACTAAGAGGGACGTTTTTTTACAGAGTGAAGACGGCGGCCTCTTTCAAGGATCCAGTCATGCATTTCGATGTAAAACGTTTAAGAAGCCTCGACCTTGTCACCTTTGTCATCAGCCGATCCTGAACGAAGGGTCATGTTGCAGAGGTGAGTAATAATTTGCTTATGTCGAGCGGGAATGTTTTGCATAAGACTCGACCGGATGTTTGCTATACAGAATTTGATGTCAAACTAATTGGTCCCTAAGTATACAGCAATTTCATTCGAAGAAAATCTCCTTCTATACCATACAACTACTAACTGCTTCGACTAATGGAAAGTATGAATACTTCGAGATAGGTATATTTGAGGGTATAACCCTCAAATGGAAATGCAACCGTAGACACGTGTTTTGCACTTAAGTGCTTATCGATACGGTAAAATCAAGTGCAAAGTTATGCACACCTGGATAATCAGAAATGGAAAGTGACAAACAGGAAGCCAACCGCATATTTGTGGCATTTGGCAGGAGACCTCGAATTCACAAGACAACACCTAACGTAGCCACGGAGGCAGCTATAGCGTGACAATTCTACCCAGGAACTTATAGATAGCTCAAGACTCGCAGGAAACAGGTTTTGTAATAACCAATCTCTATCACAAATCTATAGATTAATCCGTACTAACTGAAAAGCAGACAATAAATATTTATTGAAAAAAACTAAAGAGAAGCTTTTACTCGAATGCACTAAAAAGATAAAAAGAATGGCAGATGTGTAATGTAGGTTATTCTGTAAGTTACATATTCAAAAGCTTGACGCTTTCGTATTCGAACCCTAAACGTTGTGCGACAAGCTTTTGAATCTGTAACTAACAGAATAACCTACATTACACCTCTGAGGAAATTATTTTTCACTTTTTAGTGCTTTTGAAAAAAAGCTTGTCTTTAAAAAGTTTTTTTGTATTAATATTTCATTTAGTTAGTATGTGCATATAGAAATTCAAAAAATACTTTCTGTTCTCATTAAGTAAAAACGCAGTCGTCCAATCTACGATGTTTTAGTGCGTAAACAGCTAATACTAACATTTTTTCTGTACCTATCTGTCCACCACCCGTTATCCCATTGTCAGTTCAGTGCCTTTCTCCATCTGGCGATATCTTATAAAAGCAAAACCAATGACTTTACCGGCCATATAAATTCAAGAACGTGTTCCAAGCGGTAGGAGCTAATGAAAACCGAGCACGAACACCTATTAAAACTTATTACGCGAAATTTATCTCGAAATAAACCTCACACCGTAAGATTTCACCTTTGACTTTATCTTTAATAGGCTTTTTCAATGTGCCAATTATTTTATATGAACGAAAACGTCTTCATTATCTGCAGAGAGAACTAATCGATGCATTCAGATTGCTATCGCAGCATGCAGCCAAGTTGGTTTGCCGAAAAATTGCAATGGAATGTTTTGTAGCATTAACGTTTCAAGATGCCATCATCAGAAACATTTCCGATGGGTTGTCATAGAACTGAAATAATTATTGTTGAATGTTATACTCTTCTGGAATTCCCTCAACATACATATTTGAGGGCATTTCATGGATTTACTTTCGAGAGGTCAATTTTGATGAGCTTTCAAAGATACTTTCCCATCTATTCTGATAGCCAACGAGTCATTCAATTTTAATGTCAGAATATTTTCAGGAAAGTTTTAATATGGTGAGATTCTTCCAAGAGTCTTTGAAAAATATTGATAAAGTGTATTCATCTTCCCAAAATACATATCGGATTGTATGCAAATTTTAAAGTTTTCTTGAAAAAAAAAAATTACACATCAACGGAGGTATACAAATTATTAGGATTATTTTTCCATTGTCTTGATTCTCGATTGTTTCCTGCACATGCTCATAGTGATTATTGACCATGTATTTTATCGATGAAAGAATTGCCAAGTCTTGTTGTAAGTGAAGTAACCACTCGTTTTATTGTCTACTGAGGTATCCGCATGTTCACCACATGTAATCATCATCCGTTTGTGCAACTGATTATGAAAATTTACCCAATAACACATATGACTCACAGTAATAATTAATAGCAGGAAGGGAGTGTTTAATTGAAAATTTTCCCAAATGCAGAAACAATCTCAAGATATATGTACAATTTTGAGTAAAAGTGTAGTTTTCACAGCGAAAACAGTAAGAAAATAATCAAAACACTAGTTTTTTTCAAACTTTGGCTCAGAAGTAGAATTAGAAAATTATAACTGGAGAACTGGAGTTGAAACAAATGATCAAGGTGTAGAATTATTGTTTACTATACATTTATTGATGAAGTTATTTGAACTGTAATTTTGTGACGTAATAATTTGTCGTATATGAAGAAAGTAAAGGAATACACGTAAAGGAATACATATAATTTTAAGTCTGCTGTGAAATCCTACACAATTAGGATTTGCGCATATCTCATCTCGTACAGTACGCCTTTTGGCATCGATTCAAATGGTTCTATGATTTCAGAAGTGTTATATATGTATCAACACTTTCATATGGACAGTTCCTTCAGTAATTTTGTACCAGAATATTTCAAGATCATAAAATAACAATGTTTACAATTTGTGAATATGTGGGCTGCGTCAGCATGCATGGGAATGAAACACTCCAAACAATTTTCTTTCCCATCACTTGAGTGGTAACAAGTTGTTTCGTTAAAAACTTTGATCAGCATGCATGCAATTCATTACTCGGAATGATGCATGGGAAAGAGATATGCCTGAAATCGTGCTCATGTTTCTCTTGAGATTCTGACTGACAGGTCAAAACACTCACGTCTGTGGGATATACAACGGACAAAAATTACTTGAGTATCTGTTTCAAATAATTTTTACATTTATTCATTCCCGATGAATTCCTTATAACAGCACAGAAAAACAGTTAATCAACATTCAAAGAGTTTCTTCTATCCTCATCATTTTGGTGATATATACTATCTATCCTTATCATTTTCTTAGTAAAGACTATGAAAAAATAATACTAAGAAGTGTACTATCTCGAAATCAAAGAGGAACCAAATTATGATAAACTTTATGATTGCTAACGATGGAGTTTTAACCGCTGTACTGCAACCAAGCTACAGTATAGGCCATTATGGAAAAAACACCTGTCAAAATGCAACTACTCCCTTGGGTATTTTACGACGAATAATGAATTAAATCAAACAGTTTCATGTGCAATATTCTTCATTGCCGAGAACTCAATTACAGGTGTTTTTATTCTGACGTCGGAGCCACCTATGATGATGTTGCCTCTCATCAGTCCAGACAGCTTTGAGGCCATATTGTTACGTACGATTCATCACATGTTCATATATGTAGTTTTTTTTAATTTGTTCATTTCCTCAACCAGCCGCACGAGTAACCTGCTGGTTGAGAAGAGAACGCTTTACCGTCACGACCACCATGCCCCATTACATAAAATCAAATGAAATAAAAATGTGTATCCATATGAAATATACATGTGATATCAATAGCCTACCAAAAAAACTGAATACTACTCAGGACTCTATTTCTCCTGGAGGGCGATAGGAAGGAAATACAGATCTGCGTCACAGCGCCCTGCCTTAGTCAGGTCAGCCGGGGCGTCGCACACATTGCCTTGACAATGCCCAGCAAACCCGCGAGAGGTCGCTGCATACTACATCCGCTAATGAATACGTATAAGGTCATTCTTCAGTAGGCACAACGAAGGTAATGAAGAAAACCAAGCCTCCTGCGATGCTTATGCCTAGATTACGTAACATTTTATACAAATACTAAATGAAATTTTATGTATTTCCAGGCTAAATGTTTTGGGAACTCCTTAGAAAGGCTACAGGTACTGGCCCTTATTTTTAATGAAATAGGTTTACTAAGGGATTGCTTCTTTCCAGAGCATCTAGAAAAGGTCCAAAAACTGATGAAAACCCCTGGCGTGTTTGTGGGGATCACTATCGTATACCCTAAGCCTGGTAAGGCCTCTGGTTACGGGACTGTCAGAAGAAAGTACTCGCAACTTATTTAAACGAACGTATTGGTGGTGATACGGATGATCTTGTTCTGCATGCGGTCAAGTCTCTAGTATTTAGTCTTGTACATGTTGCGGCTGATTGTCGAGGCTTTAATGCGAAGTTCTGTTTAATCCAGCCTAGATAGCAGCTCACATTGGTTGAATCTTGATTTCTCATTGGGACAGTATGAATATATTGTGAATGTAAAAATAATATTGAATCAATATAGGGCCATATTGGAAAAACAATATTTCTTGTTGTTTCTTGAAATACTGGGTCAATATTGGTTCAATAATCTTCACCCATAGGTGATATTCCCTACATACTGTTTCTAGCATTCAGCTTCAATATTGTGGTTTCAATATTCCTCTCATATCAAATCTAGAGATAAAAAACAATATTGTACATACAGAGCTGTCCCAAGGCACAGTACTTAGTGCTCGTGAAAGTGCTCAAAGCACTTTTGTGCTCCTAAGCACTGTGCTCCCGAGCACTTTTCTAATTCAGTGCTTAGTGCTCCGAAGCTCCGAAGTGCTTAGTAAATGAATCTTGTCGAAATATGAAGTCGCGGCAGATGGCACCCGGTGGCACCCCCCACCAAAAAAACAATTTTCTACGTTTAGAAGAATACTGTCTTGAAAAAATAGTACAATTTTGTCAGTTACTTTTTCTATCTAAAAAAATAAGTTCAAAATACTTAACTAAATATTACTTCTCCTTTTCAAACTACGTTGACGTATCGAGAACAAATCTGTCTCCGATATCGAAACCTTTAAAACAATAATTTTTATTTTTATCAAGTCAAATTGTTATTTTTTTCGTATGTATGACATATGCTATCTTGATACAGGGGATTTACGGCATGTCTATTACCATTCTGTTATTTCAAACTCTTTTTCTGTGTAACCATACGCGGCCAATTTCCATTTGATTTTGATTTACATGTTTTGGTTTTTTTTCAGACTGTGCGAGGTTTCAATTGACAGGTCAAGAACGACCTACTCTCTCAGGGCTTTTAAACACTGAAATCAAACAGTAATCCTAGCGATGTACTTGAAAAAATGGAGATGCTATAGTATTATTTTTACAAAATTCTTCAAATACAGATTACAGAATATGTGATTTATTGATCGTGGTACGCTGAATGTCATTTTAGATATGCGAGTAAAAAAAGTAACTTAAGGGCGAGGACACAAAGGACGCTGGTTTCTTGTACACTGGTTATCGGCGCGAGTTGCCAGCGCGATATAAGCTGATTGTTGAACATAAAGAAAGCTGGAAGTCGGCTAGTATTGCAAAATGTGTGTAGTAGAAAAGAATATGGAGAGTATCATTATCTGTTTGTGCAGTTAAAAACCGAGCCAGGTAGATTTTATAAGTATATGAGAATTAATGAACTTCGAAACTTTTGAATATATCTTGAAACAAATTAAGTACTGATTAATAAAAACGTGCGGGAACTGGCATCAACAACCGATTTTACTAGAGGACAGACTGGTAATTTCCTTGGGGTAAGTTATTTAAAATAATATATGTTGAAAATATGCTTTTTTAAATGAAAAGACCGAAAGGAGCACGCTATCTGCACTTGTCGCGCTTGAAAATATTGTTTTACTAATTCCGATAAACTTGTCGGAGCATACTACCAGCGCCGACAAGCTCGGACCTGCTTCTTTTGTGCGAGATTGCATATTAAAGCTTATCGGTGCTGACAGACACGGGCGAGAAACCAGCTTCCTTTGTGTCCTCGCCCTAAGTTTTTAATTGACTCGGTTGTTACTTGATGGAAATCCATAGCACTTCTTAGACTGTTAGAAACGTGAGTTACCGAAACTTGATTTAACACGATAAGATTTCAACAAATGATATTTCATCAAGACATATTTCACTACACTGTAGTTTTCCAAGCAGTTAATATAATACCTGCTTGAAAAATCGACAGTGTAGCGAAACATGTCGCGATGTAATATTATTTGTGAAAATCTTACGTGTTTGATTAGGTTTCAGTAACTTAAGTATATAACAGTCTGAAAAGTGCTTAGTGCTCCCTGACTGAAATTACTTTTTGAATGTGATTAGTTATCGCGAGCATTTCATAAATAAAATTGCTTAGTGCTCGATATTTCGGAGCACTTTTCAAGAGTGCTTAGAGCTTAGTGCTCGAAGCACTTTTTGTCAGTGCTCGACACAGCTCTGTGTACATACAAGTTTGATAGCACGTTGGATGAATATTATTCCACCCATATTCGGTAATCATATTAATCCTATAGATTTAGTGATTTTCCTCTAAATCCAATATATTCAAGAAAATTGATCAAATCTGGATGGCTTCCGTATCGAACGCTTTTGCCAAATCGAAGAAGACACAAATTGCTGGTTGCTTGAAATCTACCGCTGTATAAATGTTTCTCATTAATTCAGCAATTGTATCTTGAGTCGCTTTACCCTCTACAAAGCCAAATTGATTCACAGAAATTAATTTATATTTTTGCACAAAACTAATGAATCTTTTTTTGATAATTTTTTCTATCATTTTGCTAAAATTGGATAGAACTGAAATCGGCCTATAGTTTGAAAGACAACTTTTTTTCCCTGATTCATGGAGGGGTTTCACAACAGCAATTTTAAAAACATCTGGAAATACTCCAGTTTCTAAAACCATATTTATGATTGTTTTTAGAGGATATAATAACAGATAAACGCAGTTTTTAATTGTATCTGCTCCAATCCCATCTAATCCAGGGGCTTTATTTGATTTCAGTTCCATAACAACCCGTTCTATTTCGTTTTCATGTGTTGATGTCATAAATATTGTATTTGGGATTCTATTGCTGAGGAATTTTCGATTTGGTTTTGTTATTTCATTCGCATGATTTGATCCTACATTAAGAGGGGGTTAACCCTATTAGTGGCTATTGGTGAAACAAGGAGCAGGAGTAATCAAAATACTCGGAGCTCGCTCAATGAATTCAAGATTTTTTTTCACCATCTAAATTCAAAAGGTTGGATCCAGGCATCTCTCACAGTACTTTTTCAATTTTTGTTAAAAATTACCTTAAAAAAATTGCAGAAATTTTACCAGATTCACTATTTTTTATCTAAGTAGGTAATTTTTTTTTTCAAAAAAGTACTCTGAGAGTTTATCTTTCTTGTCACAAGAATTCATCCAAAATCGCAGCGTCAAAGTGATTTTAGCTGAACCCCTGCATACTCAATATTGGATCTCTTTCCTTCACTGATTCGAGCGCCCTCTAATAAATACGTACTTTTACATGGATACTATGGATGTTTCAATGGATTGTTGTTTCATTCATTGAGTTTGGAAATAATGGAAATGGCGGCCGAATTGAAATTGTACCTGAAACAATTTTCGATTGAAAATGACGATTCATTTTTCAATATGAAGAACCCAGGACTAAATAAAATATAACACTTGAGAAAAAATTAAAATTATCCCTGGCGGGATTTTGACAAGCTGATAAATAAATAGGTAGGAAATGAGAGCGGTGGACATTATAAGGGGGATTTATACAGCACGTAAATAAAATATTATATTTTAAAAGAAAATCATAAGAATATCATACAGACATAAGTGATGGAATATATAAATCCAAATTTTGATTGGCAGCTTCTCATTTATTATAATTCACTCAGCTCTATATCTATAAACACTCGTTTTATTTTATTTTAGGGGCTGTATAAACCCAACTATATCGTCCGCCGCTCTCATTTCCTACCTATTTATTTATCAGCTTGTCAAAATTCCGCCTGGGATAATTTTAGTTTTTTTATCAAGTGTGGTATTTTATTTACTATGTATGAAATAATGTGCTAATGTAGTATTCCACACTAATGTAGTAATGGTGAAACCCTCGAAACGGTTATTTATTTATGTTTCTACGTCGAACCGTTCAAAAGGTAACAGGGGGGGGACTATAAAAATCCGCACTGTATATATTTCAAAATATAAAGATAATTATGGATCGGTGGTTTATATATATATATATATCTTTACTTTACGTTGAAGAACTTGCAAAGAAACTCAAATTTTCTTTGTGGATACAATGTTCGTATTGAAATTCATGTTGAAGTAAAGTTTGAACATTTACGACACTCGCCTACGTCTCGTGTCAACATGATCGTAAATAAAAAAATTATTTATCAAATTGTCATATATTTCTATGTAACCCTTTTACGTCTGATTGTGCTACTTATTTTTTACAAATGAGGAAATTCGAAAGTCTCCTACGCTAAAAAAATTGAACAAAATGCAACCCCGGACTTATTCATAGAAATTTTCGATAAATATCTCTAATGAAGACCCGTGAGAGGGTTTTCTCATGATTTGAATGGTTTTTGCAGCGTTGCTATTTATATGCCGATGAACACGATTTTTTATTCGTTTTTTTAATTATGATGTTTGCTTAAACCACACATATTTTCATAAGTTATATCAATACCAATCAATATACCAAATATCGATCCTAATGAAGGAAACAAAAATTTTCATTTTTATTACCCAGATTTGAGTTCTTCCTTTCAGAAAATACTGGACAACGTAATAAAATCAAGTCGGCCAGAGTGGTGAAAAGCGGTGAGCATTTGCGTACCTATTTAAACAGCCTCGAAGCGTTTAAGGTTAAACTTACTACTATGAGTAATTTTTATTTTACACCGAAATGAGTTGAAGTGAGACAGTATTAGATTTCTTTTATTTTGAGACTTCTCCCCTAACATTTGGAATTCTTTCCTCGCCTTTTCACCCGCAAATTTACTTTGACCTTTTTTAGAAGGTAAACCCCTTCTTAACAGAGTGTTCCTGCAATTCGAACTGTCCCCTGAATGAAGACATTTTTCTTAACTTTAAGTATTTTTGGTTGCATATGCTGAGTTGAAATTCGCATTTGCAGATAAAGATATTCCAGGTAGTTGTGGCCTCTCTCGTCAAAATAAATAACTAGAGTACCTATTTATAGAATTCTTATGCAATACTTCAGTGGCGGACCTCTAGGAGTAGGTACATATGAATTTTGTAATTCTGATTTAGTAAACAAGAGTTTGGAATGGACTAACGGAATGAACGCTGAATGATAATGGTAATGCGCAATAGGTCAAATTGTAAGAATGTCTGAAGAATTAATTATCACTATAATAATTGAAGACAAACCGGATAGATTCGCGTATTGTAGTAATTAGTTATAGGTAAATATATGAGTTCGGACAAGAAAAGAAAGGCTTGACATTTTGTTAAATATTCGATATCATAGTTATTATAATAAGAGTATAAACTATAAAATAATTGAATTATTATTTATGCTTTAACGGTAATCCTAGATATATTGGGAAATATTATCTTTGAAACATATACTTATAGACGGGTTCCGTCTAGCTTGTCCAATACTGCCGTGCTAGGCTCAGCGGCGGTAACTGAACATTAAACGGAAAATTAGATTTAAAAATATCTGATTAGTTGTTGAATGGAGTTCGAACCGACTTTTTGAGGTATCATAGCGTCATAAAATAGTACATTGTACAATTAGTCCGGAAAATAGGATATTTCATACGAGTGTGCCTATATGCCTCGTGTTTTATAATTTGTCACACTGGTATGAAATATCCAGTTTCCGCACGAGTTTTCCACTATACTTTTCCGATGACAGACCTGATCAACAAAATATTAGGAGATTCATTTGCTCATAGAACGTTAACAATTAAATGTTTAGAATTTTGTGTGACTCCCATTATACCCACAAACAACTACGTAGTTTTAGAATTGAGTGTGCTTTATTTGATAAGTATTCTACTTCGCTTGCTACGCTACTTTATAAAAAAAAGATATTTATAATAACAATCAAAACCACTAGAAAGCAAATGGTAACATAGCAATCACCGACTAACTCAATCGGGGTGCCATGGGTTCTATCAAAAATTTATACCGCGCCAGTGATTTTAAAAGCCAGCCCAAAACACAGACTGCTCCTTATCTCTGATGGAGATTTATAAATGGAAGTTAAATTGTTATGAAGTATATAATACTCTGGTTGGTATATGTAGTTTGATGACTACGCTGTTCGAGTGTTGGGGTTAGGATGGGAATGAAAAGCCAAACGCTCAGTTTACAAACCTCTATTTCTCCCTCAGGATGTCAGTAATAACCATTAATGTCAGTAATAACCATTAATATCCAGAAGGATTTCAGCAATATTCACAAGTAAGAAATACCTGGTAAGGTGTCGTCCAAGTGCCTTCCAAATTCCGTTGTGATCACAAAGGGTTGACAAGTGGAAAGGTCACAACCTAGAAATTACTTATTAAATGGGACTAAAAGTCCAAAAGGCAATAACACATAACATAAATATTGTTCGAAATAGATTATGGTATAGGTAGGTTTGTAAACCACTATATATTAATATATATATATACAAAACAACCCACAATGATAGGGGCCACAAATAAAATCAGTAATCCTATCACAAACCAAAAGTATAGCTTTCGCAATTAAATCTGCACCCTAAGGGTATGCAGCAAATACTATCTTGGCACCGAGGGTGCGCACAAATAGTCAAATATGTTAATAAAACAAGTGCTTCTACAAGGTACGTACTCCCCTGAAGTAAAGAATCAAAACAATATGTAATATTTAAAAGAATGAAGTTAGGCCCAGAAAGGTTTTGTAAATTTGGAAAAATAATTTGCTCTCCGTTTGATATGTTCTCCCCTGAAGTTCAGAATCAAAACAATATGTAATATTCAAAAGAATGAAGTTAGGCCAAGAAAGGTTTCGTAAATTTGGAAAATAATCAAGAAAAATAAGTTGCTCTCCGTTTGCTATGTTCTCCACTACTTTTTCCACTCCCACAACCGTTACAATATATTAATATTTGAATAAGTGAAGCTTCAGAACTGAATTTAGGCCAAAAGAGGTTTTGTAAATTTGGAAAATATTTAATGAAACGTAGAATTGTCAAAGAATGCTATAGTTACACCAGTCTCTGCGCCTTCAGCCAAGATACTCAGTATACTTTGGCCTTAGTACAACTGGTAAGTCCCACACTTTCGTCCTATCCGAGGCAGCATTACTACTAGACTACTAATGCTTGGTCTCTCCTGTCCCTCACAAGGCTTCCAGTGTCCTGGGGTGGATGGAACGGGCTTGTTAATAACTACAGGAGCTACGCTACAGTACTGGGTAGCTTGGTCCAACAACTACGCCTCTGAGACTATCTATGGATGGAATTGACAGCTGGATTCACACAAATGATACAGGGCAACCAAGACAGTTTGGTACATCCAACCCTTTCACCTTTGGCCTTAGTACAACTGGGAAGTCAAACACTTTCGCCGTATCCGAGGCAGCGTTACTTCTTGACTACTGATGCCTGGTCTCTCCTGTCCCTCACAAGGCTTCCAGGGTCCTGGGGTGGATGGAACGGGCTTGTTAATAACTACAGGAGCTACGCTACAGTACTGGGTAGCTTGGTCCAACAATTACGCCTCTGAGACTATCTATGGATGGAATTGACAGATGGATTCACACAGATGATACAGGGCAACCAAGACAGTTTGGTATATCCAACCCTTTCACCTTTGGCCTTAGTACAACTGGGAAGTCAAATACTTTCGCCGTATCCGAGGCAGCGTTACTTCTTGACTACTGATGCCTGGTCTCTCCTGTCCCTCACAAGGCTTCCAGGGTCCTGGGGTGGATAGACCGGACTGCTTAATTCACACAGAGGATACAGGGCAACCACGTAGTTTCACAAAATGGTGGCGGGCGACATCAATACTTCTAAATCCCCATTCATCAGGGTAATCTTGGTGATATATTCCATAAAACTATGACTATTCCAGTCCAAAAATCAGCCAAGACTATTGACTCATGTAAAATCAATGAAATCCACTAATACGTGATAAAATATTTAAAATTGATCACATGCGTATCGTCACACACCTGCTTTTGTGAACGTTGCAAACGGAAGAGAGCGAAATGCGCAGAATACTCCCTCACATTATCGAAATCAAAAACAAAAAATCAAGTCAACTGGTGGTGGATTCCTTCGACTTCTTCTCAACTCAGGGTTGTTCGTCTGTTTTGGATTCGTTCCACTGACCAAGCCGATTATGTCCAATGTCATCCATAGACATAGAGAATATTTTTGGTGATTATATAAACAAACACTTATAGAAAGAACATGAGAAAAATTGTTAGTGAAAATCAGAAGATGTGATCCAAATTGAGTTAATTATAAGTCCATCAAAGTGCAAGTAATGTCTTCCGACCAATAAACTCAGTAACCTAACCGAATGACGTAACTGAACCAACCCAAATATACGTCTTCTTCATGAGACAATAATTGAAAACAAGGACAGAAATATTCAACAGAAGGCTCATTGGTTCACATAAAAAGTGAAGTACTTTCTACACTGGGTGTGAATCTTACTACACCGAACTGTACCTCGAAGCATACTAAAAGACCCTTAAAGTGAAAATAACTGAATGTCAGATTCGAAGTAACCTTCAAAATTTACAAAACAATAATAACCATTCTGACGATGATAGATATCCAGTTGGAAATTGCCTAATAATGCAACACAAAAGACAAAAGGTCGATATAACAAAAACTACATAATTTTATGACTTTCAGAAGTTGTTCCCAACAGTTATGAGCTCAAAATCAAGGTAGGTGATCCAGTAATGAAATATGATTAGCATAAAAAACGTCCAGTAAAAATTCACAAACCAATATACCGATTATAAGAAGTATGAATCAAATCAGTGGTCATTATTCTATTCTATACTATAGGCAAATGTCCATCAAAACAGAAGGTAGAATTGTTAGCAGGGTTTTTTGTGATTTTATACTAAAGAAGGTAACAGATCTCATCTGCATACAAACGACAAAATTTGATTTCGAACCGGAGGAAGTAAAGTTCCATGAACTTTGCTGACGATAAACCTAAACAGAAAAGCAAGAACATCAAACAACAGTGACAGTCCAATGGTATGCATAAAATCAACTAATCTGGGAAGTTATTGTCCAAATGTGACTGGGCCCAATTCCCTTCTGGTTTCCTAAATGATCCTCTAATTCATATGTCCAAGAACCTACTTTCCTACGAATCTTGAAACGTCCAATAAACTTGGGTGCTAGTTTGGCTGTGAAATAATTAAAAGCATCTGACTGAACTTTATTTCTACGCCACACCATATCACCTGCTTTGAAAGAAACAGAACGCCTACGAAAATCAAATATCTTCTTACTACGCTCTTGGGATTTCTTAAGACGAGCTTCTATATCGACATACATTTTCTGAAAACCTTTTTGACGTTGTTCAATTTCGTCATCAGGATCTAAATTATGTTCTGGCACCTGATCCAAATAATCTTGACCATAAAGCTTATATTCCCTACCAAAGTTAATGAAGTATGGACTGTAACCCACGGTTTCATGACGAGCAGTACGTATTGCACAACCAATAGCTGCGAGATTTACATCCCATTTCCTATGATTACCTTGTACATATGAAGAAATCATGGTTTCAACGACTCTATTAACTCGTTCAGTCGGATCGGCCCGAGGCAAATAAGAAGCAGTATACGAAATATTTGTTTTGTATTTCTGACACAAGGCCTGAAACTCTTTACTCTTCATAGGTCCACCATTGTCACAGATGAGGTATAATGGAGCTCCATAAACAAGAAAAATAGCCTCTTCCACACACTTTGAAAGTGACTTACCAGTGGCCGTTCTCAAAGGAAAAACAACAACATATTTACTGTAAAAATCGGTAACAACCAGACAATGCAAATTACCTTGTGATGAACGAGGAAAAGGACCCATAAAATCTAAGCTTATCATCTGCCAAAGTTGTTGAATATTAGGACGAGTTCCCATAAGGCCTGCAGGTGGTTTTTGCTCAAGCTTGTGCTCTGCACAAACTCTACAAGACTTGACATATTTAAGAATGTCACACTTCATCTTTGGCCAATAATAGCGACTTCGAACTTTCCAAAAGATTTTAAAACTACCAACATGACCAGAAGTAGGATCATCATGACAATGCATTAAAATGTCCTTCCTCTTATCTTTGGGGACGACAATTTTCCAATAATCTGAGGTTCTAGACAACTCAGGGATTCTACATTTTACATATTTGAACAAGATTTTATTTTCAACTCTCCAAGTGCCAAATTGGTCAGGATGATTTTGGACTTTTCTACACATATTTATATACCAAACATCGCGGGTTTCATTAGGAAAATTTGCTTAATTATCCTCAATAGCAGCAACAGGAACAGCACGAGACAAGAAATCAGGGACTATATGGTCTTTACCTTCTCTATGAATTAACTCAAAATCATAAGGCTGTAAGCGGAGGATCCAGCGGCCAAGTCTACCTTGCGGTTCCTTGAGTCTTTGTAACCAAAGAAGTGAAAAATGATCCGTAATGACCTTGAAATGAACTCCCTCAAGATAATGACGTAGCTTTTCAATAGCCCAAATGACAGCAAGAGCCTCACATTCAGTTGTGCTGTAATTTCTTTCCTGACGGGTAAGTGATCGTGACAGAAAACAAATGACCTTTTCACCCTCTGGAAACTCTTGGGATAAAACACCTGCTATACCATAAGCGGATGCATCAGTTTGGAGTATAAAGGTTCTATTAAAATCAGGACATGTTAAAATAGGGGCCGTTACAAGAGATTCCTGGATGCTACGGAACGAATTCTCACAGTCAACAGTCCAATCCCATTTGACACCCTTTTTTGTTAAATTACTCAGTGGAGATAAAATTGAAGAGAAGCTAGGTATGAAACGTCGATACCAAGATGCAGTACCTATAAAACGTCGAATTTCTTGAACATTTTTGGGAGCAGTCACATCAAGAATGGCTTGAACTTTCTCTGGGTCAGGATGGAGACCGCGCTCATCCACTATATAGCCTAAATATTTTAGTTGAGGCAGGCAAAATTTACACTTTTCACGACTGACTACTAACTAGCTGCATGTAAGCGATCAAAAACCACCGACAAAGTTTTGAGATGGGAATCAAAGTCTTGAGATATAATGACGATGTCATCAAGATAAACTAGAACTGAAGGCTGCAACTCTGGTCCCAACACAGAATCAATAATTCTCATCCAGGATCCAGGAGCGTTGGTAACACCAAATGGCATGCGCAGAAAATGAAATAACCCTCGTCCAGGAACCGTGAACGCAGTATATTCCCTAGATTCAGGTTTCAAAGGAATTTGAAAATATGCTGATTTAATGTCCAAGGAGCTAAGATATTTTCCATCCCTCAATTGATCCAAAATATGAGAGATATATGGTAATGGGTACGCATCCTTTTTAGTTTTAGAGTTAAGTTGGCAAAAGTCAATACAAAATCTATAGGTGTCATCTTTCTTTTTAACGAGACAGACTGGTGATGACCATGCACTCCTTGACGGTTCAATAATTCCCTTTTTCAACATTGACTCAACCTCATCATCAATAATTTTCTGTTTAAAAGGACTACATGGATAGTACCTCTGTTTGATAGGCTTAGTACCAGGAATGAGTTCAATTTCATGCTCACCAACTGTGCAATAACCCAAATTTGTTCCCATTAAAGCTAACTTGTCTTCAACTAACCTATTGAGTCGAGTTCTTTGTTCAGAAGTTAAAGTTGTATCACCCTGTATACCTTGATTGGGTTTAAACTCAACTGAATCTACATCATTAGTAAAATGCCAAATATCATTCCGAAGGTCTGGAAGAATATTCATGATTCTCCAAAAATCAATACCCAAAATTAATGGTTGTGAAATTTCATTAACCACCAGTATATCTATCAAACGAGTTTTCTCCATTAATGAAATTGGTGTAGAAACATGACCCATACTCGAACAAGACTGGCCATTAGCTACTGTGCAGCTAGTAAAATTAGAAGTAAGAGATAAACCAAGACTTTGTAAAATTTTAAAACCCGAATGATTTACCAAAGTTCTCGAACTACCACTATCAAGTAAACCTAACATTGTGTAGCCTAAAATCGTGACCTCAATATAAGGACGTTGATCTCCTTTAGCATGAGCAATTATATAATTTAATAGAACTGTTTGAGGAAAATTATTATCATTATTATTACTATTCAAGTTAGAAGAAGAAAATTTATTTTTATTACTATTATTATACAAGTTGAAAGTAGCGAAATTATTATCATTATCATAAAAATTATATGTGGAATTAACAGTTGAAGTAGAGGAAAACTCACCACTTACTAGTTCCTCCGAGTTTCGTTTCCCGAATTACATCTACTACAAGTTTTGACAGTTACTCCAGACAACCCGCAGTTAAAACAGTGCAGCCTTCTAGGTGCAGTACAATTTCTATTTAAGTGACCAACTTTCTGGCAGTTAAAACAAGATACCGGCTTTCGCATACTTGACTGTTGCACTTCATGAACAGAAAATTCAGAGTCCACAAAATCTATATTTTTCTGAGAAGGCGGAACGTAATTATCAACACGAAACTTTTTAGTTTCAAGTTTTAAACATTCATTTTCAAGTTCTTGTAAGGACCCAACCTGTGGTAACTGTGATGTATAAAAGGGTGACAAATTTCTTACAACAATATCCAACTGCATCTGTTCAGTCATGAGACCATACCGTCTGAACATAGACCGCATCGAATTTAAATAGTCAATAATGGATTCGTTAGTATCTTGAGTTCTCCTCAAAATATTTTCGAACAGTCTAGGTTTGTAATCCGGAACAGAATAATGAGTAATCAAAAGATCGGAAAGTTCTTGCCAAGTATTAAAGCGATTTCTATTGTTCACAAACCAATTACGAGCTTTTCCTTCATAGAGTTCATAAGCTGAATCAAATAATTCTATTTCAGAAACTTTACGAGAAACTCTTAACTCAGAAATTCTATCCAGAAATTCATGAACTGACGTTTCATCAATATTTCCAGAAAACTTAATATTCCACTTATATATCGGTAAAGATTTAACATTGACTGTAGTGGTGCTCTAGCAACACTAATCAAATCATCAATTGGTATGCGATCACAACGATTTAATAAATGAACTAACCGAGACTGAAGTCGTTCAAATTTAGTTTCAGAATTTTCTCCAGGGACATTAGCTAGAGCAGAAGTAATCTCTCTCAATTTATTGGTAATGATTAACTGTTCATCCTCAAATTTCAGATTGTGTTCCGGATATTTCAAAGATTTTCCCCCTTTTTCATATTTTAGAAGTGGTCGTAAACAAGACCTGAGTTCTTCCACAGTTTGACTATCCTGTGTCAATATGCCACGAACAGAAAGCTCATATTTCAATTCATCCTTCTTTAGATAATTGATGACAAGCGTAAAGTCCATGTTGAAAAGAAAAAGAAAACAATAACTAATAATTCTTTATCACCAAGTAAAATACCTGTAGAAAATATACTTGTTCTCGTACAAAAGTATCAATAATTCAATAACAAATAAAAAGAAATAATCAAGGATATCAATCCCTCAATAAATGACAAATATTAAAAATGATAAATGCAATTTCCAAAAAAAAATTATTTTACTCTCAAATGTTGTCTTCAGGGTGAGACTTCAGATTATCAATTTAGTAGATTGATTCAAAAGAAAATAAATACCTTTATGTAGAAATATTATAAAATTTTGAAAGTGAAAGAAAATTCAATTTCCATCCAATTCCCAATACTCGAAATAAATTTCAAAGCAAAATCAAAAAGGCCCCACGTTGGGCGCCAATCTTGCTACGCTACTTTATAAAAAAAAGATATTTATAATAACAATCAAAACCACTAGAAAGCAAATGGTAACATAGCAATCACCGACTAACTCAATCGGGGTGCCATGGGTTATATCACAAATTTATACCGCGCCAGTGATTTGAAAAGCCAGCCCAAAACACAGACTGCTCCTGATCTCTGATGGAGATTTCTAAATGGAAGTTAAATTGTTATAAAGTATATAAAGCTCTGGTTGGTATATGTAGTTTGATGACTACACTGTTCGAGTGTTGGGGTTAGGATGGGAATGAAAAGCCAAACGCTCAGTTTACAAACCTCTATTTCTCCCTCAGGATGTCAGTAATAACCATTAATGTCAGTAATAACCATTAATATCCACAAGGATTTCAGCAATATTCACAAGTAAGAAATACCTGGTAAGGTGTCGTCCAAGTGCCTTCCAAACTCCGTTGTGATCACAAAGGGTTGACAAGTGGAAAGGTCACAATCTAGAAATTACTTATTAAATGAGACTAAAAGTCCAATAGGCAATAACACATAACACAAATATTGTTCGAAATAGATTATGGTAGAGGTAGGTTTGTAAACCACTATATATTAATATATATATATACAAAACAACCCACAATGATAGGGGCCACAAATAAAATCAGTAATCCTATCACAAACCAAAAGTATAGCTTTCGCAATTAAATCTGCACCCTAAGGGTATGCAGCAAATACTATCTTGGCACCGAGGGTGCGCACAAATAGTCAAATATGTTAATAAAACAAGTGCTTCTACAAGGTACGTACTCCCCTGAAGTACAGAATCAAAACAATATTTAATATTTAAAAGAATGAAGTTAGGCCAAGAAAGGTTTTGTAAATTTGGAAAAATAATTTGCTCTCCGTTTGATATGTTCTCCCCTGAAGTTCAGAATCAAAACAATATGTAATATTTAAAAGAATGAAGTTAGGCCAAGAAAGGTTTCGTAAATTTGGAAAAATAATTTGCTCTCCGTTTGATATGTTCTCCCCTGAAGTTCAGAATCAAAACAATATGTAATATTCAAAAGAATGAAGTTAGACCAAGAAAGGTTTCGTAAATTTGGAAAATAATCAAGAAAAATAAGTTGCTCTCCGTTTGCTATGTTCTCCACCACTTTTCCCACTCCCACAACCATTACAATAGATTAATATTTGAGTAAGTGAAGCTTCAGAACTGAATTTAGGCCAAAAGAGGTTTTGTAAATTTGGAAAATATTTAATGAAACGTAGAATTGTCAAAGAATGCTATAGTTACACCAGTCTCTGCTCCTTCAGCCAAGATACTCAGGATACTTTGGCCTCAGTACAACTGGTAAGTCCCACAATTTTGTCCTATTCGAGGCAGCATTACTACTAGACTACTAATGCTTGGTCTCTCCTGTCCCTCACAAGGCTTCCAGTGTCCTGAGGTGGATGGAACGGGCTTGTTAATAACTACAGGAGCTACGCTGCAGTACTGGGTAGCTTGGTCCAACAACTACGCCTCTGAGACTATCTATGGATGGAATTGACAGCTGGATTCACACAGATGATACAGGGCAACCAAGACAGTTTGGTATATCCAACCCTTTCACCTTTGGCCTTAGTACAACTGGGAAGTCAAACACTTTCGCCGTATCCGAGGCAGCGTTACTCCTTGACTACTGATGCCTGGTCTCTCCTGTCCCTCACAAGGCTTCCAGGGTCCTGGGGTGGATCCGGACTGCTTAATTCACACAGATGATACAGGGCAACCACGTAGTTTGATACGGCTCGAGATCCAACACTCGTGTCTTAGTAGGTTCAATGATTCGTTGTAACGGTTTTTCGGTGGAACTGATGATTAATTGTTATAATAACGGTTAATGGGTGGAGATGAAGTATCACTTCATAAAGGCAGCAACAATCTCCTAGATACCTTGGGCTTCACAAAATGGCGGCGGGCGACATCAATACTTCTAAATCCCCATTCATCAGGGTAATCTTGGTGATATATTCCATAAAACTATGACTATTCCAGTCCAAAAATCAGCCAAGACTATTGACTCATGTAAAATCAATGAAATCCACTAATACGTGATAAAATATTAAAAATTGATCACATGCGTATCGTCACACACCTGCCTTCGTGAACGTTGCAAACGGAAGAGAGCGAAATGCGCAGAATACTCCCTCACATTATCGAAATCAAAAACAAAAAATCAAGTCAACTGGTGGTGGACTTCTTCGACTTCTTCTCAACTCCACTGACCAAGCCGATTATGTCCAATGTCATCTATAGACATAGAGAATATTTTTGGTGATTATATAAAAAAAAACAATTATAGAAAGAACATGAGAAAAATTGTTAGTGAAAATCAGAAGATGTGATCCAAATTGAGTTAATTATAAGTCCATCAAAGTGCAAGTAATGTCTTCCGACCAATAAACTCAGTAACCTAACCGAATGACGGAACTGAACCAACCCAAATATACGTCTTCTTCATGAGACAATAATTGGAAACAAGGACAGAAATATTCAACAGAAGGCTCATTGGTTTACATAAAAAGTGAAGCACTTTCTACACTGGGTGTGAATCTTACTACACCGAACTGTACCTCGAAGCATACTAAAAAACCCTTAAAGTGAAAATAACTAAATTTCAGATTCGAAGTAACCTTCAAAATTTACAAAACAATAATAACCATTCTGACGATGATAGATATCCAGTTGGAAATTGCCTAATAATGCAACATAAAAGATAAAAGGTCGATATAACAAAAACTACATAATTTTATGACTTTCAGAAGTTGTTCCCAACAGTTATGAGCTCAAAATCGAGGTAGGTGATCCAGTAATGAAATATGATTAGCATAGAAAACGTCCAGTAAAAATTCACAAACCAATATACCGATTATAAGAAGTATAAATCAAATCAGTGGTCATTATTCTATACTATAGGCAAATGTCCATCAAAACAGAAGGTAGAATTGTTAGCAGGGTTTTTTGTGATTTTATACTAAAGAAGGTAACAGATCTCATCTGCATACAAACGACAAAATTTGATTTTGAACCGTAACACGCTCGAGTGCGAAATGAAATATTTTGATGTAGTGTTTTCCGTTTAGGTTGCATTTTATATAATTCATTTCGCACTAGTGCGAATACGTCATTTTGTGTACTACTTTACGGTACGAAATAATACGTATTTCAAGTAGGTCGTCGGAAATAGTATATTATATTACGAGTGTGGAAAGTAACATTTTTCACACGCGTGGAAAATACTATAGCAGGAGGCGCATTCCATATGCTCCAACCCCACGAGTATAGAAAATCACTTTTGCACAAGTAATGTACACTATTTTTCGTACGACCATGTGATATTATTATAGGTAGGTATCCCATTCAACATTAAGAACTAATCTTAATGCATTTTCATTGGAAAACATCAAGTTTGCTATGACCCGAATTCGATGAGAGTTCGAAGTTTTGAAATCTGAAAATCATTTGTTAGCTGTTATCATTTAAAAAATACCAACCCTTGATCAATCCCAGCAGGTCGTCAATAATTTATTTGAATAAATGAAAAAACATAGTAAAATAATTCACGATATTGAGAAAACTGAGATAGAAACATATATTTTTTAAATTAATTACTTGCGAAGAAACTACCTGTCTTTCTTTTTTGTCATGTAGCCATAACCTGATCCAAGCCTATTAGTCTAGGTATTTTCTAGGTATAAGTCTAGGTAAATTGGTGCATTGCAGAAATCTTGCATCTAAGTTGTCAGAACTTTAAATTTCTGAAACGTATAAAAGAGAAAACAAAAAATTGGAAATTGATCAAGTGTGAACTACCCTTATTTTTGACATCATCGAAGTTCATTTAGTTGTTATGAATCAAACCCAACATTTAAATTCAAAATTATAGCTACCTACGCGAAAAAATAAAAAAATAACATTTGTTATGGTAATAAAGTTGTAGATTTGTATTATTTAATATTTTACCAAATATTAATTAATTCATTGAATAATTTCCTTCCATGAAATTGATTATGCATATTCATACAGAGTGAAATATCAAATATGCACCAAAAAATTAGTGAAAATTCAAAATATTTTAAACAAACGTCTAAGGTGCATATGAGATACTGTAGTACCAAGATCATATTTAAATACTCGAAAGTGATACAAAATTCTAATGACTGACAAAACAATTGAGAAACCCTTCAACTCTTAGAAAATGTACCGGTATGCTCCAGGTCAAAGCGGACGCCTTGACCTGAATTTTCAACATTTCTTACTGATTCAGAAATGACACTTCAACTGATTTCTTATTCTCAGAGTTCTAGTCGTGAGGTATGGCCAATCCCTCCAGAGGAGAAGGGATGGTCTCATTCCTTCAGGATTTTAACTTGTAAAATAGATGTCGTTGTTTGATAGATTTTGGTATTCTTAACCCTATTTTTGTGTTCTACATTACTGATTAACTACCTATAACTTTTTCTATCAAGTGATATAATTTGGTTGATCGCCCCGTACAATTAGGATTCGCGCTGAATGTGGATTAATCTTTATTGGAAGAATGATCACAAAACTCCCAAAACATTATTTTGCTTGTCCACGATGCCCTTGATTGAGTTGCCTTTGTTCAAAATAACAAAATTTACATACATTCTACAACAAACGACCTATTTCCATATATGTATTACTTTTGACGAAATTAACTAACAATAATTGAACATCGAATTGGGTTGAATCTGGGAACTATCCCGGGCCTCGAAACGGTAGTATACAATTGTCAGCCTTTAACATTTTTCTATTCAACTTGTTATTCCCAAATGTTACAACAACTTAACTATCCATATGGTTTATAGTTCTTTGAAAACCTACATTGTTGGTGGCACGTCCTTAATAAACAGTATTCCGATTCTTGTAACTAGCCTCGATACTTTCTTCAGAACTTGGATTCTTTTCAGAACATCTTTGCGCCAAATGTCGGTTTGTGAAATCTAGCAGAGATTTATTTTGACACGCGATCAGTAGCGTATCCCAAGATTTTATTACACATATATGGTGCAAACTTTTTGAAACTCACTGTATGTGGCTTCCTTTGTTGGATGCCAAATACATTATCTCGATACATTTTTTCGATATCTAAATTGTTAGAGCCGTTTCCGAGATCCAAAAAATCACATTTTCATTATTATTATCAGTAAAATCACTCTTTTGATAATTTGAGTGGAAAAACCTTATCTCAATATAAAATTTTATCCAAAAAATGTAAGCCGTTTTCGAAATCCAAAAATTCACACTATTATTATTATTATTAGTAATATCGTGTTTTCTAAGAAATGCGCCTACATAAATGAACTTTAAACGTAAAAATTTATCTAAATACAAAATTTGATCCAAATCATTGGAGCCGTTTCAAAGATCCAAAAATGTACATTATTATTATTAGTAAAATAACATTTTTTTCTGAAAAGGTACCTATAGAGTTGAGCTTAAGTAGCAGTACCTTATCTAAACACGAAATTTAATCCAAATCGTTGAATCCGTTTTTAGAGATATCAAAATTCAAATCGTCATTATTATTAGTAAAATCGTGTTTTTCTAAGAAATGTGCCTATATAGATGAAATTAAAATGCAAATGAAAATCGTTGAAGCCGTTTCCGAGATCAAAACATTCACATTATTATTATTATCAGTATAATCGTAATAATAATAGTAGTAATTTTTGATTGTTTCAAAACCGAAAGTTCTTGCCATTTATTGATACATTAGGTTATATATAGTTAATAACTCATTTTCTTAAGAAGGGGTGTACTTTCTGAAAAACGTCAAAGTAAATTTGCGGGTGAAAAGGCAGGAAAGAATTCCAAATGTTAGGGGAGGAGTCTCAAAATATAAGAAATCTAATACTGTCTCACTTCAACTCATTTCGGTGTGAAATAAAAATTACTCATAGTAGTAAGTTAACCTTGAACGCTTCGAGGCTGTTTAAATAGGTACGCAAACGCTCGCCGCTTTTTACCACTCTGGCCGACTTGATTTTATTACATTGTCCAGTTTTCTTCATCGGGATCGATATTTGGTATATTGATTGGTATTGATATAACTTATGAAAATATGTGTGTTTTAAGCAATCATAATCATCATATTTAAAAAAACGAATAGAAAATCGTGTTCATCTGCATGTAAATAGCAACGCTGCAAAAACTTTTCAAATTATGAGAAAACCATCCTATGGGTCTTCATTTAAGAGATATTGATCGAAAATTTCTATGAATAAGTCCGTGGTTGCATTTTGTTCAATTGCATTGTTTTAGCGTAGGAGACTTTGGAATTTCCTCATGTGTAAAAAATAAGTAGCGCAATCAGACGTAAAAGGGTTACATAGAAATGTGTGTCAATTTGGTAAATATTTTGGAAGTCATTGCATATATCTATAGATATATAAGATAAAACCGTATGAATAGTGGGTAAATTATGTAACGATCATGTTGACACGAGACCTAGGCGAGTGTCGTAAATCTCGTGCGACTGTCGTTAATCTCGTGCGCGTGTGTTAGTAGCAATTACATGCATATATTATTTTTTTCTACGACCAATACAAAATTAAAACAAAACTGTATTTTAATCTAGTTATGTTCAAACTTTCAACGTGAATTTCAATACGAACATTGTATCCACAAAGAAAATTTAAGTTTCTTTGCTAGTTCTTCAACGTAAAGTAAAGAAATATATATATATATATATATATATATATATATTTGGAAAGATTATTTGGGTAAGCAGCAAGCAAAACGTGTACTCTTTTAACACTATATTTCCAATATTTCAACAGTGGTTACTGTCATCTTCAGGGAAGCTACAATTAATAAGCGAATATATACTAAAATGGAGTGAAACCCAGTAACGGCTATACTTACTGTGTCTTTGAGGTTGATTGCAAAAAGATGTGATGAAAGTAATACAACAATTATCGAAAGGGAAACATGAAGTTGATGATAAAATAACATTAAAAGGTCAATAATTAAAATAATTAGTCAATTAATATATAATATAATTATCTTTATATTTTGAAATATATATAATGAAAATCTATGTTATAGGGAGTAGACAAATTTTTACCCCTGAATGGCCTCTATTTTTTTAAACGATGTTGAGAAAGAGTATATCGGCTTGTCTCCAAAGTAACGGCATGTGGATGTGAGGGCTGAGCTCGATGGGTCGGTCTCGATGGGACCCCTAACGGTGGAACGATTGATGATATTTCAGAAAAGCATCGTCCATGCAAATATGCATGAACCAGAGACAGATCGGCAACTTGTCTGCGGTGTTCCAGAGAAGTGAGCGAGCTTGTGAACGGAGTATCACCGACGAGAGTTTCAATATGTGTTTGGGTGCTTCACTTCATATATTGAAACCCAAGACTGGTCGGATTTGTGCCTTATAAATCATAATGAGTTGACGTTGTTATATCCCTTCAAGTTATTCAGGGTCTCCCAGAATGAAGGGGACAAACTCCGATGGTAGAATCGTCACTTCATTTTAGGACTAAACGTTTCAATAAACATATATTCTAAGATGAATAATAACCGAGTTACAGGGTGTTTGAAGTGACAAAAAAAAATATTTTCCTAAATAACTCCGTAACGGCTCAACTTTTCACAATGAAATTTGGTATGTCACTCAACAGCAATCAGATCCAAATTTCAATGCAGATCACGTGTTTGTAACTCAAAACAGGGGCGTACGGCAGATGGGTACCCCTAATTGTATCTCCCTAACTTCCACGACACTGGATTAATATCGGTTTCGTCTTTTTTTTTCTTAATTTTCAATATCTCCCATAGGAAAAAGTAATAGGTTTTGTTTTCGAAATATCAACGACTTTCGAGATATTTGAAGTTGAATAAGTGAGTGCGTATGTGATTATGGAAAGTCACTCTATGTTATTTTAATAAACGTTGCTCTAAACTTGGATAGTAGAGTCCTCACTTTATTTTAAGGCTGAAAGTTTCAATAAACCTATACCCCAAGATGAATACTAACCAAGTTACAGGGTGTTGAAAGTGGCAAAAAAAATTATGTTTCTAAAATAACTCCGTAACGGCTCAACTCTTCTTAATAAAATTTGGTATGTCACTTGGCAGCAATCTGTTCCAAATTTCAACACAAATCACGTGTTTGTAACTCAAAATAGGGGCGTACGGCAGATGGGTATCCCTAATTGTCCCTCCCTAACTTCCACGACACTGGATTAATATCGATTTCGTCTTCTTTTTCCTAATTCTCAATATTTCCCATAGAAAAAAGGAATAGGTTTCGTTATCGAAGTATCAACGATTTTCGAGATATTTGATGTTGATTTAGTGCGTGCGTATGGCCGTACGAAACCTCATTCTTGTTTATTTTGTTAAAAGATGCTATGTAATTTGTTTCGAATATCAGGAAATTTTTGTAGAAAAATCCTTTATAAATGCCAAAATTTTTTGAAATATTTCAATTTGTAATCATTGTATGTTATGAAATATGTTGATTATTTTGTCATAAGCAGTTATACATTCCTTCCAGAAATCAGGATATTTTGGTTAAATTTTAAATGTTTTTTTGTTAGTTGCACTATAGTTTTGCCGAAAAACTACTTCAATAATTTTGTGGATATTGTGTTCCATAGAAACGAACAGGATGGTAAATCAATAAAATAACTTCAAACGAAAGCATATCGTACGTAGTACATCGGACAGTAAAAGTATGTGTCTGTCAAGCAATAAATTTGTAAATAATTTCGAAATGATGTTCATAATTTTACTTTGAGTTTGAAATAACACATAATGACCCGATTAAAATGAGGGGTCACTAAAAAAATACATCTCAACAAAAAATAAACAAACTGAACAGAAAAATGACAAGATAACAATAAATCAAAAACGTACATAAACCATCAAATCATAAAAATTGTTCAAACTGGCCGCCTTGGTGATCAATACAAATACTGCAACAATGTAATAGAGACTGACGTACTCTCTCGAAAATTCCAGGCATATTTTGAATATGGGTACATGCTGCTAAAATTCTGGCAACCAAATCGTCCTCACTTTCCACTGGAGTTTCATGTACAATTGATTTGAGGTATCCCCAGAGGAAAAAATCTAACGGGTTTAGATCGGGAGAGCGTGCCGGCCAGTTTATTGGACCACCTCTTCTGATCCATCTGTTAGGGAAAGTGATGTTCAATTGGTCGCGTACAGTTCTTTGGAAATTGTCGGGTGCACCGTCATATTGGTACCACTTTCTCTGACGAACCCAAACTGGTACATCTTACAATAATTCCTGCAGGATGTATCGTAAAAATATGGTGTAAATATCTCCATTTAGTCGTTGAGGAAACAAATATGGTCCAATTAATCAGTTCTCTACAATTCCAGCCCAAATATTTACTCCGAATTTTTTTTGGTATCCCCTAAAATGAACGCCATATGGATTTTTTTCTTCCAAAATGTGGCTATTGTGACTGTTGAAACAGCCTTCCCTAGTGAAATGCTCCTCATCAGTGAATAGAACGTACCTAGGGAAATCATTTCGCTCTTCGCATCTGTTTCGGTACCACTCACGGAAGGTTAAGGTCTGAAATCGTCTGGTCCTAAAGCCATTGCTTTAAGTGTCCGAGTGCTGGTAGATGGATTGTTTTCTATTTGATGTAGAACGTCATCTTCTATCATTACCTATTTCTAACAAATCTTCTAGTTCCACAGTCTTTTTTTGTAAGGCTCAAAAGTTCCTCTTTCTTTAGCTCTTTGATTAACTGCTGCAAAAGTTTTATGAGTCGGTTGGCGCCTATTCGGGAATCATTGTGCGTATAATCTGGCAGCTGCTCTGGAATTTCCTCTTGCTTCTCCATAGGTGTATATTATATCTGTATATTCTGCAGCCGTATATGGGTTCATGTCGTATACACTTACTATTAGTTATAATATTGATTGATGGTTTCAGGTAGTTACGCTTTAACTGGAAAACGTCGATATGTCAGAATAATATTATTTGACTACTGTCATTTTCAAAACACACTATTTTTCGTGGTTGGATTATACACGAATTCAATTTGTATAACTTGTGTTCAGAACTATTCAGCAGTACAAACCAATGATGAATTATGGATATTATTGTGTACAAAATATCCTCATTGCAACTCAATTTTTTTTAGAAATTCAAGGAGAAATTGATTGCTAACCATAATTAAGTAATTCTTTCATTTTTCTGGAATTGTCTGAAATTCTTCTAGAAATACGACTGTAAACACAATCCATTTGAAACTTTACGATGATGCCATGATTTATAATAAAAAAAAACAGCAACTTTTAATAAAATAATCAACAGTGACTTTACATAATCACATACGCACGCACTTATTCAACTTCAAATATCTCGGAAATCGTTGATATTTAGAAAACGAAACCTGTTTCTTTTGTGTATGGAAAATATTGAGAATTAAGAAAAAGAAGACGAAATCGATATAAATCCAGTGTCGTGGAAGTTAGGGAGGGACAATTAGGGGTACCCATCTGCGTACGCCCCTGTTTTGAGTTACAAACACGTGATTTGCATTGAAATTTAGAACAGATTGCTGTCAGGTGACATACCAAATTTCATTAAGAAAAGTTGAGCCGTTACGGAGTTATTTTAGAAAACATAATTTTTATTGCCACTTTCAACACCCTGTAACTCGGTTAGTATTCATCTTGGGGTATAGGTTTATTGGAACTTTTAGACTTCAACTGAAGTGAAGATTCTACCTTCCAAGTTTACAGCAACGTTTAACAAAATAATTTACAGTGACTTTCCATAATCACATACGCACGCACTTATTCAACTTCAAATATCTCTAAAGTCGTTGATATTTCGTAAACGAAACCTATTTCTTTTGTGTATGGGAAATATTGAGAATTAAGAAAAAGAAGACTAAATCGATATAAATCCAGTGTCGTGGAAGTTAGGGAGGGACAATTAGGGGTACCCATCTGCCGTACGCCCATGTTTCGAGTTACAAACAAGTGATCTGCATTAAAATTTGGAACTGATTGCTGATAAGTGACATACCAAATTTCATTGGGAAAAGTTGAGCCGTTATGAAGTTATATAGGAAAACATATTTTTTTTGCCACTTTCAACACCCTGTAACTCGGTTATTATTCATCTTTGGATATATGTTTATTGAGATTTCAGCCCCCCTCAAATAAACATACGTGCAATGTTTCTTGAACAAGGTAATTATTTCCACACTGATGGAACGAACGAAAGAATATGTAAACCGTGTAATCAAATAATCATATCGAGCATAGAAATTAATTGGCGAAATATTAATTTGTTCTATTGCAGAACTGAGCCCTGCAATCATTTTACTGTTATAAATCAGACAGGGTTCTTGAAACCACAACCAAACACGGTCCTGATGTTACTGGAACAACAACAAATTCATTTCCAGCCATGTAGGTGTATTAGTGAGGAATCACACTGATCGACCAGGACCGACCGTCCGCGACCGTCCACCTACGACCAAAAGTAGAAGTAGATCAATGAAAACATTCAAAGTCACACTGATCGACCACCCACAACCGACCACTAGAATAATTTTGTAAATCTGACATTAATTTGACATTCGAAAGGTTATGTGGATTGTCTGTTCATTTATTGAAAATAAGTTAAATTCATAATATCAATAGTTTTGCTTTAAATAATGAGCAGTAGTGATACTGAAGAAGAACATTTTATTTCTCCGGTAGGAAATATACCTATGTACATGAGTTTTGTTGAAGTCAGAAGTTCATCATAAATGTGTGTCAAAATGACATTACGTCAGGATAGTGTGACACCAACCAAAATTTCCAGCAGACTACAATTTCGAACATGGTCTTTGAAAAACGGTCGAGGACGGTCAATGACGATTATACAGTGTGAGTTGTGCGATGAGAATATACGTGTTGGAAATTTTGGTCGTAGGTGGACGGTCGCGGACGATCGGTCCTAGTCGATCAGTGTGATTCCTGGCTTAAAGTGATTATGCCAGATGAATATATCATCGGTACCATGTCGACTGAAAAAGCACATTACTATTTGAGAATTGCAAATTCCGATATCTCCAATGACTAACTTCGGGAATGTGGGCATGAGATGACTTATGATGTTTTGGTGAGATAAATTGATATTCAGGAAAACTGCAATAAGTGTTTGGTTTGAACGATCTGTAGCGCAATCGAAAACCCTTCTCAGAACAGAAGCCGTTCCTTCAAGGCTATATGGACTTCCGAAGATACACAAAACAGACGTACCACTGATACCGATAATTAGTGACCCATTTTCGCCTGCGTATATAGATAGGCATCCATCGCATTTTGTGTTTCAGGAATAAAGTTTTTGTAGCATGAAACAGTAAAGAAGAAGATCAAATGTTAATGAATATAATGAAATTATTGACTATTATATATAAAACAACTGAAATAATATGGAACTAAAACAGTTTTATAATTGTGGTGTCTGTCTTCAGATCTGTTGATTCTTGTTAACTCAGCAAGTTCTTGGTTTCTCCTGCAGAGCTTTACCCATAGGTACCGGTTTCTCAGATGCAGGAATCCGAGGGGTAGTAGGAACTTTTTGCGACTCCAATGGAAACTTCTCTTTATTCTCGGCTGTTGGGGTAGAAAGTGCACTTTTCGGTTAGTTTACAGAAGTAGCATCTTTTTCCAAGTCATCAACTCCATAAGATACCCCATCCACGATAAGTTTATTTCTTTTTATATAATATTTCTTATAGGTTCCTTCTTGTTTGGCCAGGTAGAGATGTTTTCTGAGAATTTTGTTCTCACTCCTTTGCGTCGGAGTGAGATCATGAACAACAGAAATATTTGTTCCCTTCAACCTGCTACAATTTTTGAGAACTTCTCTTTTTTTGATGTTTGAAACAAACTCAATTTCAATGGGACAATCGTCCGACTTGCCTAGTGGATAAACGTCACTTAAATCATTTATATCCAGGTTCACATCAAGCAAGCCACTGAAATCCTCGAACAAGATTTCTGCGACAACGTACTCTCTCTTTTTTTTTTAGTCCAAATACTACAATGTTCTTCTTGTTCTAGGCTCTTTTGATGTATACCAATTCTTCTTTGAGATCACTATTTTCCCTTTCTAAATTTGCCACACTATTTTTCAAATCTTCAATTTTTAGTAGAAGTCGTGCTTTGCTGTCTACGATGCAGTTTTTTTATTTTCGTACGGCTGGTCAAGATCTTTCCACGAATGATTTTAATCGCTTTGTCCAATTCTGTCATTTTACCGGTCCACAAGCGAAGTTTATGGTCACCTTTAGAACAATTTGGGACCTTGCGAAATAATCTCCGTTAACGTTTTTTATTGTCGTTATCACTGACAGCAGAATATAAATTTCAATACAAAAGTCGGACTTACCACCAACTGGTGGAAAAATGGCATTTGACACAGGGTAAAAATTTCAGTCAATAAATATAAATAAACTAACTGATTTTTAAACTTAAATCGTAGCTGACATTGAGATGTGTGTATCACTAAAGCTTCACATACACTATCTTTAATTCACTCACTCACATACATCCACTTCTTCATCTCCTTCCTATTGAAATTTAGGCTCAGGAGAGTTTCGCATCCATGCAATTTGTGCAAATTGTGGATCACAGCAGCCTTGCTTCCTTGCAGCTGTAGGCTGTTGAGCTGCACCCTTTTTTCAATTAAATAATATCAATGATGTTGTTGGGAGCTGCATTTCGACAACTACCACTCCCACACCGATGACAGTAACTAATTTTCCATCCATGTCTGCAGATATGTGCGATGAGCATATTGGGTGGCTGCAGCTGGAATTTTGGTTTCGCCATAGATTTACTAAAAACTTGTTACCGAAGAGAGTCGAAGGATTCTGTGGCAATGTTTGCTCCATACAGCTATATGAGGAACTTCTCCCCTGCCCCAGCAATGTAAGACGCATAGTAATCTGCCTCGTTGAAGCGAAAGCATGCAGAGAACTGCGTTTTTCGAACAACGTATAGATTTTTTTCTACTCTATCCGAAAGAGACTGAAGTAATGTCGCACTCACTTATGGCATGGAGAAATAAAATATGTTTTAGATCAACTTGCAGAAGGAAGCTGAATATAACAAAGATGAGACATTGACTGTTCTACTTTTTTGGCAGTATATTTTTCCGTTGGAAGAGGAGGCTAGCACTGCGAGTAATATGATATCTTCGCCAGTTATGGTGATATTGTCATACTCAGAAACCTTCAATATTGCTGTTTGAACAATCATAACATCAGTGACTTCATGCAATTGCCTGTTTGAGTTCAATGCCGTCTGCTGCCATTTCTGCCATTAGCTTAACAATTGGGTTGGATTTCTTAGTGTCGTTTGATAGTGAGTTCTCCTGAGCCACTGCGACTAGGGTTACGGACTAAAAAACAGAGTGGAGGTGTGCAGCAAAGCCCGGCGAGCCCGGCTAGGAAATGCAGTAACACCGTAACCCACCATATTCCTTTTTTCTTTTTTTGGTTAAAGTTGATCACAATCTGGGGTGGTGGTGTTAAAGAAGGGGAGGAGCTTGACGCCTGTGAAACATCAGAAACAGGAATTAGAATATATTTCAATATGTAGTAATATCAAACTTATACTGAAGAAAAAACAGTTTTTTGCAATATTTAACCAGTTTGGAATTTTTGCACTTATGTGAAGCCCTTTATCTCGGTAAGTATGGGGTCAAAAATACTTTTGAATACAGAAGTGAATGGCATCATGGGACAGTTGTGGGATATAAGAGAAAAAATGTACACAAGAAAAACTAAAAAAAGTGCAAAAATCGCGGTTTTTTTGCCCTATCCTTAAGTTCCAAAAGGAAATTTTGATATCATATCGAAAAATCATC
The DNA here is from genome assembly GCA_958298965.1 of Chrysolina haemoptera. Taxonomy (NCBI): domain Eukaryota; kingdom Metazoa; phylum Arthropoda; class Insecta; order Coleoptera; family Chrysomelidae; genus Chrysolina; species Chrysolina haemoptera. The sequence continues at coordinate 20,167,456 of OY282594.1, forward strand.
CCAAGTTTCAATAACTTGGTATTTATTTTGAAGGAGTCCCCCTTTGCCAATCTGTTGCGACTGGACTGAATGAAAATGAAAATCAGACGTCTTTGGTGGCACTGATGTGGGAAATACAGTTATTATTAAAAATGGGAAAAGTAAATTTCTATGTTTTTGTACCACTTTATAGAAAGCATAGAAATTTACTTTTCCCATTTTTCATGATGATCTCCTACCACATAGTAACGGCTACATCCATCAATTTAATACAGTTATTGGTAATATTTCTATTCCATCAGTCTATAAAAAAAAGTGGTGTTCAATTGTGCAGGCCTCTATCTCCTTTGTTGGGAACTAGAGTTTCAGGGTTTAAAAGATGGTTAGCCTTGTATGCCCAGGCTAAAATCAGAGAAAATGCTCTTTTTCTCCCGGGTGCGCTTGAGGTTCCATTCCAGTTTTGCACCTGTTGCTCCCCTGCTTATTATTATTTCGGCTCCAAATTCTATTCTTGTCAGCACCATAAGTTAGTCTTAGAGTAAAGACTAACACCACCATTGAATATGAATCGAGAATGAAGGACAAAAGGGCGTTCACTTGTGTTTCCGTAGGGGTCAGATTTTTTCGCATATAGGTGATAATGGTCGTCATTGATGAGCCCAAGGATGGAGAGTACCGCTTGCCCAAAATCCCAAATTAAGGGGGAGGTATTGAGTATCCGAAGTATTTTTTCCAACAGACTTCATCTCATTAGGTACTGTTAGAATAATAACTGGCGAGTAAAATTGAAAGTATAAGGTTACCTGGCGAAGGTGAAGTTCTCTCTACGCGTCTGTGGTCATACCTTTCAGGACAATCAATTTAGTATTTGAAATCAAAAAAAGGGGAAAATAGCAACACAATGCGAACTTTCACAAAAGTTGTATTTCAGTGCGAAATGAATTAATATATAATATATAATTTTACCACCTCGTACAAGGCTAGCAACATAGTTAAATGTGAATCACAAGCAATACTGTTACTTTGTAGAAAATATGCAAAAGAGTCGCAAAATGGTGAAAACAAAGAAAACATCATCCACACAGTATGATTGCTTCAAAATGCTTGTAGGAATAATTCATTGATTCATTGTTGTGATCTACATAATGTCAATTTCAGTTAACTGTGAATTGTTTCTTTGTTTCAGTTTGCAAATATGTTTGCCACAAAGTCTGCGAGAGCAAGGTGAGTGTTTAATGAGTCCATTCATTAATGCTTGGGCAAGGGAATTTTGAAAAAATATCTTATTAATGCAAGTATGCTGAGATTGAAAAAAATATCACAGCTTGCAAAGAATAAATCTACATCGCAAATGCTTAATTTTCTGCTCAGGTATTATTTCAATCAAATCAGCATAACAATAAAGATATTTACATACCTACAGGTACGTTTACGATTTGTGTGGTAATCCTTCTTGGAAATATCATTTCAATAGTTATTTCTATGATACGCTTCGGACAATCATAGTATTGATAAGTTCGAAAGGTTCCAAGTGGATGAAAAAGCGTTCTTTGAATGGTCAATATTTTTTTCGAGGCGTTATAATTTGCACAACAAAGTCGGACACTAATATGTATACCATTTTTTTTCTACAGCAAGTCTTAGTATTCTTCCCATGATGTAAATTTTCGTTGTTTGTGATACTAGTCCAAGAAACGAGAAAGTGGCCCAATGTTAAATGTGCAGAAATTAATATTCGAAAACAAAAAATATGAGCGTATAGAAAATTAAAATTCAGGATGAGTTTCTATTTCATGCGACTCGATCGTGATTACCGAACATAACCTAAAAAATTGGCAAAGTTGCGAAAAGCGGTTTTTTGCTAATAACTAAAAAACTACAGTTCCGTTCGAAAAAAGTTAAATTATGAAATTGTAGGTATTAAAAAGATCTATCAATTAAGAAAACTATAATTTTTCGATATCACTGATACTTTTCGAGTTATATCGGAAAAACCGTGGAAAATCGGGTGAAAAATCGGGTTAATTGTAAGGTATTCAAACTTGTTACTTACTGTTATGTGTAGCCTATGGCAAGCCAAAAAAGGCTTTTTTGAAAAATTCATAAATATTGATTATTTTTCAAAAAAGATGCTTTCTAAATTTGGCTACTCTTTCTCGGGGACTGACGCTACAGTAACGATTCAGGGCTTATTTTTTTTCTGTAAGAGTTGTACTTTCATATTATCGAATAAGAAGATGCCGATTTACTTAATCTGACTGGAGAAAACAACATAATTATAGTTGGAGAATATGTTGATTTGATTGTACTCCTCACGCAATTGGTTCCCACTTCCCAGTACACAGAACATATTTTTTTTTAAAGGGAAAGCAAGAGAAGTACATCGCTGGTATTCCAACAGCAGCTTTAAATATCCACACCTATCGAAATATGTAGCTTTTCTCCAAGCTGTATCAGGCTGTGATACAGTATCTTCGATCTAGTAACTCCTGTTAGAAAAAATTACTGAACATTTTTCATTCGAGTCCAGACCACCTTCAATTATTGGATGTATTTTATGAAGAAACTTCTCTTTCTGAAGAAGTGACTAATAATATGTGCAAAATTATTTCTTTATTCTACAATAATAAGAAAGAAGGAACTCTCAATGAACATCGTTTTGATTGTTTTCAACGATTAACGTCAAAGGCAACTTTTCAATTAGCAAATGTTCCTTCTACTGAAGGAGCCGCCAAACAACATGTCTTCAGAGTTTATTTGCATTTGCAAAACTGGTTGGGCAATGACAAAAGCACTCAGTGGGGATGAAAAATTACGAATAGTGCATTAATGCCAGTTTATACTGATGATCCATTGCTACCAGATGAGATATTGAAAAAATCTCATGCAGCTGTATCAGTGGTTGCAAAACAAAAACCTGTAGCTGCATAAAGCAATTTCTACAATGTTCGAGTGTTTACACACATTGTGATTCCAGTGAAAGCGAATTTTGAGACGCCTACCATCGAAATAGATGAAGAATTGCCCAACTTTATGGATAGTCTGCTCACAGACATTATGGAAGAAGAAGAAGAAAAAGAAGTAGAGCCAAATGATTCAGCGGACAATCCTCCAATTAAAAAAGGAAACTTTGTGAATCTGTATCGATATAATATATGAATACTTGTTCTGTAATAATTTCATATATTTTTTGTACATCCGATATATATTTTATCATATTGTGAATATGATATTCGTGTTTTTCTTGACGACCTACCCCAAATCAAGTACAAAGGGATTTTTGTGCGTTATCCAGAAGCCGTAATACTCAATATTTTTCAAGCGCAAGCCACTTTGAACGCACGAAATAAATGAGTTTTCAGTGCTATCCGCTCTCCGCCACCCGCTACAGCTGCCGCGATCCGCGCCTGCGTGCCTCACTTTATTCATCAATTAATTATACTGCAAATAAACTAGACATATCCTAGTATTTCTTTATTAAAATTATAGGTATTCAACCTTAATATCCAAGGTGACTGCTGTACGATGATTATTACGCCTTCCAAATTTTTTGAAATAAAAAAATTATCTCGGCTCCTAGCGATCGTAGGAATCATAAAAGTTATTTTTATAAAAACAAAAATAAGGAATTTATTTAGAGAAAACATTTAAAAAAATTTCGGAATTTTTTTTAAGTGATTTTTTGACCCTTAAAATTGAAAAAATCTTTATACTCATTCGATTATATAAAAGTACAACTTTTTCAGGAAAAAATAAACCCTGAATAGTTACTGTAGCATCATTCCCCAAGCAAGAGTAGCCAAATTAAAAGAGCATCTTTTTTGAGAAAACTTCATATATTTTAAAAAATAATAAATGTTTATTAATTTTTCAAAAAAATACTTTTTTTGCTTGCCATAGGCTACACATAACAGTAATTAACAAGTTTCAATATCCTACAGTTCACGAATTATAGAAAACCCGTTGTTTCACGATTTTTCCGATATAACTCGAAAACTATCAATGATATCAAAAAATTTCTGCACGCACTTTTCCCTATTGCTTGGACTATACGTTGGAAATTCATTTCCCATCAATTTTTTTCATTTCTTAGAAAATATAATATACTCTCATGATTTCATCGTAGAACAAAAATATAAATAAGAAAATACGGAACGACGGTATAAGAACGGATACGTGATAGTGATAGTGACTAGTTTCTACGACATCGTGATAATAAGAAATAATCGAAAGTGGTGAGATTCATATTTCATTTCACCAACTGACTAATTCATCGTTATGCCTTATTCTACATAAACAAAACCAAGAATATTTTGATGACCTAAACGCAATACCACGTATCATCAATCATTATTATTTTTTACAGCAATAACTCGTAACAACGGTATGCTTATTGGTTAAGTTCAATATTATTTATTTCTTTGTCTTTTTAATGGGTAGCAAAGATACATGATGGGGTTAGAACTAAGGAGTATTATACAAAAGTGAATACTATATCAATTTGGTAAGAGTATTTGTTGATACTCGATCAAAACTTTTCCACGGGTTCTGTCTATTTACCGATCTCTTGTGATAATGTGAGATTGTGAGGCACACTATCATTGGAAATGAAACGTAATTGGAGGTAGCGAAAAAATAAACGTACCCAAACTGAATTGTCAACTGCTGAAATCGGATGCTTACATTCGTATGGGGTAAAATTATCATTAAGAGGGCTATAATAATATAATATAATAAAGATTAAATTGAGCTAACGAATCAATCACTATTACTATTAGCAATGAGGTACTACATTACTGGTGCATAGTACTAACAAGTTTTGGAGGACAGTTTGGATATACATATATAAACCAACGGATCATATTCATACTTCTCTTCTTCTCTCAATGGCTATGCTGTTCGTTTTTAACATTCTACAGTATTTCCAAAAAAATTATAATAAAATAGATTTCTCTTCTTCCGAATAATCAGCTCAGAACTAGAGATCTCCGTTTCGTACTAAAATTTTTGTCTCAGGCAATGATATTATCGAATTAAACATTACAAATGTTACAGTTTTCTTCTTCACCTGCTACGAAGATGAATTTCATACATTCATTAAGCGACTAACAAAATATTTATTTCATTGATTAAGTACTGTTCAAACTCCTGAAAAGTGGTGATCACTCTCCTCCCAATCATATCAGGAATAACTCGACGAATGCTTTCGAAGAAGGCATGAAACATTGAATTGATTTTGTCCAGATGAATTTACGATATCATTCAGCTAGCATTCAAAAACACGTATCGAAAGCCATTTATTATCCAACTCATGAATCACATTATGCAAATGGCATGCATGCCAGCAATTAGAAGTGAATGCGGTACTGTTACAGTACGACAGAATAATGACAAGCAGCGTATTTCATTCGTTCCGAATGTGACATGAAAATAATTTGCGACATAAATAGGCATGCAATGGGTTTCAATTCACTTCCCCTTCGTGCGCATATTCGCATTAAGATGCAAGATAAGCGCTGCTCAAATTACCTTACAATATTATTGATGGAGTTTCCTGTATAGTAAATCAATATGCTCATTTTGACAATCGAAATCAGATCAGATATAGGAAATAATAGTATTCTTCTCATGGTATTCATCGGTTCATAACGAGGTTAAACGAGAATTAATACAGATCATTCATCCACGGGGGTTAAATTATTTAGTTTCAACAACCTTTTAACACACAGATAACAGTCCCATCGTTGTCGATGAATCCCTTCATTATTCTTGTCGTTGTCAACCAGGCTGCATCCATACGAGCGACCCTTAGAAGTCTGCAGAAGACTTGGGCAAGTTGGGAATGACAAGGGCCTTACCTTTCAATGTGCGATCTCAAGCACCTATAAATGTGTTTTCTCCTTTTTTATAGTAAAACAAACAGCTCTGTTAAATTTTGCTAAGTGACATTAAAACAAATTATCATAAAGGATTTTTTTAAGGAATATTCGTGTTAGGCTTTTTCTCTAAAATTTCGAAACATCCGGACGACGCGGCGGCACACATTCCCTCAAACCAACCTCATGGAGTAACTGGTTGTTGGGTCCGAGAAATAATGTGCTCTGAGTAACCAAAATTAAACGAAGATAACGTCTACCTAAGACTCCTGCGTGTCCATTATTTCACCATGGACTCCTATTCTTGGTAATACCTACGAAATTTAATCAGTAAACTTCAATAGATATTTTGCCCGATTTTTCCTCAACTTTTCGTGCAATAATCGTTTCGCTTCGTTTCGACGACATCTGATTGGCTGTTATGGTTGGAAAATTAGTGGTTACAATAGATTTGGCACTTCTCATTTCTTGAAGCATGTGGCGACACAGGTGCGTGGTCTGTACCGTGACAATGTCGGAGATGTAACACTGGTATGCCGCGTTATATCTATAGATATAGGCTGAGAACGCACAAGGTGGACAAGCTGACGGATAGACTCCATCCAATACCATTCTGTTATGGAGGCACTAGAAGTCCACGACCTCCCTGTTCACTCAAGAGGTATGATCAATTAATGGACTATTTAGAATGCAAGCTCCTATGAACATGCACCATTAGCAATTTTTTACGTCAAGTCCCAGGTAAGTCACTATTGGTCCGTGACGTCCTTGACCACATGATACCTTAAAATGACGTCTTATATCATGACGTCAAATTGACGTAATTCGTGGAGGTCATAATGACGTCAGTGCGAAGTCAACTATTTTTTATTCGAAAATCATCGACAAAAAAGTCTGTTACTGAGAATTGTCCCATAATTCGTGATTACATAAATCTGGCCCCCGTCTTGTTAGCAATTCGCGAAGAACGATTATGTGCCGGCTGTATGAAGCGTTCTTTTATATTAACAAATGATCAAATGTGCTCCCATCAGCTGTGCTCAAATTTTCCAGCATATCAAAAAGTCTAACTGAGTAACTGAATTGCCCATTTTCTTCCTTATTTTTCACAATTTAGAAGAAGTTCGAATCTGAAGATGATTGCGTCAGGTAAGGTTAGGTTGGGTAGTAATCTACGCAGTATCTCGTTTGCATGAGCCTCCTTGTCATTTGAACTTCCCGCTATTATTGTAACCAATCGCTGAGTTGCAGCCAGGACGTAGGCTTTTGTTGAATTCATGTCGAAAGCGGTAGCCAATGTGAAAAATATTCTCCAAGAACAGAGGAAACTCAATGAGTTTTTGTCAGAATATTAGTACACGTATTGGTTGACAAATTCCAATGATATGATGCCACGGCAAATAATAATAATAGCCGTCCTCTCTCTACCCGCACAGGCTATGCCTTTGGGTACACTCTACGAGTGTTTATGAGGGAGTATTATTATTATAGTATTATTATTATCTTTGTAATAATTCACAATGAAAATCAACACAAATTGTCATAAATCATGAAATATTTGTGTCTGGAAATGTAAATCATCTTGAAAATGAAAGAGTTGTGATATTGAAATTATTCTGTTTCCAAGAATATTTTATTTTTGTTTTGTCACTAGATGGTATTTAAATATCATCACTTTGATTTTGTCAATTGAAATTCTCATTACAAAGAGCTTGTGAATGGGCAAATCTGAAAAGTTATGAACAATCTTCAAAAGTTTTGGTGGAATAAAATGATGATTTCTTCGACTTTTGCCAGTTGGGTCGGAAGAGTCGGACCAAGTTTAAGATGGCCGGACACTCCGACAAATGATGATGTCATATCAGTGGCACGGCTTGAGCTTGCTGCTTTTGGATTTCGTTGTGAGAATACTTTTGTGTTGCTGGTGTACTGGTTTGTTTGTCATGCATTTGTGTTGCTCTCTCGGACCAATCAACAAATATTACAAATGCTGTCCTATATACGCACTGGTAGAGTTCTCTGAGGATAGGATGGCGGAGGGGTCTCCACTGTTCTGATTCTGATACATCTGAAAATGAGCGATCACTACCCCCATGATATCCCTTGGAAAGAAATTAAAAACTTTTGATCAAGGTAATCTCCTCATATTTTCAGATTGTAACAGAGGTATTCCTATTTCTCATAAATACAGTGGATGTTCATTGGATACAAAACTGAAAGTTTGTTCTCGAAAAAAAAAAAACTACCATTCTTTTTGACACCCTTTATCTCGAAAACGAAGCAAGTTGGGATACATGCTCATATGAAGAAAATGTCTTACTTTTACCTAAAAAATCGGAAATGATCGTTTGGCGGTTTAATCCTGGGTCACCCTGTATATTTCAGATGGCGAAAGAAATACTATGTTACAAAGTCCACCCCAAATATGAACTATTTAAAATTCAAAATTTAATAAATAAAATAATGTATTTTAGTTTGTTTTAATCTACTTCCCTATAACTATATCATTTTCCACGAGAAAACTAGAAACTAGAGTACGTGAGAGTACTTCATATGATGTCATTTATTGGACGCGTCCTAATGGTCGTATAGGTCTTCAAAATTATGTCTTTTTTAGACTTCTTTTCAGAAGTTAGGGTGACGTCCTGCTATGATGCCGTCCTATGGCTGTGACATTTTGACGTCATACCGAAGTCTCTGAGTCGTTACACTTTGATATTTGTTGGCCAATAATTTGACCAAATAAGGACGTTATTTTGACGTCACTGTGCTTCCTGGGGCTGTTGCAGCTCTTTAATTCAATTCCACCAAGTAAGAACGGAGCGCAAATGTATGCAAATGTATGCTTCCAAGTTTGTAGGTAGTAGGTAGAGGCATGTTGGCATTGAAGGATCTTACAAGGTTTCATTAATTCACTTCACAGTGAAACGGAAATAAATGAGATAGAAACGCTGTCTCTGGAGACTTTAGGTATGGTCTACCTATCGTGAGAGGCTACTAAAAGACCACACTCACAACGGAAAGCAAAGCAGGGACATACAAAACCCTTTCGAGGGAGCCAAACTAATCGTCCCAGCGGCGCCTATTAGAGGAACCCAACGTACCCCCAAACACAAGTTCACAGGGGAACCTTCAACGGGACCCTCAATATCACGCCTTCAAAAGGAAGCGAAACAGAGACTTATGAAACTCATTCGAGGAGAACCAAGTAACAGCAAGGGTTTAATATTGTTTTTTCTGTGACGGGAAAAAGTTTTGACATTTTGTCCCTGTTAACAGGTAACAAAATATAACTTTTCATGAAATAACATTTTTCCTCAAGAGGAAAGTGGGTACTTTTTTCACTGATATGTACAGGGTGTTTCCGAAATTTGAGCGATTAAGAAAATGGGTTGTTCTATGGAACATAATGTATCAATAACTGGCAAGAATTTTCGTTTTTGAAGCGGTCAAAAATTTTCGAGAAATTTTATGAAATCGCTTTCACTTACCTTTGTTTGGGAGGCATTGAATTGATTTTCCAGGCCACAGCGTGTCTGTCCGCTGGCAGTGTTTCAGCGAGGTTTGCGCAGACTGTAGACCTCTTATCAGTGATTACCAAAAAGAGTTTCGAAAAATTTTAAAATTCAATATCTCCCAAAATAATTTTTTTTTTACAAAAAGTTATTCTTTCATTTTGTTTTGTTTTGTCATGTTCTACTTTCCATTTTCCGCTGAAATTTTGGAAACACCCTGTATATACACAAGATAGATATTTGATTTGAGAAAATTTTATGGAATCACTTTTATATATATATATATATAATACTTTTTTCCGTTGTATGATGAATAACAATTTTTTCGTTAACCAACTGTCGTCCCTCTACGAACTGCGGCCTCCAGAAGTCGAAAATTGTGCGAGGTCTTTCTTACCTTTCAACGTGCGATTCCTAGCACTTCCTCGGGACATTAGAAAAAAATAAATCTGATAGCTAGGCTTTGAACCCATACGACCGACAGCCAGAATTAATAAAAGTCGGCGCTCCTAACCACTCGGCTACCTGGCACTCTGAAAGGTGCCTCTGAGATGGTAAACCTAGGTGCGGAGGTGGGTGAAACGGAACCAAAGGCACCGAAGTTAACCCCAAAACACAGCTCAAAAGGGGAACCTTCCAAGGGAACCCGAAACTGCAGCTGGAAGAATCTACACGGACGTCTCTCATAACATGTGGGTCCAAGTAGAGAAGCCTTTGTGCTGGGGCTTCAAAACCCGCCCATCTGTGCTAGAAGAAGGCGAGATAGAGAGGCCAAACATACTTCACAAATGAATGGCTGATTGTGAGTCAAACTTTAGTTTTCATTGTCTCAAATGACTTCGTATAGACCCAGTTTTGCTCTGGTCAACCGATAAAAAAAAAGTATTACATTTTCATGAAGTTTTGTCATCTACTCTTCTGTTATATTTGACAACATCTAAAACGCACAAACTACGGTCCAAAAGAATAATTCTACTTTTAACTCGTGCAGACTATGTGTAGTAGAAGTATAGGGCGCGTTCAACCGGAATCAAGAATTTTGTGTTGGGATGAAACCAAGGGACAGTATCAAATTTATGGTGTCTATTCACTAGGGCATTGGTTCCGAATGAGCACCGAATGAGCACACGTGCTGCTCGGTTTAAGCTCGGGCTGCGTCATGCTGCGAAATGTAAACACGCATTCTGTTCGTGCCTCTACACTATCCGAGAATTTACTCGTTCGGTACTCATTCGGTGCTCATGCGGAACGAATGCTCTAGTGAATACGCACCTTCACATGATGAAAAGTTGCCCTCACATGTTTATAAATTAACGAAGAAAACAATTTTTTTTTGTATGAACATGCTTTTTGAAATGGTAGATTTTTCATACTACGGAAAACGCGATGTTCATTTACTTTTACCAACGCCACACAGAGTACAATGCTTTTTTTGTTATGTATGCGATGTTAGCTATGACCAGTGACCACACTAGAAGATACATATACCAATGCAGTACTGAGCGCTAGCAACATTTTCAAAATATATCCGACATTAAAACACCAGACGACGTGGTGTATATCGCTAACAAGTAGCGAACATGGAATATGGGTGGCTGGATAAAATTGAAATAATATGAGCTATATTTGGAATGTTTTCACCAGTATTTAATTTTCCTGTGATTTAAAATTGTTATTAATAACAATTATTGTCATGGAAAGCATGCAGTTGACAATTTGCGGCCCACCTAAGCTGATGAGCTCGTGGCGTGGCTGTTGATATAGAAGACAAGAAACCTTCCTAAAATTCAATTGCTCAAAAATTCGCTTCATTCATTTCTGCGCAGAATGGTCATACAGAAAATAGTATCAGAATATCAAACAGTAAGTAGTAAAGGAGTTAACCGATTCCTCCAATATTGTCGTCGATCGGTAAAGTATCCTGCCCGTTTTTGATACTTGATAAAAACACTAACTATAGACTGATCCATGCAACGTTTTTATTATAACTAAATTTTCATTACAGTAAAATAAATACTGCTTTCTTATTTCTCAAGGAAGGAAAGATTCCATTTATGCTGTGGCCACACAGATCTCTCTGTACGCTATATTCGTGATATATTCCAAATATAGCTCGTATTATTTGGAATGTATCCGGTCACACAGACATGTAACCTACGTTCGCTACTAGCGAGCTATATTTGGAATGCATCGCAATTAAAGCGAACATAGCGTTCATAGCGCTCTGTGTGAACACAATATTATAGAGTTGCACATGTGTGGTATTGATCGTTTGTTCTCCATGCCCTTTCCTTGCATTCTCCCGAAATTCTGTATGCGTTTTGTCTCACACCTAGATGTGGCTAATGTTTTATCAAATATATGTACCTACATCTTGTCAAGTCTAGCTGTCAATGTCGAGAAATTTATGAGATGCGCGAATTTAGAATGAGAAAGTATTCGGACGATAAAGAAGGCAGTATAATTTTACATTCAGTCATCAAAAATCATTCAACTTCACAGTGCACTTCGCGATGCGACAGATACCATACAACTGAACACTTGTTTAACGGACTTCTCCTTCTGCTACCGCGAATCAAGAGGCTTGGCGATATCACATTCAGAGATAGATTTATCAAGCAGTAAACAACATTCAAAAAAAAAAAAAAATTGAAATCAGATCTTTAACAGCTACCTACCTAAATAAAGGAACCAATGAAATTTACCAAGATCCTGATACAGTTATAATTAAAGTTGTCCATGAATCAGTGTAAATGTACTCAATGCAGTGATGTGTTTGCATGAACGGCCTCCTATGAAGTAGAAGTGGTTCACTTTTCTAAATTTAAATGAAATTATAATCAACCTTGCCATCGTATATCCAGAGGGCCATTCCTTGCAGAATCAATATTGAGTTTCAGAGGAAGGAAGTATAGAACAACGATGAAACAGTCAAATTTTTTATTACTTAGGTAGCTTTCTTCAGTGATATTAGTTTCTCCTATTCCGTAGCTCAGCCTAATGTAGCTTCCCACCAATATGTGGCGCATCATGTACCGAACACATGCAAAAGCGAAGGTGAATGTTTTGTTGCATAACTCATGGTGAGAATCAAAAAAGTCTCTTGTTTCTTGATTATCACATCCTGACTGTATTACGTATTACAAGCAAGCCTGCAATTGAACAAGCGTTTCAATTTTTAGATATTTTTTGAATGTATAATATTATTATTGGATGGTAAAGCTTTTTATTAACGTTTTTAACTTATACAGTCGGTCAAATTCTTTTATCAAAATCATTCGATTATCGGAGTATCTTGTCTCTCTTTATCTCTCTGACAATTCGAACTCTGTGTTCGATATGAGAAACGTATTGCTTATCTATTTTGTTTTTTTAATTACCTTGGAATAATGTTGTGGAACCTATGTTTTGACCTCTACTTGTGAAAAATAGTAGATGAATCTAAAAACCTGCAATAGTTATTTATGATACATGTGTTAAAAGTGGCATTTTATTTTGTGAGTGGGGAATATTGCGAAACGAGCGTTAGCGAGTGGAGCAACCCCACGAGCAAAATAAAATCACTTTTAACAAATGTATCATACAAAATTTTTTGTTCAACAGTTACTGCTAGTAAGAAAAAAACAAAAAAAAAATAAGATCCACAAGGATTCGAACACACGATCTTTGGATTACAAGTCAGATGCTCTACGGATCTAGCTACATGGACTTTATAATTGACAACCATATTTTGTATTTCAAATCTAAATTGCAAGCATGACAGGCAGGTAAAAAACAACTGCCTAATAATTGTTGTTTATTAGTTACCACAAATTACTAAACGATCCTAGCTTCTTTGTGTTCGTAGCTATTACTGTTACAAATATAAATATAATGGAAGTTGGAATGGATGATTCAGATGATTTTCTTCCACCAGAAATTCAAGAAGCTGCAAACAGAGCAACTTTAGATCTGTTGCCTGAAAAATCACGGCAACAATATGATATTGCTTATAATGGATTCATCGAATGGAGTCAACTGAAGAAAGTTGAAGGCAAGTTGAGCGAAAGCGTACTTTTAGTTTATTTCGAAGAAAAATCGAAGTTATGGAAATCATCAACACTGTGGTCTAAATTCTCTATGATAAAAGCTGAACTGAAAATCAAGGAAAACGTGGATATAAGTAAATACCATAAATTAGTCGCATTTTTGAAACGAAAAAGTGTCGGATACCGTCCGAAAAAATCAAAAATTCTGACAAGGGAACAGATTGACAGATTTTTAAATGAAGCTCCCGATACCAAATATCTTATGATTAAAGTGGCAACCATTTTTGGATTATTTGGAGCGTGCCGTCGTGAAGAACTCTGCAAATTGAGCGTAGATGACATTGAAGAAACTATACAGTCATTACTAATTCATATTTCGGATACCAAAACCAACATTCAAAGAAGTTTTTGCATCGTTGGACACTACGTGAATTATTACCGTGAATATGCTGTATTACGCCCAACTTCTGTTACTCACCGTCGATTTTTCCTGAATTACTCTAACTCCAAATGCACTATTCAACCAGTTGGAATAAATACTTTTGGGAAGATGCCTTCCACTATTGCTGAATTTCTGAAATTACCAGATCCGCAGCAGTTTACCGGCCATTGCTTTCGAAGATCTTCAGCATCTCTGTTAGCGAATTCAGGAGCAAATTTGACTACAATAAAACGACATGGCGGGTGGAAGTCCTCAACTGTAGCTGAGGGTTATATCGAGGATTCCATTGAAAATAAAAATAAAATAGCTGATAAAATGTTTCCTGGTATAAGTTCTAGTTCTCTCCCAGCATTATTTGATCATCCCACTTCAATAATAGCACCATCATTGATTGGCGATGAAGCTTCTGCAGTTACTTCGTCAGTTAATATCACAAATTGTACAAATTGCCAAATACATATTTATAAGTAATTTTGATTCTGATTGTTATAATAGTATTAATATCTGATTAAAGTGTTTCTATTAGAGAGATCTATATTACTGAGTATCCATCATCTCATCTGTCATTTTACTTTTAACACTAGTGTTAAAAGTACTTTTAACACTAGTGTTAAAAGTGATTTTGTGAAAACGTCAGTTTTTAGTTCATGTGTCAATGAATTAAAAACGTCATTTTTAATGTCAGTTGTACAAAAAATATTTTGCAACAAGTCGATTCGCGTAAAAAGTAAACTAGAAAGGCAAACTGTATAAAAACTAATAGCCTAAGATTTGGGCGTATGTTTGAAAATGATTTCATTCCTCTATATTGAAACCCCTTTTCATGTGTGATTGGTATCAAAATGCGATAATTTATCTTAGTTTATATGATTCTTGGCTAAAAATATGAACCCATGTTAATCCGGGGCGGATAATTTTTTATGTGAAAATGGACCATTTTTTTCCATATATTTGCATTGCCGTCAAACATCGGATGACACAACAAAAACAAGGACGGATCAAGGCAACTTCTCTGGAGGGGAGGTGAAACATATATTAACACGTTGAAGGACGGATCCGCTGATCATCAGCGTCTTTTTCTGAAGGTGTGATATGACACAACGCTGACCTGCGTCGTCAGGTGGAGGATCAAGACTGACATAACGTCGTTCAGCGTTTGCATTTACTTACCATACAATATAATGAGAATTCAATCGGCACTGTCATAATACATTCGAACAAAAAGCAAAGAACTGTACTGCCTAAATTGGTACCTACCAAAATTTATCACTGTCCTTCAGCGTGTTAAATAGAACACAAAAATAATTTTTGAATTATTATAGTATGTATATTTTGTTTTGAATCGAGTCCATCTGGGGGCGGGGTAATTACCCCAATTACTCTCTATAGACCCACCCTTGAACAAAATAGGTCATGCTACATACAGCCTTTCGACTGCGTTGGTATGTATATACGCCATCATGAATCATAGGTTATCTGGGATGAGCAACATTTCATTGGATATGGTTTGACATTCTCTTCAGAACTAGGTTTAAAAAAAGACCCAAAAATTATATTAAGAAATAAATAACTTTTTATTACTCACAACTAATTCACCAAATGTTTAAAGTGTGGTTCATTTGCCTGTGTCGCATTGCGCATATGCTGATACATTTTTAGGCTTAGTCTCCTACACTCTGCTACAATTCATTAACAAATATTTTCAAGATAATAAAGTTGTGTAGCATGACATACATTTTACATTTGTTTCTACAGCAAAAAAGGATTCAGATGCGGTGATATGGCAGGCCACTTGACTCGTCTTCCAATCCATCGGCTGGTACAGGTTAACCAAACTAGCTCGATGATAAATGGTAGTAGATCTCTGTCATATACAGCTACTATAAAATTACTAGGAAAACCAGGAAGCCTTTTGATTCATAGAAACGAACCGACTCTATTTTTACAATACGAAATGTGAAAAACAACGCTCATCATATCCACGAAAGGTACCTAAATGACACAACCTGTATATTTAGCTGAACAGAGATACAAAATTATCCGTAATTGGTTTGAAAATATAAGTTGATATAAACCAAATTTTTCAATTTCAGAATACCCTAAAATGCCCTCAAGAGAGCAGAAACGGATGAAATTGAGGTACAGCCTGGCAAATTTATGAAGGGATATGAAATATGCACGCCTATCTATGCGAGGTAGCAAAAGAGCTCAGTATACATTATAACAGAATGTACAATTTAAACTACCCTCTTTATCGTACGAATACTTTCCCATTCTAATTCGCGCAGCTCATATGTTTATATCGATATTCCTTCATAGATTTGCCATATTTTACTGAAAACGTAACATATCAAGCCTCATTTTCATTACTACAAGAAAGGGTATGCCTTTCTGGTATCCATGCTTCCGGTCATTGCACACTTATGAATCTTTAAAAAATAAACATTTTCTCAAAATTTTTACTTTCACCATTCCCGAACATGTCCAAATAAGTTTTTTCACAGCTGAGTTTGTGAAGGCAAAAAATGATAAAATAGGCATTTTGAACACAGCCTATGTGCATATTCTGGATTTTGATGTTATACATAATAATCCAGTACGATTGGGTTTTGAGACAAGAATCGATTGTAGCACCACCTAACTTCCAGGGAAAATGCATGATTTATAGGAAAAATAACTCAACAGTGTAAAAGACAATTCAATTTTCCACAAAAATTATTCCTAGTAATTTCTTATGGTTATCCCTTACCTGCCGCTGAAAATTCTGACGTAGCCGAATATTTCATTGGTCACAACTCTGCTAAAAATAATCGGAGATGGAAAAGGAAACGTTCATATAATTTCTGAAGACTCCTACCTTCTCATTAGAATATAATATACGAGTATTTGAGTACCTAAAATGTGTTTTGTCGCCCTTCACGGAGATATTTGCGGATGATCCGAAAATCATGAAAAATTTAGTAAATATGAAATTATTATACTGAAGCAGCAACCCATACCTACCCTCTTTGGACTATATGCGACAATTTTAAAGTAGTGTAACAGGTCCCACTTATACATGGCAAAAAAACACTTTGTTTTACTCCTGCCTCATTTTCAACCCACCCATAAAATCAGCATTATCTTCACTAAATTTTGAAAATAATCGCTTATTCATATTCTGCATAAATATTTGATAACACTATTGTGAAGTGCAAATTTCAAGCTTGAAATTGCAAATAGCGATTATTTTCAACATTTACTGAAGAAATTGCCATGATTATGGGTGAGTTGAAAACTGGGGCAGGAGTAAAACCAACCCAAGCATTTTGGCGACGATAACCACATAATATACACCAAAATTAACGTTGTACTTGGTGTAAAAATTAGTCATTCATGAAACAACGCTCTCTAAACTACCGGACAACGTTGTCTTAACGTTGAGCATGACTTTAGTTAAGCAACGACGTTGTTATAACGTTTACGCAACCAACTACAACTAGTAAATATTTTGGGAATGGAAATAACGCTATAAAAACGGTTAAATGGCAACTTTAGTTATGTTGAACGTTTTTCTGACGGAGTGTCGACGTTGCGAGATTCAACTAAGCGGTGGTCAATTTTTCAGTTGAGTTGAAAACGTTTTCGCGGAGTCATTTTTACAACTAACCTTTTTTTAAATATTTACTACAGAGAACGTGCCGGCAATATTTAGATAATAATAATTCACCCAATTTATAATTTTTTTTTTTGTGACGAGGGCATACTCTTGGCTAAATTGCTTGATAAAAATAAGAATACATAATATTTAAATAGAAAAAGAAGAGGAACTCGAATGATCCTAACCTAACCTAAGTTTTGAATCGAAAATTAAAAGAGCTTTTAAATACACTGCCTCCTACTACAGGCAAAAAAAAGATTACGTCGTGGAGAAAATTTACACATTGACACAAGCCCAGACAGAGTCAGACAGTTTGGAGAGCTCCAGTTTGAATTCTCCAGGAACTAGTGCCAACCTGAATTAGCAGTTTATCCAGGATAAACAACTCCATGTGGAACATCAGCCTAATCAGGTGAAAGAACCGAGTGAAGAACTCAATATTGAAAAAGAGATTACTCAAGAAGAGATTACTCAAGAGGAAGATATCAGTGAAGATGAAGAACAAGTGCCAGATTCGCAATCTGTCGAAGATACATTAGGATCTAAAATGAGACATTTTTTACCTAATTGGGTGCTAGAATATCAGATACCTCACGTTGCAGTTAACGCACTGCTGAAAATTTTGGTATCTTGTGGAGTATCAGGATTGCCAGTAGAACTGTAGAACTGTAATAGATACACCTAGAACAGTACAAATTGAGAGAATGGGTGATGGCTACTTTTGGTACCATGGACTGGAGAATTGCCTAGCCGGCATTGAAAATTATATTGGCAAAAATCAGTTTAACACTCTAAATTTAAGTTTCAATATAGATGGATTGCCCATCGCTAATAGTTCCAAAAGTCAATTTTGGCCAGTATTGGTCAAAGTGACAAATGTTGAACAATTCGCTCCACAAATAGTAGCAATATACTCTGGGGATAGTAAGCCGCCATCTGTGGGAGAGTATTTACGAAAGTTTGTCGATGAACTTCAGAAGCTCTTAGAGTCGTATTCAGATCAACAATATTAAATATCCAATAAAAATTGATAATTTTATCTATGACACTCCAGCCCGAAGCTTTATTAAATGTGAGTATAGCCTGACAGGCTAATTTACGAGTACTGTGCAATATTTATTTCAAAATTATTCACTAATTTAAATATTTTCCATTAGGTGTGGTGTCTTTCAATGCCTATCGCAGTTGCTTGAGGGGTACTGTAGTGGGTGAGTACTATAACCAGCAAAAGAGGATGAGTCATCACCAAAAAACTTCATTACATCACCTTTGGAACAACTTCCCATAGATATGAATAAGGACATCATAATTGCGGATTCCTTACACCTGATACACTTAGGAGTAACCAAAAAATGTCTCAATTATTGGGTACTTGGCTGTAAGGATCTTAAAGTAAAATTTTTCAACAACCAAATCGATAGTATTTCTTCATGGCTCCAGAAGTCAAATGAAAAATTCCCAGTGAATTTCATAGATCAATAAGAAGCCTAAGTTTTCTTGCTTTCTGGAAAGGCGTTGAGTACAGAACCTTTTCATACTATCTAGGACCAGTCATTCTGAAAGAAAATTTGCCCAGTTATTACTTTTTTGTGCAGTTTTTCTATGTCTTCAGCTGTACATATTTGGTCTGCCTGAGCAGAAGCGTGCATATAAAGAAGTATGTTTCTGGCTTAAACCAAACATTCGTACTTTTTCCATGTTTTTTTATCTGGTATACTACCAGCGTTGGACTGCTGTTGACGGACTTGCCCCTTAGTAGGGGGCCAGTATACTATACCATTTTCTTCCCATTGGTGGGGAATTGGTTCCACCTCTTGGGTGCTTTTTATATAAATAACTTTGAAATTGTCAGACAGACTCTCGAAAATCTCTTATTATTTCAGGAAGAATAGAAGAATGTGGTTTTAAAATAAATAAACACAGCAAAAAGTCATTAGTGACAACTGACACTACTGACAGCTGAATGACTCGGAGAGGCGCATATCATAGAACAGTATGTGTTTTGTGATGCGGGGTGTGCTCGCTAGTTGGACTTGGTTCAGTTTTTGGTAGGATAAGCAACTCCAGTCACACTTCGGGTATGAAGTAAGTTGTCTGGCAGACTAACGTTGAAAGTTAGTATATTTTCAGTTATCTTATATCCGATATGTGAAGTGGGACAAAACACATTTTAGGTACTCAGATACTCACATGTTATATTCGCATGAGGAAGTAGAAGTCTTCAGGAACGATATGCTCTTTTTCTTTTCATCCTACTATAATTTTTAGCAAAGTTATGACAAATCTAATTTGAACTTGAAGTAGCGGGTTAGCACGAGCATGAAATGTGACATCGGCGTTAAACCACGTTTTCTGAGAATTATATCTCAACCTATCGAAATCGTTTTTTGATAAATCTTATATTTTCTGAAATAACAACAAAAAATATTGTGATTTTTTTAAATGAAAATTTTTTTAGGTTCCACCCCTGATTTTTTGGTAAACAATTTTTTTTCTGATGGAACTTGATATCGAGATGTCATGTGCTGGCTTCAGAGTGCTACATTTCATTCTTCACTTTTGCTCAAGTCTGTCTGTCGTTACTAGATTATAAGTACTTGTTGCTGAAAGTCATCTATGACAATAAGTTACTCAACAATTGAAAAGTAATTTTATCACTTTGCATTTTTGAACAATATTTAATGATAAACTTATTCAGATTGAAAAAATATATAAAATGTACCATACCACTACATAACACATTTCCAATCATTCAGAAGAATTTAATTTCTTTGTCAGGAACAGCCCAAATTTTTCTTTCAAAAGCATACCCTTTTTTGCCCCGGAACATGTTGCGTGGCATGTGCTAGAACATGTGCCCGAACATGTGCCCGAACATGTGTCCGAAATTTGTTGAAATGGAAATACTCTGACACAAGTGCCGGAGGCAAGCGACTGTGGCACACAACATGCTCAGCAACTTACGGTACCGATAATGGAAAAACATATGTTGCTCAGTCCAGGCCCTAAATAAATATCAGACTTGCTCACGTTACAAACTGTACTGTGGTCATGCACTCCATACTTCTATGTCTAGACAAATGTTGCAAGAAACTGGAAACAGTAGACACAATGACGGGCCACATGAGCTGGTCATGCTATGCGCCATGAACTTGTCTGAATGGGAACGAGACTTCAGGCTTGTGAGGAAAATCTATAATATTTAAAAATGAAGAAGATGAGGAAAATGGGATTGTAGACGCCAGATTGAATAGAATAAAATAGACTTTTTCTACGACAGTGCGTAAACTAAGTGTTTACGCACTGTTGACAGTGCGTAGAGTGACACTTTTGCGCACAAGTGCGTAAAAAAATTACCTGTGAGAAAAATCATCAACAGTGCGTGAAGTAAATTTTTACATACTTATCATAAATTTACACGATAGTTATTATTGTAGAATTGCTGAGGAATGACCACCTCTCAATCATCCCCTATATCACTTCCATAGCCCAACCGCCGACTTATCGACACCGATATTCAAAAATACTTCTGGCATTGTTGAGGTTTTGATTATAATATTTCTGAATCCACCAGATGAGGTATGCACGGTCCTGGTTGACCTGATATATAACACTATTCTCAATAACACAATTCCAGAATCCAGAATCATTGCTCAACTAAAAGCATAAGTTGATACCCATCTGCTGCGCTGTTATTTTACTCAGACATCGTCTGTGAACCATTTATAATGAACCTCTCTATTCTTAATAAGACAATCTCAGAATCCAGAATCATTGCTCAACTGGAAGCATACGTTGATACCCACCTGCATTACTGTTAGTTCACTCAGACATCGTCAGTGAATCATTTATAGAATATAAATCAATTGTGCATATGAAACACCAAACGACTATGCTCCTACATTTCTTTGGAAAATATGCCTTTGATTTATTTACGAGTTCGAAATTCATAATATTCTACAAGCTAATCAATAATTTACTGAAACATCATATCAATTATATGCAAGATTGTTGAGACTAGCTAAACACTGTGGTTTTATGGATCTACAGAAAGAAATAAAGTCTCAGATCACATCGAATACAAACTCTACTAAAGTCGAAAGATTTTCACTTTTGGAAAAACCTTCACTAGAAATTTTATTAGAAAAAGTTAGATCATTTGAAGTAACTGAACTTCAGTAGAAAACAATTGAACAATCAGATACCGCGAATAGTTTAAGAAGAAAAAATACATGGTTTCAACGAAAAACACAAGAATTTAACAAGAAAATCTGCAGGAATTGTGGAAATCCTTGGCACAATCAGAATCCACGTTTTTGTTGTCCTGCAAGAAATTCCACATGCCGAGCCTGCAGGAAAAAATGACATTTAGGGAAACTTTGTTTAACAACCGTCAACATTCATTTCCTGACAGCTCGATTAACATGTCTCAAACGTACAAGAGCAGTCATCAACGAACGGTAATCACTGAATCAAGTAGGTTAGTTTTAAGTTCATCTGAAGAAACTTTCGTGTTACAAACAGTCAAAGCTTCCAATAGTCAATCAAAATGGATTGATTCACTTTTTAATTAGAATGCTTTCAAGTTCACTGTGGGATCCACTAGTGAACATTGTCAACAAAATTGCACATATTCTAGGATCTCTCAAGCAGTGGATGACATTTTTGCTTATAAATCTCGAGATCTTTATCAATAGTCGGAAAAATCATAGCTACACTTGAATAAAATAAAAACAAGCAATTATCTAACAGATATTTTCATTATTGATGAAACAAACGACTCAATACTAAGTTCTTTTTGTGATATTTGTTAAAAAGAAGAAGAGTTTATCTTAACCGTACTTTTAGTTAATTAGATATATGCCTTATGACATGTTATTGGTCAGTTTGTCATCATTAAAGTTATTATTTAAAAGTATTTTCTCATTCTGAGTTTATTTTGTGGATCGAAATGCAAGGCGCACTATCATGTAATAGCATCCCTGCCAAAAATGTCTCATAGAGACTGATGAAAAAAATTATAAGATAATTTATGAGATCCAAGTTGGATAGTTAAACTGAAAATCCGTATTGAGCCATATTTGATATTCATCAGTATTTAAAAGACAGTACTTTAGTTTTTGATGGCATTTCTCAACGTGAACCTATGATATTTGAATGTGTTTTTAGACATAAAACTGTTATCCGTTTCTATCAGCAATTCCTGGGATGAATGCTACATGTTTCTATGAGGTCATCCAGATTTTCTAGCAGTCACTTGATTATTAAAAAAAAAATAATGATATTTTCCATATGAAGATAATATCCAATGGATTATGATACGCACAAATGCACATACAGAAGTAACAAAAGTTATTTTCAACTTCAACCGATGTATAAATCACACATTCATTTCTAACAGAAACGAAAAGGAAGTTGATCTGTGCAGACAATTTAAATACCATCTGTTCCTCGTCCGTATTATCACAACTCACATCCTGTGGCTGGCTATTTGAGTAGAGGTAGAAGCAGTCCGGTAGAAGTATCCAGTTAGAGATGCATTCATTTCATACATTCAGAGCTGTGTGCCCACGACTTCTGAAAGAACCATGCAGTTCATTCTAAAAGAAACGAAAACGGTTTATCAGCAAATACTGCATTTGACATACGAGGGAAATAATAAGTAGATACATTAATTCTCGATCATCCGATAATGATAAATTTAGATTGAGGATTTCCTGATCCAAACCATCACATCCTGATCCCACTGTTTCCACAAGATACCCAATAAAATTGAATACGGAATTTCTGACACAGACCATTGAATCCTGAATTCACTTTCTTCATACAATACCCAATAAGATTATATATTGTGAATTTTGACACATTTCTCATACGTTGACAAGCTTGTGAATGAGTATATAATATTGTTGTGATTGAAAGGGGATACCACATCGAATATTACTGCCTGATCATCAACACCGCGACCTTTTCAGATCTATTGTGTTCGCCCTCGAAATCGTTTAGAGTTCTTTATCTAGCCCTGTCTTCGTCACGAGACTCCATAGGCCAGTTTTCAGAACTCCCATGTATCCGGGAGCTTTTGGTTTTTCTTCTCCCAGAGTTAAAAACCTTAGCCTTGACAAGCCCTCACAGTGGTATAGTATGTGTGCCGATGTTTCCTCTTCTTCCTGACACAACCTGCATAGCATTCCTTCTGCCAGACCAATAGTACTCATATGTTTGTTGAGCCTACAATGCCCTGTGAGGAGTCCAACTATTATTCCAGTATTGCTTCTTCTCTGGTTTAGTAGATATTCTGTGAATGTTGGCAACGGTTTTTTTGATAAACTTCTTTCTCATTCCTGTTGAATAGTTCCACCATTCTTGAGATTTCTGTTGGATCCATGATTTGGTGTTGGTTTTTAGTACAGCTTTCGCTTTACCGCAAAACGGTTCTGGGCCATTCAGCCTCTTCATTGCCTCTGTAACCTGTGTGTGCTAGTGTCAGTCTGTTCTGACTGCCTAGCTCTTTTAGGGCTTCTATGCAGTCCCAAACAAGTTTTGAGGTGATTTGCATAGAGTTGCAACTCTGCTTTTATTGCCGCTTGGCTATCCGAGTGAATAACAATGGTTTTTTCTGAGAACTCCTGCCTTATTAACTCTTGCGCGCAATGGTGTATTGCAACGATTTCCGCCTGGAATATCGTCGTGTGTTTACCTAAGCATTTTTACAAGGAGTTCGTCATGTAGCAAAAAATCTGACGAGAATATACGACGAGAATAGTTTGAGTGACAGTGAATTTGAATACTTATACCCAGTTAATAAACAGCAGTTTTCAGAACTATTTACCTATTGTGATGGAGTGCGCCAAGAAGATTATTACAGATATGTGAGTAAAAAAGATCTCTTGTTGTTTTGTGCAAAATGCATCATGGACTTTCTGATGATTTTGTACGTGTAATGTTTGGCTATTCAAGTAGACAGGCAGTAAGCCTAGCCTTTACTCTTGTTAAAAAATCTTTGATGCAACGTTTTGTGACTACCAACTTAGGATTTAATGCTATTACTAGAGAAAATTATATTGAGAGACATGTTACGGACTAATCGAGAGCCACACATTCCTCGAGCAATCACTTTTATTGATGGTACTTAAAGCTACATTCAAAAGAGTAGCAATTTCAGAGTTGTATGGAAGTCGTATTGTGTACACAAAGGCCGACACTTATTGAAACCTATTTTTATAGTAGCACCTGACGGTTACATAGTCGACATTCTTCTTTGATAGTAAAAATAATGACGCTGCTATTTTGCAAAATGAATTGGAACTAGATTGTAATATAATGAGAAGATGGTTTCAGGAAAATGATATTGTAGTAGTGGATTGGGGGTACCATGATGCTGCTGAAATACTTGGAGACCTAGGCATTGTGCATAAAATTCCAGCAGTTATGCTGCCTAACCAACAACAGCTCTCAATCGAAGATGCTAACGAATCTCGTTTGATTACAAAGTCGAGGTGGATAGTAGAATCACGAAACGGCCACATAAAATCAATGTTTAAGTTTCTACAACAAAATATTCAAATCCAACATCTTTCCCATATAGGGGATTTTTTTCGAATAGCTGGAATTTTTATTAATAGATATTGCCCTCCTATCCTTATGGAAGGAGCCGATGCAAAATTGGCTCAAAGATTACTTGAAAAGGCTAGTGAACCAAATGTCGTTCAAGCACTAGTTGAGGTAGAGAATCTGAATACTAGAAATGCTCAAAGATGGGTACGTTTAGATTCTGAACAGTTGCAAGATTTTTCAATTCTGATCCTTGTTTTAATAAAAACGCTAACAATTGGAGTTTATCAAGTAAAGTTGGCACCGTCCTATGTCTAAGACAAATTACAGAGGGATCACGACGAAGAATTTCAGTTTGAAACTTTGATATATATATCAACAGACTACCATGGCCAGGGCTTCTACGGGTTAGAGTATTATCTCGTTTTAGAATTGCAGCTAAATATCAACTATGGATTTCATACCGATCAACAAATAACGAAGAAATAAATAATGGAGAAGAATCTATAGATGGTTATTACTGCACCTGTGAATCTGGTGCTCGACCTGTCGGTACCTGCACACATATTGCTGATGTTATATGGTATTTGGGGTAGGCACGCCATTAACCAAACATTCGCTACCCCTCAACCCAATTGATAGGATCTGTTCACGATGCAGAAATATTGTTCGTTAGTTTTAGTTTTTTACTTCATATCTACTTACGTTGCTAGTCTGATTTCGTAAAAAAATACCCACCGTACGTAAATAAAAAACGTATCAATTTTATGAGACCCTCAACACCGGTCTGTTGATGGCGTTAGCTTTGAATGCACCTGAAATTTCACAGTTTCCTTAGTTATTCAAAATTCTCATACAAAATATACATTTTCTAAATATGTATATCCTACATACAACATCAAAGTGTATAATATATTCGAGCAAAGATCCTTGTACTTCCAGAGCTGACGCAAAGCGACACTGATGATGGAGGCAGACCTCCGAAACTGGTCCCATTCAAAGCTACTGTGTTGATTGACCACGTGCCAATTGTCTGTATTAAGGTGTACTGTTTCCTTAATGATTCCAAGTTTTAATATATAATAGTTATACCCCGTATAATAGTAACCTCAGATCACCTAATATTGAAATCAAATGTTTTTTACTTATTGTGCAACTCTACGAGCTTTTGGTTTTGACTGAGTTTGTTTAAAGAATTACATAAAAATTATGTAATTATCAATAACCCTGTATAGTTTTAGAACTTCTTATTACAACTCGTGTCGACAATATTGAGATTGTAATTATTATCCTTAACTTTTTGTAGCAAAAAAATCGCCACATCATTGATTTTCTAAAGGTATATAACAACTCTGTCTACGCATGTTTAACACCCTGTAACTCAAAAACTGTCCATAAAATCTTGTTGGTCCCGTGGAGATTTGATCAGGACACCATAAGCTACATACACTGAATTTTCAGCCAATTCGACTAGGACCTATTTTCCATAAGAACCGTGCGGGGTCCTTTGCCAAGAGAAACAAAATGTTTGAGGGATCTCACAAACAGCCTTTTGAAGAACTGAAAACTCGTTTATCAAATAATTGTTGGTTGGCTTATTTTGATATGGAAAAAAAATTATTCACCTTTTTGTTGAAGCTGGACCAAATGGTGCGGAAGCAATCCTTGTTCAAGAACACGTGGGCCGCTAAGAAGTTGTGGTCTATGGTAGTTAGTGTCTATTTATTCCAAACTATTTTTTTCTACACACTAATCATAAGCCATAAGTCATAATTCTACAAACCCTGTGATTATTCCCTCTACCAGAGTCGAGAGACTTCTGATTAGTCAGTATTCCATAAACCCTCGGATTATTCCCTCTACCAGAGTCGAGCTTCTGTTGAGAAATCTACCACATGATTTTATCGTAAAGCACCAAAAAGGTACAGAAAATACGTCTGACTATATGTGAAGATTTCCTTTAACCAAGGACAGGTATGTTGAATTTTCGACAGAATACGTTTTATCATAACTTAATCCATTAATCCAAACAAGCGATGTCCATTGATGAAGAAGCCAATTCGTCTGAGATTTTTCTATGAAACACAAATATTTTTATTCCAAGGCCTCTCAGGACCGTCATCAAATAAGCTCATCGTGGATACCTTGGTGTGGTGAAAACAAAACTTTTTCGTAGTGAAGTTTGGTTTCCCCACCTAGATGAGTTGGTTAGAGAAAAAGTTATAAATTGTTATTTATGCCAAGCGACTACACCAACATTTTTCATAGAACCAGGTCAATCGTGTGATCTGTCTTCAAAACCGTGGACAAATCTTGCAATGGATTTTGGGGGCTGGTGCTCTCATTGCTCGACCAAATTTTAAACAATGTGAAGTTTTTTCCTATAATTTTGTTGACTCTTCAAATTATTGTAGAGGTAACAAATTCGACTTACCAGTTACACCCTCAGTCTTGGGTAATTTCAAAGATAAGTTTCTCAACGATCCGATAATTAGTTTTTATGGTACAGGTGCCAAAACGTATTTTGTACAATCTGTTGAAGATGATGTAAAAAGAGCCAAAGGCTGCTATATATTCTCTTTATGAAAAAATTTTGGCAGGTGTGGAAGCAAATGAAATTACTTCCGCTGTATTTTGTGATATGAGTCGATTTTTTGACTGCGTGCAACATGAGCTTTTATTGCAAAAACTATATAATTTTGGAGTTAGAGGAAAAACTCATGATTGGTTGGAATCGTATCTTCGAAATCGTACTCAGAGTGTCAAAATAAATCATAGAATAGAAAATGTTCAAAATCAGTTCGTATCGAAAATTATGCCCAATGAAATTGGAGTACCCCAGGGCTCTGTTCTGGGTCCGGTTTTGTTTGTGCTTTATATTGATGAGTTGCCTGTTATTTCACCAAAAGCCTTCTCGTGTTTGTATGCTGACGACACAACGTTTTTGTTTCGTGAAAGAAATGAGTGTATTCTACAGGATACAATCAACTCCACTCTCCAGAGTCTTTATGACTGGTTATCCAGCCATTCTTTGTTTCTTAACCTATGCAAAACTCAATATATGTCTTTTCAAAATCGTCATCGTAACCACCGAAATAGATATAAATATAAATTATAAATCAGTGGAACAATCAAACTGTGTTAAATTTTTAGGAATAGATTTTGATTCTAATCTCTCATTCACCACTCATTGTGTAAATCTGATGAAGAATCTGAATAGCAAGTGTTATCAAATTAGAGTTTTGAGAAATATTCTGGATAAACAAGCATTACTTTTATTTTATTATGGTCAAATTCAGTCAAGATTGATATATGGTACTTTAATTTGGGGTACCTCGTCTTCCATGAAAGATATTTTCATAACACAAAAAAGAATATTACGAAACATTGCTAATATATCAACAAGAACTTTCAGGAAGTATAATATTCTAACAGTTTATGGACTATTCATCGTTGAAATATTGATGTATATACACAAAAATCGAGACATCTTCATGAAAAATGAATCGGTACAACATTGCAATACAAGAATAAAAAACGATCTACATATTTCAAGACATCGTATATCATTGTGCCAAAAATCAAACCAGATAATGTATAATATATTACCTGATGATTATAAAAGATTCACCAAGTTGGACCATTTCAAAAATAATATCAAGGTGCTTATGTTAAATATAAGTCCTTACAATATTGATGAGTTCAGTAAGTATTTTTAATAGAGTCGTTTCGTTATGTCTTTGAATTTTTTATTGTACTTGAACGTGCAATATGTATGTGTATATATGTTAATGTATTCTGTGACTTTTTCCATGTTAATGTATTTTAAACATTTCAATTGTGGAAATGAATGAATTATTATTATCATTATATTATGTGTGTATATATATATATATATATATATTACTATAAGTATATGTTTTTGTTTGTATATATTACGTTTTGAATTTGTAAAAGTGACAAATTTGTATATTTTTACTTACTTATATGAGT
The DNA here is from genome assembly GCA_958298965.1 of Chrysolina haemoptera. NCBI lineage: Eukaryota > Metazoa > Arthropoda > Insecta > Coleoptera > Chrysomelidae > Chrysolina > Chrysolina haemoptera. Next base: position 20,196,483 of record OY282594.1, read on the forward strand.
TTTTTCGTGACTTGTCCCATAACTTGTTACAGTTCTTTTAAATGAACCAATAAAATATATCTATCTATCTATAAAAGATCTTTTATTAAAAAGGAATTGACACCTGATGTCTATAAAAAAATTGTTGAGAATGGTGGGAAAATTTTCAGAAAAATAAACTCATTCAGAAGATATGTTTACTGAAATGAGAAATAATGTAGCTCTTTCATATAATGATGACAAACGTTTCATAGTACCTAATACAACTCAAACACTTCCGTGGGGTCGTAGTAACATCGCCTTTCTTCAAAATGACCCCAATGATGACATTATTTTATGTGACGAAATACTTGAATCATTTACTGATGAATATAATACGAGCTCCGGAAGTAGATTAGATTATCTAATCACATTACTAAATAATGAATCAACTGAATAATAATGATAATGATAATAATGAATTTACTTAATAATAATGATAGTAATAACAATAAAGACATTCATTGATAAGACATTTTTACATATTTTCACAAGTTTATGTAACACACTTGTATCTCATCAAAAGGCAGAGTTCAAACTACTTGTTTTGACACAAGTTTTTGCCCTTCCACTCAACCAACCAACTGATATCATTCGAAAGGCTCACAAAATTTTATTTTACTTCAAAGGAAAACTGGAAAATTCTTATTTGCTATTTTTGAATATTATGGTTATATATTACAAAGAATTTCTTTTTGAATAGCATCAGTTCAAATCTGCTCGTTCAAGTGAAAGGATGAGTAACGTTATCGACAAATTTGGACGGAAGAGAAGATGTAACAATGCCTTCAGTACACGTCGACCTTCAAGCAATTATTTCAAACATATGAAAGATGGCCAATATGATATGATGGGAAAGCAGTTGAAAAACTTTGGTCAACCTACAGATGGTGGGGATTGTGTGATGCAAACATTCCTCGAAGATAAACTAAATGAAACAAATTTGCCAATCCTCGCAGCTGCTCGAGCTTTAGATTCGGCTATACAGAATAAGGTAGATTACTCCATTGCAGAGACTTGGAATGATAGAAACAATTTCATTTAATCTTTATATACTCGTATAAACTCTTGGATTGATGAATCATTCTCTACAACAGCTGAGAAAATTGATGAAAAAATTGCTCAACTCGATGTAAGAATAACCGAATCACCAGATGCATACACAGTAATGCTAAAAAATTTGGAGAAGAGGCAAGAACGTTTTGCTGCAATTATGAAAGTCGTTGTGGAGGACTATGATAGATACTCATATTTATTCAAACAACTTCATGGTATAGAAGGGAGACAAGTAGAGCAGAACACGGATTCCAAATGATTTGTTATCTAACCATTATGTAAAATATACCCATATGCTTTTATTCAATATATTTAAATTCAAATAAATATGAGAAATTTCAAACTGAGTTTTTTTTAATTCTGATTAACAATTTTCAATATGTACAAAAAAAATTTTTTTAGAGGATCACACTAGGACACTGTTTTCAATCCAAGAATTATGTTCATTGGAGAATCCTAACCACTTCACATAAACCTTATTTCCCTTTGTCTTCAACGAGGATGGTGTGTTTTCTGCATTTCTTCCCCGTAGAAACAACCTTCACTGGGGTTCCTATTCATATCTTCGAGAATGTACGTTGGGGGATGTGTGCTGTTAATCTTGACAATTTCAAATAATTCTGTAGTAAAGTTGGCTGTGGATCCCTTTTCGAATACATTTTTATTTTTGCGGAGGCGAACTATATCATTCACAGCGAATTTTGGTTTCGTCATCTTTTTCTCATTTTCAATTATTTTCAATTGTGTACTTGGCGTCACATCAATCGGTTTCATACAAATTGTACGATGTACTCTGGTGTTATACTTCAATGTTATAGATAGGAGACTTTCCAACCATTTATGGTTTCCTTTCAGTGAAAATTCCTTGTTAAGCCAAGTTTTTATTGTTCTATTAACTCTCTCAGCCATGGCAGCCTTCATAGTGGTATACGTTGAATAATGCTTGATCTTGTATTGCTTCATCAATGCTGAGAAATTACTATTATAAAATTCCTTTTCGTGATCACTCTGTATATGTTTTGGGACATACTTGGCATCTTTCAAAATCATCTCCAAAGCATTTATAACCACTACACCAGTTTTCGAAATTTTAAATAACAATCTATTACAACCAAAATATATGTCCTTTATTTCATTTCGAAAATGGTTGACTTAGCAAGGTCGATTTGCCATAAGTCTCCGAAACCTTTAAGAGCTGGCTTGTGCAGTTCATCGATAATTTGTTTTTTTATATTACTTGTCAGAGTGCGATGAATTTTGTTTCGATAAGCATCACATAACATCTAATTAAACACTGCTCCTTCATCGACCTACTTCACTGATATACTCTTTTTCCGGAGTTCTTTCAATATGGATATGATCTCATTATCATGACCCGTGTGTCTACTTGCTTTTGAAGCCATCAGCAATCGTAGGCGATCCACCAATTCTTTAGGTTTATTCCAGTACCTTTGCCACGAACATTAAAACTTTTCGTGATGGGAGTATTTACTGGCTTCATAATTAGTTTTATCACATCCGATATTTATTCGACCTTTTATATCTTATTCCATTTATCACTTGATGTTGCTCATACATTGCTCTTGTTAAAAATAATATCTCAGCATGAGTACATCTTCAACCACATTAGGTTTCTTGAAAAATATCAAATCATAAAGATCCAAACTGCCTGGGAATTGATGCTTTTATACTTCACCACCCAAAAATGATATAGCCCTTCATTGAAGCGAACTTTCAAGTTTCCCATTTTCAGTGTTTGCGATGAGGGATCAGTACGAATACCCTATATTATATCATGAGCACTGTTACCATTCTAGAGATTTTGCAGATGTTTAACCACTCCCGAATCATAATTTTTTTTGTTTACGTTGGATGATTCTAACTCTAAAGAGCTGATGAATGATGTGAGTGTATCGGAGATGGTTGATGCCCCCCTTTGATAATCATGAATATGCTTGATGGTATCATCAGAATCGGAAAATGGTAACAAAGATGATGTATCACTGTCGAAAGATTCTTGTTTTTTAATCGTAGTGCTCGTTGGGATATATGAAAAGATTTTGGAGGAAGATATAGATGACTGTGGTTTAACAGTAGAAAAGGTATTTAGAGGTCTGGTTATAGGCTCATAGAGTTTTTCAAGCACTATTTTGTCTTCTATATTTCCACTTCTGATGGAGTTGAATTTTTGACGCACTGCTTCTGTCGCTTGAACTAGCTGACGCTTCATATTCATTTCAGTCTCTGCAGTTTCATCTCACAAATTATTCATTTTTTTTATTGACGTGACCTCGACAGAATTCGAAGACTGATTGAACAGTTTCATGTTACATCATGGGTATATGAAGCTATCGAATCCTTTTCGGTACTGTCCTTGATTTACTTTTCTATCTTTATCAATAACTAGAAATCCATACTTATCATTCCAACACAGCATACACATCATTTAAAATTCTTTGAATGTTACATCCGGTGAAACATGATCTGAAAAAATATGATGTAAATTGGTTTCATCCTGCTTGAATATGATAATAAGGTTGCTTGTGAATATGTTTGTGCAAGATAGAAATAATCCATATCCATGTGACGCCCCATACAAAAATATGATCTAATAATATCTTATTTTTCGCAAATCATATCATTAAAAATGAACACTGAATTTGGTTCAGATTCAGATGGTTGCACAATATCTGCATTATTGGTGAATGAAAAGAAGCCCAATCTCACTATTGGTGTCAATACATTGTGTAAATACTCATATTTTGGTTTATTCAAAGACTTTGAATATAGATACACATTTTCAAAACGCAATCCTTGTGGGTATATCAGTAAAGCAATCATGGCATTAGTCTTGCCATAATTTGATGATCTTATCAACAATTCTCGTACAGAAGAGGGTAGAAGTGGTCCATGTCGTAATGAATTTCTCACATTCATCCCACCCCCAAATTTTTCATCTAAATTTTCCACTACTAATTCTTCGTCTTGCTTTACAATGTGCATTGTATAGCAAGTTTGATACTGAATAATAGTAAATATGAGTATGTCCGCCATCATATAGTGCAAGTACCTATATAACACCAAACTACTGATTATCGATATTACAAAAAATCTTTGTACGATTTTGATCAAAGTTGGCTGATATTTTTTTCAACCTATGCATAAACCCATAACTCAACCTTTGACCCAAAGTACAGTGCAAAAAAAATCTCAAAATGAAATAGAAAACGATCAGAGAAAAAATCAATTCCCCGTTTAAAATGCATTGAAACTGCATCAACCTTCACATCAACCTTCACACCAACCTTTGCTCCAACCTTTGACTCAAAGTATATTGAAAAAAAATCCAAAGTGGATAAAATTTTGAATCATACAATATTTGAAATAATGTATCCATCAACGAATATATCAGGTTGGGTTAGGTTAGGTTGGGTTAGGTTGGTTAGGTTGGGTTTAGTTGGGTTAGGTTGGGTTAGGTTGAGTTATGTTTGAGTTATGTTTGGTTAGATTGGGTTAGGTTGAGTTATAATTGGTTAGGTTGGGTTAGGTTGGATTAGGTTGAGTTAGGTTGGGTTAGGTTGTGTTAGGTTGGGTTAGGTTGGGTTAGGTTGTGTTAGGTTGGGTTAGGTTGGGTTAGGTTGGGTTAGGTTGGGTAAGGTGGGTTAGGTTAGGTTAGGTTGAGTTAGGTTGGGTTAGGTTGGGTTAGGTTGGGTTAGGTTGGGTTAGGTTGGGTTAGGTTGGGTTAGGTTGGGTAAGGTGGGTTAGGTTAGGTTAGGTTGAGTTAGGTTGGGTTAGGTTGGGTTAGTTTGGGTTAGGTTGGGTTAGGTTGCGTTAGGTTGGGTTAGGTTGGGTAAGGTTGGGTCAGGCATCAAATATCTTCATAAGTTTAGCTTAGACAACTGATTTGTAATCACTACTCAGGTTAGGTTAGGTTAGACCCTAAATCACTCCCCTCAGGACAGGTAAGACTTTAGAATTCTCCAACTCCAATTACTTCTGTCAGGTTAGGTTAGGTTGGGTTGAGTTATGCCCTGAATCAGTTCCCTCAAATTAGATTGGACCCCAGAATTCTTATAACTCCAATTAATTCTGTCAGGTTAGGTTAGCTTAGGTTTGATTGGGTTAGGTTGGGTTGGGTTAAGCTCTAAATCACTTCCCCTAGGTTCGGTTAGACCCCAGAATTCTATTAACTCCAATTACTTCTGTCAGGTTAGGTTAGGTTGGGTTAGGTTAGGTTAGGTTAGGTTCGGTTGGGTTAGGTTAGGTTAGGTTAGGTTGGGTTTGGTTAGGCCCTAAATCGCTTTATTCAGGTTAGGTTAGACCCCATAATTCTAATAACTTCAATTACTTCTATCAGGTTATGTTACGTAGGGTTAGGTTGGGTTGGGTTAGGTTAGGTCCTAAATCGCTTTCCTCAGGTTAGGTTGGACCCCATAATTCTAATAACTCCAATCACTTCATTCAGATTATGTTAGGTTAGATTAGGTTAGGTTAGGTCAGGTGAGTTTATCAGGTTGGGTTAGGTTGGGTTAGGTTAGGTTGGGTTAGGTTGGTTAGGTTGGGTTTAGTTGGGTTAGGTTGGGTTAGGTTGAGTTATGTTTGAGTTATGTTTGGTTAGATTGGGTTAGGTTGAGTTATAATTGGTTAGGTTGGGTTAGGTTGGATTAGGTTGGGTTAGGTTGGGTTAGGTTGTGTTAGGTTGGGTTAGGTTGGGTCAGGCATCAAATATCTTCATAAGTTTAGCTTAGACAACTGATTTGTAATCACTACTCAGGTTAGGTTAGGTTAGACCCTAAATCACTCCCCTCAGGACAGGTAAGACTTTAGAATTCTCCAACTCCAATTACTTCTGTCAGGTTAGGTTAGGTTGGGTTGAGTTATGCCCTGAATCAGTTCCCTCAAATTAGATTGGACCCCAGAATTCTTATAACTCCAATTAATTCTGTCAGGTTAGGTTAGCTTAGGTTTGATTGGGTTAGGTTGGGTTGGGTTAAGCTCTAAATCACTTCCCCTAGGTTCGGTTAGACCCCAGAATTCTATTAACTCCAATTACTTCTGTCAGGTTAGGTTAGGTTGGGTTAGGTTAGGTTAGGTTAGGTTCGGTTGGGTTAGGTTAGGTTAGGTTAGGTTGGGTTTGGTTAGGCCCTAAATCGCTTTATTCAGGTTAGGTTAGACCCCATAATTCTAATAACTTCAATTACTTCTATCAGGTTATGTTACGTAGGGTTAGGTTGGGTTGGGTTAGGTTAGGTCCTAAATCGCTTTCCTCAGGTTAGGTTGGACCCCATAATTCTAATAACTCCAATCACTTCATTCAGATTATGTTAGGTTAGATTAGGTTAGGTTAGGTCAGGTGAGTTTATCAGGTTGGGTTAGGTTGGGTTAGGTTAGGTTGGGTTAGGTTGGTTAGGTTGGGTTTAGTTGGGTTAGGTTGGGTTAGGTTGAGTTATGTTTGAGTTATGTTTGGTTAGATTGGGTTAGGTTGAGTTATAATTGGTTAGGTTGGGTTAGGTTGGATTAGGTTGGGTTAGGTTGGGTTAGGTTGTGTTAGGTTGGGTTAGGTTGGGTTAGGTTGGGTTAGGTTGGGTTAGGTTGGGTTAGGTTGGGTTAGGTTGGGTAAGGTGGGTTAGGTTAGGTTGAGTTAGGTTGGGTTAGGTTGGGTTAGTTTGGGTTAGGTTGGGTTAGGTTGCGTTAGGTTGGGTTAGGTTGGGTAAGGTTGGGTCAGGCATCAAATATCTTCATAAGTTTAGCTTAGACCACTGATTTGTAATCACTACTCAGGTTAGGTTAGGTTAGACCCTAAATCACTCCCCTCAGGTCAGGTAAGACTTTAGAATTCTCCAACTCCAATTACTTCTGTCAGGTTAGGTTAGGTTGGGTTGAGTTATGCCCTGAATCAGTTCCCTCAAAATAGATTGGACCCCAGAATTCTTATAACTCCAATTAATTCTGTCAGGTTAGGTTAGCTTAGGTTTGATTGGGTTAGGTTGGGTTGGGTTAAGCTCTAAATCACTTCCCCTAGGTTCGGTTAGACCCCAGAATTCTATTAACTCCAATTACTTCTGTCAGGTTAGGTTAGGTTGGGTTAGGTTAGGTTAGGTTAGGTTCGGTTGGGTTAGGTTAGGTTAGGTTAGATTGGGTTTGGTTAGGCCCTAAATCGCTTTCTTCAGGTTAGGTTAGACCCCATAATTCTAATAACTTCAATTACTTCTATCAGGTTATGTTACGTAGGGTTAGGTTGGGTTGGGTTAGGTTAGGTCCTAAATCGCTTTCCTCAGGTTAGGTTGGACCCCATAATTCTAATAACTCCAATCACTTCATTCAGATTATGTTAGGTTAGATTAGGTTAGGTTAGGTCAGGTGAGTTTAGATCCTAAATCACTTCCCTCAGGTTAGGTTAGACCCTTGATTTCTAATAACTCTCCAGGTTAGGTTAGACCCCGGAATTGTGATAACTCCAAATACTTCTGTCAATTTAGGCTAGGTTAGGTTTGGTTAGGTTGGGTTAGGTTGGGTTAGGTTGGGTTAGGTTGGGTTAGGTAAGGTTAGGTTAAGATAGGTTAGGTTAAACCCTAAATCACTTTCCTCAGGTTAGGTTAGACCCTGGAGTTTAAATAACTCCCCAGGATAGGTTACACTACTTTTCCTCCCGATTCATTATTAGAACCCGTTCAAAACTCCTACTTCTCTTCAAACATGTTATCTTATAGAAATTGCACACGGTTATTTTCATATTTTGTAAAAGAGCCCACCTCCTTCGGACTCGGGTTCTTTCGCCAAAATAACACGCTCTCTTGCAAAATGATCAGTATTTTTTATGCACTTGTGCACTTATAACCGAAAAGATATTTTTGAATTGAACTTATTTAGAAAAACTGAACACACCCAGTTATTGAATTAGTTTGGTTAATGGTTGAAAGTGTATTTTTCCATAATATTTCATGTCATTTATAATGATTCTGAGTTATCAATATACTCTAGATTCAAAACAATACTCGGCTCCAAAAAAATCAAGTCATTGTAAAAACTAACATTTTTCAGCAAATGAGAATTTTTAAAATTCATTAAAATACAGGGTGTTCCATTTGAAAATGAGAAATGTGTATTACTTCCAGCCAAACCAGAAATACAGAAACTAAATCTTTGAGTACGGACATATTTTATTTCGATATCTTGACAAACAAAAGACAGAAGACAGAAGTGTAAGTGATATCATCGACACCTGGCATTTCATCAAATCCTGTATCATTATAAAATATCTGAGTGGATCAAGAGCGGATCTGGACCACTTTTCTGTGGAGGGGGTGAAATATATCCTTTTGTAAAAATACAAGAAATATAAAAACGATTTGTTTTGAAGACTTAAATTTTTTGTACAAATGAATACATTTCGAGAAAACGAAATATGTGTCTGCTACATGCTACACATGAAGACAAATTTTGAAGCAAACTATGAATTATAATATGGCCTATTATCTTTGGTAGGTATACAATAAAAAAATAAACTAAAACAATATATCAATAACAAATTCAGTACGAAACAGAACAACACTCAATGAAATCGTAATTCAAGACATAGATTTAAACCACACTAGTGAGACAAAATCTTAATAATGAAGCACGATGAAACAATATCAGTTGGAAAGATTGAAATCACAACTAGAGAACTAACTCAGTTTTGTGTTTCTTTAATTTTGCGAAAGAGTCTATGACTTTCTCTATATCTATAAAAATATCTCGGTGTATATGCATAAGGGCAAGACCTGCTAAACGTTCCTCAGTCATATTTGATCTTGGCCACGTTTTTAACCGCTTTAAAGCTGGAAACGACCTTTCTGCAGAAGCTACACACTACAGGAAAAAGTTAACAAAAGTTGTAAAATTAAAATCCAGTGTACTCAAATCCAGGTTTTCATTTTTATATTTATTTTGCCACAATTTTATCTCTGATTCTATTTTTAAGTTCAACATGGCGGAATTTTCATCATCATCATCAGATAGAATATTTTCGAGATATGAAATCAGTTGATATGTAGCATCCTCTTCAACTTTTGAAAAATCATTTTTTGTAAATGTGTTTGGCAGAACTATATTCAAATTGAGTATATTAAATAATAATTCATTATTGAATCTAAAATTGGAATGTATATTGTAATTCTATAATAGTCCTCTGCCTTGTCGTAATTAACATTTGCTCTATGTGATTGTTTAGCAGTAGTTCTAGGAACAGTAACAGAAATATCTAATTTATTATGAATTTCTTCAATGTCTTTAAATATTTTTAAAAATTAAATTTCAGCATTTTTTCGAATTGTCTTTAAGGTTTCTATGACACTCTGTACCATATTCGAAGCAGAAAGTTTATCCAAAGAGGTAGTTTGAAGAATTTTAGATAAATTGATGGTGAATGACAAAACTGACGAGAGATAATATACTGTTACAATGAAATTTGTCTGTAACATTGATGTTTTGAAACATTGTGCTTTTCCCGACGACTTCGTATCCCTCCAAGTAGATATCATATTTGAAGCTTCTACTATAGTAACAAAACATTTACAAAATTTAAAAAAAGATTCATGTCGTTCTATCCATCTTGTTTCGCATAATTTGATTAGATGTGTATTATTTAAAGACTAAAGTACGAAGTTTCGCTTAGATGATTGATTGAAAAAATTCACAATTTCTTTCACTGTTCCTACAGTATTACGCACACTGGGAACTTGTGAAGTTTTTGATGCAGACAAATTGAGTGCGTGATTAAAACAAGGAGATTTAATAGCATTTGATAACTGGGCTTTCAATTTAACAACGGCCCCTTTTTGATCTCCCATCATTAAATTGCAACCATCAGTCCCTATGCCAACGCATTTTTGAAATCAAGTCCAAAGTTTTGCAAAGCTTTCAAAACGGTTCTAGCCAAAACATTTCCCGTCAAAATAGGTTCAGAACTGGCATCATCATAATTTTCATGATGGCAATCTAAAAAGGATTAAAAGTCTTCTTATAAACATAACGTGAAACCAGAGACATTTGCGAAACATGGCTTATGTCCGTGGTTTCATAAAAAATCACACTATAATACCGCGTTTCTTTCACTCTAGATATGATAACACAGGAAATCTGATTTCCTATTATACAAATTAGCTCGTCTGCGCTGTTTTGCTGATATATGTAGCCTGTGAATTAGCTGTAGTTAGAATGCTTTTTAAGTATTATATCCCCTCGATTGACACAGGACTGTAACAGTTCCTTAAAGTTTCCGTAATTCACAGGTGACTCATCTACGTTGTCGTTCGCATATTTTGGCGGGTTTTCTTCTAAATTTCCTCTTAAATGAAACCTGTCGTCTCGTTTCCTTCTGAGAGGAATACTTTGTCTACCTAGAAAAATTATGGCTTGTTTGATCGGTCTCTTATTACTCCAACTCTTATGGTTACAAAGTCTAGAAACCCAAGAGGAACCAACTGGGAAGGATATAAGGAATCCTTAAGGGAGGCTCTCGAGGGCGGGACAGTCTCCATAAGCGACACAGAAAGTCTCGATCTGGCAGTGGAACAGGTTAACGAAGCCATAATGGCGGCCTACCAGGAACACTGTCCAGAAAAAGAAAGACATCAAAAAGGGAAGTCAGTCTGGTGGAACAAGAACCTCGATAAGCTCAGGGCGGATGTTCGAAGGCTATTTAATATAGCCAAAACCAACCAGGACTGGGACTTTATAAGAGAGAGATTCGGAAGGCGAAAAGGTACTCATGGAGGAAATTCTGTGAGGAGGTGAGTGACACACCCACCTGCTCCAGAATCCATAAAGTACTAGCCAAAGATGGATCATCAACAAACATTGGGTTCCTTAAGAAACATGATGAAACCTACACAGAAACATTAGAGGAAAGCCTAGAAATGCTCACGGAAGCACACTTTCCGGGCTCATTGATTCTGAAAGACTGGACGGGAGCCGAAGGCTCCAGGAAGAGGCTTAATCGGCCCACGCAAACAGACTGGAAGCTGGCTACCGAAATAACCAGACCGGATAGAATCAGATGGGCTATAAACAAATTCTCTCCCTTCAAATTATAACAAATCGCTATTATAATAACCAATAGCGTTCTGTCACAACTGATTGACCGAGCGAAGTCATTTATACTAAAGCAATAAAGTAATGTATGGGAACGGTGAGCTCTCTGTCAAGAATTAAGAATCATACCTCACAAATATTTCAGATGTTTCTCTTACCTTGTCATGTCTAATTCTTCTCTCCTGTGCCTTGGACAGCATCTCCAGCGATTCCTTACTCCACTGGCTAGAAGTTAACTTTTCGCGAATTTTGCTTTATTCGCGAAATTTACTTTATCCTCGAAATAGCACTTATTCTGTTCAAACTTCTTATTCGAAATGCTCAAGTCTCAACTCAGTAAGGCTTACAAAAACCTATATGTGAATTATTAAATAAATAAAACAAAGAAATCAACAACACTTATATCTATTGAACAATGGAATAATAAATAAATAATAGAAAACACATACTTCAATTAAGGACATTTTAAGAATTATTCGACAGTGAAAATCTTAATTTTTAAATAACATGATTTGAAAGTGAATAATAAATAGAAAATGATACGAGATGTAACAATAATCAAACATAAATTGAATTCAATAGAATGAAACCATGAAGAATGTAATACAATTTGATTGAGAAAACAAACTGGTGAGAGGTGAGAAAGATCGTTCTAAAACTTGAGACTTCATAATAAAAATAATAATGGAAATTATAACGGAAATTGAGTGGTTATCAGATATTTAAATACTTAAAACAAAATGTACTTATGAGAAAGAACAGAATTTACGCGGAAAATATAACAATAACACAAATTTACGAACTACATGCTTTCTGTATGGATTGAAAGCTAAGACTAATTTTGTCTTGAAAAATAATAGAGAATTTACCAAACCAATCTTTCTACCCTCTCCATTCTAAGAAGTGTTTCTTCTTGGAAGGCCACCGGATGTGGCCTCTAACAAAAATATTCACACGTAAAGATTAAACTAGCTATTGAAAAGAGTCGTTAAATTTATGGTCCCTTCGTATTCAAAACTCAAAACTAAGGGAAAAAGGAACTTTCATAACATGTGTCTCGGTATAAGGAGGCTGTAATTTGATATTTTCCGATATTTTGGATATGAGTAAATTTGACCTGATCATTTCACGACTTGAGGAAAGGCTAAAACTTTGTGTGTGGTATTTTTTTAACTAAAAATTCTTCAATATATTTTACTCTTTACACGTTTGGTTACAAAATCACCTGGAGTGGATGGAATTTACCCCGCTCTGTTACAAAAAAGGCAGGATGTACTAATACCACATCTATGCAAAATCCTGAGAGCCTGCTTGGCCTAGAGATATATACCAACTGCGTGGCAGAGAGTGAAGGTCCTATTCTTGCCAAAAGTAGGCAGGATTTCAGACTTCACTCCCAAGTAATACAGGCCAATTAGTCTATCGTCCTTCCTGATCGAAACGCTGGAGAGATTGATAGATAGGTACATCAGAGACGACACTCTCAAGGCTCAACCCCTGAGTGAACGTCAATACGCATACCAACCAGGAAGATCAACCGACTTGGCATTGGATGATCTCACGAGGCTACTTTCAAAGTCACTTGAAGAAAAAGAACTAGCAATAGCTACCTTTCTGGATATAGAAGGAGCTTTCAATAACGTATCCACTATATCCTTGACAAATGCACTGACGAGGAGAGGAGTTCCTCCCACAATAAGTCAATGGATCCAAGCCAGCCTAGAAAATAGGACCATTACGTCCACCCTGGGCAAGGCAACCATAGAAGCCAAAGTCAATAGAGGGTGCCCACAGGGCGGAGTGTTATCGCCGCTAATGTGGGCCACTCTAGTAGACGGCCTCATTACAAAACTGTCCGCAGAAGGCCATTACTGCCTAGGATACGCAGACGACCTGGTAATAGTCGAGAGAGGACGATTTCCAAGTAAGTATAGTCTCGGAGCGCATGCAAAGCGCTCTAAACATCGTTGACAGGTGGTGCAGAGAAGAGCAACTCTCCATCAATGCACAAAAAACCATAGTGGCAATATTCACAAATAAAAGAACACTGGTAGACCTGAAACCACCAATGCTAAACGATGTAGAGATCCCGTTTGTTAAAGAGGCCAAGTACCTTGGAGTAACTTTCGACCAAATGAATCGTCAGTCTCCAATACCTCACAGTTTGAAGTGACAAATGGGCATAGAGACGGAAGTATCTGAAGTTTAACTGAAGAGGGTATAGCTGATTTGAAAAAAAATTAAAATTCACTCATTTCGCATGATGACATTTCGCAAATCAGAATTCCGTTTTCACGTCACCCAGGAGTTGGGACAGCCAATGCATTTCCTTTCTATTGTGGAAGTTTCCCCAGTAGGCATACCACAACCACCAAGTGAAAATTATCTTCGAAGTGTTTATGTATTTATGGTCGGTAAAAATTTTTTCATCGCCAAAAGTGAACAGAAAAAGTCAATAACAAATTGGTAGTATACTCAATTGGTGAAATATTGGAGTGAATACCTATTGAGAGAAAGAAAAATTCGTAAATACAAAGTTAAATTTGGAAAATAACGGAGAAGGTTATAGGGTATAGTTTTCATAAACAAAAGGTTAGTGTTGAAATATGAAGGAAAAAGGAATGTGCTTGTCAGTCAAAACAGGAGAGACCAAACGGGATGGTCAGCACTTCTCTCTCCCAGGATGAAAGGATATCATTGAACAACAAATATTGCCTCTTTTTCAAAATCCGACAGCACGAACACTGATTTCTAAATCAACAGAAACGGTTCTTTAATTCGTTGAATGTATTGGGTCTTTTTTCATTCGATCATTGCTTTTTTTCGATTGAACATTTACATGCCTCTTCTCGAATGTACATTTTTGGATGGGTCTTTTATTTTTTTTTTATTTTTGGTGTTGACCAATGATTGAAAGATGAGCTAAATTGGATACGAGGTTTATTAAAATTGAAATTTTGATTTATTAAATCCAGAAGAAACAGAGCCGTGATCTGGGAGAAATTCTCTTTTCGTGGAGTTTGGTCTGTAGTTCTTAGACATATTTATTTTTATTACGTCGTGTTCTTGTATTCGCCTGATTTCTGGAGTCAGTATGCCTATAGGTTCTGAAGGTTGTGAAACTATTTATTTGATTTTGTCGGAATTTGTAGTTTCCAAAGCCTTGGGAGTGAGGGAGATACCCTTGACTTTGCAAACCACTTTCTCATCTTCACCATCCCAAAACTTATAAGCATAATTTTTTGGGCCACCTTATACGAATTCTGTTAGGTAGGAACCAGTACCCAATTCATCAGTCATATCCCCAATAAATTCTCCGATGGGGATATCGTATTGACCAGGTCTGGAAATATATATCGCAGAATCCGTGTCATAGTACGGAACTCTGTCATTGAGTTGCTTGAGATAACTGTAAAGTATCAAACAAGCAAGAGCTGTGACGTAGAAAGCCAACACGACATCGACTGTCGGTGAAAGAACATAACGCTCATCTTTATATTCCCAATTGACAATGAGAGTTTCACCGTTCACAGGAAGAACGGTGCTGACGAATGTTGAGAGATTACTCAACATTGAGTAAAATTCGGCTGGTTGATTGTTGATAAAAGTTTTCGTTTGATTTCCACGTTGGCCAAATTTGCCCCAGAATGAATTCAGCATGAGTTTAGCCAAATATAGCCAATTGTACATCCTCTCGTTGTAGGAACATTTCGATGTATCGTTCCTTTTCTTCTTGACTTCGACAATCCAGTAATGGAATAGCGGATAAAAGATACTTTGATCATGCACAAAGTGAGCCCAGTAGATTTCCAACACTTGGTATAAACATGCTACTTATTTATTTATTGCTTATTTACACTGTATACCTGATAACAAAAGGATATTTTGATCACACAACAGCGATACGTTGGAACTCCTCACTTTATCGTAAACTCTACCTGAAAAACACATAAAAATGTATCAGCACTTTCGCCGTAAGTAGAAGGTGATTCTCGCTACCTTCAATTTCAATTTTGGTGGATATCCATATCAGAAATAAGCCATTCTTTCGTAGCGACTACCAATAACGTGGAACTCTCACGTCCAAAAAATCGCGCATAAAGCCACCATTGCACTCGGAATGTGTGGTAGAATGTGCGGAAAAAACTGGGGGCTCAACCCTAAAATGACGGGTCGGTGGTGTGGTGGACAAAAGCACAGCAGACGGGGATCATCAGGCTATTAAATGGCATCCAGAGGCAGGCATGCCTGAAGGTGACAGGAGCCATGAGAACAACTCCTAAGACTGCTATGGAGGTCATACTGGACCTGCCACCACTACACATATACGTCCAAGGAGAAGCAAGGTCCGTGACACACAGACTAATGCAGGGTCAAGCTCCAATAAGCCAGAAGCACGGAGCTGACTACCGGAAGCTACATGAGGAACTGAGGGCAGACCCAGTAATGGGAATGCCAACGGACGTAATGGTTGTCAAATACAGCTTCAAAAAGAACTTCAAAATACTGATACCAGACGGGGCAAAGTCAAGGATTAACATCCAGCTTAGTCTTGGAAAATAAGCCACAGTGCTTCAGGCAGGGGTAACGGCTATACAACACTGTGTCGGAGAAATACTGAGACAAGAGATAAGGAACAAAACAGTTGCTATCTACTCCGACAGTCAAGCTGCGCTCAAGGCAATCGGTTCCCACCAAGTCAAATCAAGACTGGTTTGGAACTATTTGTGTGATCTGACCGAGCTGGGTAGTCGTAACAATGTGACCCTAGCTTGGGTGCCAGGCCACGAGGGACACCTGGGCAATGAGCGGGCCGACACACTAGCCAAAGAAGGCTCTTCGGCAGCGCTCATTGGGCCGGAACCCTTCTGCGGCGTAGCAAAATTCACCACAAAAGCCCACACCAAACAGTGGGTACAAAACAAATTTCAAGAGTGGTGGGAAACCCGACCAGGATTGAGACAGGCCAAGGAGTTCATCAAAAGACGCTCGCCAAAATTCACGACGGAACTCCTCAGCTATAAAAGGAGGATCGTCAGACAAGTAGTAGGTCTGATGACAGGCCATTGTAGGCTTAACAGACATATGAATATTATAGGTCTGGCGGAAGAAGCAATCTTTCTCTGTTTTCCGCAATTTGATTTTTTCTTATCAAAAGTGTCCATAAATCCGTCAGTAAAAGTAATGGCTCTTTTATGGTTGGGACTCAGGATAGTCAGGATCGCGATCATTGGGCTGCACCCTAGATTTTTTTGTAATGAAAGTCAATATTGTGTTACTTTGGGATGGTCTCTTATTCATTTTTGTAGTAATCTGAATTCTGAAAGAATAAAACTTGTAACGTAAAAGCGCAAAATAAACTCACATTACATTTATCACTCACCTGACACCTGATACTTATTACTGATTCTATGTCAGGGTTTTTCTGGTTGTCTGCATCAAAAGTACACTATAATGTCTATAATACATAATACAGTTTGTTAAATAGTATGAATAATTGAAACTTCGAAAAGTACTTTTGTACAACACAGTAGCATAGTAAATGAATACAGAAATTTACGGATACTCTAAAGGACAGGACGCGCGCTAGAATCGTTGAGCGTTGAGAAATAATCAAAGGCGTTGAAAATACTACTTCACCTGACGACGGCCTTCACACGAACTAAGTAAGAGTAGTAAGACAAGACTGGTAAGACAAATCAAACGCGTCATCCGCCGTCATCGTCAAAGCATAGAGCGAAGCTAGGGCGCGGGCCGCGGGCGGACGGTCACAAAAGGAGTTCTTTATGTAAGTCGCGACGATTTATGGAATTCGATTCGGCTTGCTTTAGGTATAAAGTAGAAACAAAGATTTTTATTTATTTTTTCGATTATCACAGGACTTTTTTGTTATGTATTGAATCAGTCTGGGGGAGGTAATTACCCCTATTACCCCTATTCACAGAATATTTCGATGCGGTGATTTGAGGGAACCTTATCTAGGATCTCCACAAATTATCCTACTTATCGATAATACCATTTACCGATTATGATAAAAGCCTTATTCGATTTTATAGGTGCCTCCCGCGTTTGGCACGTTTACTTCGCTTATCTCACCGTAGTTGTTTGAAACCTGCAGTTGTATCGGTCCGTTCATAGAGCACAGGATTATTTGCCATCTTCGGCTTTGCCTTACCTACTTCTTTCTTGGTCGAACGGTTAGGTGAGGTTGAGTTCGTGTTATGTGTGCTTATGTTGTTTTAGCGTGAAACGAAAAAAACAAAGTTGTTACTGGATGTTCGGAGTGATATCGATTCCTGATTCTTTGAAAATGTAGTTCCAAATCATGGTTGAAATTATATTATGCAATAACATAACTAACAAGTCAACAGATTATTTTGTAACTCTTTTCGAATAACTTCAATGTAGTTACTTAAAATTTATTTTTGATGAATGTGTTTGGATAGCAGTGCTAGTGTGTTTTGTGACAGAATTTGAAACAAGTGATATATTAGAGACTTTTGTAGGTACTATCCGAGATAATTAATGGTCAGTGATTTATCAGTCATTATTTTCTTAGTGAATATACCAATGATCAATGGAAATTTCACAAACTTTTGACAACAAAACTTGTTCACCTATTTTGAAGTCTTAGAAGATGGATGCATATATAGTATGCGCGTAAAGTATGGAAACAATTCGATTTTCTTTTCTGAAGGGTCAAATTTTGAACCCTCCCCAACATATATAGGGATATCCGACATTGATTAATAAATAAACTGTGGTGATTTTTTCAAATATGACACCCTGTATATTTTTCTATATTTGGTTAGGGATCTTCATTACGAATCCAGTGATACCAGATTTGATGGAATTATGTCAAACGGCTGCGGAGATATAAGCAAAAAACTTCCTCGTGTGCCTAATGAGTATGACTGAGCCTCCATACGATTAGAAACTTTAAAAGTCTGTGTCGCACTCATTGGGTATATGGAGAAGTTTTTTCCCATATCTCCGCAGGCGTTTGACATAATCCCATCAAACCATCTATCACTGGAGTAGTGTCGATTTCTAACCAAATATACAAAAATATACTAGGTGTCCCATTCAAAAATACTACAAAAGTGATTTTCTTATCAAAGGCGGATAATCCTGCATATTTTGGGTAGGGTTCAAAATTTTACCCATCGAAAAAAAAATCGACCTATCACAGGATTTTTTCGAAATTTCTTCATATTCAGAAAAATTAATTGTTTCTATACTTTACTCGTGCACTGTATAACTTTAATACGGAAGTAAAATTTGGAAATCAGCCACTTTGCAAACAAATATTTCCGTAACATGTTAAGGTGGCCGTTTAATGTCATGCATTCGTACTTTTACGATTTCGGCGAATCGGTTACACTTGAATGAGATTTGTCAAAAACAGTCAGAAATCGAATTCTTGACTGATACAGTAACATAAAAACTAGAGAAAAAAACTGAAGTCAAGTGTCAGTCTCGAGAGGTACTTTTGGCGATGGAACTTGCATGGTTTTTCCATAAAATGGTACTGCTGATAGTAATACCTATCATTGAAATGGGTGATTTCATTGCTATGGACATACAGTGTGATTCCTAAGTTTATACTTTTTTAAACTGTGTAATGATGAACTCGTTGAAATAAACAACTTTTTCAAATAACTTTTTTCAGAAAACTGAAAAATAAGCGAGACAAAAAAATAAAGAGTGAACCGAGGCGTGTGTATCAAGACATACCTAGTCTGTTTTCGTTTGGTTTTTTAGCTCGGAAAGAGCAAACCGTTGTGTGGCACGTTGGAATTTGGAATGCTTCTTTGGAAATTCAGTCAGATCACAATTGTATGTAGATGTCATACGAACGATACCAATATTCCATCTGAAAACAAACTGGGAAGATACCCAATATCCTTCAGATTTTGTAAACTGCGTAATGGGTGTCAGTGCTTCTAAAATGCGCAATCGATAAATGGATGGAGTAAAGGCAAAAATACACATGCCGTTAAGATAGCATGTCAGTGGTCAGTAACTTGTATGCTCACTACTTGTCGTAGGAGTACACAAAATACACATGCTAGTTGTGAACATTCCATTTTCTGAAATCGTCTCTTCATTCATGTGCCCCCATAAGTTATTTAAGTAACAAGGAATGTAAAGACATATTAACATTCGAGGTGAGCGAGTACGAGTCGAGCCAAAGCCGAGGCTTGTCGCTTGCCGAGGATCTTAATAGTCGATCCATTCCGTGTTACTTATTAGTTTTTTTTCCGCTGCTTGCTGACATTTCTCAAAATTTGCCTGGATTGAAGTTTGTTTTCTTACCCTTCCTCCCTTCATGATTATTCGTTCCGCTATTCAATTCTGAGTTGCTTGTGCGCGTATCTAAGTTACCGAATAAACAGACAACAATAATATTCAAAAAGTCTCATAACCTAAAATTTGATATAAATGAAGCTGAAGGTATTACTTGTCAAAATAAAAGTCATTATTACCCTAGGCATATAAATGACACTATTTACACTCCATTGTCAAGATGAATTAGTTGCTATGCTTGTATGGACTATTTTCAGTGTCGGCAGCGAAGATAACGTTTATTCCGTAAATACTCTTACTATCTATACGGCATAACGAATAATGAAGTATTTTTATCACCCTAACGAGCCATATTTTCAGGTTAATAATTAAAAAAAAAATAGTTTAAATTGGAGTAGCCATCGGTCACAAGCAAGGTACTGGCAACGACGTCGTTCACGCACGTTCTGACACGACTTTCACGCTTTTCCCCCCATCTGCCCGATGAAATCGTGCTATTTGCATAGAAAAATCGATCGATCCACTAGCGTGATATCTTCTGGAATACTTTCTACTGACAACTAGATTCACACATGCAAGTAGCACGCATTTTCCAGTCACTGGCATGCTTCCGTGCGTGTAACTAGCATGTGTATTCTCGCATATGTGTTGAGTCTAGTGGGCAACCAAATCTCCAGAGGCCATGCAGTTGTCCTCGTTTACCAGTAAGCGGTTCCAGTTCTTTCATCATAAATTTTAAAATGACCTGAAGTTAATCAAGGACTATCTATTATTGCCAATTTACCTATAGGTACTTGTTATACGCTCAGAATCTCTCCCCTCTCCTCGGTACCACGGTCATTGATTTGTGGGGGGGGGGGGTAAAGGACAATTGTTTTATTTGAGGTTAATTTTTTCAAAGACTGTATCAAACTATTTCCTTATAATAACTTTTAGATAAGAAAAATATTCGCTGAGTAAATATAGAAAGATGTACGAAACACGTGCTAACTTGTGTTGCTTCGATACAAGAGAAGAATTCACAGATATTTATTTTCTTTTATTACAGTATTCACTGCCCAGTTAACACAAACGTCTAGGAGAGGTTGCTTTCTTGATTATTGTGGTAACAAAATGAGTTGCATTTAGACATCACTGTTACCACTTAGTGATGCCAAATGTTATGAATTGTTCACAATTTACTTCTCGTTAGTGTCGCTTTGATGCACAAAATGTGAAGAAAATTGCGAAGCAAATTATCATGAAGTTTTGGTTTCATTGTGATTTTGTCGGTATAGGAGAAATTAGGTTCGTATTGAAATTGAACATGACATCACCGACACGACACAAAATGGCCAGAATTTTTTGTCGAGCCGAGAGTCAAAAAGAATTTGTATTTGGTTACCACCATTCTTTAAATATTCTATAGGTATTTCTGATAGTGTGCAGTGTTCTGTTTGATTCTTTTCATTTCAATAGTTATATCAGTGTGTTTGTTAATATTCCCCAATTATTATTTCTACCAAGAACTGTATCCCTTTAAAGACCGGAACGGTAAGGAAGAACTTAGGAAGGTAAATTCTGTGATTAACATAATTTGGAATTTTCAGGAATAGGTACTGGTTTCGCTGGGAAGAAAATGATGTCTAGGGGATTGTAATTGAATATTGTTTCTTCCATAATATAGACAGTTTGATTCGTTTTTTTTTTGTTTTTGTGAAAAGTATATACTATGCAATCAACTCACGCATTTGTTTTCTAGCATTCCATTCCATATAAACCGTAATTTATCAGTAAGAATAATAATATTGAGGTATAATTCCTAATAATGTTGAAACATGGTGAGCTTTTTGTTTCATTCTCGAATATTCTATATTAGATTGTCAATTAATTATTGTTCTAGCTGTGAATTCGCTTCAAAGAGAATTTGAGATACTCTCAGTAGGTAATAATGTTAGTATGACTACATGCGAGTTAAATTATAACCTACAAAATCATTCATACATGTGAAAGCACCATCGGTTGAGTGTTTAAGACATATGGAGAATCAGGAAGTGAAGCTCATTTTTAAATGAGTACGAGTCCATTTAATTTCACATTTTTACATCGAAATGGTCTTAATGTGCATTCGATTCCGAAGTATAAAATTAATGTTACATTGGGCTGATTTTGAGTAACATTTTGCAACACAATTTGATGTCTCGAACTGACCAACGAGACACCGAATAGACGTTCATGCGATAATAATGGAACTCATATTGAGATTCACTGGTGTGATCTGAAACATGATTAGATTAGCTTTTATTGTATTCAAGGAACTAAAATCTTCATTACAAGGTTGATTACAATATTCATGTATGAAGTAAAACGCACACTTACATAATATATCTAACAATGAGAGCAAATAATAGTACATAAGTATTAGCTTAAATAAGTCAGTCTAACAAGAATAAGAAGATCACAAGAGAAATGCAACTATATTCATAAGGTAATTAAAAAAAAGAAAACTGAAACATGAATGTGAAGCCTACTACCATCTCTGAGACTATTCTGTGTTGACTGGGTTCTTTAATCCATTTTATTTGGCATAACAATTATTATTGGTCATCACGTTCGTGAACTAATATAACTCGCACAATTTCTAAATAAAAGCATTTTACGCGTAACCGGAAGGCATAAGATACTGAAATTCTTACCGCAGTACTTACTGTTGCTCTAAGTACAGAATGCCAATAAGCAAGCAGACAGAAAACGTAGTGTGGATCACGGCTCGGAACTTAAAAATTGGGTATGCGAAATATTTGAGTTTGGGAAGTTTGAGTTCCCAAAAGCTATGATGTATCTATCCCATGTTTAAACACATAATCAAATATCGATGATATTATGTACATACCGCGAATTAACCACGAACATGATATCCATAATACTGACCCATTCACATATTCATACATCTTCCCATGGGAATGAGGCAAAACAAAGCAGACACGCCTATGAAATAATACAGATAGCCATAAACAAATGAAAATATCAAACAAACAGAAATAATTTCCCGTTCATCTCGAGAAGAATTAATTTCTTATCTCCATGAAGTAATATTCCAACTAGGGGAGCAAAGCATTTGTGGCTACAAACTGGATGATTCCAGAACCGGACTGAGCAAATATTCAAGCTAGGCGGTAGTGACAATAAAATACTCACTTTCATTTTTCCGATCTTTTCTGACTGAAAAAGAAAGACATGAAAGTCTTTCAGCTGAAGCATATTCAAATAATTTTGAGAAAGATGACATCCAACTCATATAACGGTGACTTGGTCATATTTGCATATCTCCTTTTTTTAAAGTGGAGTTATTATTTTCAAATGATATCTATAGAATATGCATATGCTTCAGTTAAACCGATGAGTATTTTATTACTAGGTGAGATATTTTCTTTTTAATTTTTGTGTTCTCTTTTATTCGTTTGTGACAGGGTTGAGAAATATTGAGTACCCTTTCACTTGAATGTGTTGTAGAGTTTACAGATCTTTCTCGGTTTTCCACACTAGACTGGACGTCAGTTTTTGGCAAATCTAACAATGAATGCGATAAACGTATGAGATGCGCGAATTTAGAATGAGAAAGTATTCCGAAGATGAAAAGGGTAGTATAATTGCATATTCAGTATATAATCGAAACATTACCTAATTTCACAGTGCGACAGATACAATAGAACTGACCAGTTTTAACTCATACTTGTTTAACGGACTGTACTGAGCCCTTCTGCAACCGCGCATCGAGAGGCGTAGCGATTTCACATTCATTGCTAGATTTGCCAAGCTGTACCTCCCGAATGTCAGAAAAGATGTAATATATAAGCTTCCGTGATATTTTCATGGATGCATTGTTGAGAGCACTGCGTCCATTCCGGCCTGGAGTAGTGTTTATACTGTTCAGTCCGAGATATTATAGCTCAGGCTAATTCTGAGACTTTCACTTCATTGCAGACTTACTGTCATTACAGTTAAGTCGTCTGTGAACCAGTTCAGGCCTTCGAGAATGTGTAACCTTTCAATTCACCCGAATTTTTTTGCCTGTATAACATAAGATGCGAGTGGAATAACTGCGTTCGGAGTCAACACTATATATCCCCAGTCATTGAGAAGCGCACGCTTCTGTGTGATATTTAGGTTATTCACTGCTAAAGTTTTAGAATTTTTGGCTACCGCACGGAGGCAGAATTTGAATGCCATATTGCTTGTTTGATAGAATTGGGGAGTCGAGTGTGCGATAAATTGCACCTACACTAAGTTAGTACCTTTCGATAACAAATGCAGTATTTGAATGATATGAAAAATAATTTTTTTGCTACCTTGTGCGCAACTCATATCTGCTTTTTGGTCTAGAATTGATTCAAGAGATTGACTTAGATGTGCAAGTAAGCTCTCATTACTCTTCTTTGCTGGTTTACCTTCGAGAATAAAGTAGAACCACCGACATTAAAGTCGTACCCCCGAGATTGAAGTCGGACCCCAAAAATTAAAGTCGGGGGCACGAGATGATAGTGGGACCCCAGAGATAAAAGTCGGGATCCCGAATGACAGTTAAATCCTCGAGATTAAAGTCGAACCTCGGAGATTGAAAGCGGGGGTCCAAGATTAAACTCGTACCCCCGAGAATAAAGTTGGAGGTCCGAGATTGAAGTTGGGATCCCGAGATTGAAGTGAGACCCCCAAAATCAAATTGGGACCCTGGAGATTAAAGTCGGAGGTCCGAGATTATAGTCGTCTCCCCGAGATTGAAGTCGCATATATAATATATGATAAAAATTCCTCGTGACCCTTCTACCACTTCGTATACCTAATACATTTTCATTTGACAACATCATTACATCATAAGTTATGCCACTAAAGAATTAAGTATACCAAGACGATTCAAAAGCAATTTCAAAACTATAACTCCCAAAACGCATAGGCACTTACACAACAAATTATTTTATTTGTCAACCCATCCCTCAACAGGAGCTATCTAGAAATAGAATCATAGAATCTGAACGTCCAGTTTCGGAGATACGAATTTTTGAAAATCATAAAAATTGCTGTTTTACCAAAACATAGCAAGGTTCACTCATCCAAAAGTATTACTTTTTATAGATGATCAGTAACAAAATAGCAGCATTGCTGGTTTGAAGAAAGTCGAATGTCATGTCAGTTAGTCGGTCGTTACGATAGAAGAAGCCACCTATTATACAAGGTGAGTCAGAAATAGCGACAATTTAGGATATTTTGCGAATATTTATCAACGATCCCTCTGGTGAGACCGAGCATTTTTCATTAGGAAAATACCTATTGGGATTCTTTTGTTACGACAAGAAGATTTCTCTAAAAGTTCAGACTTTTTTACAACACAGTCAATTTTTTTCCAATGTTCCTTTTTAATACTACATGTTTTCAACAATAGCTACACAAAATAGCCTTTTTGAGTCAATAAATCCGCTTTGGAGCCAAAACTATTTGAGAAAGACTTATAGTAATTGCTCAATATGATCAGCTTCAAAAAGTTACGATCACATTTCATACGGGGGCTGTATACAAATATTAGTTGAAATCGGTTTTGTACGTAATATATTGTTTGTTAATTATTTTTGAATGGATCTCCCAATTTGAATCATATTTTTCGCTTATACTTCCAAGTAAATTATCCTACACTCGGGTAAGTTTCGTTCATTTCCTATGTCTGGTTTTTGAACTATAAACTGAAATTGATATTCTATAGAAGATATTATCCAATCTTATTTCTTGATGAAATAAATATGATCTCGCAGCGCAAAACAATTCCACCGTTAAAAACCACAAGACCATAAACTTTGTGACTTGGAGAATAGCGCCGTGAGGAAGCTGATCCAAAAAATATAGAGAGAGAGAGAACTTTGTGACTCTTAGCGTCGAGGCTATTGACACGTTGGTATACGGTTTTCCACCTATGCTTCGCGAAAATTCAGTATCAATATCTATAAAATTTGTGAGTCTTAACGGAGTGGCTATTGACACGTTGGTATACGGTTTTCCACCTGCTTCGCGAAAATTCAGTATCAATGTCTCTACGCTTCGTAACGATTCCACGAATATCTACAAATAGTTATCATAATACCTTCTCTCATTGGATTGGATAATATCTTCTATAGAATATCAATTTTAATTTATAGTTCAAAAATAATTAACAAACATATATATTACGTACAAAACCGATTTCAACTAATATTTGTAAACAGCCCCCGTATGAAATGTGATCGTAACTTTTTGAAGCTGATCATATTGAGTAATTACTATAAGTATTTCTCAAATAGTTTTGGCTCCAAAGCGGATTTATTGATTCAAAAAGGCTATTTTGTGTGGCTATTGTTAAAAACATGTAGTATTAAAAAGAAACATTTGAAAAAAAATTACTGTGTTGTAAAAAAGTCTGAACTTTTAGAGAAAATCTTCTTGTCGTAAGAAAAGAATCCCAATATGTATTTTCCTAATGAAAATTGCTCGGTCTCACCATAAGGACCGTTGATAAACATTGGCAAAATTTCCTAAATTTTCGCTATTTTTGACCCACCCTGTGTAATAGGTGGCTTCTTCTATCGTAACGACCGACTAACTGACATGATATTCTTCAAACCAGCATTGCTACTATTTTGTTACTAATCATCTAAAAAGTAATAATTTTGGATGAGCGAACCTTGCAATATTTTGCGTTAAAACAACAATTTTTATGATTTTCAAAAATTCGTATCTCAGAAATTGAACAAAGAAATTAATTTAAACTTGCATGTGTAACTTCAAGTGACTTGTACTACAATATCCCCAAAAAATTATTAAAATAGGCTGAAAGCCATTTTCCCATGTATTTGGTGTGGGGTCCTTTTAAACCTTAGACTATTAAGTAGTAGTTTATAATAAAATAACATTGGCTCTCTGGAAATTACCAGCTATTGCAGCCACTGCCTGCCACGGACCTGTGACGATCCCCAGTTTAACCGAAATTAATAGTCAAGTTAGCCTTGGAGGCCGGCGTGATACGGGAAGTCGGCACTCTTTCATTTTATTATTCTGCCTAAGATTGTATTTGCGGAATTCACTGGCAAGCTCTCGACCGCTTTAGTACATGCTTGACTGACGCTCCTACATGGACAAGGTTTCCGATTTTCATTTTTTTTTATTCCACAGTGGTAAAAATCCACTAGCAATAAAAGTTTCACGACGAAATCAACTTGGTGACAATTCATTCTATGCGCTTGAATTTAAATTAATATAGAACGTAATGAGCTGAGTGAAACATATACGTAATGCATTGAATGGTGAAGAAATTGAAATGGTATTTATTATTATTATTTATACTGGAACGAGTACTGACAATTTTTTTCACACTGAATTAATAAAACAGTTGTATAGACTAGAGAAGATTCGATCTTCACAAACTTTTATTCAACACCACCACATTATTCGCTAACACAGTTAGTAGCTTCCTCAAGTGACAGTCAATACTGTGTTAGCGAAACATGTCGTGGTGTTGAGCAAATGTTTATGATGATCGAATCGTCTCCTGACTATACAATTGAGTACTAAGGATCTTCATCAAGTAACGGCCGAGTCAATCGGAAAAATGTGATAAAACAGGTTTTGAATAGGTATGATCCTTGATTACTGATAATATGCTGATTATAGCTAGCGATCAAGTGTGTTGAAGTCAAATTTGAAATGTTCTTGATAAAATGTTAATATGTCAAAATCAACTCACCAAGACGAAACCGGAAAATGGAATGAAATCCAGCAAAAACTGTATTTATGAAGTGGATGTGGAGATTTCTACAGAATAGAATAACCGAACAGAAAAAGTGGGAATTGCTGACCATGCCTGGACTAAACACCATCAAATTATTGATTGAAAGTTTGATTTTGTGGAGGAAATTCGATCCTTGCCATGATTTTTTGGGTTTGTTACCTTCCACAATTTGAAAATGAAAAATTGTCAAGGAAATCTGTACAAGTGTCAGAAGGACAAATTAATTGAAAAGAGAAACATTCTCCATGAAAATTTAAAAATGAAAAATGTGATAATTTTTCAATTTTCATGGAGAATGTTCCCCTTTTCAACATGAATACCTCCCAAGAGGTTATCTTGAACGATAGAAAATAGCGACTAAAGTTTGTCTTTCAGTCGAAGATGATTCCACAACAGATTTCATGAATGTCCTATTCATATTTTCGAACTGAAAGGCAAATTAATCAATTTGCACGATGAGTTACTGTGCTCACAAGACTGCAGATACAGTCTTCAAAACGTCAACGTTTTTCGGAAAAGATAAGTATTTTTTGGTTGATTTCATCTCATTTTTTCAGATAGGCAAATTCAGCGTAGGGTACGTTACTAACAAAAATTAATTTCATGTAAGACAGCAGTCTTGTGAACGCAGTAACTTATCGGGGCAAATTAATCAATTTGCCATTCTACACTTGTGCAGATTTCCTAAGATTAACAATTTTTTATTTTCAGATTGTGGAAGGTTACGAACCCAAAAAATCATACCAATAACCATCAAATTATTTAGGATGAGGCGAGTGTTTTACATAGAGGAGAACGATAGTTTTTACGAAAATTCAAGGAAACCATGTTCATCAAAGCCAATGGCACCTTCTTGAACATTGTAATTAGGTAGCAGAGTTAGGAGAAGTATTTATCCATGTCTTTTGATAATTTTTGCGTTGGAGTTTGCTGGTATCAGAACTGATGTAAAATCAGTTAGACCGATCGCCCACGGTACGACTGTTTTGTGACAGATGTTGCAAATCAGTTGATCTTGCAACCAGTTCCCAACTATTATAAAACTGCACGCACACGGATTTGACTACTATAGAACAGTTTCAATCAATTGGCAGAGCAGTGCATATAATAATGCAATGTCAAATTCTGACTCGAATAAGGAACATATGTGAATGATTATTATCGATACCGCAGATAATGCAGGACACAAAAGCGGTACTCTCTCTGTCAAGTCTTTTCTGGAGTTTCCAGGAAATTTATAAATATATTGTTCTTCGTGTTTCTCTACCAAATTTCTAATTCAGTTCTTGATCAGTCATCATTAAGATTACCAAAATAAACTGTATAACAACGTGGTAAACACTTTGAACACGGGCAACTTCAAACTGCAACGTAACTGCGACCGCGGAAAATGGTCTCGTAAAACCAGTTTGTTACTGATTGCAAACTAGTTTCATTTGAATCGACTTGTGTGCGGCTTCACACTACTACACGTTGCCGAAGTTGCAAAAGAGTTGCAAGATCAACTGATTTGAAACCTTTGTCTCAAAACAGTCGCACCGTGGGCGGTCGGCCTTACAGAATTTTCATTTCATCAACTGGTTGCATCCTTACGAGCAATTTTCGGAAGTCTTCGAGAGAAATATGCGAGCTTGGGAAGAGGACGGCCTTACCTTTTACCATGTGATCACAAGCATATTATGTGTTCATATATTTGATAAAGTTCACTTGAAAGGCCAATTCAATAAGATATTGATTTCACAAAAACAAGCTCTCAGAGCTCACATTTCTTTGAAGCCACGGTCTGTTAATTATGTTGACTTCGCACTAAGAAATGATCTGAACCTATACCGTGTGATCTTCAGAAGTTCAATTCATTATTTTTGATGATGCCGTCGCATTAGTCGAAACGTGCGTTAAGAAGTGCTCAGAGTTTTTGTATTTCTATGAAGTAATTTGTTATATAATTTGTTTTACACCAGAAATTCCGCTACAACCTATGGATGTATTTCATTTCATCTGTTTTCAAACGAAACTCACATTGCAACTGAAATGAATTCAGAGAAGCAGTAAAACGAACTAACTAAAGGATTGATTTATTATCACAAGAAGTTTCTCAGTAGTGAAACCCTAAACGTGTTTATTATACCGGAGTAATAAATCTCCAGCACCATACAGGTATAATCGATATACCACCTACATTTTGAAACAATTGAGCGCGGTTTCCATGAAAAATACTATTGGTGTAGTATATTATTTATCACATCATTGTTCAAAAGAGGGTGTGGTGAAAATCGTCGTTTATCATTTTTTGATAATATAATGGCGGTTTTATGATTTTGTTGGAAGACATTTTATGTTCGTACCTCTTAGATTCATAGGGATAGATCCGTAAAATTTATTGTAGAAAGTTTTTAACACCATATTTTTCTCAAATGTAGTACAAAATCACATTCGGTTAGTGAGTTTGCTGGTTTAGAAAAAGTGATCTTGGACATCTATTATCGCACGAAATGTATTATCATGTAGTCAAAAAATTGTGGATTTGTGTCGAAATGACATAAGGATATACATATGCTTATATGTCATTATATGTCATTTGTATGCATGGGTACAATTTACATGTGGTGTCATCTATGTTTGAAAAAGCACTGTTTGATCGATTTAGAGGTTTATCACTTTGTTATTGACCTCGAAAAATGCGTTTGGTAAAAAATATTATATTTATTTTATAACGTTTAACTTACCTATGCCATATCGGACATTCATCCAGACTTTTTGAAGAAATAAAATACTTTAGTGGACTCTATTTTGATGTATACCCTGTGTGACGTCGTCGTTCACCCAGTTTTAAATTATTGTTTTCCTTACCTTTTTATTCAAATAACAGAAGTTTTCTGTGGGTTTTTTGAAAAAAAAAAGGTTGTTATTAATAGTCTGACAGAAAAGCGAGAAATAAAAGTTGTCAAATTCGTCGAAATATAATTTATTTTGAATTTCCTTGACCACGAAAAATAATACTTTAAACCGAGGGGGGGGGGTTCAGGAAAAAAAAGATTTTACACTCTTTGACAAAAAACTGAAAAATGTACGAAAAATTTGAGGTTATTTTCGATTTGAAGCCATATCCGCGAAAAGTAGCAAAGTTGAAATTCGGATTCAGCATCCCAAAGAACACATAGAACGAGAATAAAAACTATCATATTTTCTTCCTGGCAAACCACAGTTGAACTAGAGGTTTATCCAGCGTAAGCCATGTTAGCGTCCGATAATCAATGTTTTGTTCAGTTAATTGAAAAACTTGAGGCACAAAAATTTAATTGATATGTTTTGTACATACTTACCTCCACAAAAAATCTTCAACTAACAGTTAAACTGTTACACAAATCAATAGAGCATAACAAAATCTCATTTTGTTCGTATTTAAATTATCTATATATAACGGTTGTATTTCTACAAGCGTTCATTTTCATCATTTTTACCGTGGAACATGGCAGTGTGAACGGGGCACCAACTGAGTTGTAGGTTTCTGAATATGACTTACAATGTTTTTGTTGATTAATTCTTATTTTATTTTACAGCTCGAAGAACGCTGCTGAATACTCCACCAAGTCTGAATAATAAATTATTTAATAAAATCAGTAAAATATATTTATTTCTTTCAAAATTAAGTTGGTTATAACTCAACTGCCAAAATCAATTTTGAATTATAGATAGTTATTTCTTCTTCTTCTTATTCTTATTTTTATTTGGATTGACAATTAGATCAATTAGCCAGTTCCGACAAAGTGAGAATTCTGTCCAAACCATAGATGTTATTTATAATGATCATGCAGAGAGAGATAGTATAATTGAAGCTTTCATGCGTAGGCAAGATGTTGGTTTCATTCTATCTATGAGGTGTGTGATCTGAACATGAGCCAACAGTTGGTAAGCTGTTCTTTGATAGTGTGACAATTGGTAACGCTGTTAGTAGAAATTGCGGACGGGATTAAATTTTGAATTTCCGTTATCCTCCATTTCCTCCATTTCTTCATCTATTTAAAATTCAAAGTGGAATTCATTGGAATAAATATTTTTGTCATTTATAATGCTTTTAAAATTATTTTATGTCAAATGAAATTTCATGATTTCCCAAATGGCGTCAAAGAACATGTTTTACAACAATTTCTCCTTTTTTTGTGCGTAGTTCGACCAGATTTAAATTCAAAATCTGATTTAAATATAAAAATGATAAGCTTATTTAAACTTATGAGCTTATTTGAAAATATTAACTTTTCATAATTAAAAAGCTTATTTAAAAAGCTTACTTAAAAGCTTATTTCTCGCCATTGAATGAGCGGCGATGTTAGTGGCCGATTGCCAAATTACCACAATACAGAACCGAACAACTATAGCTACCTATGATAGCTGAACTGACCGAATTACTCCAGAACCAGAACCAGGTGGGGAATTCAGGAGTGTTCCAGAGTTGCTGTCACTGTATATAAGAACCAAGGAACCCGAAGAGCTTGAAATATATTAACAGGAGAGGAGTTTGGTTGATTCTTTCTTATAACTGATATTGGCCAAGGAAAATATGTAAGGTTTAAATGCATTTAACCCAATATTCCAAGTAAGTTGATATGACCATTAGAATAACGTACAATAGTCCAAAGAACCAAATTTTTTCACACAATCTGATTCAATCATTACTTCTAGACTTTTCTAGATCCCATCAAGCCCTGAACTCTGTTTAACAAACGTTCAATTCATTGAATACTATTTTTTATACAACCTGATTACTATCATCATTCATAGATTTTTTCAAGATCGTCAAGCCGTGAACTTGGCTTAACAATATTTATTTGATTAAATAATATTTTTTTAGTAATTGTTTTATTTGTATGTCTGGAGTATTTTCTCTTTCAGTGTAATAAAGACTTTCTACAGAGACTGGCTTTGAGAATGAAATACTATATCAGAATTTCTGTAGATGGCGTCCAAATGACAAGTATTATTTAGCTTATTTATTCTCACTGCCATAAATTGAATTTCTAAGAATATCTTTGGGTTAATTCACCAACAATCGTACCACGACCTTTGCCTCCGCAATAAGAGTTAGCCCTCCGCATTGTTTATATGAGGTTTAGGTGAAAAACCCCTTAAAAAGGGAACAAAACCTTATATATAATTCTTCTCGGCAATTGCGGTAATTCAGACATGTAAATGAAAAATTTAAAAACTGAAATAAAAATGTGGACCAGCCGGGAATCGAAGCAGGGCCTCCGAATCTCCGGTCGGGCGCACTGAACCTCTATGCTGCCGGTCCTTCATTCGAAAACCGGCGGCTCACACTCTTAGTTCAGTCTTTCATGTTACACGGAAAAAAAAACGATTCTTAGTATACGAAATTCATATACTCATTAGCTGAATTTCGTATACCCGGCGTGACAGAAGAACGTAAAGCTAAGATTATCCGACGAGAGTCACCTGTTCCAAATGGGCTTTGGTGTTTTAAAACTAAACTACTTTCATATATTCCCAAACAACCAGTAAAGGAGGATCAGATGCTCTTAGTATGTTGATCCAGAAACCCTGTTCTACCAATGTAGTAACCTGGGAATATGAAAATGAGAATCTGGTCGAATATAATTAGGTCCCCAATATTTGATATCATGCATACTTGTGATTCGAAGTCTGAAGTTAGTTGATGATCCCCATACGGATCGATACCGCCTGAAAGACTAATAGAGTCTCTCTCGGTATGCATGCGTAAAAGATTTTCATTTTCATCATAATAACCACCAATTCATTTACTAACATGAAAGACTGAAGTAAGAGTGTGAGCCGCCGGTTTTCGAATCAAGGGCTTCGATTCCTGGCTGGTCCACATTTTTATTTCAGTTTTTCAATTTTTCATTTTCATGTCTGAATTGCCACAAAACACATTTCTTCATATTATTTACAGACACCAAAACAATTCAACTTAATATTTTTTCCGTTAAACAGCTGTCGGCCCCTTACGAACGGCTTCTTGGGTTGAGCTGGAAGCGTATAACAAATCGTCGGTTCTCTCCATGGCGACTTAGGGACCTGTCCGATTTCTCTGTTGCTTGGGCATATTTTTTTCTTTCTGTTGAAAGTTTCCCAAGAAGATATTGCGTAATTTTTCTTCCCGGTTTTGAATAACAAAGAATTGTTTTTTTTTTGTTTGATAACACTTTCAATATCTGTCCTTAACAGGACGAGTTGTTTTTCCTACTACAGTTGCTATTTGGGCTCTCCCATTTGCTATATGTTTGTTCATCGGAAATAAACAGGAAATCCTACTGAGCGCACTGCCCCAAACTTGGATACTTCCTTATTTCAGCTTTGGAACAATTTTGAATTGTTATCGTTCTTCTGAAGCTTTATCATTTCTGCTATAATAGTCCATAAAACTTTACTTCAACTCGACTCTGTCGTAGCTTGAAGTATTTCTTTGCAATGTTCGTTGATGTGATTGTTGACTTTGTTGTTTTCATCAAAACTAGTGCGCAAATCTTAAGTATTTTCTTTCTATCGGATTATATTGATGGTTTAAGAGTTTCTTCGCTACATTCAACTGCCTGTAACGTAGGCCTCGTATTTTTTGATGTGCTTATGGTACCGTTCGTTGAAAGAACAAGCCCTGAGAAAAAGATGTGCGGTATGTCTTCAAAGTAACGACATAGGTATGTGAAAACTGAGCTCGACTAATCAGTCTCGATGATACCAATAACTGTGGAACATTAATGATATTTCAGAGAAGCATCTTTCATGTAAATATCTATGAAACAGAGACACAACGCCAACATTTCTGCAGTGTTTCATTACATGTACGATATAATAATAATAAATAGTGTTACAGAATAAATGACGAAAAAATTTATGCGAATTTGTATATAAAAAAATCACATATATACACACATTGTCCTCAGAAAAAAGACGAGCTTGTGAGCGAAGCATCACCGACGGGACGAATAACTCTTTTTTCTTTTTCAGTGTGTGTTTAGAGGCTGCACTCCATATTTGGGGAGATTATTTCAGGACAAGGCGCTGTGCCTTGTGAATCATAATTAGGTGACAGGAAGTGAAATAGCTCGTGGAAGGCAACAGAAAACAAGTTTTCGAGGGGCACTTTTGGCAAAGGACCTTACTTGGTTTTCCATGAAAGGGCACTGGTAATAGCGAGCATTCAAATGGAGAACCCTTTTGGTATACATAGTTCTGACATAGAGAAAACAGATGCTTGGGATTTGTTAGCATTGCATTCTACCAAGTTTTTGGATACCCGTTCTAGAATTTTTGGAGCTTTTCCAAAGACAGCGGTTTGAAGGCTATTGTCATTTCATAATTTTTCAGAAAGATTAGATACGCAATTCTGCGAGACAAAACCCGTTGGACTTGTCAGCTGAGGTAGACATGGGCCTTACTTGAACTTGCTCTCCTATTAGTTACCGTCGAAAATTAAACCTCGGTCATGTTAGCTCCCTGCCGGCAGCTCCAAGCTCGATTATTCCACCACGGTCACAAGACTTTTTTTATATCTAGTTGAAGTTGATTGTGTTTATTCGGTAGCCACCAAATGAGAATTACGATTACGGAATGGAGTATTTTAACAAGTTCGAACCTCGCAATATTTTAACCATAACACTCGATTATTTTCAACATGAAAAAGTGGCCGGACTCGAACAGAAATGACTCTGGGATAAAATAAGATGATTTTTAATGCAAAAATTACTTCTTGAACGACTTCAATCAAAGAAAAAATGCCAGCTCCATGCATATGAGGTAGCAGTTCATGACATATCTCGCTATATTTTTACCAAAACATTCTATCAAACTCAAGCTGAAGAAGTGTCCGGCCTTCATCGGAAATTTTTTTGGGAAGTATATGAGATAATTATTAATGCAAAAATTACTTTTTGAGCGACTTTAATGAAAGAAAAAGTGTCAGCTTCATAAATATGAAGTAGTAGTTCATGTCAAATCTCGCAATAATTTTACCATAACATTTGATTATTTTCAACCATAAGAAGTTAAAAGGGCCAGCTTCAAGCATGGGAAGTCTGAAACTCTACAATTGTATTTTTAAGATTCTCGATTATTTGCATGCAGAAGAAGTGACCGGCCTCGACCGGCAATGGTTTAGGGTTGTAAATCAGATAACGATTAATAAAAAAATGGTTTTTTGCACGACTCCAGTCAAAGAAAAAGTACCAGCTCCAAGTATGGGAAGTGTCAAATTCTGCGATTTTATTTCTAAGATTTTCGATTATTTGCAAGCAGAAGAAGTGGCCGGCCTCGACCGACAATGAATCAGGGATGTAAATCAGATAACAATTAATACAAAAATGATTTTTTACACGACTCCAGTCAACGAAAAAGTACCAGCTCCAAGCACGGGAAGTGTCAAACCCGGCGATTTTATCTCTACGATTTTCGATTATTTGCAAACACAAGAAGTGGCCGGCCTCGAATGGCAATGGATCAGGGATGTAAATCAGATAACAATTGATATAAAAATTATATTTTGCACGACTCCAGTCAACAAAAAAGTATCAGCTCTAAGCATGGAAAGTGTCAAACCCGGCAATTTTATCTCTACGATTTTCGATTATTTGCAAGCACAAGAAGTGGCCGGCCTCGACCGGCAATGGATCAGGAATGTAAATCAGATAACTATTAATACAAAAATTATTTTTTGCATGCTCCAGTCAACAAAAAAATACCAGCTCCAAGCATGGGAAGTGTTAAACTCTGCGATTGTATTTCTAAGATTTTCGATTATTTGCAAGCACAAGAAGTGGTCGGCCTCGACCGGAAATGGATCAGGGATGTAAATCATATAACTAATAATACAAAAATTATTTTTTGCACTACTCTAGTTAACGAAAAAGTACCACCTCCAAGCATTGGGAGTGTCAAACCCAGCGATTTTATCTCTACGATTTCCGATTATTTGCTTGGAGCTGGTACTTTTTCGTTGACTGGAGTCGTTTAAAAAATTATTTTTGTATTAATTGTTATCTGATTTACATCTTTGATCCATTGTCGGTTGAGGCCGGCCACTTCTTCTGCTTGAGAATAATCGAAAATCTTAGAGATGAAATCGCCGGGTTTGACATTTCCCATGCTTGGAGCTGGTACTTTTTCGTTGACTGGAGTCGTGTAAAAAATAATTTTTGTATTAATTGTTATCTGATTTACATCCCTGATCCATTGCCGGTCGAGGCCAGCCACTTCTTGTGCATGCAAATAATCGAGAATCTTTATAATACAATTGTAGATTTTCACACTTCCCATGCTTGGAGCTGGCCCTTTTTCGTTGACTAGAGTCGTGCAATAAGTTATTTTTTTATTAATTTTTATTTGATTGGCATCCCTTAACCAATGCCGGTCGAGGCCGTCCACTTAATCTGTTTGCAAATAATCGAGAATCTTAGAAACACAATCGCAGAGTTTGACACTTTCCTTGCTTGGAGCTGGTACTTTTTCGTTGACTGGAGTAGTGCAAAAAATAATTGTTGCATTAATAGTTATTTGATTTACATCCCTGATCCATTGCCGGTCAAGGCCGGCCACTTCTTCTGCTTGCAATAAAATGAACTACTACTTCTTATGAATGGAGCTGGCACTTTTTCTTTTATTGAAGTCGCTCAAGAAATAATTTTTGCATTAATAATTATCTCATTTACTTCCCAAAAAAATTTCCGATTAAGGCCGGACACTTCTTCAGCTTGAGTTTGATAGAATGTTTTGGCAAAAATATAGCGAGATATGTCATGAACTGCTACCTCATATGCATGGAGCTGGCATTTTTTCTTTGATTGAAGTCGTTCAGGAAGTAACTTTTGCATAAAAAATCAACTTATTTTATCCCAGAGTCATTGCTGTTCGAGTCCGGCCACTTTTTCATGTTGAAAATAATTTAGTGTTATGGTTAAAATATTGCGAGGTTCGAACTTGTTAAAATACTCCATTCTGTAATCGTAATTCTCATTTGGTGGCTACCGAATAAACACAATCAACTTTAACACTAGATGAAAAAAAAAGTCTTATGACCGTGGTGGAATAATCGAGCTTGGAGCTGGCCGGCCGGGAGGTAACATGACCGAGGTGAAAATTAACGAGTTGCATAGTAGGAAATATGTCTTCGAACGGTAACAGTTGTCTTCTCGGTGGAGTGAATTATATGAAGTCTCTTATGCCAAATTTAGTGAATTTTTTGTTGAATGATTAGACTTAATAACATTTTTCAATTATTTATTTTGGTGTTAAGAGGCCTATCTGGTATTGAAACACCCAACAAATATTATTCATTGAAAATTGTCAGCGTTTTAATAAAATGGCTTTATCTCAGTATTGCTTTATATTGATTCCTAAAAAGTACACACCCAGTATCAGATAACTTCTTTTATCATTATTTCAATCTATGAAATTCAACTAATAACTTGTTCACAAATGCATGACTGAGATAATGGTTATTTCTTATTGAACTGAGGTTCATAAAGTTCGTGTTTCATATATTTTTCTTTAGTAGGTCTCTCTCTTCGCTTGTTCTCAAACATTACGGAACAATGGAACGAAGAACGGTTCAAAAAATTGAAATTGCCAGATGAATGGGTCTATTTTCGGATTCAAACACGTGCAAAGTTTTATTGTTTTAGTTTCGTTTATTCAGCTTTTCCGGTCGGATTTTACGTTGTGTCATTTGGACAGGAACGTTATACACTATTATGAATAACGATTGTATTAAAATAGAACCTAATCAATCCACCAAATAAGGTATTTCTCCATCTTCAGGATCACAAGTGCAGAAAAGTACTTTGAAAAACTAGATAATACCGTTAGGAAGAGGGGATCGAAAAAAGAAAATAAGAGTTTTCTCAGACTACGAACATCACAGAAAGGGACGCACTGCTGCAAAAATAAAAGTACCGGTAGAAAGAGGGGTTCGAGATGTGTATAAACCTCTTTCAGATTCCTTTTGACTTGGGATTTTTATTGTTTCATTGAGAAAATTCTCACTCTTTATTTTTTTCAGTCATATTGACGGTAGTCCGAAGGAATCTCAATGAGATTTAATGCACATCTCGATCCCCTCTTTCCAATGGTATTTTTATTTTTGCGACAGCGCGTCTCTTTTTAAGATTTCCATTTTTTTCAGTCATATTGACGTGGGACAAAACGAATCTGAAAGAGTTTTTATGCAAATCTCGATCTCCTCTTTCTAACGATATTTTTAGTTTTGCGGCGCGCATCTCTTTCTAGGATTTTCATAGTCAGAAAATTCTTTATTTTTTTTTAGTCATATTGACGGGGGTCTAAAGGAATCTGAAAGAGGTGTTATGCAAATCTCGATCTCCTCTTCCTAACGGTATTTAAAGTTTTGCGGCAGCGCGTCTCTTTCTGAGAATTTCATATCAGGTTGCACCTCATATTGGCTAAATCTTGTTTTTTTATTGGCCAATATGGATATATTGTAAATGTAAAAATATTATTGAACCAATATGGGTGCATATTGGAAAAACAATATTTCATCAATAATATTGGTGGAATATTGGTTCAACTTGTTCTGAATGTACATTGTTTCATAAAATGTTGGGTCAATATTGGTTGAATAATTTTTATCGATATCGATAAAGTGATATTGCCTACATATTGTTTTCAGCATCTGCCTCCAATATTGCGATTTCAATATTCCTCTCATTTCGATTGTAGAGATAAAAAACAATATTGTATATCCAAGTTTGATAGAATATTGGTGGAATATTATTTCATCCATATTGAAAAAATTATATTGATCCTGTATAGATTGAGATTGTTACGGAAACTTCAAGCCAATATTTGAAAGACAATATTGATACAATATTACAAAATAAATTCATCATTGAAACATTCAGAAACTAACAAAAAGCATTGACAAAAAAGCATAAAACAATCGAGTGAGTAAACAATACAGCAATGCACATACAATGTACATACAGAGTGGTCTAACGAAAAGTATGCACCTAGCTTTTATCCTTTCTGTGGAATTGCAAGCAAAAATGCTCGGACACGTGGAGTTTTTTTTTGAGGGGGACACATTTCAGATATATTTTGCAACTTGTGCCTTCAACCCCTCAGCGACGGGGTGTCACAACCCGAAAATTTTAAATGGAACGTAGGGTCGACTGATATATCATTTGAACGGGCACAAAATTATCTTCCCAATGATACCCTATTTGTTGAAATTTACTGAAGCAGTTAATGCGAAAACGGCTTTAAGAACATGAACCCGATAATGTTGGTATTGATGAAAAATACAAATAAGTTTTGGTTCTAGGAATTAAAACATGTACAAGTAGTACTTAGTACGTTTCAATATTTGTTACTTGTAATAGTGCTTTGTAAAAAAAAACAAGCTGTTAAATTGATTTATTGAAATGTTACTTCAAAATTGTGAGCCATTGCTTCCATACAATAATACAGACTTTGTTAAAATCTATGTCTAACATTTTGTAGCATATCAGGTGTTATGCTTCGGCACTCTGCTATAATCCGTTGGCGAATATCTTCTATGAAGTCGGGCTTCGTAGCAAAACATTTATTTTTACCCATAAAAAAAGTCCAAAGGCGATAAATCAGGTGACCTGGCAGGCCATTCCATTGGGCCTCTCCTGCCAATCCACTGTCCGGGGAACCGGTTATCTAAAAATTCTCGTACAGAGTGCGGAGGTGCTCCATCTTGCTGGAAATGAAGCCGATCAGCATTATGGTTTTGGTCATCTTCTATTATTTGTGTGATGAAAGGATCAATTGCGTCTTCAAACATGTTTAGGTAGATTTCACCATTTAAATTTCCAGAAATGAAAAGTGGTTCTATGATATGACTTCCTAATATGCCACACCAGACGTTTAGTTTATGAGGGGCCGTGAGGTTCAACGGAATAAATATGGGTTACTGTCATCCCAGTAACGGCAATTATGCATATTCAAAGCTCCATTCAAATAAAATGTACACTCATCTGTAAAACAAATGTTACACATATTTGCAGTTTTTTTCTTAGACTTATCTGCAGTCGTTTTCGACAAAATCACGAAAACGATAAATGGGGAATTTAGTTGTGATAACAAAAAATTATCATTGAAATGTTGCTTTCGGAAAAATAAAGTAATTTAGAAATGATTGTCGTTATCCTGATTCCTAGTAACCAAAACTGATTTGTATTTTTCATTAATACCAAAATTATCGGGTTAATGTTCCTAAAGCCGTTTTCGCATTAACTGTTTCAGTAAATTTCAACAAATAGGGTATCATTGGAAAGATAATTTTATGCCCGTTCAAATGATATATCACTCGACCCCACGTTCCATTTAAAATTTTAGGGTTGTAACACCCCCTCGCTAGGGGGTTGAAGACACAAGTTGCAAAATATATCTAAAATGTGTCCCCCTCAAAGACACACTTCACGTGTCCGAGTATATTGGCTATGTATTCCAAATAAAGGAGAAAAGCTAGGTGCATACTTTTCGTTGGACCACTCTGTGTTTAACATTACATAATAAGTATTTGTAACTAACAAAACAATCTACTTAGTATACAAAGCAAAAAATAAAAATCATTTTATTAATGTTGATAAGAAAAAAACTCATCGATTGTGTAGGGGCTAATTTTAAGAAGTAATTTATTTATTTTATATTTGAATACTTGTTCCTTGGTATTTTTTTTTAAACTCTGGAAGTGTATCATATAATCTCATTATGACATAAAGATAAACGTGATTTGGGTATGTGAAAAGCATTTCTGATGCGGGTGTTATAGTCATGAAGATATTTGTTTCCTTTGAAAACTTCTTTATTTTTATGAATGTACAACAGAACTTCCAGAATGTTAGAGACCTGAAAGAGGCAATACATTAAATTTTTAAATAATGTTCTACACGATGTTGTTCGTGATGCGTTTTCAATAGTGCTGATAATTCTCGTTTGAGTCATGAAAACACCGTGTGACGGGAGTCTAAAGGAATCTGAAAGAGGTTTTATGCACATCTCGATCCCCACTTTCTAACGGTATTTTCATTTTTGCAGCAGCGCGTCTCTTTTTGGGATTTTTGACTGAAAAATTCTTTATATTTGTTCAGTCCTATTGACGGGAGTCCAAAGGAATCTGAAAGAGGTCTTAAACACACCTGGATGCCTTCTTTCCAACGGCATTTTTATTTATATAGCAGCACGTCTCTTTCTGGGATTTTGTCTGAGAATTTTTTTTCTTCAGTCATATTGACGAGAGTCTGAATCTTAAGGGGTATTATGCACATCTCGATCCCCTCTTTTTAACGGTATTTTCATTTTTGAAGCAGCGCGTCTCTTTTTATGCCTTGTCGACGGGTGTCTAAAGAAATCTGAACATTTTTCCTTGGACAACTCAGTCTAATTTTTCCAATATTATCTTCATTTTTGTATCAGTGCAGTGGTTTTTAGAGTTTTCATAATTCTTAATCTTACTCTTAATTTAGTTTAGTCATATTGGTGAGCGTGCAGATATACTCAACCAAACCCTATAGGTAGGTTTGTTTTGGAATATTTCGTATACCTCCTTTAAAATTAAAAGAATCATTTTCATGGACAACAGATTTTTATCGTGGTGTTTAATTGATACATTCCGGCAGTACGTATTTTGCTTTGTCAGGACTTGTTGCTGAACATTTTTTATTGAAAACATTGCCAGTAAATAATGCTCCATCCCTTACTCGACGGTCTGCACGTCAGAAACTGTGGCTGGAAAAGTGTTGCTAACTTTACCTAAATTTTAATTTTGTCGTTTTTATTTTTCCCAACTATAATGTTCATTCACGGCTTCCTTTTTGATTGAACGGTTTTCCATTCTACTTCCTTATTGATATTGATTATTTTTTCATGGTTGATTTAGTAGTCACTTCATCAAGAACAATTGATATATTTATCGGTCTGATACCAGAAGCTTGAGATGAACTGGCAACACTGTAAATTTGCTGTGGTGTGTCCTCAGTCTCACTGCCCTCAGTGATTCTAGTCATCACACGTGTTGCCGTTTTGTTTGGATTGTGGAAGGAACTCCCCAAGTTTTTGTTAGGTATCCCTAGGATCTTTTCGGAAACCTTATCTTCGTCTTATTTGTTGACACTTAGTTTGTTGTTTTCAATAGAGTTTTTATTAATGTCGCTGACTGAATTGATTTCATTCAACAGTTCTATTTGTGCATTTAACATTTTTATTTTATACTGTAACTCGTTAATCAAACAATATTTTTGTTTAATTATGTATAAATGTATATGAATACTTTTGAATGGAACTTGTCGGTGCTAGCGATTTCTTCTATGGCATCAACAAAAGTCCGCTTCAGGTATTTTCTTCCAAATTTGCACATTTGTAGTGTAAAACTATTTGACACGTACATGTAAAGGTGCACCTGTGGTAGAAGTCTATTGTGCCTCATAGTGGAGTGGTATAGATTTACGATGCAGAAAAACTTAAAGTCATCTCCATGATTAAATTGTGGATATGACTTTGAGTTTTTCTGCATCGTAAATGTAAAAGTGCGTATTCATTAGAGCATTCGTTCCGCATGAGCACCGAATGAGCACTGAACCAGCGAATGCTCGACAGTGTGGATGCTGATTTGAGCACGAACAGAATGCGAGTACGGTGCTCGAGTCAATTCGTTTTTTGTCGTTTTTTTGTGCTCAGTGTGGACGGTGAAAGTGTGCTTGTCGTTGTGTTTGAGGTTATGAAAAATATTTTGAATTCAATTTGGATATTGATGAGTATGAATATTTGTACACGACTGACTGCGGATCGGTGCTCATGCGGTGCTCATGTGCTAGGAGATACGCTGTTACTTGCAGGACTTTTAGAGGAGCAAATTTGGCTTCTGGCAGGGGAAAAAGTGAAATTCTTAAGAGTTGTTCCCTCAAATAGCTCGTAAGCGTGGGAATAGTCGAAAAAAGCTCCTTGGGGAGGGGGGGATTCTCGGAGGAACAATTAAGGGGAGAAAACAGCCATCAACTCTACTTTTTGAATGATTATTTCCAGATTTTGAAAGAGAAGCGTTAAAAAAATATAAACAGTCGTTGCGACCACATGAAAACCCTGCAAGAAGAAAGCATCAACGGTATGAAATATTTTAAGGGAAATGATAAATAACTGCAGTAGCTACCTCACCCCCAACGTACCGACCATGACATACCGGCAAAAATCTTGAACTAATTTCCGTCTAATAGAACGAGAAATTACTTTCATCATGACGGTAATCTGAGAAAAATGCAGTAATTATAATTACTGCACAAAATTACACATTGGAAACGTACAACATTTCGTCATGATGAGCAAATGATTCAATCCCGCTTTTATTTAACCCACATCACATTTTTCATCTCGTATCAGATCATCCGCTTATTTGGATTACTTATATTGTGAAACTGTTACGAGCATGTCTAAGGAATTTATGACACCTCTTAGTTCGTAGAAATGAAATACATTAAATGTTGCTTGAAAGTGAGAACTCTTGCTGGGCATTTCGTTAAAAAGGCTTATAATATTCTAAATTCTTATTAGTGTAGTTACTGTAGTAGTAAACAACCTGTACAGATACAAAATACTGCACAACCAAAAAACAACTTCCGCTACCTCGTTTTATTTTTAACGTTACACTAGGATGAATTGAGTAAGGGGACAGTGCGCATGATTTTATTCTTCTCTCTAGTCCATCTATCACCTTGTATCCGTAAGCCGTAACAAAATGTGTACTGAAAATCATTTAAATAAATATAAAAACTTCGTCAAACTATACAAAGAAGTTATCATTGATCGGCAATATGGTTTCCTGCTTGCTTATGTCTCACATATTTGGCAGCAGTCTATTGAAAAATATGGTGAAACTCTGGCCATTCCATTAGATATCGTTTGATCGCGTTTGTCACCAACTCTTTCAATTAATGCCGGTGTTCCGTAGGAATCCAATCTAGCACCAACATTGTTTTTTATTCAAATAAATAATTTGTTGGGAGCCTTTATACCGTTTTCTCTCCCTAGCAACGATATCAGCTAGTGAAAGTAGAAATGAACTGGGAAGAATCATGAATGAAATAAATGCGGACTCGGAAAATATTTTAGAATGGGTATCCAACAAGTTGAATGCGAATAAAACCCAAGCATGTCTCTTTTCTAGAAAGGCAGAACTCACAGTGGCCAGCGCAGCTATGTCGTGAGTATCCATATACCAATGAAATATTCCATTTCAATGTTCGGTATTACTATCAGCAGTACCCTTTAATTGGAAAACCATGTGCCTCTCAGAAACTCGGTTTTCTCTCTCGTGTCAAGAAATATTTCAA
The DNA here is from genome assembly GCA_958298965.1 of Chrysolina haemoptera. Classification (NCBI taxonomy): domain Eukaryota; kingdom Metazoa; phylum Arthropoda; class Insecta; order Coleoptera; family Chrysomelidae; genus Chrysolina; species Chrysolina haemoptera. Next base: position 20,241,066 of record OY282594.1, read on the forward strand.
TTCAATTCATTTCAATTGATTATGATTTATTAGGAACAAATTCAACCTGTCTTGGAGTACTGTTTCCAGATATGGAGTGCAGCATTCAAACACACATTGAAATTGAAACTCTTAGATTCTGTCCGAAAAAGAGCCATTTGTCTCGTCGGTGATACTTTGCTCACAAACTCGCTCACTTTGGAATACTGCAGAAAGGTTGGTAATCTATCTCTGTTTTATAGATATTTCCATGCAAGAGGCTCTTCCAAAACATCATCAATCGTTCCACCATTAGTGGTCCCATCGAGACTGACCCGTCGAGCTTAGTCCTCATATCCATACGCAGTCATTTCGAAAACATTCCGAACACCTCTTTCCCAGCGCTCGTCTTTCTAACGGACGGCGAAGCTTTGGAACTCGCTGCCTCGGGAAGTGTTCCCCTTAAGCCGCATATTCACTAGAGCATTCGTTCCGCATGAGCACCGAATGAGCACATGTGCTGCTTGGTTCAAGCTCAGGCTGCAGCATGATGCGTAATCAGCGTCCAAACTATCCGAGCATTCGGTGCTTATGCGGAACGAATGCTCTAGTGAATACGCAGCTTTAGGCATACAGCTTTCAAGAAAAATACAGGATTTTCGTTTTCGTGGGAACCAGAACTTAAAAAAACACAAACTGTTGTTGGTATGGAAAGGGTAAAATCACTTCTAAAATTCAATATTGACTAGCAAACTAATTAGTCTCATACCACTGGTAACGGGGTCCCATTCCACCCGACTCAGTGGGATGAACGGGACATTCGAAATTATAGTTTTGATGTTACTTTTTTCTCTTTTATATACTCTTCGATAAATTTTGTTCAGTTTATATGTACCAGAGAAGTATTAGTGTCGAAGTAATGTAAAAAAATAATAAAAAGACTTATTTTGCTACAATTTATATAATTGTAATTAAAAGCCACATTTCAACCACTCTTTCTCTGTATAAAAAATATTTACAGAAATTAGATTATTTTCTTTATGTCAGACCTCAGTTCACTGATATCTGTAATGAACGTGAACGTTTTCTCTGGGCATACAAATGAGTCTTATGATCATTAAATCCCTCGAATGTTTACCTTTTTGCCTATAATTAAAGCAAGCTGTAAAAATCGAATCAGCTAGGTTTATTTATTCAATTAATAACTGAAACTAATAATATATTGCACCATGTTATTACAGGCATTGCATTCCGCCTACGCCATACGATTCTTCTGGCTTTACCTTCGTAGAATATCAATCAATGCTATCAGAAACTGTAAAACTAGTTTTATTTTCTCATACGTCAATATTGACGAGGCCCACGCGAATAGTTTCTGAAAAATTGTTCGCGGCAAATGCATTCCATGTTTTATGGTTACCTTATCGATCAGGCTTATAGAACTGACGTAGATAAGGATGAATGACACGTGGTTGTTAGTGTTATGAATAGATCAAATCAATTTATATTCTGCATCTACATTTCCATATTTCCGTAACTATTATATAGACACTAATCAAATAATTTTTGCTAGAAATCATTCACACTTTCTAAGAATCTTGATATTGTGTGGTATTTCCAGGGATTTCTGGATAATATAACTTTATTGATAGTATATTCTTCAACGAGCGTACAAGTATTCGGATACCTCTTTATCCTTGTGAATAATGCTCATTATATGAGAGTAGAAGTCTATACTTCCGTTACGACTATATGAAAATTCATAAATTTATAATGAAATTTCAGTTTATGGTACTTATAGGTATATATCGAAAATATTACCTTTATCACCAAAAAGTAGTAATTACAAAGCAATATAAGGAAGAATAACAAAATTTCGTTTGGTTTTCAAGTAATTGGGAAACTTCATCTAAACTTTCTGTAGAGCTGTTTAAGGACAATAATGTTTATATAAAATTTGTCGATATTGTGTTTTGCTTTCGAGATTTTGGCGATTCTTTTTTTAACATAAATTGAAAATTTCTACAAAACAAAAATATATTTCGCTTTGCCAAGCTCAAGATGGAGATTATTAGAATTGGAAAGCAGGCTCTCCAGAAGCAATTATGATCATCAAGGATGGAAATGGTGGAAATATTTCTTCTGCGGTAACACTACGAAAGTTATTTTTGGACATAGACCTGTCATGGACATTGCATTTTGATTTTTGTTCGAAAATATGAATGGAATTGATAACACTCATTGCGGACTTCCACTTTGATAACGATCAGAGTTACTGTACCGATTGAAACGCCGCCGTCGTGAAGGAAAATACAGAATTGTTGAACTTTTGATACAATCTGTTTGTTAGATATTTTATCAGATAATGCTCCATATAAAGCTGGGAAATAATTACTGTGATCATTTCATTTCAAATAATGTTCCATTGAAAGATCTTCTGAAAAATGATGATCAAGAAAAAGTCTTCACAGTTGGTATTGAGTTGGAAAACCAAATTAACACCACCCACACCACAGAATCTGTCGATGAGAATTCAATGCTGGAACTGAGTTTGAACTTGGATGATGTTCAAAGGGATTTGAAAGATGTAAAGATCAGGTCGAAAACAAGACAACTCTCTGTTAAGTCCTTGGTTGTTTCCCCATATAAATCTCTGTATGATATAGGTTTAAGATCAATAAGTTAATTGTTCTTCAATTACTACGCATATATCAGATATTCCGCATCTTTTGCCACACCCGGTTTGGTCTTTGATCGCGTTATCATCGTCAAAGGCACTTCATGATGAAAAAGCAGTTGTTGTACGGTTCTACGAAATAGCGAGTCGGTGGTACCAGATAAACAATAGTGCAGATTTTATACGTGTATTTTCCACATACAACGCCTCACAGTCCGCTAACTTCCCTACCGATTGGGTGGATGCATCCCCTATACTTGGATATCCAGAAGAGGAAAGATAATGTAAAGCGAAAAATGCATTCAGACCTTAATCAAATACGCAACACTCTAAATGAAACGACCTCAGTTTGATAGAAAAAGACCATGGGCAAATTACCACCGACAATTTGAAGTTGCAGCAGAGGCGAATGGATGGAATGCATGTGAATGAGTGTATCATCAACACTGGTGTTGCGTGGAGGAAGCAATGAATATTTTGCAAACCGTCACGGCTCAAAAACAGGAGGACTACGAGCAGCTGATTGAACATAGCTCAAAAACTGCTGCCAGAAGCAAAGCGAATCCACACAGGAATTTGAAGCAGACATTGCACGATTGGTTCTCCTTGCATATCCCATCTCACCAGAAAAGCTAATGGAGCGGTTAGCGGTTCAGGCATTCTTGAATGGACTCTGAGAGCAAGAAACTCGTCCAACACATCTCGTATACGCACTGACACGCGCTTTGGAATTTGGGGCAGAGAAACAATTTCGCAAGAGCCAAAATAAGGTCCGGATGATGGAAGAAGATCTACAGGAGCCTGGTACATCAGAAGCTGCCATAAGAAAATAATGAAAGAAGTGTTTTCCGAGAAAAAAACAGGTAAGATGCTGGAACTTGGACACGTGCATAGCCAATCCTCAAGAAGTCAAGACCAACGGAGGCTGTTGAGAAGGGGCCTATACTTAGCAAGTCCAGGTTAATAACGCATAGTATTATGTCGCTCTTCTCCAACGACAGAACAAAGGAGCCTTCTTAGGCGGTTTCATCAACAACAAGCCTTGCACCATGCTACTAGATACAGGTACGACTAGGACTATTCTTGGACCTTAATTTGCCAAAACACCGACAAGAATTGAACCGTCGGCGTTAACTTGGAAGTTACGCATAGCAACAGGGGAACCGGCCACGGTGTATGATGACCTACTGATTGAGCTGATTCTGGGCAGCACTAAACTTGAACATCGGGCGTTGGTATTTGATATCGAGGACGACGCAATCTTCGGAACGGAAATCACGAATTAAAAAAGTTTCGAGCTTATTTTCAAAGATTGCATCCTGCGTGTGAACGCAGAAGAGCTGATACTTCATCGAAGAAGTGAAGAAATGATTCGTGTCATGTTGGCAGAAAATGTGAGCGCACCTGAGAGGGCTGCATGCAAAGTTTTCCCGAAGAAAGTCCATCACTTTGTTCACATTGCCATCGTCAAGTAGTAGCAGTGGATATCCAGTAAACTGTCAGAGACTGGCCCATTCCAATAGACATCCACCAGCTTCAGAGTTTTCTTGTCCTGTGCACCTACTACCGTCGATACGTGCTAGGGTTTGCCAACATCGCCAAGTCATTAAAAACATTCAACATTCAACATTCAAAAAGCTGGAAGAATACCTATTTTGAGCTATTCCCTACCCAATGGAAAATTCATTTTGGACACTGACGCTAGTAACGTAGGACTTGGAGCCGTCCTGTTTCGATTCCAGGAAAGACAAGAGGTCATTGAGCATTTCAGCGAAACTCTCAGCAAACCGGAACGCAATTATTGTGTTACCAGACGGGAACTGTTGTCTGTAGTGAAAGGGGTAGAATATTTTTACCCTCAGCAAACCGGAGCGCAATTATTGTGTTACCAGTAATTTTATGATATAACTAGTTCACTTGATTAGTCAGATCAAATACGCTAACACATACCTTTTATTATCCATTTTTTTGTCGGCAATAAACAATATCAAAAGAGACATTTGCGAATCGCCTACAGGTTGGAAAATCTAGCTGTGCCTCCGCGCACCCAATATTCAACGGCACAGCTAGATTTACCAAGCTGTACTTCATTCGAGAAACAACTCCTAGTGATATGTATTCCATCGCTTAACTGATATTGAGGGATATACTACTATACTAGCGACATATAGGTTTAGAATGTTCAACCTTGTAATAGTATGACGGAGATCTGCTGGTCTTTATAAAGGACGGCAGAATTGTGTGTGTTGAATAAATGGTGAAAGTCTCATAAAAACTGTGATGATGGTCGAAGAAGTTTTGAAACGTACGGAAACCTGAAGTGGTACGTTATTGAATTCAGAAAGAAACATATTTAAAATATGTGTATTCTATCTACTCGTGGTGGGCAACCTTATCCTGGACTCCACAGTACATTCAGTACTATAAGCATTGTCACATATATCATGTCTTGCCTAATTTGTCATGACCTAATTCAGCAATTACCCAAGGATAAATTTGTGACACCATAATACCCGCATGAACGATATCAAGAACACTTCGCAATTCAAAACGAATTAATATTAAATTCAATTAGTTCGCTATTACTACGTCGCGTCGTTTGAAAAACGTTTATGCTCTCCACATAACAACTGCACTAATTTTTATTCATTTATTCCATCAGAGATCCTAGAAAATAGGTAGCAACATCGACAAACCAGTTACAGGGACCGTTGGGAACGAATATCAATTGGAATAACTATACCGTTTTTTAATTTTCTCAACGTGAAATAACAAAAATATTTGAACTCAAAAATTGATCAGAATTATTTTAAAATCGCCTCAATTGTGAATCTACGTATTTTTCAAAATACAAAGTCTGAACTTCATCCAAAACAAATATCTGTGACAGAAAAAGACACATCTTTGGATACTACCTTAACAGATATCGAATAATAAAATGCCAGAAAGAGAAACAAAAAAATAAATAACAAAATTTATTTAAAAAACGTAATGCAATGAGCTGTATATAGTCTGTAGAATAAGTGGTGCATGGCCAATTATTGGTGTTGGATTGTAACATACCAAAAATATCATTAATCCAGGAACGACAGAAAAACTCGAGCCAAAATTGAAGAATGAATTTTAGCACTCTGAAACTCGGCACATGACATCTCGACATCATGTATTATTAGAAAAAAAAAATGTTTACCAAAAAATCAGGGATGGAACCTAAATCATGTTTCATTTAAAAAAAAATTGTTGTTGTTATTTCAGAAAATATAAGATTTATCAAAAACAGATTTCGATAGGTCGAGAGATAATTCAATTATCCGCAAAATTCAGTAATACCTCATGAAATACGCTCGTTTTCTCAGAAAACGTGGTTTAACGCCGACATCACATTTCAGGCTCGGGCTAACCCGCCACTGCAAAGTTCAAGCATGGCCGAAAGATAGATTTGTCATAACTTTGCTGAAAATTATAGTAGAAGGAAAGTAAAAAGTATATATCGTTTCTGAAGAATTCTACTTCCTCATGCAAATATAACATGTGAGTATTTGAGTACATAAAATGTGTTTTATCCCACTTCACATAACCCTTCCACGATAATTACAGAGGATCCGAAAGTCATGGATATTTTAGTTGATAAGAAATAATTATATTGAAGCAAGAATCATTACCCTCTTTGGACCATAAGCAACGATTTTAGACTAGTGAGACAAGTCTCACTTATACATGCCAAAGAAAAAACTGGGTTTTACTCCTGGCTCATTTTTCAACTCACCCATAATCCCGGCAGTATCTTCAGTCAATGTTGAAAATAATCGCTCATACACATCCTTTATAAAAAATTAAGAATATGATTTCAAGCTTGAGGTTTGCACTTCACAACAGTGTTATTAAACGTATACGCAGGATATGAATAAGCGTTTCCACATTTACTGAAGAGAATGCCGATTTATGGGAAAGTTGAATATGAGACAGGAGTAAAACGTGTGTAATAGTTATTTACCTAACAAGTGCGAAAACACATTTTCCGTAAGAGTTAGGTACAATATTTTTCCTACGAGTGTTTTTTGTCCATCTTAATTTATGAAAAAACAAGGTTTTTAAGTTTTTATAATAATGCTACAAAATGACTAATAAGACAGAATAGTTACATAGATCATTTAGTTAGTCCTAAATATCATCATTTTCAAAAATACAAAAATCGTGCGGAAAAGTAAAAATCGTACGGAAAAGTAAAAATCGTGCGGAAAAGTAACTTTTCCGAACGATTATAAATCGTACGGAAAAGTACAACTTTCAAAACAAAAAATCGTGCGAAAAAGTAACTTTTCCGCACGCTAGTAGGAAAAAGTGTTTTTCTTGGCATGTCTAAGTGAAACCTGTCACGCTACTTCAAAATTGTTCCATATAATCCAAAGGGGGTATGAGTTGCTGCTTCAGTATAATAATTCCATAAGTACTGAATTATTCGTGATTGTCGGATCATTCGCAAACATCTCCGTGAAGTGCGACAAACCACATTTTAGGTACTCAAATACTCGCATATTATATTTGCATAAGAAGAAAAGAGTCTTCAGAAACAATGGGTGGTATTCATAAAAGGTAGCAAATGCTTATACTATAGGTTTGTCTCTCTCATTGTTTAACGAAGTGAATAACTCTCTTCCAAGAAATCCGAGTGAAAGCATTTGCTCCAGGTTTATACATACGACCCAGTATGAACTTTTCCTTTTCCTTTTCCGATCATTTTTAGCATAGTTATGACCAATTAAATATTCGGCTCCGCCAGAACTTTCAGTGGCGCGTAAGCGTAAACATGAAATTTGATGTAGGCGTTCAAACACGTTTTCTGATAAAACGAGCGCATTTCATAAGAAATTACTAAGAATAATTTGTTTTTCCAATAAATCATATTGTTGCGTCTTCGGGTTCAAAAATAAGTGTACCCTGGTATGAACTCGCCTTTATTAATCAAACTTCACTTGAAAATACTGTAATACAATTCACTGTCAAAATACTTGTATCCAAGGTAACTCAAGGTAACTTTCTAACTAACTTCATCTCACAAATGCATTGCTTTTATATACAAATAATGTTCTAGAAAACTTAAGAGATCAATAGAACACAATAAGAATGTTCGACGATTGATCCAGAACAAAAGTTAGTGCTTCTAGATTTTTCCATCTAATTCATCGAACGATCTCGAACAATTCGAGAAGTCTTTATCAAATTTCAGGTCTGTAACACTGCCTTCTCCTTTAGGTTATTCCGTCCCGGATAACACCATCACCATTTTGGTTGTCCCTCTGGAACCAATTTGGGGAATCGTGGCCTCGGTATTCTGCTAACCTCTCGATGTGAATAACTTTGGGTTTACTCCTTGGGTTGAGCTGGATGCGGTATACCAAGTCGTTGATCTTCTTTATGATGACGTAGGGTCCTGTCCAATTTCTCTGTAGCTTGGGGCATTTTCCTTTCTTTCTCTGAGGTTGGTAGAGCCAAACGGCATCACCTGGCTCGAATATAGTTCCTGGACTCTTCCTGTCGAACCTCTTTTTCATTTTATCACAGGAGATTTGAAGCCGACGTCTGCAGAATTCATGAACCTGGTCCAGTCTTTCTCGCAACTCTTGGACATATTCTGGTAGGACTTTGTCCTCTGTACTTCTGGGTGGCATTCCAAACAGCAGATCGCATGGTAGTTTCATTTCTCGCCCAGTGATTAACATTGAAGGGGTATATCTGGTGGACTCATGCTGGGAACTTCGATAGGATAGGAGAAATAGTGGTACCAACTCATCCCAATCCTTTTGATTTTTGGAGATGAACATCGACAGGTACTGGCTGATGGTTTTATTATGTCTTTCAACCATACCATCTGATTGTGGATGTAGGGCTGTGGTACGAGTCTTCTTCACACCTAGAATGTTCATCATTTCCTGCCATAATTTAGATTTGAAGTTTCGTCCTTGATCAGAATGTAATTCTAGTGGGACTCCATGTCTGGCTATTACATTTTCTATGAAGGCCTTTGCAACGGTCTTTGCCTCCTGGTTTGGAATGGGCACAACTTCAGGCCACTTGGAGAAATAGTCCATTGCTTCCATCAAGTATTTATTTCCTTGCTCGGTAACAGGAAACGGCCCAAGAATGTCAACTGCTACTCTTTCGAATGGTTCACCAGAAAGATACTGAGCCATTTTCCCTCGACTTCTAGTTTTGGGTCCCTTCTTTGATGAACATAGGTCACATCTTCTGCACCATTCTTCTACATCACGACGACAATTTACCCAATAGAATCGTTCTCGAATTTTAGCAAGGGTCCTCTTGATTCCGAAGTGTCCACCTGCACGACTACTATGAAGTTGCTCGAGAACATCTTTAGTAAGTGCCTTCGGCAGGACCAGTTGGTACACCACAGTTACTCCATCTGGGCTCTCCCATCACGAAGACATAGGGAATCCCATTGAGCCCGGTATCTCTTGGCAACTGCACCAAACTTGGATACTTCCTGCCACTCAGGTCTAACTCCATTCTTTAGCCAGCTTAGGACAAACTTTAAATTGTTGTCTTTCTTCTGATTCTTCCTCATATCTTCTGTGGTCCATAAATCAGATTCTTCAGACTCGACTCTTACGGTGGTAACTTGCAGAATTTCCTTGCAATGTTCATCATTGTAAAAATTGACTTCTTTGTTTTCAAGTTTCTGGCAGTATCGGCAATGCTGTTCCAAGCATGGACGTCTTGATAATGTGTCTGCATTTCTGTGTTTCCTGCCACTGCGATGAATAACTTTGAAGTCGTATTGTTGGAGTCTCTCTAGCCATCTCGCAACCTGACCCTCGGGTTTCTTGAAGTTCATTATCCACTGCAAAGCGCTGTGATCAGTTCTTACGAGAAAACGTCTGCCATAGAGGAAGGTATGGAAATGTTCAATGGCTTTGATTATCGATAGAAGCTCCTATCTTGTAACGCAGTAATTCTTTTCGGCTTTGCCTAGAGTTTTACTAAAGTAGGCTATTACTTTCTCTTCGCCATCCTGTTCTTGGGATAAAACTGATCCAATGTCTTGCTGAGACGCATCACAGTCCAAAATGAAAGTGCCTTGTTCTCGTGGGTAAGCCAAAATAGGCGCAGTTGTCAATTTCTTCTTCAGTTCAGTGAACGACTGTTGGCAATCAGGGCTCCAATCAAACTGAACGTTGTTCTCAGTTAAGCGGTGGAGTGGCTTGGCAATTTTACCAAAGTCTTGATCAAACTTCCTGTAGTAGGTACATAGCCCCAGAAAACTTCTTACTTCATGTTTATCCCTAGGACGTGGCCAACTCCTAACAGCCTCGATTTCAGCAGGATCGGTCTTAATTCCTTCTTTTTGAAATAAATAACACTTCTTTGTAACGTTTCCAACCTCTCCTTGATCCTATCCACTTCTTTGTTGAATTTCTTGTTCACCTCTCGTGCCACCCGTTCATCTATTTTGGACAGTTAATTTTCGACGTCTTGGACCCTTTTGTTGACTCCCTGGACTCCGCCTCTGACTTCTTGAACTTCACCTTTGACCTCTTGAACTTCTTCTCTGACCTCTTGTACTACTTTGGTGATTTCATTCTGGAAGCACTTTTGACTGTGACTAATACGTTGCAGAATATCAACATGTTGTTGTTGTAACTGCTGGACTAACCGCGCCTCCTGTTCCTATTGTTCTTTTTTTCGCTTGGCTTCTTGTCCCTCTTGTTCATGTTTTCGCTTGGCTTCTTGTTCCTCTTGTTCCTCTTGTTCTTGTTTCCTTTTCAGTTCGAATTGTTGTAGAAGCTCTTCTTTTTCTTGTTTTCGTTTGACTTCTTGTTCCTTTAAAAACTCAAGGATATCTGCTGATGTCGCCATCTCGTCGTAATTATTTGCTCGAGTATTCACCATCAAATACTGGAAAACTGCCTTACTTTTCTTTCTTCAGTAACACTTATTCGCCGCTGTCACCAATTGTTGCGTCTTCGGGTTCAAAAATAAGTGTACTCTGGTATGAACTCGCCTTTATTAATCAAACTTCACTTGACAACACTGTAATACAATTCACTGTCAAAATACTTGTATCCAAGGTAACTCAAGGTAACTTCTAGAAAACTTAAGAAATCAATAGAACACAATTAGAATGTTCGACGATTGATCCAGAACAAAAGTTAGTGCTTCTAGATTTTTCCATCTGATTCATCGAACGATCTCGAACAATTCGAGAAGTCTTTATCAAATTCCAGGTCTGTAACAATATACTTTCCAAGATTACAGCAAAAATCTATTTAATTATTATTAAAGGAAAAAAAATATGTTCCACCCCTGGAATGTTGGTAAACAAATTTTTTTCGTGTTTTTCATATTTCCAACTACTAGCATACCAAGTTTGATTATGCTACAATCGACCCTCGTCTCAAACCCCAACCGTACTGGATTGTTTGATGGTGTTATATTGAGGCAATGGAATTATCCTCCACTTTATAAAACTAGTCAACAAAGTAATGAAGGCTCCCTTGCAAGTCCTAAATATACAACACTGTGTTTTAATTCACTTTCACTAGATCTAAGTCCATTTTCTCATTAGAATAAAGTGTATAAATTATTTTTCTAACTCACTTCATAATATCCAGTACCAGAAGTATTTTTTTTCTTTTTGACAATTCCTATGGCGATAAAAACGGTGAATTAGAAATATCATTATTTCTTAGAAATCAAATGGATATAGCATCTTAGATTTGGGTGTGATTCGCTCAAATTCAAACATTTGATATAATAACAATGTAACAATGTAACAATGTGGATGGATACTTCGAAAGTTACTTGATAGGCGGCTTATAGTTCCGCATATATATGTATATATAAACAGATTTGGACCAGACAGACCTAGGAATATATAAAATTATACAAAAATTTTTCTATAGATACATACAGCACACTTATCAGGTCCCTTCTTAAGGATTCATTCCAGCCCTCCCAGGTTTATTTGACGTTGTATTTTCAACTGTAAGATACAAATAATCATATATCACATATAACAAAAAAAAATCTGCAGATGTGGAATACTAAAGCTAGTTTTTGTCTTCTAATTTTCACCCATTTTCTCTATGAAAGACTGTCCATTTTTTTGAAACGTGACACATCGTATTATGAACATTTTGCTGTTATGAGATGTGATACAGTGATGAACATTATGCTATTATGTGATGTGATACAGTGATGAAGTTTATAATATAAAAATACAATGCTTTGATATTGTCCGATGTATATAATTCCTTGAAAGATATGTTCAAGATACCATCTATACAGTATGCCCAAGATAAGGATGAATAGCAAAAATTGGGTTTTTTCTGAAGTTATTTGAAAGGTTTGAAAAAACCAAAGGCACTTTTTCATTGCCACTTGTTTAGGTATACAAAATTATTTTTATGATTATTCCTTTCGTGTTACTAAATACAAAACTTCAAAATTGCCTCATGTATAATATACTCAATACTACATATAAGATTTTATCTGGAGGTGAAATTTCATAATCATACAAATATTTGATACTATGATCAACTGGCCTATATATATATAAGCGAATCTCAAAAATAAATATCGGTCCACCACAAGTCATATACGATAAAAAATAAATACGCAATCCTTTCAGCAATTGTAAATTAATAACTCTACAATTCAATTTATTTCTGACTACCAAACACTACTACTGTGCCCAGCAATGTAAACATTAGATCTAGTAAGCTGGGTATGAATGCAGCATGCTCTCACATTTCTCATTGTAGTTCGGAACAAGTGCACATCGGGTTGGCCGGGCCAGTCATTGCCAGGTCCGCGTTTCGTTTCTGTGTCGTCTTTTTATTTTTTCACAAGAGAACTGGATAATAGTTACCATGAAATTGTGTGAATTTATGTGGATTCGTGAGACGAACAAACGTGTGTTGTGCGACGTTTTAGCATGATCGACTGATTATATAGTCGTGGTAATTATGGGAGGTTTAAGGAAGTGTCAATAAAGGACGGGCTCAAGGATAGCTTAGTGCGTGTCAAGCGTACACGTTTTGTGAAAACATTACCTGGCTTTACTCAATTGTTAAAGATGAATATACATGATGTACAATGGCGCAAGTCTTTGTAAAGTCAGTGGCAGTATTTTTCGAATTTTTAGTAGATCTTAGTTAGTATTCAGAAAAGAAAATATTGAATCATTTCCGCGCAGTGCATGATAAAATGTATACCAGAACTCACTTCCTGACTGAATAAAATCTGATTTAATGCGTTATCGATTGGCTTTTTCATGCATGATTGAGATAAATCTATGAGGTGGATAAAACATATTTTTCGAATTTGAAAGTTGTATTTCTAATAATTTCACAGGAATGTTAACTCAACCTGATGCACTTTTTCAACAGAAGAAACCCCATTTGTAAACTAATGATGAAAAATTAAAATGATGATTCAAAAGTGAAAACATCCTATTTTGCAATACAACTCGATCATTGTTGAAATTATAGCTCTCATCAGTCAGAAATCGGACATTTTCACTAAATAATGGAGTGTGTTGGAAAACCAACCCTAGGCGATAATTCCATAATTCTATCATCTTCTGCGAAAAAAATTGGAAAATTGGTAAAAATTATAAATCAAGGCAAGGTTTATCCGACTATCATAGTAATATAATTTGTGGTATTCATTCAAATATTTTCATGAAACAATACAACCTGGAAAGATATTTACAATTTATTCTCGTCTCACTTAGGTATGTAAAATATTTACAATTTATTTTCGTCTCACTTAGGTATTGAGTACCCATCTCTAATGCACACTCCTTCATCGTTGTTCTCTTACACATAATGCAAATAAACCTATCACAGATAGAATTTAGAGAAATTCAGTTATTGATCTTATCATTTGAATCGTTAGTACTTTCATCATATCAACACTGATGGCTAGATTTTAATTACATAAAAGTCTTCTTGGTAATTTTAATCTAGTAGATCCTCATATTTGGTATTATTTCTTTCGTCAAAAACGCAAGAAACATTAACAAAATTCAATGATTCCGTTCTTTCTATTTGTTTTCATACGATCTTCAGTTTCCCCATTTTTGTCTTCCGAGTTCCACTGATTTCATTATTTTCCTGAAAGGCTTCATATGTACTTGTACTTTCCGCCAAACGGCTACACCCTAACGAAGAAACAATCAAAAGTCTTCGAGAGACTTTTGCAAACTAGGGAAGACGAGGCCCTTGCCTTTCAACGTGTGATGCCAAGCACGGACGAGAATTAAACTATTTAAATTCGTCTAACTACATTAAGTAGTGGTGGCCGCAGTGATTTCAGCTATTACTCTCTACGTACAGTGGTCTGTTCAATTTTGTTGACATTGTTATATTTTATATTAATCAGTGCCTAATATGATCGCATTTCAGTTTTTCTTTGTAACTTTGTATCATTCATTGTTTCAAACTGTCGTCAAAAGACATGAAGTGGGACTAATGTAATTTATTCAGTGTGTCACAGGAAATTAATATTTTTCAATATCATCTTCGAATTCTCGAATCAGATAATTGCACTTTTCTCATAATGATTTGAGAATTATTATTCTAATTTATTTGTCGTTTCGACTTTGTTTGGAATCTGAAGATGTGACAAGTGAACCTCATTCATTTTTTTCTTACTTAGTTGAATGTCATAGGAAGAGCATTGGCCTCAACAATCTCGATATTTGTTTACCCATCAATTACTATGATGTTGTCACTAATGACTTGGGAACCTGAAAAATGAGTTGAACCGAACTTTCATTCAGAAATTTCAACATTTTCAGAAAACTTTTCTTTAATGAGGCCTCTTGTACAGTTTTACTACGGTTTGGATAACTTTCTATAGGGATTCAAGTTGTTTTATTACTGATATTACCAGAAATATTCAAAAAAATATAGGTATTCATAATTTTTTATTGCAACAAGAAGTGATAGACATGATTTTGATATACATTCTAATTGAATCCCTATTGGATACTGTCAATTTCCTCTATTCGATCAAGTAGATCAAACGAATTACAGATATTGATTAAAAGTTTGATTTTGTGGAGGAAATCCAGTTCTTGACATAATTTTTTGGGTTTATCACCTTCCACAATCTGGAAATGAAAAAATTTTTTAATCCAAAGAAATCTGTACAAGTGTAGAAGGGCAAATTAATTAATTTGCCCGATAAGTTACTGCGTTCACAAGACTGCTGTCTTGAAAGAAATTAATTTTTGTCAGTAACGTACCCTACACTGAATTTGCCTATATGAAAAAATGAGATCGAATTAACAAAGAATACTTCTCTTTTTTTGAAAACTGTTGACGTTTCGGAGGCTGTATCTGCCTCCGTTATCAAAACTTCTTAGAAAGACGCTGAGAAAACTGAATTTGAATTGCGATTTTGGTAATAAGACCTTTCTTTGACAGAGTCAAATGAAATCTGTCATACATTCTTTTGATTGACATTTGGTATCTTGATACATAGGGTGTTCGGTATCAATCAATCACCATTCTATTAGTTCTTATTTCATCTCTGAGGAGGGGTCCATTTCGATGGAATTGGTTGAGAAGCAGTTGTTCGATAAAAGAATGCACGCAGTTTCCTTCAACTTCCTTTTTTCTTGATTTGATTCTCTCAATAAAATTTTGGTATTATTCCATTCCATCATATGATCGCCATCAGATGTTAGAATATGTTCGGATATTTTCGAACCCGTTATTTTTCGATTTCTGATGTAACTTTTATGTTCTTCCTGGCGCACAATCAATGGTCTTGATGTTTCACCTATATAACTCTTACCACACGAACAAGGTATGTTGTAAACACAATTTTTTGAACATTCACCAGCGTTTTTGGGTTTTGTATGTGTGAGTATTGATCTCAATGTATTGGTTGTTTTAATGTTGTTCTTACATCGTACCTATGGCCAATCCGTTTTATCTTTTCAGACAGTCCAGGGACATAAGGTATAATATTGTTTGTTGGATATGTATGGATATGTCGCATGTCTGTGTGTTGTGTTGTTCGATTGTAAAGTGTAGTACTATTTTCAATTTCATTAATGGTTTTTTCCACGAATTCATTTGGATAAGCATTTTCCCTGAGAACGGACTTTATAAAATTCAATTCTTCTTTCAGATTTTGTGTTGAATTGCAAACCACTTGTGCCCTGTCGTAAAGACATTTGACAATTCCCCTTTTCACGCTGGTGTGGTGATTTGAGTTATAATGGAGATATCTATTGGTATGTGTTTTCTTTCTATAAACAGTTGTGTTAACTCGAGATGTTGATTTTTTTATCAAAACATCTAAGAAAGGAAGTTCATCATCTTTTTCTGTTTCTAATGTGAATGTTATCGTTGGTTCTTGTTTATTAATGTAATCTAAGAACACTTTCAAGTCATCTCTACTCTGATTCCAAACAGCAAACACATCATCAACATACCTCCACCATACTCTGGGTCCATTCTGGTACGTTTCAACGAAAAATTCTTCAAAATATTCCATGAATATATTACTCAAAATGGGTGATAATGGAGAACCCATTGCCATACCAAATTCTTGTTGATAAAATTCATCTTTAAATTGGAAATACGTTTTTTCAGTACAGAGTTTTATGAGTTCAATAATAGAATCGACATTCAATTTTGTTCTATTATTCAATGATATGTCTCTTTCTAATTTAGATTTGACAATTTCTAGAGTTTTTTAAATTGGAACATTTGTGAATAAGCTTTCAACATCAAAACTAACCAGAATATCTGTATCATTAATTTGTAATTCATTTAGTTTTTCTAAGAAATGTGGAGTGTTTTTTATAAAACTATTTCCATTACCAGATATCGGTTTTAAAATATTGAGTAGGTATCTTGCAAGTTTTTGGCATGGAGAACCAATGGAACTAACAATGGGTCTCAAGGGATGCGTTGGTTTGTAAATTTTTGGTAATCCATAGAAATGTGGGGGTTTACTGTGGTGAGAAATAAGGTTTGGGCGCTCTCCTTTTGAGAGCATATCTTTGTATTTTGCAAGGGTTCGATATGTTTTGCTCTCTATGGATGAAGTTGGGTCACCATTCAGTTTTTTGTATACATTTTTCACTGAAGAAGTGTTGTCTTCATTTAGTATTTTATAAGTGGTGTTAGAGATCATTTGTGTTAGTTTGTGTTCGTAATCTTCTGTATTCATGACGACTGTGGCATTTCCTTTATCAGCCGGAAGTATTTTAATTTTATCATCTGATCGAACAGATGTTATTGCACTCTTCTCATATGTATTTAAATTACTTCTAGAATGATAAGGTTTTGTCAGTGCATTTTTGCAGTCACATCTGTAATCGCCAGCTATTTCAGCTGGTAAACGCTGGGCTGTTGCCTCTATGGCAGTGACCATTCCAAGAGTTGGTATAACTTTGGGAGTAACAGCAAAGTTCAATCCCTTCGCTAAAACAAGTTTCTCATGTGTATTTAAAGTTCTAGAGGATAAATTGATTACAGTTCTTTCAGCAAAAGTTTTGGTGTTTCTTGTGTTATTTTGGTATTGTTCTTGTTTCTTTTGTAATAGTTTTGTGAATTTTTCTTTGTGTATTTTAATTTTGTTTCAGATTGTGGAAGGTGATAAACCCAAAAAATTATGTCAAGAATTACAGATAATTCGAAAACTGTTACTTTTTCACAAGTTGACAGTAATTCGAGTTCAGAGTTTTTAGTCTAGATCCCGACGTGTTTCAAAGGCTATTCAACAATCATGTTCCATGAATTACAATACTATCTGAGATATGAGTTTGTCTGCTCAGCTGTAATGAATCAAGCATATCCTTTGATGCATACCAAGCTATTAAAACGCTGACTGTCTCCTCTAGAACATATCTTTTTGTTTAGTTTCAAATAACGTTTTTTAAATACCTTTACTTTACTTTGAAAACTTCGCTAACTTTGCGAGATACTAATTATATGAACAGAGATGATGATTAATATTGAATTTCAGTTTATACGAGAGCTATTTTGGGAGCATAAACATAAACCACATTCAAAATGCAAGGATGTGTGTTCATTACATTTTCAGCAAACAAAAAGTGAAGAGAATCATGTTGGCTCTCGAAGTGATGAATACAGGGTGTTAAAAATATTGTAATTTTGACTTCACCGTAGCAATAATAATTTGGTGTCAAACTCGTATTTTTAGAATGAAGAGAACAGTAAAAGGATCATCTGGCAAACTAATCAAGTATTAATAAATCGTGAGATGTAGTTGTTACTACGTGGTAGAAGAACATCATAAAAAATATGATTAAAAAATTCTTATGTTTTCATAATATAGTTAAATACAGTTTGATAATGTCCACATGGGACGAAACTGCAGTAATGCAAGGGTTACACATATGTAGTGGTTTAAAAACATATGAATTTTTATTTTTTATTTTTCATAATCAAGTTGTTCGTTGGAAATCTACGAAAAGGGCCAAAAATAAATATTTCTCTGGCGTGATGATATTAATTATCACCGAGTTCCACACGTTTGTCATCAGCAAACAAAGTAAAACATCCGGGAAATTATGGCAGCGAAGTAATATACAATGCCTGCCATTCAGTATGTAATATACGTTTGTTACAGTAAGTATCAGAAAAAAATTCCTAGGTGATCGATTGTGAATGCCCAACAAATTAACAATAGATTTTGACCCATGTTATGTGGTTGGTGGCAAATTGAAAAAAACTATGGAAAGGCACAAAGTGAAGTTACCTGACAAGATATATCGAAAAATATTCAAAAATGTTGCATACAATTTTATTTTAAATCATATACTGTGTTTTAAGCAATTACTTTAGAAAATTAAAAATACCCAGCTTTTTTTTGGGTTTTCCGATCTCTTTACAAGCTTCTACTTTATGTTAATATATGTCTCAAGAACATACATATTTTGACGATGATGAAGTTTTTCAATGTTTGCTGAGCAGATAAAACTAAACTGAAAATATTAGAGACTTTTCTAGGACCCTCCCTGCAATACATTGGTTCGTACCTAATAATCATGTTATCAGAATTCTAATACTATTGTGATGATGAAGTAGGTACTACAAACACATCATATGTATCCCGATCATGATCAAATTTTTATAAAAATGGTGCATAAGCGTTCAAATTTTTAATCAAACTTGAAAACTATAAGCGTTTTTAATTTAACGCATTACTTTCAAGTTTGTGTGTGAAGTGAAACGCTCATGTATGATTATTATGAAAATAGATTAAAATATGATAATTACGATATTTTTGGAGTGCCGTATCATCACAATAGTGTTCGAATTCTGATGTAACTGTTAGATACGACCCGTTGTTATCAATGGAAATCCTGGCAAAAACATTAAACTTGAGAAATTGCTCATTTTTATCGAAATGCTTATGTTTCACTATAGGGAAGATTTGCAGAAGAAAATTAGTATATTTTAAGTATAAGTGAATAAATGAGTCTTTCTAACACGCGCGATTTTTCGAACACGATGGTTCTTTCGGAGTGTTCGAAATAGAGCAAGTGTTTGAAAGACCAGTTATCCACGCATACTTGACGTTATTTTTTTCAATTGGTGCACTTTGAAATCATAAATACTGGTTTCATTATTACAAGTGATGGAAATAAGAACTTATGATGTAACATCAGTATACCTTTCGTTAATGTTTGAATAAAAGTTTTGTATTTGTTTGTAATATTTCATTTGACGTTACAAGGTACTCATGTCAGATCAATAATCATAACATTGTCATTCAGACTTCACTGTTCTCGAGTTATTGATGTATCCACCGTAACTTTAAAAAACTCGCGTTTTTGAAAGTTTGATTTGCACACCCTGAGGCGTGCTTTAAATACGTAAAAAGGGGCATTAATTGAAAAAAAATTGTTACGCGTAGGGAAGTAAAATAGTATATTAAAGTATGAGTGGATAAAAAGGTTTTTCCAACATGCGCTTTTTTTTTCGAGCACGACGACGCAGGCGGACTGCTTGAAATAGAGCAAGTGTTCGAAAGATCAGTTATCCACTAATACTATAAGTTATTTTTTTCAATTGGTGTCCTTGGAAATCATTAATACTGGTTTCATTATTACAAATAATGGAAATAAGAATTTATAAAGTAAAATTGTTGAATTAGTGATGTGACATCAGTATACCTTTCGTTAATGTTTGGATGAAAGTTTTACATTTGTTTGTAATATTTCATTTGATGTCAAAATGTTATAATTTTACAATGTACTCGTGTCATTAAATTTTCATTTAGACTTCACGGTTCTCGAGTTGTTGATGCAGCCATGGTAACTTAAAAAAACGCGCGTTTTTGAAAGTTTAATTTGCCCATGCTATGGCGTGCTTTAAAAATAGCTATTTTCAATTCACCCGAATTATTGCCTCAGTATGAAACTCAATTCTAAGTGTTTTGAATAAAATGTTTTGATATCTAAGTCCACTTTTTGCCTCTTCATATACTTTTTTTTCGATTTTCTGCCACCAGTAGATGCTGTCATCACACGACATGCACAATCAATTAGGCAGGCATTTTTTTTCAGTAATCTAATAATAAACTGTTTCCCTTATATTACCTACATACTTTTTTATCGGCACAGTATGACATATCATGTATATGCCTGACACAGTCAGATGCTCTTTGTAAGTCACAGGACCCTGCCGTAGAATCTTTACTTTTATTTATATTATTATACACCATCTGCAGGAATGTGAATATTGCATGTGTACTTTCTTGTTTTCCTTCAATAACAGATGCTTTACATATACAGAATCTAATTTCATGAATATTATGGGGATCACCTATATAGTGTCCGCCAGAAACTTGGAATCATATGGAAAAAACTATTCGTGGTAAAAGTTGCTGCTCATCGAGAAACTCATAATGGGTTATCGAAAAGTTATGTTAGATTATTGGTTTCTAAAAGAAAAAAATTGAAACTTCATCAAGAATAAAGGACACCTCTAATTTTCAAAATATAGAATATTTTGTTGCCATCTAATGATATACTCCGATTTTGAATATCAAATGGATTATGATAAAACTGATTTTTTCTATTTTTCATTTACATCCCCCTGGTACGTCATCGTCATCATGCAAACTATTTTGATGAGATATCCACTAATTATTGAAATATTAGCATCATATCATGAATTCATAACAGTGGGTCGTATCCCTAAACCTGGAGGAAATGCTTTTACTCGGATTTCTTGAAAGAGACATATTCACTTTGTTGAGTTATGAGAGAGACAAACCTATAGTATACGCATTTGCAAGTTTTTATGAATACTACCCAATATCTAAGAGATAAATCGCTTTCTATTTCTTATGTTTTTTTTATCAACGTTGTTGCACGATATCTTGATGGTCATGAGATGACAATGGAGTATTCCAAATGAATTTCTCCTTCATTTTGAAAAATACAGGTACTTACTTTATTCCTGACTTTTCGAGAATTTTTTTTTTAAATACAAAACTTGACATAAGTTTTCGATAACTCATTATGAGTATCTCGATGAGCACCAACTTCTATCGCGAGTATTTCTTTTTGTGAAATGAATAATTAAAAAAAAAATCCCATATGGTTCCAATATTTTGGCGGACACTGTATAAAATAAGTTAAATGAAGTAAGTGATGTCTAATAGTTGCAAATAGAGGTATGACTTTTTCTAATATCAATTGCAGAACATAACAACTCGTTCCGAACCCATAGCGGCAAATTTGTTTGACCTGCCATAGGCGGTATCCCTGAGGTATCCCCGAGGCATGGAAGATCAAACCAGTTTGCCACTATGGGTTCGGAACGAGTTGTTATGTTCTGCAATTGATATTAGAAAATTCAACAGAGAGTTCAAAAATATCTTGGAATACGTATTTTCTTTCCGCAAAAAATTATAGTGATTTGTTCAAACAACTGGTAACACGATACCGTTAAATATTTTTTTGAATAGAAGATCCTAGCATTTTATTTCACAAAAACGTTCATCATACTGTTCAAATTCGGGTATCCTGTATAGGTATTGTTTCTCATTGGAGACAGACAGTTATTCGCTCAATGTAGACAGACAGTTATTCACAAATTTTTATTGTCGATTTTTCCTGTACATTAGGAATAAACATTTACTTATTAATAATATTATTGAGTTTCATCGATAACATCAGTTACAAAAATTATAATCACAAGTCACGCTTACACTATTCTGTAGAATCAATGCTTCACCATTGAACATTCGGTAAATTCATTTCAAAGTGACAATCCTTGTACCTGACATTTAATGGTCCAATTTGCATTTATTTTATCATAAACAATATACACCTGCGCCGACGACAGTCGTATTTATTAGTCGTATCATGCTATTACGTTACTACACCATTCCCAGCTGCGAATTTCATATTGATATATAAACACTAAATCCACAAAAAGGTTAAGCAAACATTCCAGATAAAAATATGACGAAATCGTTTAACATATCTATCCATATTAATCCAAACATAATGTTCACACTATACTTGAATACATAAAGATGGCGAAGTAAGCGATACGGGATCTTGAACAAAAGAAGCTTCGCAGTGAGGTGATAATTGAAGGAAGAGACAAAAGTGTGTGAAGTGTGGTGAGAAAGTTTACTGCTCTATCATGGTCAACGCTCCAGTAGAAAAAAGCGGACGAAAGGTTCCGAAAAAGTGTAAGAATGAAGAACTGACAAAGCTCGAGTTGGAGACGATAAAGAAGGTATATACAGTTAGTCAGTATCATGACTTATTTTTAACATTTTCAAGGCTATTCTAATGAATAATAATGTTTTTATAAATATTAGCATGGAAAATAAGGTGAAGTGAAGTTACACTTCGAATTATAATATAAGGAGACCCAAAAATATACTTTTTTTTTTTTGCACAGTATTACTACTAATCTTTTTTCTATAATTTATTTTATAATTCTATGTTTATAGTGCATTTCTTGTAAACAATAATACTAAGTTATAGCTCATTATCTCTCATAGAAAGCTATTTTCGAAAAAATATGTAAAAAACCATTTTCATAAAGATTTTCATGCTCTACAAGTTTATTTCTGTTCATTATATCAAAATTTTCAATCACTTCCAAGTTATTGATAGAAAATCGATTTTTCGAGTTTTTCAGGGAATTTCCCCCAGTTTCTATACGTGCTCACATGCAGGACATATTTTTCTAAAAGTACTCCTCAAGAAGTACCTGTGTGCCAAAAATCATTTCTATTGGATTTAGTGTCAGGTTAAAACCCCAGGATCTTGTACTATAAAATTAAATATTTTTGAAGAGGTTTTTGCAAAAGGACCTTCCCAAAATTCGTCGCCATCTCTTGGACTGGTACTGTTTCACATACAGTGCGGCTTTTAATAGCCCCCCCCCCCACCTATTAACTTTTGAACGGTTTGAACGGGGCTTGTCAACTCAAAATTTTTAAATGGCATGGGGGGTCAAGTGGCACATCGTTTAAAAGAAAATTCAATTCTCTTCACAACCATTTTAATATTTTGTCTTATATTATTATCAATTTCTGTTAAAGATAAGTAGGTATGTTAAACAATATATTTTTTCAATAAATGCGAAAATTTGCAGTCGTTTTCAAGTGGTTCTCACAAAATAAAAACTGGTGCAAATATATGTCAGTCAACAACTACTTTCCCTTACGAATACAACTGTAACTACTTGTTGCCTCTTGTCTACTAAGTGGAAAATGATAATCTCTCGCCCTCAAACGAAGCATTGTACAAATGTCCACCAATCTCAATCAAAATGGTTTTTACTGAAGTTGGTGGATACGAATTTTGTATTAAAAATATTGGATAATTTTCAAATATTTATTGTGAAGAGATATATCAGAAATGTCGAGTACTTTTTTTTCATTTGTTCCAACAAGTTCACTTTCATCGAAAAATGTATGATAAACAAATACAAGTACCTTCCTGAACTACATAATTTTCTATATCAATCAATCAATACTGTGAGAAGATGTAGTGAGAAATTCAATAGATATTTACGATATAAGTGTCGTTAAGACTCATATTACGATATGAAATGGAACGTTTTTCAAACGAGACCTTTAGGCCAAGTTTGACAACCCATCGATGAATTTGCGATACCTACAAATATTGTACTATATTGTTCTTACCATCAATAATTTTAAATATCCACTCAAAAATGGTTAACAATATTCAAGACAGTGATCTTATAGAGGGAGAGCCAGCAAGTTGCCATTTCAAAAGCCCAAATTTGACATTACGTCAATTTCAATAAATCCATCATAAACTCTGATCATGTTTATGTTCCAGAGTCGCAATGGAGTAATAGTGTCGTAATGAACCTTCTTGCTTCTGTTCTAGTGTCGTAATGGGATAACAATGTCGTAATGAACCTCATTATGAAACTCATATCAGTATCATTATGATTGACATTACATATTGATGGTGGGTAATAGATATTTACGATATAAGTATCGTAAATATTCATATTACGATATGAGATGGAACATTTTTCAAACGAGGCCGAGTTTGATAACCCATCGATTATCGTAATATGAAGAACCTATGTGTTTATGTATCCAAATATTTCTCACCGAGAAATTGGGTTTGTGAATAAGTATTTGGTAGGGACTGAAATTTGGGCAAACTATAACTGGTGGGGAATGAACTGGAGTTTCATCTCAATATCAAGCTACTATTTTTTGACAACTTGACGCGTATATCAGTCACCAAATAATCATCTTCTGAAGGAAAAATTAAGGTAAGGTTTCAAATATAGCAGTGCGTTTAACTCGAGGTTTAACTAGTGAGCTTTCGTTCAACAGTGTCACCTATTTGGGTCTCATCCTTGAGAGATTCAATCAACTTGAGAGCGCATATATATTCAAAATACTTTTTTTATCGGAAAATGTTTCTTCAATGTGAGATAGCCTTTTAGCTAACAATGTCGCTGCGCAAAGTTCTAAACGCGGAAGGGTTATTTTTGACATAGGGGTTACTTTCGATTGTGAACACAACAATGTCATATTAGCATTGCCAGATGTATCAGTTGTTCTAGCATAAACAACGACTGCATAACCCAAATAACTTGCATCTGCAAATCCAACTAACGATAGGGTGGTTTCGAAAACAAACAAGTTCCCATAGCTGCCTAATCAATATTTTAATCAAAAGTGTTATAGGAGACATGAAACTTAACGGGTCGAATGTTTTAGCTACAACTGACAACATATTTCGCTTCGTACATGGAGAAAAAATTAAATTAATTTTAAAACTAAATTTGTCATTATTCATCTTTCATTTCAATCTAAGAACCTTCAAACTATTATTTTCAAACTCAGCAGTTTGATTCATTTTGAAATCTTCCTGAATACACGATAATAATTCTGATGAATTTGACATCCATTTGAACATTTTGAATCCAGCAGCGTTAAATAGTTTAACTAAATTTGTTTGAACGCTAACAGCATTTTTTACATTTGGCAGACTACTCACAAAATCGTCGATATACATATCGCGCATTGCATAATGAGCAGCTTCGGGATAATTTTAAGATTCATCTTGACATATTTGTATAACAACGCGTAAACTCAGAAAGGGACATGATTTCACACCAAAACTAAAAGTGTTCAATTGATAAATGGATATCGGTTCAGAGGTATCAAATCTCCATGAACATTTGCTCTAAATCTGATACCACTGCAACAGGAAAAAGTCGAAAATTCAATAAAATATTTATTTGATTATTTTGTAATTTCGAAACCGTGTACAAAATGTCGTTCAAAGATAGCCCACGATCTGTTTTCATACTAGCGTCAAACACTATGCGACAAGAAGTTCATACACTCTCTCTTTAAAAATGCAGTGATGTGGAATATAATACGAGGGGAGATCTAAACTTGGAATTTCATTCAATGTTCTAAGTAATCTTCAAAAATATCGATGTACATATTTCTCTAATGAAAATAATCTTGATTTTGCTAAATCAAAAGAATTTCCAAGTTCCACTGGATATGTATCTTCGACTATTATCTCGAGAAACGGTATTTACAAATATATTCTCACAAATATCTTCATCACTACTTACAGTAGGTGGAGAAACATTCTCAAGTTCAAACATTTTTTCAACTAAAGATTCTAAATTGAGAAACTCACAAAAGGGTTGGTGATTCGAGGTTCTATTTATAGGAGCTTCACCAATAATTACATAGGTATCCAAAAATGGTTTCAATGGCTGTGGGAATGCCTGATAATCCGACAATACGGTTTTCTAACATAATTTTAGACAATAGGGCAGCCCCTAAAATATCATCGATTTTTCCATGGGAATGAAAAGTGGGATCAGCTAATGGAATATATTTCAAATGTTCTAAAGGCATTATATCTATTGAGACATCAGGTAAGGTACTTGCTATTTTGTCAATTATCGATACTTCAATTGAGAATTTTTTACCAGGGTAATATTCGAAATAATTGTTAAATTTGTTTTTCCCTTTACTGGATTCATCGCGCCGCCTATGCCTATGATATTAGAAGAAAATTTGAAATAGGGAAGGCCCAATTCTTTACTACACTTTATGGTTAGTAAATTCGACATCGACCCACTGTCAATCAAAAAACGAACTTGGTGATCTTTATTCCACTTATCTGTGTCCTTAACAATAACTGTACTCAATAATACAACTCTACTCTCAGGTTTCAGCTCCAGATTGGTTTTAGCACAAAATGATTGAACATTTTTTGCGGAAATTGTATTACCACTAGAAGGTATAACTGGTTCACTTAAAGGTTGAATAGAGAATTGGCTATTAGTTCTTGCATCATCATTTCTAAGTAATAGAGTATGATGTCGACCTCTACAAATAGCACAACTTAATTTCGAAATACACGAACTCACTTTATGTTTCGCCGAAAAACAGTTGAGACACAAGTTTCTTTCTTTTACCAATTTAAATTCAATTACAAGCGAACATTCCTGAAAGAATTTACAGTCTTTCAGTAAATGTTGGCCCTTATTGTTAGCGCAACAATTTGAATAAGTGTGGTTCATGGCATTCGAACTACGATAATTCTCACTTGTATGAAATGATTTAGTATTTTTCTGGAAACAGGCGATTTTGTTGTAGAAACATTGAACTTAGGTTTTTTGCTTTTCACCGTAACAATGTTGCTTTGCTGACGTAAAAATTTTACCAAATCTGCATATGTAGGTAACTCGCTACTGTTTCTAACAAGCTCAAACGAATCTCTTTCGTTCCATGGAAGGTTTCAGTCTGTTTATGTTTAAAATCTATTACTGTTCTATGCGGGATTGTACCTAACTTCACTTGTTAACCTAAAATAAATTTTCTTTTTCCATGCAGAATTTAAAATACTGGTATTAGGTCCGTTTTTGAAATATTATTATAATTGTTGGTTCTGACTGAATTTAAATTACTCAATTTACTGACTCGATGGACTTTTTTGTGTCTTCTCCACCAAAATTAATCCCTTCGAACCATTCTCTGGAGTACTTCAAATTTTGCTGAATTTGGTAAGGACATCAGATTTATAACTTCCGCAGTATTTCGGTTTTTGCCAAGAGGGTACTTTCCGAAAATATCATCAAGTATTTGTTTTTTTTTTTTGGTCTTGCTAAAGATTAACGAGTTCTTACCTTTTGGCGATACCTATCACAATCCAAGGACAATAAATAGATCTCGAAAGGAGGTCGTCCGTAATTACCATCCAAACCTACGCGCTTTACTGTTCAAGTTATCCTCTTGGATAATAACAACCATCATTGGCTTATTCAATAGAGTGACAAGAATTAGCTAATTATTTTCTTCTGTGGTATTTTCCCTTCCCTTTCTTCTTTTCCTTGCTTATGTTAATTTATCCAAATATTTCAATAGAAATTATTGAGGTTGATAAGGCAACTTATTAATTTACGAAGGGTAATCTCAAAGTCAAACAAATGATATTATGTGAACGGTCATAAATTACTTGGTTTGATATTCTTCATACAAAAATATATTTTTTTAATTATTATTCTATATGCCACACCTAGATGAGCTCCATGTAGCACCATCGTTAAAGTTTTCAGTTGACTTCCTTGCTGGAACTAAAATGCTTTTGATTAATTAACACTGAAAAACTTTAGACATTAGTTTCCTTCCTGACGTAACAACTACCTTGAGAGTCATTTATGTGTACCATTAACGTGCATTGAACAAAGTTGAAGTCTGCACTGAACAATTCCAAAACAATTGAATTAGAGCTGAAATTATTTCGACTGAGTTATCTGATATGGCATCAATTGCATGAATTAATAATGCATCACTGTTCGATTACAGCATTACAATGTTAATCAGTTCTAAACTTTGAAAGTCACTTACTAGTTTCAGATAAACGGTTTTTTGCCAAACTGTAGGTAGTTACTTTTTCACGAACTGAAATTCCACAATATATCAAAATACATAATTATGCATAAATTACAGTTTATCACTTGAAAGTATCCGCAAGAACTGCTATTAAAATACATGATGTGTTACTGAGTAAGTTGTTTTTAATTGTTTCATTTATTATGTGAGGGTAATATCATTAGAATTGAAAATTAGCAGCAATCATATGAGATATGATTATGTGCATATATTTTGCGAATGTTAGCCAAAGTCAATTCTAAGAAAATATGTGATCTGACACTCTATGTAATGGTCTACACTTGCCATTATTTACGAGACACCTCTTTGCGATGTTCAAAACTATTCGAAAGCAATAACCTACTTGCCGATACTTGAAGGTATCTTTTGAATTCAGATTGGATCTAATATGTCATCAGTACTTTGGAGTCGCTCTCCCAAATTTTACAAACAGATCACTGGTTGGAAAAATCACATATTCCTGCTGTTTTTACTAGGAGATTCGTGGTTATTGTGACAACTATTTCGATAAAACGTTTGAAACGCCATCAGTTTTGAGCCGTGATTCACGAAACGAATAACAATCTGTACCATTCACACCATCTGTAATACTTTGCGATGTTTGTTATTTGATTTCCGACCAAAAATATTTCTATGCTATCTAGAATGTAACCAGCAAGAAGTGAAGACTGATTTCCTCAACAAGCTTAAAACTATAGGCTCCCACACACGAAGCGATATTTTGCGCGACGTGGTATGTGACAGACAGTGTCTGTCTAATTTGGCACATTGGGAACGCACGTTAGTGCTGAACGACGGATCTGGTCGGTGACATATGTCATCGGTGAAGGATCAGGTCGCTACATGTCAAATTTTGTACTTGCAACTAACGAAAGGTGCCAGTCGTTGAGCGCGTCTGTTTGATGTTGGTTTGAATTTTGGGGTGCAATGGAGTGGACAAAAGACATTGTAACAGAGTTTATAGAATTATATAGGGAACGGCCATGTTTGTGGAAAATTAAAGACCCAGATTATATAAATAAGAATTTAAAAAGAGAAGCATATGAAGATTTGATACAATTTTTAAAAAGCAAAAATTGGACCTCTCATTCTTAAGTAATTCTTTAAATCATCTTGTTCGGTTTGTCTCAATTCCCGTACTAAAGACATATGACCATATGTTCCTCGTTCTGAAAGCCATTTCTTGACCCATTTCGTTCTTTTCTTTCTTCTATTGTCCTTTTGACAGATTTTTAAAATACATAAACCCATGAGAGCAACTTTTTTGTCCATTTTGTAAACATATATTACACCGACTGACGAGGTATTTTAGACCAGCTCAAAATACGGAGTCGCACTACCCAGCATGTCGAACTTTCAAATATCTACCAACTAATTTGAGGGCAGCGTAGGTGCAGGAACCGATCCTTTGACAACTCGCGGACTAAGTATGGTCGTGTGTAGACACGACAAATCATATCGCTCACAGACCAAGTCGGCGGTCCTGGTATATCAGATCTGGTCGGTCGACACCGTCGGCCGACTAGATCGTTTCGTCTATGGGCAGCTTATGAGATGATTTTCGGAAATTTTGGAAGGAGGCAGAAACGGGCAGGCGATCAGCAGAACAAAGGAGCCCAAAGTGCCCCTTATGGCGAATGATGATGAACGATGATGAATGATGACGAATGATGATGAATGATGATGAACAATGATGAATTATGATGATGAATTATAAATTATAAACGATGAACGATGAACGAAGAACGACGAACGACGAACGACGAACGACGAACGACGAACGACGAACGACGAACGACGAACGACGAACGACGAACGACGAACGACGAACGACGAACGACGAACGACGAACGACGAACGACGAACGACGAACGACGAACGACGAACGACGAACGACGAACGACGAACGACGAACGACGAACGACGAACGACGAACGACGAACGACGAACGACGAACGACGAACGACGAACGACGAACGACGAGTCATATTCGAACATTTCTCTGGTGTATATTCATGGCATTTTTCACATGTTTTTCTGACCTTGGGCGAGTTTCACAAGACAAGTTCAACAACTGTTCAAGTGAACCGAGTTTGGTTGCTGAGGAACTAGAAATTTCATTGGCTAATCCTAGCAGCTGAACTCGTTTCACTTGAAACGTTGTTGAACTTGTCCTACACAATTGGCCCCGTGAATTCAGTAATATTCAAACATTTATTTGGTGTATTTCCATGGTTTAATTTCTTACATTTTCTCTCACCTAGGGCGAGTTGTACAAGACAAGTTCAACAACTGTTCAAGTGAACCGAGTTCGGTTGCTGAGGGATTAGAAATTCGATTAGCTAATCCCTAGCAGCTGAACTTTGTTCACTTGAACCGTTGTTGAACTTGTCCTGTAGAGTTGGCCCAGTGAATTTAGTGATATTCGAACATTTCTTTGGTGTATATTAATGGTTTGATTTTTTACATTTTTTCTGGTCTAGGGCGAGTTGTACAAAACAAGTTCAACAACTGTTCAAGTGAACCGAGTTTGGTTGCTGAGGAACTAGAAATTTCATTGGCTAATCCTAGCAACTGAACTCGTTTCACTTGAAACATTGTTGAACTTGTCCTACACAATTGGCCCAGTGAATTTAGTAATATTCAAACGTTTATTTCGTGTATCTTCATGGTTTAATTTCTTACATTTTCTCTGACAAAGGGCGAGTTGTACAAGACAAGTTCAACAACTGTTCAAGTGAACCGAGTTTGGTTGCTGAGGAACTAGAAATTTTATTGGCTAATCCTAGAAGCTGAACTCGTTTCACTTGAAACGTTGTTGAACTTGTCCCACACGATTGGCCCAGTGAATTCAGTAATATTCAAATATTCATTTGGTGTATCTTCATGGTTTAATTTCTTACATTTTCTCTGACCTAGGGCGAGTTGTACAAGACAAGTTCAACAACTGTTCAAGTGAACCGAGTTCGGTTGCTGAGGAACTAGAAATTCGATTGGGTAATCCCTAGCAGCTGAACTTTGTTCACTTGAATCACTGTTGAACTTGTCCTGTACAATTGGCCCAGTGAATTTAGTAATATTCAAACATTTCTTTGGTGTATATTCATGTACATATTTTATACCTTTTTATATACATATTCTTTTATACCATACCTATTTTTACAATTTTTCAATATTAGCTTTTGCATATTTCTTCTTTGTTGTTTATTCATGGTTTAATTTTTTACATTTTTTCTGACCTAGGGCTAGTTGTACAAGACAAGTTAAACAGCTGTTCAAGTGAACCTAGTTCGGTTGCTAATCCCTTGCAGCTGAACTCGGTCCACTTGAGCCGTTATTGAACTTGTCCTGTACAATTGGCACAGTGAGTTCAGTAATATTCAAACATTTCTTTGGTGTATATTCATGTACATATTTTTATATTTTTTTATATAATCTTTTATACCATACCTATTTATACAATTTTTCATTATTAGCTTTTGCATATTTCAAAAATAAAACAAAACTCTATTGCCACGTTCATTACTGAAATATGTTTTAGATAATCACAGTGTGAATTAATGAGGATCAATTTATGCACCATTGCCATAATCGTATTCCAAATCACAGTCACTATACCAATCGTAATCATAAGAACTGAAATGTACAGTAAAATTTGATTTTATGATTAAGACAGTGACTGTGATTAGGACTATGAATATGGCAATGGTGCATAAATTGGTCCAATATGTTTAAAAAATATAAACTTACCAGAATTATAAGTTATCCTATCAATAGTCATAAAAAACTTCTCACATTCCACATAAAAAACACTATTATTGATTAAAACAACACTCAATTCAATTGCTTCTAAATAACTTGTGGACACTTGTATGCAGAAATTTGCAAATATTTTGTATAGACTCCCTTTCTGAATACGAGTGAATTTTTGTAGATCTTTAACCAAAAGACACTGTTTGCTACATAACTACACAAAACTTCGAAACTATTAACTTGAAAAAAACGAATTTTTTGATTTTCATACAAACAAAATATAAGTCTGAAAACCACAGAGCGGATGGCTCCATTCTTCTTCTTTATAATTTTAGTTCGGTTTGACAGTCTGTAAAATTCGTAGTACGGAAAATACAGACATATAGCACAGAAAGCGACATCTAGAATCATTTGGTTGAACTGATATATAGTATATCAGTTTTATAGCAGTACTGTATTGAGTTTATTTTTTTATTCTGTAACAATTGAATAACTAGAGAAGAAAATAATTTTAATTGATTCGAAAAATAATAATAAATTTGGAAAGAAAAATTTCGGGGTACAGCAAAAATTATGTCTGTTTATAATTTTGATACTAATAATAATAATAATAATAATAAAAATAATAATAATACTCCCTCATAAACACTCGTATAGGGTACCCAAAGGCAGAGCCTGTGCGGGTAGAGGACGGCTATTATTATTATTTGCCGTGGCACTCCGGGGCGACTTACTAATATTTGGTGGCGTATTCACTTTTTAGCTGAACAAGGACTGTGGTTAACTATCGATTCCGATATTGAGTACTTGGGAAAAATTTCTCGTACATGCATTGGGCTCGAACCGACTACCGCTATACTGAAGCTTCGAACGGCCTGCGCCTTAGACCTCCAAGCTACCGGCCACCCATACCCATACTGGAGTGAATAATCAAGTAATTCAGATAATATGAATTAAAAAATTTATTCAGGAAATTTAAAATAACAATTATTACACACCAGGCAGAATATTATTGGACACACTGCACCTAATGGTCTTCCACAGTCATGGCAAGAGACACACTGCGTTCATGCACACTATCCACTGTTCCAGAGTAGTGGTTTAAAATTTGCTGGCATTCTACGTTCGAATTCGCCTCTGCCTCAAAGTCGTAGAAACACACAATGCACATTTTTCTGTCTTTTTCCAAGATGGTGGTAAAGTAGTATTCTGTAATACACATACTTTGGTGTACACTTGTTTTCACGAATGCCATACTTCCAAAAATATGGATACCTTCCATTTTATCATCGACTTCTTCTGTGTCACAAATAATTTCATCTCAGTCGGATTCAAAACCTAAGTCAACTTCGTCAACTTCCATGGTTGATAGATCAATCATACGAAAAAGCAATATCCTCAGATTCATACAAAAGTGTGGAAATTCCGTTTGGGGTATTAAGTAACCCTGCGTCGACAAATATCGATGACCTGCTTACTCGGAACTTCTACATCTAGATACTCACATTACTGATGACTCGGTGTCTTTCAAGGTTGATGAGTACACGTGTGAATGAGTTGTTTCCTGGAATTCGCTGTTGATGTTTCCTTTTGCGAAGTTAGTTCAAAGAAATCT
Source organism: Chrysolina haemoptera (assembly GCA_958298965.1). Classification (NCBI taxonomy): domain Eukaryota; kingdom Metazoa; phylum Arthropoda; class Insecta; order Coleoptera; family Chrysomelidae; genus Chrysolina; species Chrysolina haemoptera. The sequence goes on from OY282594.1 coordinate 20,274,539, forward strand.
GTGATAGGTTCAATGGCTTCTCTCAAGGTTAGGGAGTCAGCAGTATATGTTTTCAAGTGCAATATGCTGATCAAGTATTCCCCACTCATATTGAATATAGATATGCTGATTATGTATTCCCCTTTCCACTAATAAGTAAAAGTATGTCAACATATTCCAGAAATATTTCAGTAAGTGAAAGACGTTTGTGTTGTGTGTGTAGAAGAAAAGTTATTCGCTTTTTACCAAGTAATTATTGGTCCAGCCAACCAAAACTCAGATTCGGATTTTGTTCATTCTATTTGAATACCAGGCCGCTAATAATTTATACCAGATTTATAGACGCCCCTCGAGGAATACTGAACTCGCCAGTAAGGGATTTGTTGAAGCATGGAGAACTGGAATGAGGACAGCTATATCACCAACTATGTACCTGACTTATTGAGCAGGGATATCGTCAGGTGCCCACCCATTGGTGCAATTAGGATGGAGGAAAGCAGATTCACAAGGGAGGAGAGGCTCCGTCACAGCAGGCTGGAGACGGAAAGAAACCAACAAGTTGGGGACGCCAATGAGGTGGAAAGCTGGAATGAGGACAACTACACCAGCTACATCTTACTTGAACAGGGATATCGTCAGGTGCCCACCCATTGGCGCAAGTAGGACGGAGAAGAGAAGGTTCAGAAGGCAGGAAAGGCTCCGTCATTGTCAACTAAAGCAAAAAAGGGATTAGTCAGATGCCCATCCAAGAACATAGAACTCACAGAAGAGCAGGTTATGAATGGGATCCGACACGGAGAGGGATTAATTATATACCTATAGACTAATAAAGAAATAATTTTCGGATATTTATTATTTCTTTTCCCCTTCCATCCTGCCTTTTTCATTTATCACTATAATGAATGGATTTTCAACTTTAGTTCATGTGAACCATTAAACATGTTCATAAATATAATAATTTTATAAGCTATTTGGCATGGTGCTCTACTCATACACCAACCGAATGATGTTGGAGAAATTTCCATTTGCTTTGATAGTAATGGTACGTGGAATGAAACTTGGCCATCTAAGTGGGTGAAAAGGGTGAAAATGATACCGCTTGAAATTAATAATGTACGAACCGTCAAAACTTAGTACAAAGTATAAGTTATTAATAAGACAGCATAATTCCACGGAACAAACAGACATAATCGAGCCATATCCCTCCCCACCATTAGCTAATATAAAAGATGATTCAGAGTCCATAACAGTTCACTGTTGCATAGTTGATCTTATAACCAAACATGAGAAGCACCTCAAACCCTTATGCGAGTTCACTGAAGAAGAACTGCGGCAATTTCCTCTACATTATTCAATTCGAAAAGCTAGGCCTTGGGAACTTTTTTCAGCATGGTACAAACTACCAGATGAGTATAGGGACAAGTTTGAATTACAGGTTCAGCTACCTTGCTTCATTCATTATAATCGACCTGAGTGGGAGGAACATGTAGATGGTCCACCACCCCCACAATCAAGATGTTATTTATGCTTAAGTAGTTTGAAGTGATATGTATTTAGGGTATATGAATAAAAAACATTTTTAATATTTTTGTTTTATTCACCAATTACATATCCAAAATTTATTCATCTATTAAATTTTCTGACATTAATAGTAGAACATCTAACACTGCGTTTTCATCTTTAGGACTTAACTTAGCTAATGTTTGAACATTATTAGGTGAAACAAATCTTTTGTCATCACTAGATGATGACGCAATTTTGTTTCTCAGCTCCGTGTAAATGGTGTGTAAATAAGAAGTAAAAATATACATTTTTCTTAAGATAGAGCCACCTCTTTCAACAATTCGAATGTAATCTGAAATATGGAGTGCATTCTCTATTACATTTTTAGAAAGTATTTTAGCTTTTTTCATTACTTTTGTTGTCTTAACACAGTATGCCTTCGCATCTGTACCATAAAAACAACACTCTATCGGTGATCCATAGAATTCTTCTTTCATTTTGCCGACAACTGATACTTTTTTGGGAATTTTGTGCACATTATCGATTGTAAAATTTGATGTGTCGAATAATTCTATTTTTTGCCTAATATCATTGTATACATTTTCTGTAAATATCTCCAAAATTATTGAGTCGGTATCTGTGTAGCAGAGGTTTGCTTCGTCACAATATTTTGTTTTGATATAGCCATAATGAAAATCATAAATGGTAGTTTTTGAAATATCCAAAATTGAAAACCCTACATAAAGTGGCTTGTCATACGTTACTGTTGACTTTTCCATTTGGATGGCTACTAAGTTCTCATTAAATACTTAACATGATTTAAAATGAGGTTTTGATATGAATCCCTCAGCTCCCACAGACCCTGGCATATTTTCCCAGTGATTACATAGTTTAATGTCTTGTCTCTTCTCCACGTTTCCCATGGTTTTTCCAAAAATTGAGTTTATGATGATATTAAAGAGGTCACGTTCAAATTCATTCCTGTCAGAATTCCTGAGATTCGTATTCAAATCAATATATTGCTTCAAACATGCTGACAGTGTGAACTCCAAAACTCTATGAATCTCATCAATTTCAAACACCGTTTCAATTTTCATAGTGCATAATATATCTTTCCTTGCTCATCAAATTAGGAGTCAACTTGGAATTACTTGCTTCGTGGAGGCTTGATATTCTCTGGGCAGAAAGGAAGGTCATTTTAATCATCATGTGAGTGTGGTGGATATTTCAAATCAACTTCCAATACATATCCTATATATCCTATATATTGATACCGCTCAAGCCATCTGAAATCTCGCGTTGAAAGGTATTCACTCATAGCAGCTCCATATAAATTGGTTGTATCGAGATACAAAATGCAGGTGTTTCCTAATTATGGTTCCTAACTGCAGGAGGTGATTTGTTAGGTCATTTTAAGAAAAAAAGTTCCTCTGAGCATATGTCCGGAGTTGTTTCGTTTCTGAGATACAGGGCGTTGAAATTAAAGAAAAAAAAAAGGAATTATAAAATATAAGTATCCTAGAACCGATTTGGTTGAAATTTGGTACATTTATTTAAACTAGTAAGGCGCTCATTTAGCCCTAACTGGATTGAGATTATTATGGCCAGTGGCGTCTCAGTGGGCACCACAGCCAACAATATTGTAAAAAAAGTACGCCACTGACTTTTTTTCGTATATTTCCATTTTGGTAGATTGAACAACACAAAATACAACTTTTTGGTCTCTTGTATTTTCATCATATCTAGCTTAGTTTTCGAGAAAAAACAAAAACATGAAATAAAGACCAAAAATAAAAATATTAACAATTGCGATATTACAGTAAATGAGCAAAATGTCCACCTTCTGATAAAATTCACGACCGCATTCGATTTGCCATTTGTTTGACACGTTCAAAAATTCCTGGAGTAGTCCTTACTACATTGCAATTGTCAATTATTTGGTTCCTCAAGTCATTCATATCTGGTAGAGAAGTTTCATAAACAAGAGCCTTCAGATGATCCCATAAATAGAAATCTAGAGGATTCATATCAGGACTGCGAGCTGGCCAATTTTGAGGTCCTGCATATCCAATCCAGCGATTGGGGTAGGTGATGTCGAGATGCTGACGAGCAAGAACACTAAAATGAGCTGGAGCCCCGTCGTGCATAAACCACATGTTGCCTCTTACAAGTATTGCAAAAAGTCCGTGTAGGATTCACCTGTTAAGGTGCACGCGCACTTAGAAGATGCGTCGCGAACGGAAGCGACGCGAAGAAAAGTGTGGATTATTGGCCCAAGAAATTCAATAATAATAATAATAATAATAATAATAATAATAATACTCCCTCATAAACACTCGTAGAGTGTACCCAAAGGCAGAGCCTGTGCGGGTAGAGGACGGCTATTATTATTATTTGCCGTGGCACTCCGGGGCGACTTACTAATATTTGGTGGCGTATTCACTTTTTAGCTGAACAAGGACTGTGGTTAACTATCGATTCCGATATTGAGTACTTGGGAAAAATTTCTCGTACATGCATTGGGCTCGAACCGACTACCGCTTACATTAAGTTATATGATAGCCCGCGCACTACGGCTGCGCGAAGTGAAGAGGCGCGTCCGCCGACGCACGAATTCTCCTTGGACCAACTAGGAGTCGTTATTCTTGACGCTTCACCTCAATGCGCGGTGACAGGTGGCAAGAAAATTCAAATATTTGTTGATTCTTGTCTCATATTTTAGTTTTCAGCAGTATTTGGTAGGAAGTGGTGTTAAAGTTGGTGGCAAATTTTGTTCCTTTGCAGTATCTAGCCGCGATACAGAGACATTGAGCACAAAGCTCAAAAAACGTTTCCTATGACATACGGAAATATTTGAAAAATTCCTTTTTATTTTGGAATGGTTGCTAATTGACAACTCTAAATTTTACTGCTATGACAATAATGTTGTCAAAGCGATCTTACCTGTATTTAAGGGCCATTATTCATTATCGTATGCAGGTACGATTATATCTATTAAATTATAACGAATGGTGAACAAATAATCCAAAACAAAAATTAAAACCCTACTATCAATGTCAGTAGGTCTCCATGATATGCAATAGAGTGGCTCTAATTTTTTTTCTCGAAAACGAAGCTGGATATGAAGGAAGTTCAAGAACCAAAAAGTTGTACTTTCAGTTGTTAAATCTTAAAACAATAAAAATTTACCAAAAAAAGTCACGGCGTACTTTTTTACAATATTGTTGGCTGTGGTGCCCACTGAGACGCCACTAGCCCCAATAATCTCAATCTAAATAGGGCTAAATAAGCGCCTTATTAGTTCAAATAGAAGTACCAAATTTCAATCAGATCGGTTCCAGGATATTCATGATATTTTATAATTACCGTTTTTTTCCTTTAATTTCAACGCCCTGTATCTCAGAAACGAAGCAACTCCGGACATATGTTAATGAAGACTTTTCTTCCCGAAATGACCTAACAAACAGCAAGGAAATGAGTTAGGTGTGGAGGCATCATAAGATGATATGAATGGGTTATTAGCTATAGCCTTTCTTTTACTGCACTGACTTACTCCGCCACGAATCACTTTTTTGAAAAAGTGAACCATATTTATATCACTTAGGAGCTCTAATTCTACTTTGGTTAAACGCAACATTGCGTCCCAATTGAGCGAAGGAGCGAATTTCTGCCATACTTCACAAGCTCGTTTATACGTTTCTTCAGAAATTTCTTTGCTACTCAGAATATCGAAGAATTCAGATTGAGTTGGTAATGTGGGTTGATTCAATTTTTCATATGAGTCAACATATGAATATGGAAAAACACCTTTGCGTCTTATCATATTGAATTTCCTATGGTCTGGAAAATATTTCCTCACCTCCCGACATTGAGACGGTTCCAGTGTTTTACTCAGATCATCCAGAGATTTGGATAAGAAGCGGAAAGAGTCAAACAAACCTCAAAGAGATGCATTTGTTATGAAAATTATACTTCAAATATAAAGCGAATGAATATGGCTTGTGTTCGTATGCTTTCAATGTGAATGAGTGCTTATCAGATGGCTCACTGTGATGAATAGGTTTCAGCAAGCTCTAAAAATCAGCATAGATCACAAAAGGAACTGAGAGAAGCTTCTCGAAATTAATGAATTTCAAAATATTCCCAGGTAAAGTTTCACCATACTTGTTGATAATCATATCTGTTTTTCGAAGTATCACACACAGATGATTACAGTCATAATGTTGATGAGCCGTCAGTTTTACACTATCGAAAAAAAATTGAAGATAACCATCACAAATGTGCACACGACCATGATGCTTCAATTTTTGCCGTGTTACCAACTTCGACAATGAGGCAGTAGTGATTATTCCCATTCGACTCAATAATCAGCAGAAGATTCACATGTGTTGCAGATCGGTTTGTTGTGGAATGTAAGGGCCCCACGATGTTGGTAACCATTTTTCCATCCCTACATTTTGTCTCTACACCAAATACATTGATGGATATATTATTCATTCTTTCAAATTTGGAAATATCCTTCAATTTCCTTGCCTTGCCTTGGAAACTGAGTAATGTAGTAAAATGAGGGTATGAAGATGAACTCGAAGGATCACCATTCGAAGGAAAAATCGCTGTCATAGTGGACCAAGCGAAGGAAGCATTATCCAAGTTCTTCACATTCAAAATTGCTTGGTTTTTATTAATTGTTTTGGACAACTTAACATATGAGGATGCTGATAGAGTATTGTATTTGTTTATGTTGACATCCAGATACCAAATTTTCTGTAATGACCAGTCTGAGTCTCTTTCCTGGAAGTCTTTGAAATCATCTCATTACAATCCAAGTCACTGGAACAAGTTATAATTTTGTTTTTTGTGTTGAATGATTTCATGTCACTCAATTCTTTCTCAGGTATGATAAAATGTCCAAATAGTTCAAAATTTATTTTCAAGCTGTTGTATTCCTGTATTTATTCAGAGATGATTTTTAGAACTTTCGGTTCAACATCTTCCATGAAGTTGGAGTAATCAACATGTATTGCACTACTTTTGAATCGATAACATGCTATCCTATTCTTGAATGCGTGCTTAAGTTGCTCTTTATCGTCTTCGACATTCGACAAAATATTCGCATCTAACCTTTTTCTTGAATTTGGAACACTTGTAGATGAATCACCCAATTTAATTCTTTTAGCAGGTATACCGCTAACATCATTGAGAAGACAGTTATTTCGTATATGTCGGTTTTGGTTACCTTTTGATGAAAAATCGTTTCCACATTTGTTATACTTCATGATTCATTCAGCTCAGTGGTAATATCACTAACCATAATCGCTATAACAACTGCAATTAAATAGATAAATCTCTCCATATAAGCCTGCGCATTGCTGATGTTTGTATGGCGGTGAGTGACCTTTTGGGAAACAGCTGCTATCTAGACAACCGGATGCTACAGAGTGAGTTATCATTTTGATGAATTACAGGTGTTGACTTCTATGTGAAAACATCTGGCGCATGATTTCGACTTAAATTAATATAATGAAAGTGCATAATAAAATATATTTCTTTGGAGAATATTTATTCAGATGTACACATTTGATATGGAAAATTAACATTTGAAAGTGCACATATACAATTATCTTTATTATGAGAAAACAACTTGCTTCAGAGGCTCGTAAACCGGGTGGCTCTTCAAAGTCTATGGCTGGTTGATGGGTGATTTTTTTGATATATTCAGCTTTCTCCTGTCCTTCAACATAAATAGTGTCAACTCCCTCAGTGAGCTTCTCAATTAAAGTTCCGAATTGATGCAATGGTGTGAACCCATAATTTTAATTTATACAGTGGTGATTATGCATCAACCAAGTGGCTTGACTGTGGAATTTTGGTGGGAACATGTTTAATGGAAATGGAGGTTTGAACACGTAGTGAGAAACCCTACTTCCATCGAACGCGGCCAATTCCTTGGTTACAAATGTATTGTTCTCGATCTTGAAACCTTGTACATTTATCACCAATATCATATTTTCAAATTGATGAATTTTCTTATCAATAATCGCTTCGAATTTTATGACTGAATCAATTAGTTGAGTGATTTTAGGTTCTTATGGTGCTGCTTCAATCTTCTTCGATACTCTGATATCATCTTCGAACTGATGTTTTAACATGAAAATCTTTATATATAACAACAAGTTGAACATGCGCATTAAAATTGCTTAATAATTTTCGTCAATGGATTATATGAAAATTCTTTCTCGTCTAGAATAAGGCAATAAGCTGTTACATTCTTGGGTGTAACTTCAGCAGTCTCGAACTCAATTCTGAGTACTATGGAACTGGTCTGAATCGCTTCTTTTTAACGAGAGCAGTCGATGTGGACCAGCGGTGCCTTCACTTTAAATTCATTGGGATTGAAAATAGGTTGATTTGATTTAAGATGATAGTAGCTCTCTTGGAAGTTGGCATACATTTCATAGAGTTTTGCAAACTTGTTATTTTTGAAATCAAAATTCAAGTCATTGTAGGGAAATCGTTCGAGATTCAGAAATACCCTTAAATAACTCAGATTACAATGGTTGAATGTACTCATATCGGTGGTGAGCTTTTCTTTTTTAGCATGTTGAAATGCAATAATAACATGTCGAGGAGTTTCAACCTTCGTAGTTGTTTTCACTGCCAAAGTGTGTCTTGTTGTTTCATTTAAAGAAGGATATTCGATCAATTCCCACCTTCTGAATTTCAAAGGTAGTTCAACATTGCTATTTATGATTTTATTCAATCCAAGTTGTTCCTGAATACTCGGTGTGACATGAGGCACCAACTCAGCTTGCTTATGCCTACTTTAGGTTTTTCAGAATCATCTATACTAATCACAGCATCCAAATCACGACTTTCACGAATCAAAACTAGTTCTTGTCTCATATTTGTCACTATTTTTCAAAAGTCTTCAAAAAAGCCAGCCCATAACTTCAGAGGAATACATACGTTGAAATTCCCTTCGTCATCAACTAATATTTTATCAGTCGCATCAAGTTTAGGAAACCAACCAGCATTTTGCATTGAAATACTTTCATTTTCATCCATAGATAAATGATTTTTTGTCGTTGATACTAGTCCAATGTTTCTGACAGAGTCTACCACCACACCATTCAACTCATATCGTAGCTCACGGAATAAGATATTGCGTTGTTGACGAATATCATTTTTGTTATTGGATCCCCTTCTAGCCTTGTGAGCTACCCCTCTATGTATATGTATGAGTTACAAGGTAATGTATAATCATCAAAGTCCTGAATTAAATTCTTATTTCATCATTATATTTGATTTCATTGGTAATATACGGCTGATGTATGAAACTGATAATCTTCGATTGTGTTGTCAATGAAAGGCTCACTCGTGACTTGTAGAGTTCTAATCCCAAATTCAAGTAATGTTTGTTTTCTGGTGTTAGTAATTCGGCAGATGCTTCCAAACTGTCTTTCAAAGCTCGCTTCGCCTTCTTTTTATAGGGTTTTTGGAATGCTGAGTTATCAAATCTCCACACCATCATTCAGAAAGTCAGGTGCAATCTAACAGTAACTTCCTCGTTTCGAAAATCAATTAAATCGAAATTTTTATCCACAACTCTCGCAGTGGTGTTGTTGATTGTCTTGATAGTGACGGGAAAATACAAAATGTTCAATGGAGTTTCAACTATTTTATACACTCTTTTCATCCTTCTCCTAAATCAGAATCCAGATTGATAATACCGCACTCCTTGCTTCCAATTTTTCTGGGAAGTTTATCTCTCATAAAAACACCTCGAAAGTAAGGAATCCCCAAACGCTCTACATTCTTCATCAAATCAATATTGGTCAAGGCTCGGTGTGGTACCTTCGACAGTTCTTTTGATATGGCTGGGCAAACATTCCATAACCTTTACGAGGTCTCAAATATAAACCTTTTCCTTTTTGTTTCATCACTAAATCATGTCTCTTTTGTTCAGCAAGTCATTGTTTCTCAGATTTTGCCTTATTGACTGCTGAAGCGATAGATGCTGCCCCTCCTCCTACAGCAACTAGCGCCCCTAAAAGTGGTAGTAAAAATGGTAGAAATCTACCCTTCTTTGGAATTGGTATGATTCATTTTCTCTGCTTATTCTTTCGTTTCCTGGCAACTTTCAATTCACCACCCTTCTTCTTCTTCACTGTTTTCTTTTTTCGTCTCAATCCCATCTTCACTGTTGGAGTAAGCAATGTCTTGTCGCTTACAAGTCTCGTCCAGAGGATTCACGACTACGTCTCCCCTCAATAATCATTTTTACAACTTGGTGCCAGGACCACAGTAATTATATCCAGGGACATGTAGTTCTACAGGAAGTTTGTTGATCAAGGTATTCAGAAAACCTCAACCTTTCTTTCTTGTGTTTCAGCTCGTACTAACGACTAATTTCCTTCGCTGTCCCGTTATACACTATGTTTGGAACAAGTTGGACACGCGTATATATACCTATAACATCCGCACTAATGCCAGTTTAATAACTATTCCGATGTGATGAAGACTGAAAAACAAAAGGTGTTGCTTTCAGTTCTCAATCATGATGAGATCAATTTCGAGAATACCGGTAGAAAACATGGTGTATTATTTGGAGGTCAATCTAAAAGAGGGTTACTTGGAGCAAGTGGGTCAGGCAAAACTAATGTGATGTTGTCTGTGCTGGAACAACCTAACGGTCTTCGTTTCACAAATGTGTACTTATTTTCCAAATCATTATATGAACCTAAATATAATTATTTTAGGATATTGCTGGCGGCTATGAAATTGGATTTAATGAATATAGATATTCTGTTTAGGTTATTCTCCCTGAATATATAAAAGATCATACAGTCATAATATTCGATGATGTTGCCACATGTGATCAAAACATAATCAAGAATTATTTCTGTTTTGTCCGTCACCGACACACAGATTGTTTCTATTTATGTCAAACCTATTCGACCATTTCCAAACAACTCATTAGAGACAATGCTAATTTGCTTATAATTTTTCAACAAGACCTAACAAATCTGAAACATATATATGATGATCATGTGAGTATAGATATGTCCTTGCAGAATTTCAAATAAATCTGCTCTTATTGTAGGAAAGATAAATTTGGTTTTTTCATTATCGATAAAGATTGTTCTATAAACGAGGGACGATACAGGAAGGTTTTCGACACATTTATTCATATATAAACTTCAAGATTGGGGAATGATTGATTGTCAGTCAGTCATCATGAACTGTCATTTACAAGAACAACTATTGAGTGCAGGGAAGGCGTTGAGAAAAAAATATAAAACTTTGAAATCTGACATCGCAGAATCTCAATCACATTTAGAAAAAACGTATGAACTAATTACTCAACCATTAGAACAATTCTTGTCTGCTGTTTAACAACCCCCAACGACTAAGTTTAAGCAAGAATTGAAACATCAAACTAAATCACCTCTTTCAAGTTATCAATCGACACCCAAAAAATTACACCAACCAACACCCCGTGAATTTCATAAACCAACATCTCAGATCATCAGATCACTCCTGATGAAGAGACATTTCAATATGATTCAACCATTCCACAATCCGACTTTGAAGGGTTATTTTGAGGAAAGTATGCAACCTGTGATGAACGCACAGCAACAACACTTACTACAATTTGCGAACAGTGTATTTTCTTAAAGATCAAAATGAAGTTGATATACAAAGTGGATTTTATGGAGAAGAACTTCAAAAAGTTGAACATCCTGATGTGTTCCTGGTTAAAAAAATTTTAAAAAAAGGGAAAAGGGACACAAACTGTACATCAAACAACAAGTATAATTCGTGGATTTCGAAAAATGATTTTGTATGATACCTTTTCAAATAAAACAATATAATATTTACATAAAAGTGTTATCAATATGATATTACAAATCAATCACAAAATCTATTATTGAATATTATTTCTCTATGTGTTGAATCCAAAATGGGGGCGACGACCCTCGAGGTTTCTGCTATTCGCCTCTTGAAGGGCATTCTATTGATTGCTGCATATACATCCTATACATTTTCTGAGAATTCTTGTAAACAAATTTCCATGTGTACATATAAAAAATTTTGCTTCGACTTTCATCAATTGTCACCGCCTTATTCATGGTTCATCAGACAGTTCATTTCTGAAAACTTCCAGGTGAAGATGGATGAATTCCAGAGTTGGACTTATATTCTCACTATTGCGATTCACTTCTGGCTGGAGAAAATCTTAAGCATTCTGTAACAGATCACCGCTCAGCTTACAGAGTCCGTTTTTCAAAACTTGGAATAATGCTGTCCTTTCAAAATATCTACCCTATATTCAATTAAGGGTTGGAGTTCTCATAGCTTGCAGACTGTTTCAAACCCCAAGTACACTGAGGAGTAATCTTTTTTTATTTTGACTACTCGTCCGTTTGTAAATTGGCTGAACTCAATGGTAAATCTATCGTCTTCAATAGCCTCTACTTCATCGGATGAGTAAAAATAATTGTAATGATTCCTTGGTATGTGAAGAACTTCCACTCATGTTCTGTGAAAATTACTCGATCTCCCTTATTTCCGGCAATTTCAATACATGGAGTGAAATTCAAATCATATGAAAGATTCACAACAAAAAATTTACTTCTAGATTTGTTTAATGGGAATTTTCTTTCACTCAACACTACTTTTGATTTTTCTTTACAGAAATAGTCACTTGATGACAAGTTGAATTTGAACTCAGTAATAACCATTATGATAATGGAATGTCTGGTGTGATATCGTTTTTGGTTTATATATATTATCAATAATATTGGGGGAATATTTCAGTTTTACTTTATATTGAATTAATATTCTGGATAACTGACAACCATGTATTGACCTTGAATACGGTCGTTGAACCCTTTTTAAATTTTTCCAACTTGTTGAGACTTGTTTGTAATCGATAGTCAGCAAATTCCAGGTATTTTGATACCTGACACGTGTACTTATTGACCTTGAAAGAGGTCACTGAACCCGTATCGAATTTCGCTGTTTAAACTTTTAAATAGATGTTATCAAATTCCAGAAAATCTCACACGTGCACTTCTTGAAGGTCGCTGATCCCGTACCGAATTTCGCTGTGTAGACTTGTAACCGGACGTTATCAAATTCCAGGAAATCTCACATGTGCACTTTTCGAGGGTCACTGAATCCGAGTCGAATTTCGCTGTGTAGGCATGTAATCGGATGTCAGCAAATTCCAGGAAATATTAGACGTGTACTACTTGACCTTTGACATTGATTCCTTTTGCTCTCTCATAGGTTTTGACCTTGATCCCTTTGCTTTCTCATTTCCTCTCTACTCATCTGCATTTTTGTATTCTTGTAGAAATGTAAGACGACAAAATTCTGTTTGTAGCCTAATATCAAATTATAAACAATAACTTCTCTGCTGATAACCAAATTGTTTGCCCATTCGTGATGAATTTTTTTAAATTTGCCAAATCAGTAATTAGGTGACATGTATCAAGAATGATATTTTGGGTTTTTCGAAATACAGAAACGATCCCCTAGTGTGAAGTGTTTTTTGTATCTTTGATAATAAGAATGTTTCCCGTATGTTACAAACATTATGGCCCTCACTGTTTATTGTGTGCACGAAAGAATAGAGAAAGAATAGAAAGGGGGTAATATTTTGTTTATGCTCCATTATGTGACACCACAGCATCATTCAAAGTTTTAGTTATTAATTATAATTTGTTTCTCATTTTAGTTACTTCACACATACAGTGTGGCCATAACGTTTGCAGCATATGAGAAACATTTTTATTAATAGAGAATAGAGAAAAATTCGTTATAGGGGATCGTAAATTTCTGCATTTTGAAATACCCACTAATCGATTTGGCATACGTCACGTCACTACCAATATGGAGGAAATTTGGAAAAATTTATTACTAATTGGCAAAAGTTATTTGTTAAGATGGCAAAAAAAGTTATGTGAGAAAGTTGTTTATAATTAAATTTTAGGCCTACATGCGGGATGTCAAATATCTATTTGGAAAAATTGAATATAACAATTTTTTCTTAACATTTTTTCATTGATTGAAAGAACTCTGCTTTTATTATTTCATATCTTCCAGATTTGACTGATTTTTTCATATCCTAAAAATATGAGTCCACTTTCCTCCACCGCAATCAAGTTTTGTGGAAAAAAAAAGGAAATCAATATGTTTTGAGAAATTTATGAAAATGAAGTAGCTAAACTAGAAAATCCCAAATATTCCACTGTGAAATACGCTTAGAATAAAAAATAAAAACACCTGCACGCACATAACACTGAGACAGGACTACAACATTTATGCATGGACACGATGTGATTGAGATAATGAGATTCCAACAGTATGAGGTTTAAAAATTACTCCTTGTCAGTTTATAAATTACCAAAACTAGTGGAGAAATCGACGATATTACAATGTTGATTCCACTACAAAATAATGTTAATCCATCTACTACTACAACTACTACATATATGCATAGACACGATGTGATTAAAATAATGGGATCCCAACAATATGAGGTTTAAAAATTACTTCTTGTCAGTTTATAAATTACCAAAACTAGTGGAGAAGTTGACGATATCACAATGTTAATTTCACTACAATATGATGTTAATTCATCGAAAAAAGTAAATGAATTACGTTAAGAAAGTAATTTAAAAAAAAAATTGTGAAACTAACAACTGAATGTTGTTGATGCACTAGTGCTCTTGTAAAATCGACCACAGTGTAGTTGTGGCATTAACATTGCCGAATTTGTTAAACAGCAAAAATTCGTGTAGTTTACTTGTACATGTGAACATTGTCAATATCAAGATTTGATGATTTAACTAAGCAACTTTTTTCCAACAGTGTACCAATAGAATTAGCGAGGAACTCTCTATCATTAATACAAAATCGTATTTTAACCATGGCAGTTTTGCTAAATGCTTAGAACACTTTTCCTCGACGCGAAGCGGAGCGCGGCAATGTTTTGAAAGCGGCAAAGTTTTTGCAAGATTTTTTCTACATCTGCAAATTATACAAATTAAAGTTGGTAGTTTTGTATTTCGGCATCAATGCAATTCATAGATAATGTGAATTATTTACTAAATATACATTTCTACCAGGTTTAGTATAATGGAAAGTTTGGAAAATGAGAATTTATAATCATGATAATTATTTTTTTATTAGTTTCTATAACTAAAGTTTTTAATTTTCTTTATTTATCTCTCTATTTATTGTAATATACATAGTTATATGACGTAGAATCTAAAATTCAATTACTTATAAAAAAACATTTGACATTTTTGTTTTATGGTTTCCATGGTAACTCAGTGAACGTTTTGGTTACTTTGTGGCTCGGTAAGCGGCCAAGTAAAAAAACGCTCGCTCCTCGGAAAAGTACAACTTTGCGCTTTCTTTTTGAAGAGCAAAAATGGCATTTTTCGCTCGGTTGTAGAAAAAATATATCAATATCATACACCATTAGTTCGACTAAACACTCCCCAAATTATCGAAATATCTTGCTAATTTTGTAATAGAAATTGATGGTTCGAATGAATAACTACCACTCAATTACCTTAAATACGTTTTTGACAAATCACCCTTCATGACCTACTCTCTGCTAATGTTCACATGTAACAAACAAATAATAAAAAATTACAATAGGGTCACCTCTCAATGGAACTTTATCTCTAATGATATGTCATGGACCATTGGAGCACGAACGTAGATATAATGTTGAGAACAAAAACTCAAAAACGATAAAATTTAATGAACAATTATAATTTCACGGTAGTTTATTGTGCTAGTTCATGACTTATCAAATTTCATAAATCAGACCCAAATCTTTTGACGATGTAGGCACCAGGGAACAACACTTTGCCGATCGTTTGAAGAAATACGATTCTGTATGAGTCGCAATAAGGAAATTCAAGAAAAGCAATAATGCGTCAGTAATTACAGAAAATATTATAATTTCAGTAAAAGGAGATTGGGCTCGATAAAAGAGTGTTCAACTCTGGGACTGAATATACCGAATTGAATATTTGGAACATTCGGTATGAATACAATCCAATGAATAAAAAAATTAGAATAGGTATATTACTTATACTATTCACTTCGTGATATATTTCCTTGAATGGTAATCTGTTTATCAAAAGTTATTACTTCACATATGGCTATAGAGAAGCACTCAGACCGAATTTATTTGGTAGTTTCGAAATAAATTATTTCAGTACTTTCAGTTTTTGTGAGTGAATTACGAATTTGTTGGTATCCAGAAATATAATTACTTTTATAACCAAGACTAGGGACAAACACAAATTGGGCACTATAATGATTTCGCCTCCTTCAATATAGGTATTCAGAATCATATTAAAATAATTTTCTGTAACCTCTGACAAAAAATAAATAAAACATTATAATTTCATATGGTTGAGTGAAAGAGCAATTATTCTCATGTTGTCATATTATAAATTTTGTTCTGTATTTCTACTCAATAAAATTATTTATTATTATTCCATAGCACAAACAAATTTCTCTTAGAAAACTAGAAATAATTCTAACAGAAAACTATTACTTCCTCGGCTAAAGATATTTTGAGAAGACTCTAACTGAAAATAAAAAATCTGAAAGTGAAAATTCGCATTCTCATTCAGATAGTTGATTTTTTAAATAATCTCTAGTTTTCATTGAAAATTCATTAAATGAGATAAGGAGAATGTTGTTGAAAAATATCACTTACAGAAATCGTTCATTTCATTGAAGCAAGGTTCGCTTCTCTCGTATTTAATCCCCAATACATTTTGGTCGGCTGAAATCTATTTCGCTTTACCAAGCTCATCAGGAAGATTGATAAAATAATTGGAAAGCAGGCTCTTCAGAAGCAATGAATACCTCCCAAAAGCTTATCTTGAACGATAGAAAATAGTGAGTAAAATTTGTTTTTCAGCCGCAGATGATTCCACAAAGATTTTATGAATATCCCATTCATATTTTCGAACAAAAACCAAAATTCATAAGTTTATTTATACTATTTTCCATATACACATTTTGCCTCTGAGGTAAAATATTTCCTGAATATATACTTTTCAATAAAAATAATATTTTAAAATAACTAAAGAACACGCTTTACTTCCCATGGACTAAAAAGTAAAAAAAAAAATTGGCAATTGAATTTCTCAAAAAAAATAAATAAAACATTATAATTTCATATGGTTGAGTGAAAGAGCAATTATTCTCATGTTGTCATATTATAAATTTTGTTCTGTATTTCTACTCAATAAAATTATTTATTATTATTCCATAGCACAAACAAATTTCTCTTAGAAAACTAGAAATAATTCTAACAGAAAACTATTACTTCCTCGGCTAAAGATATTTTGAGAAGACTCTAACTGAAAATAAAAAATCTGAAAGTGAAAATTCGCATTCTCATTCAGATAGTTGATTTTTTAAATAATCTCTAGTTTTCATTGAAAATTCATTAAATGAGATAAGGAGAATGTTGTTGAAAAATATCACTTACAGAAATCGTTCATTTCATTGAAGCAAGGTTCGCTTCTCTCGTATTTAATCCCCAATACATTTTGGTCGGCTGAAATCTATTTCGCTTTACCAAGCTCATCAGGAAGATTGATAAAATAATTGGAAAGCAGGCTCTTCAGAAGCAATGAATACCTCCCAAAAGCTTATCTTGAACGATAGAAAATAGTGAGTAAAATTTGTTTTTCAGCCGCAGATGATTCCACAAAGATTTTATGAATATCCCATTCATATTTTCGAACAAAAACCAAAATTCATAAGTTTATTTATACTATTTTCCATATACACATTTTGCCTCTGAGGTAAAATATTTCCTGAATATATACTTTTCAATAAAAATAATATTTTAAAATAACTAAAGAACACGCTTTACTTCCCATGGACTAAAAAGTAAAAAAAAAAATTGGCAATTGAATTTCTCAAATGTAAAAAAAGCGTGGGTGCTTTCGATCTATATTCTCATATTTTTTAGTTTAATTAAACAATACAGAGCGTTCGAAAGCTCAAGAGAACTTTATCAAGCACCCCACGTGTTTTTTACATTTGAGAAATTATTAAATTGTCAATTATTTTTTACATTGTATTCCATGGGAAGTAAAGCGTGTTCTTTTTTGAACTATTATTTTTTTTACTAAAAAATCGAAATCTCCGACCTCGAAAACCATACTAATTTTGAACCGAATCTGACCATAATCACCATACTCGTCCATCATCTTGGGCCGCCATCTTGAATTCATAGATTTTTACGAAAAATTCATAATCTCTGACTCCGAAAACCCTCACACACTAATTTTGAATCGAATCAGACTATAATAACTTGTTGGAGCCGCCATCTTCAATTTATGAATTTTGACAAAAAATTAGAATATATACGACCTAAAAAAACCTCATGTTCCAATTCTGAATCAAATCTGACCATAATCACAAATCTCGTACGCCATCTTGGAGCCGCCATTTTGAATTCATTAATTTTGATAATAAAATCATAATCTCTCACTCCGAAAACCCTTATATATTAATTTTGAATGGAATCGGACCATTATCACCAATCTCCTCCGCCATCTTGGAGCCGCCATTTTTTTTTTAACAAAAAAATGTCATATTGCATTTTCACCGGAACTATGAAACCTGCCAAATTTCAAATCATTCGGACTTCTGGAAATGGGTGTAAATCACGCCCTAAGGAGTCAGTTCCAAACGTACAAACAAACAAACATACAAGTGAAGCTAGTATAAAGCGTGTAAAATTCACTGCTTCCAAAAAAGATTATATCGCGGTGCTAAGGCAGGGCCAGTCACTATACATATAAAGTCCGCATTTTGATACTTAATATCATCATCAAGTGCCTTTGAAAAATATGGTTTTCGGCTTGTAAACATTCATTTACACATGACTCACTCAATAAAATAGCAATTACACTCGTTGGTGGTGTTTCATCTTTGATTTATTTCGCTAACATATAAGTACCTCATAGTCAAGTGATGCAGATGTTATCAATAGACAGTTTCAGTGTAGAATTTGTACGGAATCAATTGTAGAACAGAAATTCTTTCTTTCCAATCACGACAATACTATCACCCATCAAATTTTACTCTGCACACTGTCAGTCTAAATGATGTTCGGGCACATGGAGAGTAATTGTACTTGATCGGATCAAAGTTTCAAAATATAGTCGATTATTTCAATTGAGTGTCTTTTCTAGTATATCACTTTTGTTATAAACACAGCAATAATTACCAACATTTTTCCTTTCCGAGTTTGAAAATGCCAATTCAATACTTTCAAGGTGATAAAAATTATAGAGACGAAGCAAAGATGATTGAATATATTTTCATAAATTATTTATGCTGGATATCTAGCTAGGATATCGTGAACAATACAGCACCACTACTGCACTTGGAATTATCACTCCCTAGATTGAGGATACATAAATTTTCTCATTCTTCTTGATTTCAACAAGGACATCTACATGACCTTTTTTGAAAAACACTGCATTTTTTTGAATTTGATGCCGATCGATTGAATTATTACCAGATTACTTTCCCGAATGGACACAATGTGTTATTTTGAATGAAACGTATTGAACGTCTTGCCTGTCTATATTGAAGGTTCTATTTCAGGGTCTTCTCAACTATTATCATAAGCTATTTTTTGATGATGATAAAAAATGTCTACCTTTCGAAATGGTGGCAAGGTGCCATTTTGAAATATTTTTTAAATAGAATGGCTGGTCGAGTGATACCTCAATCGAATTTTCCTTCGATTTACTATATGACTGCAAAATTTGAGAAAAAAGTATTCGTCATAAACGGCTTTAAACGAGCTCAATTGA
Organism: Chrysolina haemoptera; assembly: GCA_958298965.1. Classification (NCBI taxonomy): domain Eukaryota; kingdom Metazoa; phylum Arthropoda; class Insecta; order Coleoptera; family Chrysomelidae; genus Chrysolina; species Chrysolina haemoptera. The sequence goes on from OY282594.1 coordinate 20,293,912, forward strand.
AATCAAAAATTATTTTTTGATATATACAAATGTTCTCTGTCCCTCAGAATTGCATATGGCACATGATTTCTGAGATTTGCTGAGATTCAATAAAACGAGGTATTACTATACTTATCTTCTCATTTGTATTTTTTTCTAACATGGCACCTATCTGTCATTTTGAGTGACAGGAAGCTCTTGCAGAAACCGAAAAATATTTTATCATGGCACTAAAGCTCTTTAATAGCCATTTATTCGAAAGGATCCTCTTATAAGAGTTTTAAAATAATGTACCGCCGTTTTGTTTAGGATTGCTATGTTTGTCTGAAATTTTGCTTTCATATAGAGAATTGAAAGACGATTCGAATGTGGTATCACTCGACCCCTTCATGCCATTCAACAAAATCTTTCAAAATGCGCCTGGTCGAAAAGCAGCTTATGGACAACCATTCAATAAAAAAAATTCCACCCGGTTCAAAAGTTAACAGGGTGGGGGGTACTTTATAGAGAGACTGTTTAGTGGACTACAAGTCGTTGAATTGATATACAACAAACTCAATGAAAGTGTTCTCGAAAACAACGATGATCGAAATAAACTATTTGATATATGAGTTTGTCATGATTTGTATCCTAACAAATTTTCATACTAATTCTTCGATATATCCGTCGCTAATTACCATCAGGTTGATGCGGTTATTTTTATATAAAAAAATATATATTCTTCGATATCTCCGAGGAACGGCATATTGTTGAACATTTAATTCTGATACAAACACACCAATACCTATGTATCCTAAATTAATGTGAAAATCTTGGACCTTGGTTTGACTCCGTCCGAATTGAAGTTTGGCAAACACGTCCAAACTCCCAAATTATCCTATTGCACGATAAGAGAACCGTTTAAAAAAATATATGCCATAACACATTGAAATCAAACTATAGAGTTTGATTTTCTCTAAAGTCTCCTACTGACTGAAGAGAGAAGAAGACCACGACAAACCAGGAAACATAAATATTTTGTTTCTTTAAGTTTTGTTTTTTAGGGTAAAATCGAAAAACAGCATTCAGCTGAAATTTCACCATTTCGTTGTATTTCTTGCGATTTATCATTATTATTATTCTTATATCTGCAACACTACAAAAAAATTGTCAATCTGCTTCTATTTCATACTAACTTGACAATTTTGGAACTTTCCATTTCATAAACAATTTTGATAATATGGTGTCTCCACTTCACCAAATTTCTTCATAAATATATAATACGTACGTTTGATAGCAACGTTTTTTAGCGAATAATAAAGCTTTGCATAAAGATGTGCTCTCCTAGGCTCACACCCTCCAAATATTTGAGCAGAATACAAATATCTACTCACTTCAAGTGATACTGACGATGTTTTTCATACATAATAGTAGGCATTTTACTTTTTTTTTGAAACCGATAAGAAACAACCTGAGGAGAGTATTAATTTACTCACCCTATTGCATAGGTGACGATTACAATTCTGACATTGAAGATACTACAGAAATTTAAATTCGTAACTTTTTTATAATGACATACAAGTACTGAAATCGTTGACTGATTTTATTGCTTTCACTCTTAAGAGTCAACATCAGCGCGTCATCACGAAAGTCAAATTTTATCATTGCGCCACACATGTTGGGTGTATGGGGATATATTTTTCAAGAGCGATAGTGGAGGTAACGAAGCACCTGTCCATAAAAAACTACGTAGCTGGGAGCGCCAATAAGGTAGATAGCTTCTAATCATAGAATCAGTTTTGCGTCAAAACTAATGATTTTATACAATTTTTTTTTCTTCTGAGTCTATAATCTCCTTAAGAATTTGGGAATTTGCATATTTTTTTCATTTGTCAAACCATAAAGCAAAATTTTTTCTTCAAAATCATCAAAACCAAAAATCAGTTAGATTCCCGAATTCTCACAAACGAATTGAATCATTTGTTCCAACAAAATTTTTGCAAAAAAATTGAACTGTACGCTCAAAACTGATTCCCGTTTAATCAAAGGTATCGTTTGCTCTCAATCATTAACCCTTCATTGGTCTGACTTTACCATACGGCTACATAATTTTTTTAACCCCTCATCGGGCAAGTCATCAAAATGGCTTAACAGAAGTAGCACTTTCATAGTGTATTCATTATAGCGATATTTACACGTGCACGCAACCTAACCTAAAATATTCACGAGCGCAAAATGGAACTGCTTATTTGTTACCGCACAGTTTTGTTGCTTGTGAATCGAAAGAACAAAGGTACGGTTCCTTCCATGCGGTTGTCGCACACGGCCGCAGTGCGGCGGCCGCAACATACTGCTACCCGTGTTTTTGATAATACATGTTTCCTTCCAAGCGGCGCCGGCGGCCGCATACGTCGGCCGTGAATGACTGCGCTCGTTGCGACAGTACTGCTCCAGAAGCGGTGTAGTCGCAGCCGTGAGAGAGTTTGCGTCGTTTGGAGTCTCTGTGAGAGGATATAGTCAAACTACGTCTTGCTCAATCTGGAATAGTCCCTGAATTTCACTTCATCCTCAAGCAGGTATTGATTACTCAATGTAACAAAACACCTCTCTTCACGCCTTTTTTCATTAATTGCAGGATTTCTTCATCATTTTCTTATAATAAAAAATTAAGTCGGAGATTATCCATCTTCACTTCAACTACTGTCAACTTGCACTAGCGGCGAACAATCGCCTCCGTCCGTTGTACGCGACATCCGCATGGAAGAAACCTTGCGATCGACTGACTGACGCATGTGGCCGCCGTGTGCGACAACCGTACCTTACAAGGGAAACTAAGAACAAATTATTTTATCTGCTGGCATGTCATACGGATATTGTTATGCCAATATATTTGAGTGACATTATGAATTTCATTATGGGCCGAGAACCATAATGAAGTACAAAAAGTCCTAGTACCATAATGAAATTCAAATGTGAAGTTTCTGAATCTCTAGCAAGAATGAACTTCATGAGTAGTTTCAAACAATTTGATTCAAAATATAAAACTTTTTTCTCCAAATCGGAAGTTAAACTATCATCAAAATCGCACTCGCTCATTTTCAAAGATTTCTCTGCACATATAATTGTACTTGACAGCGTGTATTTGACAGGGGAATGAATAATTTGCTGTTGCATTGACAACGAAATGGTAAGGCACAGCTTGCTTGCTATTTTTCATAATGAATAACTTGAATGTGTCTGTAATTTCAAAAACACTAAATTTAGTGTTATCGGGCTCAGTTATCGCTGTAACCCAGTTGTGTCCCGCAGTCAGAAAGTTGACCCTTTAACTGTCCATTCGCGTCTCGGGTTGTAGCCCATTTGATTTCCGCGGTCAGAAAACTGAACCTTTAGAAAGGTAAGGCCGAAGTACCTCCTTCAATCCACTTGTCTAACGTGGTATAAAAATAAACAATTGGACATTGAAATAAAACACTTATTTCAAATATAAAAGTTATATAATTATATTAAATTTTCACGCACTCCAAAGTCGACGTAAGGTTAGATCGTTCTGGTTCGACTATACTAATTAATTACTCCTCGCATAATGTATGTATCCAATTTCCACGCATTCAAATGTCTACGTAAGGTTAGTTTGTTCTGGTTCGAGTGTACTAAATAATTACTCCTCGAAAAATGTTTTTATTTAATTTATTCGTACTCAAATGTCTACGTAAGGTTAGTTTTCACAAACTCAAATCTATTTAGTGTGCCATTTTTGTATGAAATCATTTTCTCCTGTAGAAAGTACTCCTTTTCCAAAACTGCCCTTCTTTTTACTGAATGCAAATTGAAGTTCATAATCCATTGGACGCAAGTGGGCTATGAAATTTCAATTTCTGAACGCGGACGCAACTGGGTTACAGCCTCAGTTATTGCCTTGAACGATAATATTCACGGCAACTATCATTACGATCCTTATAACATAAATATCTATTGAATATGATGTTACCATTTAATGTTTACATTATTCATGAAATAGAGCATGCTTCAATCAGAATCCGAAAGATAAAGAGTTACATGGGGAAGAAACATGCTGATTTTAGTACTGGCCTTGCAAAAAGTTTTTGTTCGCAAATTCTAGAAAAGACTAGAAACTATTTCAAAACAGAAAAATAACTGCTGCGAAAAAAAAGTAATTCAAATTTGATTCTGAATTTATTTTTATCATGATGATACATTGAAATCAGTTGAAGGTTGAAGGTAGCTGAGATGCAGTCTTACATAAATTTTGATTCTTTCGAACTCTACAATACATCAACAGATTATCACTGAATGGTAAACTAATCAGTTTATGTAAATTAACAGTAGGTCAGAGGTTATATAGGGCCAGGCACCGCCATCCCATTCTGTTAAACGAAGTACGATGGATGCTAATGAAAGCTAATTGTTGTTTACACGTAATTTAGTCATTCCACTCCCGTTGAAATAAATAATTGAACAGCTGTTTTCATTCGTCATAAGAACCTACTTCAATCGATGCTAGTGAATTATGAATACGATTGGAGGTATAGAGCTGTATGACGACTCTGGTGGTCTTTGTTGAAATTTATTATAGGTGTAATCATTTAAATTGATACCTCCACCCTACAGCTATAGTATACGCCTAAAATGTTTTGCCTATCAAAATGTAGTCCAGACTATATACCGGGAGTTTCAAAAATTTGCAACATGTGGAAAACATTTTTATTATCGTTTTGTCAGAAAATTTTATTCCTTATAAAAATGTGTGCATTGCAGAATACTTGTATATATACCGGGTGAACAAAAACTAGAATTTTGGTCAAAGGTAAACTATATGCTGGGTGTCATTATGAGGGTTATTTTACACTTGATAAATATTTTCATTTTTTGTTCCCGCTGTACATCTTTTGGAAATTTGACAACTCTCATAAAATATTTATGAGGAATAAAATTTTCTGACAAATCGATAATTAAAAAGTTTTCCATATGGTGCAAATTTTTGAAACACACTGTATATGGTCTGGATCACATTTTGGAAGGCAACCCATTTCAGGCGTATTCGTCTATTTATTTATCTTCATAAGAAGAATGTTTCATCCGTTAAACAGAACGGTAAAGGTCGACCTCTCTTCGGCTTTGAGACTATCATAATGAGACCCATTATGATTCAGATTTTTCACAACGATACAATTTTCTAATCAATAGAAACCCATAATTTTCCAATCATGCATGCTTTGAATTTGACGTTTGTCCTACATTCCTATCTAATGCCGAGTCTAGACCAAGCAGACAAAAAGTGAACACATTTTGAGACAAAAAAAAAGATTTTCAGACAAGACAAAATTGAGACAAACTATCCTCAACACGACGACAAATGTGCAAGAAAATTTAGTTGCGGAGAATTCCACCAGAAGGAAAATTTAAAAAATTAAGATTTATTGCCAGTTATATCCTTCTTCATCTTCATCCAATGTTTGAAAAATGAAACGCAAACGTTTTTCGATAAGAACAAGCTCGAAAAAGCAACAAAGTTATTTCATAAATGAATTGTGAGTTGAGTACCTGAAGATGATATTGGTGGTGAGATTTGTTCAAGCTTAAAGAATTTTCTGAGAATGTCCACCGAAGATTTAGAAAATCTGATATGCCTTGTTGATCCTGCAGTTTCCAAAGACATACCGAAATGCTGTAACAGAAAGTTTAGCAATAAATTTAAGTGTATAGAGAAGAGACGATTTGATCTTCAAAAACTTGTATTTAACCACGACATGTTTCGCTATCACAGAGTAGCTTCCTCAAGTTATTATACAAAAAGCAAGCTTACATTCATTAATATACCCGTAATATTAATTACAACTAAACACACTGCAAACCAGACTGTTAATTACAATTAACAAGGGTATATCTAACCTACCTGCATTAATAAAATTGTATCCAAGATAACAATGATAAACATTTTTGTCCTAAAGTAACAATAATATGAAGGATTAACATTAAATGGTAATTATAAAGTTCTACTTTAAACTTATTAAACAATTCATGTTATTTTTTACTATATCAACGGTTAATCTACCTGATCCGAATTTGTGTACAGGACATTGTTTTCGAAAGACATCTGCAACCGTAATAGTTGTTGCAGCCGGTGATATTACTACATTAAAACGTTATGGTGGCTAGAAATCCAATTCATTGGCGGAAGACTAAATTGGAAATTAGGTTCAGAATAAAATCAGCATTTCCAATACAATTCTTTTGAGACTAGCAATAATGAAATATATTGTTATTCCTTCTACTTCCGGATCAGTGGAACCGGGAATGATTTTTTCAAAATGCACAATAAATAATAATATTTTTATGAATATTTTTTATGAATTGTATATATGACTATTCCAGGAAGTACGTACTTTCCTGACTAGTCCGGGAAATGCTCGAATTTTAAAATAAATATTTATCTTAATAAGAATTGGAATGTTTCTGTTAGTACCTATCTTCTGTTCAAATTTCGATATTTAATACAAATAAGAATTAAAATATTTGAAATTTTCTTCCACAAAGAAATATAATAAATAAATGTGTCTCGATTTGTTACTCTACACGGTAGCCGAAAAAATTGTATACGCAACACGTCCGAAAACAGTTTTTTGGACTCGCAGACCTCCAGGACTCGCTACACTCGTCCTAGAATCTTGTCCACTCGTCCAAAAAAAACAGTGTTTTCCGAACTTGTTACGTAAATTACTATTATTCAGTAAAATCTGGAAGTGAAGATCTTTGACATCAAGAGAACCGGAAAAAAGTGAGTACGTATATATATATGGCCGTTTTACCCGTCACAGAAAAAAATAGTGTATTATACACGAGAAAAAGTCTCGGTTTTTTGTCTCCCGACGCGAAGCTAAAATCTAATACTTTTTTCCCTTGCATAATAAATAACTATTATTATTTTATAAATAAAATGTTTATAGTCGAAAATGGATGTTTGGAACCTTTGGTGTGAATACAATTCAAGAAATAGAAGCTACCCAAAACTACGACACTTAACTTTGTAACAATCCCTTGCATCCACAATAAGAGTTATCCCTCCGTATCATTAGATATGATTCAAGTGAATAATCTCAACTATTTTTGCACTGAACCGAGGGGAAAACCGCTGGGGGTGTATATGCCTTTGGTATTAGTGGCATTGTATTAGTCGGGAATTAGGAGCATTACTCGGGTATTAGTTGGAAATTTGTGGCATTACTTTAATTATTGGGCATTACAGGTATTACTGGTGTTTAAAAAGGTCCTCAAAATATGGGAATTGGAATTGTCCGAAAAATCAGAAATACGAATTGTGCAATAACACAAAAAAAGGTCACCAGACTTGTACTTGACAACAAACCTAACATCAAGACACGATTTTATATTTTTATTACTTTTCTGACGGGCATTACTACCATTACCTTGGGAGTATTAGGGGTATTACTCGGGAATTACCTGGGTATTAGAGGCATTACTTACGACTTTTGGAAATGATTGCACACAATATTCTCAGTGGTTTCCTCCTTGCACTGAACCAATGTGTTTCAAAAATGTGTTAAGTACGAATGACGATGGGGAAACCGCTGGGGAATTTTGGTGTACATGCCTTGGAAATTAGTGGCAATACTCGGGTATTAGTTGGGAATCAGAGGCATTACTTGAGAATTATTTTGGTATTACTGGTGTATTACTCGGGCATTAGAGGAATTAGTTAAGAATTATTGGGCATTACAGGGAAAAGGAAGGTATTACTCCAGCATTACATGGCTATTACAGAAATTAATAGGAAGTAAGAGAAAAATTACTGCACCATAATAATCATTGAAGGACATAAAAAAATGAGTACTTGGCAACAACAAACCTATTACTCAGGAATTACTTGGGTATTAGAGGCATTACTTACGATTTTTGAGAATAAGTGTACACAATTTCCTCAGCAGTTTCCCCCTCGACAAATGTGTAGAACGGACATATAATATCTTTTCAAGTTAAACCCGAAATTGAGAAACAAATTTCGAACATTCTACGCTAATTTCCAGTTGAAACTCTATAATTGGAAAAAAATATCGCATTTCCATTCTACGTATTCGTTCTTGAGACAACAAACATTGACTTGCAATATAGGGTGATGCTTTAGGTTTTTCTGTAGGTATCTGAAAAATTAACAAACCACTACCCAATGGGCACAAGGACGTTGAAATAACGTTGTGAAATGTCTCAAACCGAACGTTTTTTCAACGAAAAAATGTCGCGTGTAAAAAAATTAATTAAACCAATTGCTTACTAATTATCGCTTTATTGCCGTTTTCAATCAGGTTTTTTGAACATCGAGGATACCCAATAAAACAACATTGTTTTGACAAAATAAAAGGTTTTAAGGAACGTATCATCAACATTGATAAATGAATCGCATAAAGCGAGTTTGATTAAAAATTCTTTTTGAAATAACATAACGATTGTTAAACGTATATTTCACGAATTGTTGAAGAAGTAACGTTGAAAACACATCTTTATAACGTATTCTTTCAACGTTGAAGATTACACTAAATTATTGTCGTTAAAATTTTCAACCAGAAACGTTTATTCAACCAATGCCACGTTTATAACACGTTGAAACGTGTGCCCATTGGGTAAAAATCAGTAAGCTACCACGGAGCGCCACGGCAACATATGATAATAGTAGCCTGCACAGACTCTACGAGTGTTTATGAGGGAGTATTATCATTATTCCTTTTATAATCACCACCCTTCTCGTGATTCCAATCACGCGTTCCATTGTTATTAAAATAATGCTCTGCTAGCCAATTGTAAACAAAGAATAGGATCTCACGTTTTCATGCTAAACAAACAATTTCATAAACTTCATAAAAAAACACTATCACTACAAATTTGTCCCCGAGGTACGGCATTTTCCGGTCAATTACTTCAACGAACCGTCGAGACTAACCGTGGGTTAGGCAACGTTTTATGGCAATCAACTTTCTGAAAAGGTCTTCTCGGTATTGTTCTATGGATATTTCAGCATACATTGATACTTTAGACATGGTACTGGGATTGTTTCCGCATTGAAATATTTTATTCGAGTATAATAATGTCAATGAAATGAATTCCGTTCATTAAACTCGATCTGTCCATCATTTAGAATAATTTTGAGAACAAATATGTCTGGATGAGGCACAATCCGATCTGAAGAAGTATTCAACCAGTACTCGACCAGTAATATATAATCATAACCAAGAAACTGACATTCAAACTGAGGAATTCATGAGATAACGATTCTAGATTGTCGGATCTTCATCCTTATGTCACTAAATAATGTTTTTGCTGGATAATAATAATAATGATAATAATAATAATAATAGTATTCATTTAATTTCTTTCTTTTTTCACACAAAAATTTGTCAATATTAAAAATGCAAATAAATAAGAAATGCTACATAAGCCAAGGTTGGCTTGTTTGTATACAGTATTTTCGATTTTATCTATAGATATCTAAATCATGTGCAGTAAACTGAAATGATCGAGTTCCACGGATACCAGCTTTGTGGGAGGTTAAATACCCAAACAAATCATGTCAAGAATCGAATTTCCTCCACAACATCAAACTGTCAATTAATACTAAAAAGTGCAAGATCTCACACTTCGCTCCGAATAATGATTAGACTTCTAACTGCTATAGCACAATACTAAGATGTCTCTATTCTTCAGGCACCACACAGTGTTAAGTATTATGTTACACATCATTTTCCTCACTCAATATTACAGTGTTTGGATACTCTTTCTACTTGATATGGTGAGAACATAATTTTTCAATTATATTGTAAAATAATTAATAATTTTAATAGCAATAATTGAACAACAATGACTATAATAATAATGATAATAACAATCATGATGATACCTGATAGAACTAATACGATGATGATTCGATAGTGTGATACTTTTTTTTCAATAATGACCATCATATTAATGATGGTGGAATTTTTTTATTTCTTTGTAAGGTTTGGATTTGTCTGTAACTATTTTCTTATGTGTTTTTTGTACCTACATTTGTGGTGAGTTTTTTTATTGATTTCTAGTGGTATTTTGTTGAATAACCTTGGACCAAGAGATGTATGGCTTCTTAGGGTAACAGTTTCAGTTACTTGTGGTATATGGACTGCAAGTGATGGATTTCTTGTTGCATATTTATTTTCAATTGGGTTTTCGTTTATTTCAAATTTTTCTTTTTCAACAACTGTCCGGGAATTACCTACTTCCCGGACGATTTTTCTTTGAGAAAGTATTACTTCCCGGACTAGTCCAGGAAATACGTACTTTCCGGACTAGTCCGGGAAATGCTCGAATTTCAACATACATATTTATCTAAATAAGAATTAGAATAGTTCTGTTAGTACCTATCTTCTGTTCAAATTTCGATATTTAATACAAATAAGAATAAAAAGTTTGAAATTTTCTTCCACAAAGAAATATAATAAATAAATGTATCTCGATTTGTTATTCTACACGGTTGCCAAAAAAATTGTGTACGCAAATTGTTACGTAAATTACTATTATTCAGTAAAATCTGGAGGTTAAGCTCTTTGACATCAAGAACTTTTTACATATTATAAAGGTTTACGGTGGGGAAATTCCTGTTTTTCCGTAGACATTTTTAAATTCCATTTTTGTAGAATTGGGGTTGGTGGTATATGATGATTCTAAGCACGCGTCCCTCATGCTATCAAACCATATCTGAGCTGAGATACTACTAATGCAAAATAAATCGTTTTTGAATGGTAGATGTCAACTATGATTTCAGAATGTCTAAATAGATAGAGCAAACTCTGCTATATGATGGTACTATCTGAGATTACATTCCATAGTCAAACCCTGGTAATCGATTGGGGAAACTGGTGATATTGAAAAAGTATTTGATAGGGTTGTATACTAAATGGAATATAATGAGTTTTATCAAAATTAATTCTTAGTTATCTAGAATCAAACCCTTCTTTTATTTTTTCAAAATCTGATTGTGCCTTATCAAGAAGGTCTGCCCAATTTTTGCGTTATAACAAATAGCTAATAAATAGCCGTGTCGTCGGCAAAACTTATCACATGGCCTTGAATATCTTAAGAAAATGAATTGTTCAAGTATATATTGAAGAGACAGGGTCTCAAAACAGTTCTTTGTGGTACACCGTACTCAGCGGTTTTGAATTCACTCAAAATTCCCTGTATCTAAACACAGGGGATTTTTTCACTCAGATAACTTTAAAACAACTCTGAGCACGTTCCATGTTCCCCTTATTCCCATCTTCTCTAGAGATTTTATGAGTTTTTCGTGGCTTACGGTATCGAAAGCTTTGGCAAGATTGAAGAAGAAGATGCAAAGCGTTGGTTTTCCTTCTTCTAGAGAACTATATATTTTTGAGGTTAGGGCCGCTATTGCATCCTGCCCTCTTTAAAGCCGTACTACAGTGGAGAGAGAATGTTATATTTCTCCAAGAAAGAGCAAAGTCTATTTTCAATTCGCACAATATTGTAACTTGTGAAAATCTGGCTTTATCGAAAAAAGCTCTTCTTTTAAAAAAGTGTAAGTAAATCAACAAAGTTCAAGGGGAAAGCTAATTTTTAAAGCCTTTTACTGAAGATAACAGTATTTTTCACAAAATTTCAAATATTGCAGAAATTGATAGATTTCCTAACAAAACAAACTAGAACAAATGTTGATCTTGTTGCCAATACGACAAATATTGTCTTTCTTAAGTAGCTGAGGCTGAAAAATAAGTTCCAAAGAGAATAGATGAAGTTTCGTCAATGAATTACAAATACTCTACTATAATCTCAGTCAAAGGTAAATCCCAGACCACTCCAATTGATTGCCACACAAGTGGAGAAAATAATGTCTTTGTTTTGATGTCAATACCCCAAGATTGTCCACTTCCCAAAAACGTTTCATGAATATTAATTGACTTGATCATGCTCAAATTGTAGAACTGGTTGAAAGGATAGGCAAGAACAATTGGTTCTGTACATCTGACATCTGACATCAAAGTATATTTAGTTGAGAAAACACTTAAACACTTCATCGCAAGAAGGGAGTCTGGAAAGTATGATTTCTGTTTCGTCCCAAGAACTATTTTACTTTAGGTCAACTGTCGATGATGTACTTCCCCAAGATGTCATGCATGAGTAGTTCCACCATTTGTAGTTTCATAGGGAAGTTCATATACAGGGTGTAATCTAACCTCTTGCACTCCCGTGAAGAACGGTATATAATGCCATTTTATAACGAATGGCAGGTGTGAAAATTTCAAAAAAAATGTGGAAATTGTGAATTTTGTTGGAAAATTCATTCAGAAAATCTTGAAAACTGCTATTCAAAATTACACAGTTTCTTCCATCCCACAGTTCCAGTATTATTGCGGCTCTGCTACGGTCAGATGACGATCGGCGGACAGCGGTTCCCAGACACCCTGTAATAAAAAAATTCAAGAAAATAACAATTCTAAGCTTACGATGTTCGCTGGAACTTTGGAAACTGTAATTTTCATGTGGAAAATGTCATTTTTTTATTTTTTCAGTCCAGCTCTTTAAATTTATTTATATTACATTTCGAGGGGGGTGGACTTTATCATTCACTCTATTAAAATACTTTTCGCAGACATGCTGCACAAAGAGCGGTATTCAACTGCAAACCAAATTCACCAATTTCTTTGTACAAAAAAATACTTTTTTTTCCAAAAATACTGAATGCTCACCAAAATTAAGAAAACCAAATATTTACATCATGTCATCTTTTTTATTATTTGTTCCTAAAAATAACATTTGTTGGCTGAATATAAGGACTGAATGTTCAACAAATTTTAATATTCTCGCAATTGACACACAAACCTTACCTGAGCAAGCTAACCTAGCTTGCGAGTCGAAAATGCATGAATTAATGTTTCGTTCCCAATTGACACACACACCTAACCTGAGCAAGCTAACCTAGCTTACGAGTCGGAAATGCGTGAATTCTAAATTTGGTGAGCATTATGCGATAGAGATTTATTTGGGTTCCATTAAGATTTTTTGATATAGATTTGGAATAGTGCTAGGGATGTATGGTTTAATTTGGTGTACATTATATTTGTTCCCCTGCAAAAACTATTCTCATCAATGGATGTATCGTGCAGCAAGGCCGGATTTGAGACATTTGAGCGCCCTAGGCTGACATCAGTTTGGCGCTTCTAAACTAGGAAAGTTGCTCGAATTGTAATTTGTCAGTATGTGCCTATTTCTTTCACGGCGCACTAGGCTATAGCCTGTCAGCTTACTAGATAATATGGCACTGTCATGCAGGAATCATCAACATCAAATCAACATAGTTAACTAGCATATAGCCAGATGCATTGTGAATAGCTGATGCCTGCAATCGGGTCAAGTAAGTGTCCAAATCGAAAAGATCTTTCAGTGGAGCTCTATCAACCCTTTCTCTCCGCTATTGACTTTGTCCGTTGCACTACCGAAGAACCGTGGATGAAACTGTGGTACCCATATCAATCGGAGTCATAAGGTTTTTCATTAATTTTTTATCGACTACCTTGAACTTGAGATTTATCAGACTTTGAGGATAGTGGAAAAGAGTCCACGCTTGGTATTGGAATGTCATCGATGGTCGACAATGGTGTCGTGGTTCATATAAAAATGGGATGATAGAAGGAATGCGGACGTCCTACTCCTGAACGAGTTCATCAAGTAATAGCACAAACTCTGGTATATTTGGTCATCAGAACTGACAACGATGGTCAGAGCTGACGCAAATACAACTTTATTCTTTTGGAGTGATGAAATGGATTCAATGAGAGCTGCGATAACCATTGTAAAAAAAAAAATTTGGATGTTCTTATGAATGTGTATTCTATGATTCATTTATTCCACGGTTATACCATGAGAGACTGGATTTCTGAGTTTGAAGTGTCTCTATAATAGAATTGTGATGGAACTTATAATCACATCACATGCACTTCAGCCTCAAATATATTACACTCCCAGTAAACTCTTATATTCGAATAATGATGAATATCGTATTTGAACATATAACTACATTTAATTTGTTCGTGCTTTTGTTGCATTGGAACATGGCCAATTTATACAAACTCCAAAACAATATGTACTACTAATTTATGTATGATATTACCAATTATATTATTATATTATTTTGACAAAAGAGCTTCTACAAATAATGAAGTGTATAATAAGGATGCATGAAAATTTATTACAGTAGGTATAGAAAATGGTATTCTCAAAGTTTCAGTTACCTATTTACTTATGACTAATATTTTTAAAATAACACTGAAGAAATTTTACAAAAAAAATCATGAAAAATTAAAAATGGTTCGCTAAAAAATACATTTAAAAATTACTCCTTCAGTAAGGAAATAATACAGATTCACACATTCTGAAAAATAGGAGCTGTGAATTTTTCCATAAAATTCAGTTAGTGGTTTCGGAAGCATATAAACAAAACGTACCATGTTTCAGTCAGCGGCAGCTATTCTAGCTGTCTGACCAAACACAGGTGCATTTTGCCAATCCAGAATGAAACGAGGTACACTTCGTACTTGCGTGAATTAGTTTATTGCCCGCAATTGACACACATACCTAACCTGAGCTAAACCAGCTTGCGAGTCGAAAATGCATGAATTATTTTTTCGCTAGCGATTCACACACAAACCCAACCTGGACAAGCTAACCTAGCTTGCCTGTTCACCAAAGGAAATTTTTTCGAAGAAATTTCCGGACGACAAATTGCGCCACGTTTTAAACTGAATGCCAAACTGCACCCGAGTTCGATCACAATCAATCAGCGAGCAAAATATCTTCCATTGACAGAAACGTGGTATGGTTTGCTCATATGCGTCTCGCATAACCACAGAAATCATTAATAATCACCTTCATCGCACTCGGAAAGATTAAGCCTTTGGGTAATACTCATCGGTATATTTTCAGATACCTTCAAACAACTCCTTAAAAGTTATTATTATTATTTTTTTGTTACTATTTCTGGGTATCATCCCGACTACACTTCTTGATTGCTTCATTGAACTGATATTACCCATCAAAATTTTCTTCTTGAGAAATATCTTCCATTATGAAACATATTTTCAGGAAGCAGCCCTCAGATACACCGATACCAGTTGGCACATTTTCAACCAAAGTCGAAAAAAATCACCAGAATATGAAAAACCCGATACCGAAGCCAAGATAACTGAAATCACGATTGGAATTAATTCACAATCATCAAAAAACGGTGACGTTCCAAACTTGACTGAAGTTGAGACGGAAACGAATGGATCAAAACTAATAACAAATGAAGTCAAAACTAGCGTTGATGATGTTGACTCCTCAACAAGTAGCAACGTTTACGAAAAAATCAAAAAGTCCGAATCAAGGCAGTTGGTGCAAATTGAGAAAGTGGAAGTTACCTACGAGACAGTCAAAAGTCCAATAGAAGTTATATTGGTAAGAATGCTGTGTGCGATACTAACACAGAATATTTGTTACTAACAAATATTGAAATAGTTATCTAACCTCTCAAACCTATGTTTTTTGAATTCTGCATCATCTTCTAACCAAATAACAGAAATTATTTCAAAATTATCATCCTCATAAATATGTCTCCACTTCACTAAAATACCTCATTACTACTCGATATACATTTCGCTAACGAATCTAGCATCATCAGTAGTGATGATTGACTCAGACGATCAGTAGATACATATTATATGTGTCTGTTAGTGGCATAGTGCATATCATTTTGTGATCAACAGTGAATTTTATAATATGGACCAATTTTGCTCTGCTCATATATAACGTATTCCAGTCATCGAGTTGCAGATTTCAAGGTTTTTTCGGCCGTTATCGGTTATGAGATGTTCTCGAATTTTCGTCAACATGAATAGCATTATCAATAGATGACAGATGCAGTGAGATCATGAAAAAATTAGGAAATTTGTTCGCAAGACCCTCTGTAACTCTGACGATTAGGGAGTATTGAAAGGTTTTCTAAAATCAAGTTATAAGAATATTTGAACAAAAGTTTCCCCATCCAAGTTACTAATGTCTTTTATAATAGTAGTTTCCAGTAATAACTTAATTTCCGTTCATACTGGTTGATTTATAACTTTAACATACCTCTGTTACGGTAATGGATCCATATTATTGTCGCAAAGATAAGTGCTTTTTTACAACACGCACATAGGGGATTGGTCTATTCATACCATCTTACAATGAAAACACCCTTCTCATTCCAACATATTATGTGACTTCACATAATAAACTTACTATAAATATAATGAACTCCACCAGTACTGACATGACAAGAACAGTTAACTACGACCAATTACGGAATATTATAGGGTGAGCTTTCCCCTTCAAAAAAAATGAAAAACGAAATTTTCCCCAATAGAAGTAATGTTTATACATAGGAACGCGCTGGCCCTGTATGTATACATGTGGCAGCAAGAATATCTGTTCTCCTCCATCGAACGTGAAACTGAATATGGTGATATTAAATTGAGTTTTAGCATGTCTCCATATAGGAAATTGCAAAAATGAATGATTTTTGCAGAGCACAACACAGCACTACCTGAAAATATGGAGTAACTCTTGGTGATGAATGAGCTTCTTGCGTGGGCAACCATAACGTTGTTTTGACCAAGGATTCAAGGTATCAGTATGGAACGATCAATTAACGAAAATACATTGAAATTATCAACCGTAGTTGATTTATTGCACGAAATAGAATACTGTGTATCTAGTACTCACAGTATTATATTCCCGGACGATAATGTAAATTGTTGGCCGATGCGTTAAGCCGAGGCCAACATAAGCATTGAAGTCTGGGAATGTGCTTCCACTACGAGGCACACATACGATTTTTTCTGAAATCGCAATCAAGCTTATCATAAATTAAGAAATTTTTATAAATGCATAACAATTTCTACACTATTCCAATAATAAATTATTTTCCTATATGTTGCATATGAGTCCCAATATCTATCCTAGCTTCAATGCTTCAGGTTTGTATCAAGTCATGTGTTAACGCAATATCCAAAAACTAATCTTCGTGACCTCTATTCAGTGGGAGTGCTCTCTTACCCAGTTTTGCGGCCTGACCTACATAAAGCATGAAGGTGGAGCTAGGTCAGATATATAATAGATTCGTAGTTAACATGCAGGATTGTCTAGAATACATAATCACTATGTATTTGTATTGAGTTTGTATGTAATCCAAAATTTGTTAAAAATTACAAAGTACACAAATTCGATATGCAGTGCATCGATATAAGCTCATCCCTCCCTTATAATTTCAACATGAGATACGATAAAAGAAAGTTGAAGAGTAAAACATGATTTTGTGAAAAGCTCATGGTGGTCACTGAAGAAGGGGCGTTGCGATGCCCATCAAGTCACAAACTTTTAATAGAACATGGGGTTGAGTGGCATTTACTATGAAGGTCCCCAAGAAGAAAACGACCAACGTCATTTCGTTTTTACTCCAGACTACTAAGGTACGGTAACCTGAATAATTATGCATCATGATGCATGGGATCAATAGCCGTAATATGTCATTGTAATAAAAAAATCGCTCGAACAAGCTCTCGGGATTTTTTTACTCCCTTGATTATCGATGAATTGAAAGGAAAATATAAAATTTTCATTCGAATGAAGATGTATTTATTGATCAAGATATGATGTCTTATGTATTAATCCTCGATAACTCAATAGTATACGTACCTTAGGATGCTAGGTACTGATCAAATGAATGAATATAATGGAAACTATGTAGATATCATGCCATTCCAGGATGCTCACTGCAATTTTCCTACACAATATAGGAATATATTGGAGTCAAAAATCCATCAGAAAACGACTACTTTCCTGGTTAATATCACGACGAACGTTGAATTACATCCAATGAATTTCCGTGTAGAGTTCTTACAAGGCTTTCTCCTCAATTGCTAGTTGCATGGAAAATGTTAATTGAAACATTTGGACCACCTATAGATCGATTTCTGGGTTCTTGCCCTCATCAGTATTGGGTCCAATTATCAACCCATTACAAGGCAAAAGCTGAGACACCACCCGTAGATCGGTGTTAACCAAACTACGAGTGCCATCTCAACGTCAACCCAACTAAACAATACCCACTTGTTCGCAAAAACGAACGTATCGTAACAGAAAGTAATCTGCTATTTAACAATGAGCTTATCAAGTTAGAAACTAGATGCCCTGCCATACCAGGGTGCTCACTACAATTTTCCTATAAAATATAGAAATATCTTTGGGTCAAAAATTCATCAGAAAGCAACTACTTTCCTGCCTTATACCATGGCGGAGGATCAATTGACATTTGAATTATTTTAATGGTGTCAAACAGAATCTAATGGTTAATTGAAACTATAAAATTCACATTCGATGTTTGCTCTAGAGTCTTGTTGATGAATTCTGTCAACGCTGGTTGTGATTTTTCATTTTCATCAATTTCACCTTCAGATTACCAGTATTCGAAACATATTATGAACCTGCTTGATATCAGTGTTCTTGATGAATGGGTGAAAAAATTGTAAAGTAAGCCGTTCAAATTCTGGCTACTGATAAGCATTGAAACACATTAGTGCAGCAAATACAAATTTCCGGGAAATATGTGCATGCAATTTCAGTTATAACGTTTCAACTCGATAAGCGAGGGATCAATCAGGTATTACAATTTTTCACGGAAGTAGTTGATAAAAGAAATCTTTATAATATTAATACAGTCAGTGGTACATTAAATGTTTGATAGTTTGATGTAGCGTGAAGTTCTAGATTAACAAATCTACTCTTCGGTAAGACTATATTCGAGCATATTTCCAGCCTCTTTTCTATTTACTAGATATTTTGAACTTATTCTCACTCATTGTCAATTCTTCCGGATTGTATATTCCGAATACTGGAAGTTGAAAAGGTGACATTTAGTACGCATGACAAAATCGTAGAATATAACTTGAAATATAGGATAGCGGGTTTCAAGAGGTTTTCATCTTTCATCAGCTCGATTCTCTGACATGTAGATTAATTACAATAATTACATGTTATTTCCTTTGTGTTCCATTTTTCCGCATTTTTTATCTTACTTCTATAAATCTTCACGACTGTTTATATTATTTTATATCGTACTCTTTACGTTATTTTGATATATTCCCATTTCATTCGTGGCGCCCAAAAGGATCTGGAGTGTCGGACTCGTTTTGAAAATAAAGGTTTTATAATTGTTACGTTATACTTTACTTTACAGATATTAGTTTCATGTATTGTTTGAAGCAATCACTTGAACGATACAAAATTATATTTTTCTACAACTGTCAAAAAGGTTTGTGTGCGTAAAGTATTACAATATTTCACTATCAACATACGATTTCATTATTAAATGAAAAAGTGTAAAAAAGTGCACTTTATTTAACGGCTGTTGCTAGGCAACCGACAGTTTCATGCAACAACAGTGACAGATCCGAATAATAACGAAATCCCGTCATGAAGCCAGTTCTCATTTTCTTTGGCAACTAATAACCTATAAATATCTGATATACAAAAATTTTTCACCAATAATATTCTTAGCATTCTTACTATTAAATAAGTATTATCAAAATTCCAAACTATCGCGGCAAATATATTCAGGGGTAATATAATAAGTGGTATGGTTATTACCGATGATTTTTTGGAATATTAATGAATTGCAATCCCAAAGCTGAAAATACAACGAGTCCACAGGACGAGTTGTATTTTCTTGCATTGGGATTGCCAATGAATTGATATTCCAAAAAATTATAGGTTTTTAATCATAATTATATTGAGGACGACAATATATCGATTTGAAATAAAGAAAAATCGTGTCACCTGGTAATTGATGCTTTACTTCTAGCCGTATTCAACAGAATACTCTTTTCCACGGCCTCATCTATGATACCAATGGACATTTGTCCCCAACGATCGCTTATATTGATAAATAAAGAACTAGTCAAAATACATAAATTTGACGTTTATAATTTAAATCATTATTTTCACTTGACAGATAGTGAAACAAAAACTAAGCAGGTTTATCACCGTGAAAATACAGAGACAAGCTATATTTTCACTGTAGTTCCGATTCTATTGGCTGAATTTTAAAATTTGAAATCCACTGATTGGTTGTTAAGCAAAAAAATATATTGTCAAAATAATAGCATATACCTCTAAGGAACTATTGGACCTACACTAGGTAATCCAAGTTAGCTATGGCTGTTTGGTCGTCAGAAACTAGTAGACAACAATAAATAATGAAATTTGTGAAATTGGGCATCTATCCAGATAACGAATTCTTGATAACTATAAACTTAATTTAAGTAGAAATGAAAAGTGATGAAGATTGAAAGGAGAAAATCGTGGATAGTGCAAATATGAGATTTTCTTGACATACTTAGTTCAAAGAAAGAAAAAGGTATTCGTTGCTCCACGAGTATTGTTTATTCATTTTGAATACAAATCTAAGAAAATGAAAAGTTACTTCGATGGACTAGTTATTCGAAAGTCAAGTCAACATTTAATAATAATAATATTGACCTCGAAGAATATGTTATTTTAATATTCGCTTCAAATTTTTCATTTTGCGGGATTGTGTGAAGAGGAAGGGATTTCGACTCTGTCTGAATTATTTGTTTCATTTGTTTGTAACTCAACTCTCCGGCATACTCTTTGAACTTTGTTCGAATAATGAATCAATAAAAATATGCCACATTAATTTCATATTTGCAAAAAAACATGAATTGGTTATTTTTTTTACAGTTGTAGGAAAAATACTGCATGAAACTCGTGAGTAAAGTGTTTTTTTTTACTCGTAGGAATACTCGTAGGAATGCCGCACTCCGCCTACGGTGTCGTGCGTCAGCATTTCCTACTCGTAAAAATAAGTATCATATTACTCACTTGATACATAAATTACTATTCCAGGTCATCGGGTATAATAACTGATTGATAGTTGTTGTAGTGAAAACTCTGTCAGTCATAGTTGACACATTTGACAATTGTTAAACAATAAATAATATTTTTTTCAATAATATGTTCTTCGTAATACAAATAGCTTTTCATTTTTAACAACATAGGTCCTTTCTTTTGGAAAACATTCAAAGTCTGTTTTTGATATACAGAGAAATAACAACAATTTTATTATTAAATATCGTGCTTCTTCGAGATGATTTTATCGAAATCAACATTGATTTTGAAAGAAACGCAAGGGATTCAGTAATGCTCTTTCATAACGTGTAGTCTCTAATAGACCAAGAGCCTGTGTCACTATTTTTGGTAGTGATATGTTTACACCCATCGAACACTGAAACTTGTATTATCGATGTCGACGATGCTACCGAGGTTCTCGCCATACATTATTTCTGGGGCTGAGTTAGAGTAGGGGGCTTACTGATGTGTTTTTGATTTTTCGTAAGTATATACAACTGAGAGTATAGGGAATGCAAAGATTTCAGGAAAATAATTCGAAGCTCACTGATTGTCAGTCGCCTACATCGTGGCGTTCACCCGCTGCAACCCTCGAAATATGTAGGAAAAAAACAAGAAAAAAAATCCAGTTTACATCTGACAATGGGGGGGATCTTACCATTAGCACTTTAATAACAAAAATTTCACAGGCCATCCTTTTTCAATGGGATGGAAGGGCGCTGAGCCCACCTGTTTCGGAAAAATTTCCGAGTATTTTTTTATGAAAAGCTTACGACTGATTCCTGGACAATTATGTTCAACTCTAACTGTCCAATTGAAAAATGCAATTAACAGTCATCAAACGTGTTGCAAATATTACCATTCCTTAAAATAAGTTCATGGAATGGGGTTCTATAAAGTAGGGCTATATTTTTATCATATAGATCAAGAAATGTAATTACTACGTGAGCATATGTAGATGTGAAAATGAATGAAGCCCTATCAATGCTAAACATGCCACAACATGATATAGTATATTGTTCAAAGAACATGGAATTATGACCATTTCATACTGTCGCAAATCATACGAGTGAGAAATGAGCATTCCGGGTAAGTTATACACTATGCTTTTTCTACAACTATCACAAAAAGTGGCGAGATCATTCTACAACCGAAACTTGTAGAGGACACCGTATGACCACATTTGTGGCATAAATGTATGCTTAAATTTGTTGCTGTTCAAGTTAGCACTATTTTCGTAAAAGTATTTCAAATAACCAAAACTCAGTCTTGTTAGTCTGGATGAGTTGTATAACCATTCATTTCAAAATTTCATTCCAGGTGGGTTAGGGGGGGGGTACAGTTCAAACCACCTCAACTTTTTTGCATGTATTTTATTTAGGGTTTTGATACTAGATGAAAAAATTCTAGAGTTTCCTACACAAAAAAGGTACTCTTGTTGAACATAGATAGGACGCACATTTTTGGAACTAAATCGATTTGAAAATTTCCTTACGCGCCTAAACACCATAAGAATGCTTGATAAAATCATCAATAAAATCGATATTACATTAAAAAAAACTGCCAATGTTATTCATCACTTGCTGAAGTGGAATAGAATGTCAAATTCGATATCGTTACTTTTGATGATTTCATCCAGCATTATTTTGGGGTTTAGTTTTGCTAGATAGTTTTCAATTCGATTTTACATGAAAATGATTCGTCCTATCCAAGTTGAACAAGAATACAATTTTTGTATATAAAACTATAGAATTCAATTATCTGTCATCAAAACCTCGCACAAGATACATGCGAAAAAGTTGGGGTTTGACCCAACCCTGAATGTGATCTTGAAATGAATGTTGATACATTTCATCCATGATGAAAAGGATAATCAACCCTCGGAATTTAATTTTTCTGTCGAGCACCGTTTCAGAAATATTGAATTAAAACCATCTTCTATTTTTCCGACTTCAAAGTCGGAATTTTGGAGCTTTGACTAGATATATCAGTTCTTTTGCTTCATGCAAGTCACACATTGTTAATCTTCTTCAGTGGGATGAAAGCTATTTTTGTTTACTGAGTATTAACAATCCAATTGAACGATAATCGTTTCGGACCAATGGTTCCCCCTTTTTTACTCCCATATACACCTACGACGTAGGCTTATTATGGCAAATACCTATTTTATTTATTTGATACTTACTCTCCGGCAAAAATTCTTGAACTCCGCTCACTTCCATGAGTCTTTGTTACAGACAAGTGAATTTTTGTTTTTGTCCGGCGGGTGGCGCTGTGACTGACTTTACTGTGAATCGCTGCTCCATTTGTGAGAAAATATTATTTTTACAGAGGATTATAATTAATATTCATTGGGCTGGGGCAGGACGACTCTAATGCTGTCCAACCTACCCTGACACTGACGAGAGGCAGGTGGTCTCCTTCAGCCAAATGAAGAATGATCTACTGTTTGATAAAAGGGTCAAGTAGCTCAGTGGTTGAGACTGAAGCGTTCAAAACCATTGACTGCTGGTCGGCTAGGTTCAAATCCTCAGCGACTTCTGATGGCCCGAGAAAGTGCCAGGAATTGCACGTTAAAAGGTAAAACCTCGTTAATCCTTGGCTCGCACAAGTTTTGACTTTTGAGGGCTGCCGTTCGTAAGGGGACGACAGCTGGTTAACGGAAGAAACAATTTTAACAACAAAAAAACAATTGGAATAAGCATTTGCAATTGGGTCTTCTTGGAAAAACGTTGCTCAAATATCTGTCAGTTGTTGTTTTCTGTCAGATGTTTGCCTCATATTTTCCGAATGGTGGAAATATTTGGAAAGAAGGGAACTTCGACATTGTCGATTTTACTATATCATTTATTTGATACTCTTCGGCAAAAAATTCTTGAACTCTGTTCACTTCCTGGACTCTTTGCAACCGGGGAGTGCTTTTTGGATCTTCCTCGCGGGTGGCACTACGACTCACTTAACTGTAAGTCGCTGCTTCATTTATGAGGAAATACTTTTAATTTTCTCCTCTGTAGTGAGGGACATTGCATAAGTATATGTTAGATATAATGCAATACCCGTCGTTGTATTAGCCAGGGAAGTAGTAATTTTTTGACAGGTATTTGCCATTATAAGCCTACGTCGGTGTTTATTTTAGAGTAAAAAGAGTGAAACATCGGTCGGCAACGACTATCGTTCAATTAGATTGTTGATACTAGTACACAAAAATAGCTTTCATCACACTGAAGAAGATCAACAATGTGTGACTTGTATGAAGCAAAAGGACTGAAATATCGAGTTAAACTCCAAAATTCCGTGTTTGTAGTCGGAAAAATTAAAAAAAAAACTATGTGGCCCTTTCGTAAAAAAATTCTGAAAACCACCCAATTATAACCACAATAAATGTTCTGGGAAAATGGTCTAAGATCTTAATTCAATTCAAGTCGTGAGCGTCTGCCGTTCGGAATGGTCGCTATTTTGGAGCAGACGCTGTCAAATATATCAAAAAAACGCCGTCATTTTCCTCACCGGTTACCACCGTTATTTTTGGTTCAAAGTTTCACTCAATATGTAACTAAGCAAAGTTTGAAAATAAAACTTTGGCAGACGGTCGCATTCAACGGGCAGACGACCTTATATGTTGATATACAGTGCCGCTTTTTATAGCCCTCCCCCCCCTTTCAACTTTTAAACGCTTCAACGTACAAACATGGAACAAAAACCGTATCACCGATACTACTTTTCAAAATCAAATACATGCGGATTGCTCGGCAGATGGCGCAGGGGGACACATCAACTTAAAATTTTTAAATGGAATGGGGGCTCAACTGACACATCATTGAAAAGATAATTCGATTATCTTTTTAACCATCCAAATAATTTTGAATTTGGTTATTATTTTAACAATATGCAATATGCATTCGAAATATCAAGTATATAAGTGCGGTACTCCAACCTTGATAAATTTGAATAATGTAGAACAATGGAACAGAAATACTTTTTGAGTGAAGATGAATTGCAATTACTCGCCAATTATTCGCTGGGTAGACTTCAATTTGAAAATTTCGATAGGCGTAGAAATCGAAATTGTGAAAAAACGTATCGAAGAAACTCAAAGAAATGCAAATGATTGAAAAGAGAATTAAATTACCTTTTCATCGTTGTATCACTTGAAAAATTTTGAGTTGATGTGCCCCGCCGCGCTATCTGATCTGTGGAGCACTTATCATATTTTTGATTTCAAAGATGAGTATAGATGATACCATTCAAAACGTATTTTGTCCCATGTTTGTTCGTGGAACCGTTCAGAAATCAACAGGGGGGGGACAAATTTAGGAGACATCCTTTGTCAAGCTTTATCTGCCTATTACGCTTTTACAGGCAGTGATAATATAGCATAATTTGCTCGACAAGGTAAAGTTAAGCCTTTTAACATTATTGAGAAAGATCTGAATATTACAAAAATGTTTGCTTCTTTTGGCCATTCCGAGGATATACAGGGTGTTCCTTAAAGACATGCTAATATTTGAGGGGGTGATTCTTTGACTTATTTTAAGGGAAAAACTTTCTATAAACGTATGTCCTAAAAGTCCTAACTTTTGAGATACAGGGTGATAAAGTTTTGAAAAAAAATCAGTTTTTTAATAATAACTGAGATAATATTGTAGACGTTTTTATAAAATTTGGTACATGTCTTCTATGCATCAAGGTGCATTTTTTAATGCACAAACATTTTCATTTTCTCAACCAGTGGCGTCCGTACGGGTTTTGCATTCAATATTTTTGGAGAAAAAAATACTACGCCACTGTTTTCTCCTGAAAAAAAAAATACTTTTGAGATCCTCATTTATTTTTGAGCAAATTTGTTCTTCTGAGTTTTCTTTGTCCGCCGCATGGTTTTCGCTTAAAAAAATAAAAATCGTTTCATTTCAGGATCAATTCTTCAAAAATCTGATGCGGTGTGGAAATGTTTGTGCATCGACTGAAAGCAAATTGAGGGATCAGATTTGTTCCAAAATGAATGAGAATCCAAAAAAATGTGTAATTCCTGTCAGATGCTCGGTTCTTGATAATTAATGAATTTGATCCGTTCATTTAAACTTACTTTTATAAAATAAAATAAAATTCGTTTTTGTACAAGCTGAAATCCAAATTTTTTTGATTCCCATTCATTTTGGAACAAATCTGATCTCTTTATTTGCTTTAAGTCGATGCAGAATCATTTCCACACCACATCAGATTTTTGAGGAATTGATCCTGAAGTAAAATAAATGAGAATCTCAAAAGTATTTTTTTTTTTGGAGAAAGCAGTGGCGTAGTATTTTTTTATCCAAAAATATTCAATGCAAAACCCGTACGGACGCCACTGGTTGAGAAAATGAAAATGTTTGTGCATTAAAAAATGCACCTTGATGCATAGAAGACATGTACCAAATTTTATAAAAACGTCTACAATATTATCTCAGTTATTATTAAAAAACTGTTTTTTTTTTTCAAAACTTTATCACCCTGTATCTCAAAAGTTAGGAATTTTAGGACATACGTTTATAGAAAGTTTTTTCCTTAAAATAAGTCAAAGAATCACCCCCTCAAATATTAGCATGTCTTTAAGGAACACCCTGTATATGAGAAGAACAAATTCAATGCATTGGAAAATTCGTATGCTGCATGTATGGAAGGCATTATGCTAATAGTGTGAATAAAACAAGGCTAGATTTGTTCCTTAAAAAACATGGTGGTACTGTCTCCCAAGGAAGAAATTCATTAGATGAAGTTGAAAATTTTGATGGAAGCTTTATGCCACCTTATCGAAAGATACTAATTAACAAAATAAAAAGGGTTAATCAAGTTTGTGCGATCTGGAATCATTCAACAGAAGGTAATCCAAATTTGTATAGTCCTGAAAAACATGGCTGGCTTTTAGTTGATGGAAGATACCAACTGGAATGTTTTATTGGACCAAAAACTCCTTTTACACTCGAAGAAATTTGCAAAGTCCCAGCTCCGGACATAGATGAAGATGATGTATTCTACGCAAGTAGTGATGTAGAATAGTACATCAAGTTCGAATTTTCATTTTCATATTCATGATTTTACATAGATACATAGACTTTCAGTGTGTGTTATTTTTGGCATAATTTTTTTATTTTGGTCTACTATTTTGGATGTTCAAAATTAAATAAATATTCAATAGTTCATTTTTCATATAATTTTTTCGCAAAAGCTTCTTTTAAATATTATATTACGCGAAAGATACTCTATACTCCAGTTGTTTCAAATAATTATTTTACGCCTACTTTTATGTACTGTGCGGCTTTTTATAGTCCCCCCTGTTAACTTGTGAACGGTTCGAAGTCCAAACATCGAACAGAAACCGTTTTGAATAGCATCACCGATAGGCTACTTTCCGAAATCAAAGCCAAGATAATTGCTCATCAGATTGCGCGGGGGGTGCATCAACTTAAATTTTTTAAATGGCATGGGAAGTAATACATCGATGAAAAGGTAATTGAATTATCTTTTCATGCCTTTCATGCCTCTCAAAATTTTCAAATCGAAGTACCCCCAGCGTCATCTGTTGAGTAATTGCAATGTTTCTCCTCTCAAAAAGTAGTACAGGTATTAAAAGTAATTCCATTGTTCATTGTTCCATTGTTCTACATTAAACCGATCAAATTTATCGTGGTAAAGGTACCATTAGAATCCGCACTTATACTTGATATTTCGAATTCATATTGCAACAAAAATAATAACCAAATTCAAAATTATTTGGATGGTTAAAATGATATCCGAATTATCTTTTCAATGATGTGTCAGTTGACCCCCATACCATTTAAAAATGTTAAGTTGATGTGTCCCCCTGCGCCATCTGTCGAGCAATCCTCAAGTATTTGATTTCGAAAAGTGGTATCGGTGATACGGTTTTTGTTCCATGTTTGTACGTTGAAGCGTTTAAAAGTTGAGAGGGGGGGAGGGCTATAAAAAGCGGCACTGTATATCAACATATAAGGTCGTCTGCCCGTTGAATGCGACCGTCTGCCAAAGTTTTATTTTCAAACTTTGCTTAGTTACATATTGAGTGAAACTTTGAACCAAAAATAACGGTGGTAACCGGTGAGGAAAATGACGGCGTATTTTTGATATATTTGACAGCGTCTGCTCCAAAATAGCGACCATTCCGAACGGCAGACGCTCACGATTTGAATTGAACTAAGATCTAGGACCATTTTCCCAAAACATTTATTGTGGTAATGATTGGGTGGTTTTGAAGTGTTTTTAATAATTTTCTAAATTAAAACTCCAATAAAGCGACCGCTCACACCCAGCAGACAGGCGGTTTCAAAATTACAATCTGTAGAACTGACGTGCCAATTCAAACCTTTGGTAACTTATGAGGAAGTCGTTTTCACGGCAGCTCACGAACTAATAACTCAGAACAAGAAACTTTAGTAGTCTCCACTGTGGTGAGTATGTGTGGATAACGTGATGGGAAGGTAGTAAATATCTTTCATTCATTATCCTATAGACTTGTGAAAAAATAGTAAGAAGAAGCCGTTTTCATCTGGTTCAATTTTCGTTCATGAAGGAACATACAAAAAGTGCAAAATCACATCAAAATTTGAAAAACCATAATAACAACTTGTAGAATACCTCAACCAAATCATAGACCCCTTGCCGAAAACAATGAGAGATTATATTACCCCTTCGAGAAATCGAGGAAGTCGTTTTCACGGCAGCTCTCGAACTATATGCATCATAATTCCTTTTTCATCGTGAGTTGTAGCTACCCACTGACTTAAATACATGCACTGGTGGATTAATTTAGTGAGATGTAGCTTTAAGTGCTCATTCTTTGCAAAATAGTTGAATTCTGAGGACTTTGTGCTTTAAAAAAATGGACCCTAAGATTTCTGTGATATCACAGGATCTCATTCTTCGGACACGACACGACACGAAGTCTTTAAAAACTGCAAAAACTTTGAATATTGATGAGTTATAAAAAGATATTTCGAGTTTTATAAATCCATTGATGGACACATGGAAATACGAAATTCCCGAGAGTTTTCTATAAAGGATCTGTTACCACCAACTTATTTCTGTGAGTATTGCCTGGGGCAATTACCCAGAAGAATAAATGATATTGGCTGGCTGGATTTGTTCCAATGAGGGTTATTGCTGCCCCCACTGTTGATAGCGCGTCTGCCTCATCATTGAACAGGATTCCTTTGCGATCAGTTACCAAGATAAGTATTACCCTGTTCTGCGCTCCCAATTCCATAAGAGTTTTATGTTTCCCATATAAGGAAATTATAGGATAGCAAAATTTGAAAAATGTGTTGGTGGAATTTCAGGAACATTTCATTTTATCTTAAATTTTTAAATTTCTTTTATCAATATATCTTGATGAAATTCTTATCAGTGATATTTTGAGACTCCCTGAATCCAGCTGTGTATTGCAAATTATGATGAGAGTTCTGAAATTAAACAGCATATTTTTCAAATTTCGTTTTCGTATAACGTTCTTATTGATAAATGAATTTCACCAAAATTTCTATATGATTCATTTGAAAATATCACGAATCCAGTGGTGTAGTCAAATTCCTTCTAAATAAATGTGATTTATTCATAAAATCTGGTGTTCTACTGGAATTTTTGATGATCTACGTAATGAAAAAGAAGCATTACAATCGGTTGAAAAAATATGTTTTATAAAGGTGCTTCCGCTTTAAATGAAAAACAACTTTTCGGGTGCATTGGTAGTTGTATTTGAACACTTCAGCACAAAACACAATTGTCTGGAATCCGGATTCGTAATTTTCACCAATTTCCAACGCAAACTTCGTACACACATGTCATCATGAAAGCATGCTCTGACCGAGTAAACTATATAAGATGTGCCAAAAAAATTCTTTTACGATATTTTTTCAATTTGAATAGCGTGTCTTGTAAGGTAAAAATCAAAATAATAAAATCGTATTTTGATATTGAAATATTGTAATACTTTACGCAAACTACCCAAAAAATTGGAGTTTTTTGACAGTTTGAGAAAAAAAAGTAATAGATTGTAATATATCTGCATGGAACGTATCGAAATAGCATTCCATATCTGTCCCAGTCGAATTGTTGAAATATTACAAAATCAACAAAATCCACGTAAAGACAGGAATAGGTAAACATTCTAGATGTGCTATCTATCGATAGCGGCTTCTTTTATGGCACGAATTAAATGGTTTCTGAGATTCCATCATATCGCAGTGAAATAATTGATTGTTAGTTTCGGGTTAATATTCTGCTCAAACGATGGGTCAACGTAATGAATCCACATTTATCATTTAGGAATGACAATTTCTGAAAAATTAATATGTTGAATCGTTCATCTGTATGCAAGTAACTAAATTTACTGCATAATAATCTTCTTGAACATATGTTATTTTTATCAATTGTTTCAGAGGACAGAAGAATGAAAAATATTTTAATAAACAGTATTCATCAAACAGAGCCATATTGGTACAAATTTTGTGGATTATGGTTGACCGATAATGAAACGACTCACTGTAGATTGTAATCGAACTATCTGAACATTCTAAAAACAGAAAACGATATAGAATTCGAAACACAGAAATCAGTCAAATGATGAAATATGAGCATGTTGATTTAGAGTTCAGAGAACTTCCGGTTCATTTGCTGTATTGAAGAATACCTCGCTGTCCACTGAAAAACAAACCCTATTTCGTTAGGAAATATGGGACCTACCTTGATCCACTCGCTTATAGAATGAATAGACTTATTGTGTGCGGAAGGAAGTATTGAACCAAAATATATCGTCTGAACATCCATTCACATTCACGACAATATAAAATTAATGACTAACATCTGTTTTACACAGCCACACACTGGCGGAGACTTTGCTTCCTTCTTTAACTTCTGGTCTTACTTTCTGTTATTTTATCACCCGCCAATGCCGAATAAAATCATTTATAGCCATTTCAATGGCATTTCTATGAACTGCCATACCACTTTTTCCTCACTTTTTTTCTCTCTTGTGATGGTGGATGTACTTCATTCTTCACATTTTTATTTTAACATAGTTGCCATTTTTTTATTTTTCAATAGTAGACTTTTTTTTATATTAGTAAGTTATTAAATGGCAATTTTGTATTTGCATTTTTTAGCCACCTATTTATTTTCTGGCGATGAATCATAGCTGAGTCATTCAGAGATGATGAATGAGGCAACATTTCCACAGTTAAAATCAAAGATATTTTTTCTGATCGAATAGAATAGAATAGAGTTATTGTGTGCGGAAGGAAGTATTGAACCAAAATATATCGTCGAAACATCCATTCATATTCACGACAATATAAAATTAATGAATAACATCTGTTTTACACAACCACACACTGGCGGATGCTTTGCTTCCTTCTTTAACTTCTGGTCTTACTTTCTGTTATTTTATCACCCGCCAATGCCGAATAAAATCATTTATAGCCATTTCAATGAACTGCCATACCACTTTTTCCTCACTCTTTTTCTCTCTTGTGATGGTGGATGTACTTCATTTTTCACATCTTTATTTTAACATAGTTACCATTTTTTTATTTTTCACTAGTAGACTTTTTTTTATATTAGTAAGTTATTAAATGGCAATTTTGTATTTGCGTTTTTGAGCGACCTATTTATTTTCTGGCGATGAATCATAGCTGATTCATTCATAGATGATGAATGAGGCAACAATTCATCAGTTAAAATCGAAGATATTTTTTCTGATCGAGTACTTATAATGAGATTGATGATTATAGTCTCAATAAGTACAATATTTTCGCTGGAAATTGAGCCATTGAGAATTTTTATCTTGGCCTGAACATATTGAAATCAATTTTCTAAAATAGAAATATAAATAAAGAAAATTTTTCATCATTTTATTAAACTTACTCAACCTATATAAAAAATTTGTTTTTTAATTTATCGTTACCAATTATTCACGATGTGCCATCTGCTGATAAAAATGATATAACCAATTTATACATACTTAGCTGGAAAATAATCCTATCGCATATTGGAAACTCACTCTTTATTTGGTGGTCAGTGTGATATTCGAATTTCCTTATATTTTTATTATAACTCATCCATACTTTGCCGGATAAACGGGTGACCACGAGATGAGGTGCGTCATCAATTTTCTTTAATGGAGATACAGGTTTCAAACTTGGTAGGTGGCTATAGTACTTGAATACCCATATTTTGGGTTTATTATTGAAAATGTACCACTTCCTGTTTAACCGAAAGTTGCCCATTTTTTTCTCTCCAAATCAGACTGTGTACATTTTTTCTAATCATCCAAAATAATTTGGAACTTTGAAAAGATACAGTTAAAAATTGACGTTCTTATGTAATTGCAGCAACCATATTTTTCAACAATTATCAAAAATTTCTTCAAAACGGAATAGTACACATAAAGAAATGCTCACAGCTGCATTCCTTAAATGGCAACATGCTCTTTTCACTTCGTCATATTGAAAACTGATTCAGTTTCCTTGTGTGAAAAATTTTGGAGAATAGGAAGATGCAATGTTTCATTACTTTGAACGTAAGAAAGTGAAACAAAGGAGCAACATTCATGAAATAAGTAATCTGATTATTCATCAATTTTCAACATGATGAAGTAAACAGAGCTTTTTGAGAATTGAAGGTTGTAAGCGTTTATTTAAGGTTTTCAGAAATATTCATGGTACAGTTTCATCAGGACCCCAACTCAACGGGATTTCTCTTTGGAGCTTCCTCTGATAACCGCCGATGTCCTTCGTTATTTGAGTTGATTTAAGTTTGAATGAATGAACTATAAACGAATCTACTACAGAAAACCCCCCAACTTTTCAAGTCTGTATTGTCATTTCTCCATTTGATTTTATGAAAATCCGATATTTCAAAAAGGCAATAGGTAACTTAATGGATATTTGGGGTTTTATTATTATATAGCACATAAGTAATAACTACTAATAATGGCCATTAGGTCCGGCTCCTCCTTTCTATGCCTCTTTCAGCCTAATGTTAACTACATTCAAAATACTGAGACATCGTGTATTTCTTACTAAATAGTGATTTGGAGTGAAATATTACGGAACGGAGAGCGGTGTCCTTTGGCGCTTTGGCAACATCGACATCGGCATAAGCCAGAAATGCTCGGTTCTCATTCCCAAACATGTGTATGACTCTTGTAGTAAAACGTGAACAGCATTTGTTTCCTACCTCGTGAACGTAAGCAGCACGTGCTCTCTTGATTTCTTTCCTGGAATATTACCTTTAGCGGTCTCCTTTTAGACAAACAATGCCGTTTTTATACAGGAGGATCTATTCCTTTGCAATATACCGGCTCGAGACTAAGATAGTAGTGTTATATCGAGTTTGTTTTTTGTTTATGATTTCAATATCGTACCTAGGTATATATATATATATTGTCATGATTTTATAATCCACAAGTTTAAAAATAAGAGCATATTTAAAATTCAGATAAAAATTTTGCATCTCAGAGGAAATTCTCCAAATCAATATCGAGAATGTTTCAAGTACCCTGTATAATATCAGTAAAACCACACTCAACTGATGACATAACAACTGTCAAACAAAATTCAGGGGATTTTAAATTGATGAAAGCAAGAAATTTACAATATGAAAGTGAATGAAAAGATTTTTGTATGAATTGTAATTAAATCATAGAAATACTTACACAGAAGAATTACATAAACAATAAGTAATTTTCAAATGAATTTAAATAACTGACAACACCAAGGAAGTATGACATTCACTTATTTCTGAACATGAAGTCATGCTTTAAGGAAATTCACATAAATGAAAATGATAAAGCCTAATTTGAGACTTAGAATAAGAATCTAGAAATTTCAAACTAATTTAAAATATCCATGTTATTTTCTTAAAATTAGTATTCATTTAATAAATAATTGTTAAAGTCATTAGTTGATAGAATCTTGGTATTGTTGCTAGGATATTCTGATAGTCAGATTTTTTTTTGGTAAACAAGGGAGGAAAAAAAATGATATCGAAAGCAGAAATATTGAGAAATTTTGGAGCAACAAAAAGTTACTAAAATAAGTATCCAGTTTTTTTTTATGAGTATGAGTATAAGTGAAAAGACAGTACCAAGTGCTACGAATAGTTTCAAAGGACGATTACCTTGTGAAAAATCCAAATAGACATTCT
The DNA here is from genome assembly GCA_958298965.1 of Chrysolina haemoptera. Lineage (NCBI taxonomy): Eukaryota > Metazoa > Arthropoda > Insecta > Coleoptera > Chrysomelidae > Chrysolina > Chrysolina haemoptera. Next base: position 20,328,088 of record OY282594.1, read on the forward strand.
ATTGGGAATGCAAAAGTCCCACGTCCCAGCAGCCAAGATGGAGTCTACGTTGAACGTCAGAAGGAGATGGTAGAGGAGCACCCACAAAACCAACACACACAGGTAAAGGCCTTTATCATAAATCGTTGCAACGTAAACTGAACATAATATATGCATATATTTTTCTTCGATTCCATAAACATTTTCCATTTTATTCGAATAATTCCGGGAGTGTTATTTACTTTACTTTTCAAGTGATCGTTGAAAACAAACGCGGGGTCAGTGACACTAACGGTGAAATCTCGGAACATTAGATTTAGTTGAGATAGGTTAGTGGAAAATTCACAATTGCCAACCCAAACATGTTGAAATATAGTGGCTTCACCATAACAATTTATTGGACATGCGCATAGGAATAAGGTTAGGTTATACTGGTTAGAGTTTGTTTATATTTCATATCGTTTCAAATTTCGATCAGGCTGAATGTCATGAACTTCATGAATGAAGAATTTCCCATTTATGATTATTAAAATAATTTTGATTATTGAAATTTCCTGTTTTTTTTTTTTTTTGCTGGAACAAAATTGAAATTACTGAAATTTTTTTTTACTTTGAAGCTGGTACCCAAAGAATCCCCCTGGGATGCAAAGAAATGCTCCACTGGAAAACAAGGTAGAGTATAAACTTTGCATAAGAGTCTCCAAAATCGAAACAATAATAGTGATAATACATTTCATGAACTTTGAATTGGCGAACCCTGAGATTATTTAAGAAATATATAAAATCAAAACAATATTAAATAGACAATATATTATGGATAAAAACGATCACCATAAAAAATGGCGACCAACGTGGGTGGCATTTGTGGAAAACCAAAAAAAAAAAAACGAGGTGTAAAAATTTTTTTTTGAAGTAATAAAAATATATAAACAATAATAGAGTCCAAAAAAAATACAAGAAAGGGCAAACAAGGAAAACCAGGTCCAAGTCAAGAGGGAGATCTGGAGAAAGAAGAAAATGTAGAGGAGAACATGCAAGAAAGTGGAGATGCCACAGTAGAACAAACGAGAACACTGCAGGAAGTCAACATAGAAGATTTAATGAGATTTTTAAATAAGAAAGACGAAGAAAGAAGAGAAGAAATGAAAATACAAGAAAATAGAAGAAAAGAGGAAAGAAGAGAGGAAATGGAAATATTAGAAAAGAAAAGACAAGAGGAAATGGAAGTTCAAGAAAGTAAAAGAAGAGAGGAAATGGAAATTTTAGAAAGACTTATACAAGAAGGTAGAAGACAAGATAGAGAACAAATAGAAAGGAAAAGACAAGAAGACATAGAAAAGCTAGAAAAGGTTATACAGGAAGTAAGGAGAGAAGATATGGAACAACTTGACAGACAAAGAGGAGAAGATATTGAAAGATTGAAAACACTAATACAAGAAGGAAGGAAAGAAGAGATAAAAAAATTAGAAAAGATCCTGCAAGAAGAATTGAAGATCCATGTAGGGAAAATCAACCAAGAATTAAAAGAAATAAAGCAACAAGTGAATAATACAGTAGAAAATTTTGTCCTTGAAATGGCCAACAATAGAAGAGAAACAGATGAGAAAATTGAACATGTGGAAGAGAAAATACAACATTTAGAAGACAATGTAGTACAAGATAGAGAGGAAAACAAGAAAGAAAAACAAAGACTAGAGAAGAAGATAGAAAAAGAAACTAAAAGCCTACAGGAAAAAATTAAGAGTCAAGAAGATAGAATGAATGGACAGGTTACGGAAATGGAAGAAAGAATTAATCAAACCGAAAATAAAGTGAAACAAACAAGTTGTGAGGAAGTGATTATTAAAACTCTATTCAATAAAGTAAATGAAAATAAATTAATATTTACAGGTAATATCAAACGACAACACCCTGTACCTTTCATTAAATATTTAAAAAATCAATTCTCTGACAATTTAACTTTCACCAATTTCAAAGAGGTTATAAGAAGCCAACTACAGGATGAGGCTTTATTATGGTTCAATAATAAAGAAACTGAGTTGAACACTTTTATAGAATTTTCAGATAAATTTTTGACTTATTTTTGGGGTCCATCCCAACAAAAATTAATTAAAGATGAATTGTTAGGAGGGAAATATAACCCTAATAGAGGAACATCCTTTCACAAATATGCTATGCAGTTGTATAGCACTTCACAATATTTAGATTGCAAATTTTCTGAAGAGTATATTGTCAATTTAATAATACAACACTTTGATAACAATCTAGAGGAGATTATGATGTTATATAATTTTAAAGATATGGATAGTCTCTGTCAATTTTTGATCATCCAGGAAAGAAGGCGAAATAGTTATAATACTCTGTCAAATAGAATAAATAATAATGGAAGTATTTTTAGAAGAGACAATGAAAGTAATAGATATGAAAATAATAATAACTACAGACAAAGGAACAATGACAGGAGATATAATACAGAGGATAGAAATTATAGGAGTCACATGAATAATAACTATGACAGAAATGGTACGAGTTTTAGGGAAAGAAATGGTAATATGAGATACAATGAAAATTACAGACAAAGGAACAATGACAGGAGGTATAATACAGAGGATAGAAACAATAGGAATCACGTGAATAACCACTATGACAGAAATGGTCCAAATAATACAAGTAGTAGAAATTTAAATAACAATGGGCAATACAATGAAAACGACAGGTACAACAGATCTCGATATAACAATAATTATTACTATGATAACAGACAAAGACGTAGAAGTGAAGAAAGACAATATGATAGGGACAGAAATGACAACACCACACTACGAAGCAGAAGTGCAGGGGAAAGAAATAATAGACAGGTAAACCAGATACAGAGAGACATACAAGACATAGCAGGAACATCACAAGACAATACTGTTCAACATGAACAGAATTTTCAATAGAAAACCTACCAAAATTTAACAAAAATAATTATCAATACTGCACAGGAATATATCAGCATCCTAGAGAATTCATTGATATAGAAAAAAATTTTAAATTACAAATAAATAAAGGTTTAATAAAAATTCCAGGTATATTTTACAATAAAAAAATTGAAATATTGGTAGACACAGGTTCAGAAATATCTTTAATAAACTACAAAATAATAAGAGAACAAAAATTAGAAAAATATTGCTGTGGAATGCCAAAGGTAGTTTTGGTAGGTGCAAATAACAAAAAAATATATGAGGTTAACAAAAGAATAAGTGGTGCGATTACTTTTAACAATACAGAATATACAATACAATTTTTGATAATAGAAAACCTGCTACATGATGCAATTATAGGTACAGATGAGTTAGACAGACATGGAGTAATAATCGATTATGAACAAGGAAAAATACAAATAGGCGAAGAGACAATAAAATTTACAAAAATTACAGAACAAGACAACAAACAAATAGTACAAACAATTAACAACATGAAATCACAACAAAAAAAGGAAAAAATTACAGACTATGAAATAAATTGTGGAAATAATATGAGAACAAAAATACAAAATTTACTTAGCACACATTTAAACTTGATAAACGATGAAAATAGAGTGACAGACAAATACATGCATAAAATTGAGGTTAAAGGCATACAAAATTTCAAATCAAAAACATATCCTATTCCTTACAAATACAGGAAAGAGGTCAATCACGAAATACAAAATATGTTAGATCAAAATATCATAGAAAAATGCAATTCTAAGTTTATAAATCCTATAGTCGTGGTGCAGAAAAGTAATGGTGAACTAAGACTATGTCTAGACGCTAGGAACATTAATAAATATACAACACCACAGTACGAAGCTCCGTTAAACATCGAAGCAATATTTGGTAGTATAACAGGATCAAAAATGTTCACAAAGATAGATTTAAAACATAGTTTTTGGTTAATTCCACTGCATCCAAGTAGTCGAGACTATACAGCTTTTTCAATAGATGGAGTCCTATATCGATTTAAAGTAGTACCATACGGTTTGCAAAGCTCGTGTTCAGCCTTAGTACGAACAATACATGCCATACTTGATAAGTACAACGATTTTATTCTTCATTATATAGATGACATCTTGATTTATTCCAAAAACATGGAGGATCACCTAAAACATATAAAGTTATTATTGGACGAATTAGACACAGCAGGTTTGAAAATAAATTTGGAAAAATCAAAATTTTGTCAGGACAAGGTAACATTTTTAGGGTACAAATTGGATTCACAAGGAATTAGTATGGATGAAGGCAGAATTCAAATAATAAGAGAGTATAAACGACCAACAAATTTAAAAACATTGAGAGGATTTTTAGGTGTTATAAATTATTTTAAGAAACTTATGCCTGATATAAGTGAAAAAACACTACCTTTAATAGCTATGTTGAAAAAACAAAGTAAATGGAAATGGGGGGTTGAACAAGAAACAGCATTTAATATAATTAAAGAAGAATTTGCAAACAATTTGAAAGTGTACCATCCAAATTATTCACTACCATTCATACTTAAAACAGATGCAAGTATAAATAAATTAGCAGGAGTACTATTACAGGTACAGGAAGGGAAAGAAGTACCAATATGTTTTGTTTCAAGAGTTACCAAGTCATACGAACAACACTATAGTATAACAGAATTAGAATTTGCTAGCATAATTTTCTGCGTTTCGAAGCTAAGATTTTATTTGCTAGGATCCAGGTTTTTCATTGAAACAGACCATATGTCACTCTTGAATGTTATGAATAATAAGTTGTTGAACAATAGAATTCACAGGGGAGCCTTATTACTCCAAGAGTATGATTTTGAAATTAAATATATTAAAGGGAAAGATAATATAATAGCAGATGCGTTGACAAGATCTGATGGAATGATAAAAAAGGATAGGACTTTACAAATAGGGGTAAATATTTTAAAAGAAAAGGAAGGAATATTTTCATTAAAAGAAATAGTTGCAGATCAATTGAATTTAGGAGCAAATGAAATTAGAAAATGTAATAAAGTAAATGAGATCTATATAAAACAAATAAATGAACAACAGTTGTATGTAATATCAAATCAATTAGCAGTGAAAATCTTAATAGACTTACACAATAATAATGGACATCCAGGGACACGAAAGACATGGCTGTTATTTAGAGAAAATTATTATAGCATAAAGGACCTCCAAATAATAAAAAAAATAACTAGTACTTGTGAAATTTGCCAAAAATATAAAGGAAAAAATTACATGAATGTAAACATTCCTAAAAATATCCTAGCACAGAAAAAACTTGAATGTATAGCAATAGACTTTATTAGTGAATTAATAATGACAGAAAGAAATAATAGGCATATATTCGTAATCGTAGACATTTTTACAAAATACATTAAATTGTATGCATGTTCAAGAACAAACGTTAAAAGTATACAGGAAAACTTTAGAAATTACATGACAGACGTGGGAAAACCAAATAAATGCATACTAGACAACGCGACGTACTTCAACAATGACAGATTCAAAAGATTTTGTGAAAGAAATGACATTAATCTTACCTTTACGAGTATCAGACATCCTGAAGCGAACCCAGTTGAACGTTATATCCAAGAGGTTATAAAGTTTCTTAGAATATTGTCCATAAACAATCATCGTGACTGGGATAGGAATTTGCCACAAGTAGAGAGTTTCTTGAACCAGCTACCAAACACTGTGACAGAAATGACACCACATACTCTAATGACAGGGGAACCACCACTACGACATTGGCTGAAAGAGGAAAATAAACAATTAGAAGATGTACTGGAACAAGTAAAAGTTAAAATGGAAAAAAATGGAAAAAAATACTTAAAACGAGCGGAAAATAAGCGAAAACAAAAAGTTAGGTTTGAGAAAGGTCAATTAGTTTTGGTCAGAGCAAATAGAGTAACTAATTTAAAACAAGACCTTTGTGCAAAGTTATTACCTATCTTTGAAGGACCTTATGTCATAGATAGCCAAAATAATGTCAACAGTTATAGACTAAAATATGTGAATGAAGATAAAATGAGAGGGATATTCAATATTAATGATATTTATTTATATAAGCCATGTGAAATAACTTAAAAGGAATTTTGGAAGTATGAGATAGAATTTTGCCATGTTCCAAAGAAAAATCCTATCTAATACTTGAGGTATTTGTCATGATTTTATAATCCACAAGTTTAAAAATAAGAGCATATTTAAAATTCAGATAAAAATTTTGCATCTCAGAGGAAATTCTCCAAATCAATATCGAGAATGTTTCAAGTACCCTGTATAATATCAGTAAAACCACACTCAACTGATGACATAACAACTGTCAAACAAAATTCAGGGGATTTTAAATTGATGAAAGCAAGAAATTTACAATATGAAAGTGAATGAAAAGATTTTTGTATGAATTGTAATTAAATCATAGAAATACTTACACAGAAGAATTACATAAACAATAAGTAATTTTCAAATGAATTTAAATAACTGACAACACCAAGGAAGTATGACATTCACTTATTTCTGAACATGAAGTCATGCTTTAAGGAAATTCACATAAATGAAAATGATAAAGCCTAATTTGAGACTTAGAATAAGAATCTAGAAATTTCAAACTAATTTAAAATATCCATGTTATTTTCTTAAAATTAGTATTCATTTAATAAATAATTGTTAAAGTCATTAGTTGATAGAATCTTGGTATTGTTGCTAGGATATTCTGATAGTCAGATTTTTTTTTGGTAAACAAGGGAGGAAAAAAAATGATATCGAAAGCAGAAATATTGAGAAATTTTGGAGCAACAAAAAGTTACTAAAATAAGTATCCAGTTTTTTTTTATGAGTATGAGTATAAGTGAAAAGACAGTACCAAGTGCTACGAATAGTTTCAAAGGACGATTACCTTGTGAAAAATCCAAATAGACATTCTATTGGGAATGCAAAAGTCCCACGTCCCAGCAGCCAAGATGGAGTCTACGTTGAACGTCAGAAGGAGATGGTAGAGGAGCACCCACAAAACCAACACACACAGGTAAAGGCCTTTATCATAAATCGTTGCAACGTAAACTGAACATAATATATGCATATATTTTTCTTCGATTCCATAAACATTTTCCATTTTATTCGAATAATTCCGGGAGTGTTATTTACTTTACTTTTCAAGTGATCGTTGAAAACAAACGCGGGGTCAGTGACACTAACGGTGAAATCTCGGAACATTAGATTTAGTTGAGATAGGTTAGTGGAAAATTCACAATTGCCAACCCAAACATGTTGAAATATAGTGGCTTCACCATAACAATTTATTGGACATGCGCATAGGAATAAGGTTAGGTTATACTGGTTAGAGTTTGTTTATATTTCATATCGTTTCAAATTTCGATCAGGCTGAATGTCATGAACTTCATGAATGAAGAATTTCCCATTTATGATTATTAAAATAATTTTGATTATTGAAATTTCCTGTTTTTTTTTTTTTTTGCTGGAACAAAATTGAAATTACTGAAATTTTTTTTTACTTTGAAGCTGGTACCCAAAGAATCCCCCTGGGATGCAAAGAAATGCTCCACTGGAAAACAAGGTAGAGTATAAACTTTGCATAAGAGTCTCCAAAATCGAAACAATAATAGTGATAATACATTTCATGAACTTTGAATTGGCGAACCCTGAGATTATTTAAGAAATATATAAAATCAAAACAATATTAAATAGACAATATATTATGGATAAAAACGATCACCATAAAAATATATTATGTGGAACTTGTTATCGTCCACATTATGTATTGGATAATTCAATAGTCCTTAGGAACGGACTGAATTTCTTCGACCTATAACTAGTTAAATCATGAATGATTGAAAGATTAATTATCCAATTCTTCGAAACCATACTAATCATAAAAGATATATATCTTTGTCTTGGACTACAACTTCTCAATACAATGAAAATATCTGAAATAAATACTATGACGTCCGCGAAACGCCCAGAGCCGGAACTAGGATTCTAGCCTGTGGCGTCTGATTTGTCATCGGACACATTTCTAGCATTTCTAGCATTTCTAGAGGCCGATGTCAATTTATAACCAGTGATGGGGCTATAAATTTCGTTGGGGCTTTCTGCCAACTTAACATCATCAGGTATCATTTAGCCGCCGCTTCCGACGAGGCCATTCTATGGAAGCAAATTATTTCCAGCTTCTTCCTAATTTTGGAGGCTTGTGGGTGGCGGGGGTTAAATCTGTTAAAACATACTTGGTCATAATAGTTGGCGATCAGTTGTTGACCTACGAGGAGGAGGAGGAGGAGTTATGACCCAAATAGCATAAGTACCCTCACGCCTGGCTATTTTTCAACACTGGAACTGCTAACCGCAGCTCTCAAACCTGACTTACGTGACGTCGCGATCAGTAGGCTTTCCAAATGGCAGTTATTGATTCGTATCCTCCAGGACTTCTGGGATAGGTGGCCCAGAAAATATTTGCATTTTCTACATCAAAAAGTTAAGTGGACTGATAATGAATCACCACTCATAAAGAATGGAGCTTTGGTTTTAATTAAATGTGACAATGTGCCCCCCTCGAAATGGTAATTGGGTCACATTCATGAAGTCTTTCAGTACAGACGGACATATTCGTGTGGCTTCGGTGAAAATGGCGAACAATGTTCTCCGAAGACCTGTGTCTCAGCTTTGTCCGTTATATTTTAGGTGTGCGGTATGTTGCGTCCACACGCAATTGTGTGTATTTCTTTCAGTTTTTATTTTTGAATAATTTCTTATTTTGCATTCCTTAATTTATTATCGATTTTCTATAATCTAAATTTATTATTTATCAATTATCATTTCTGAATGCTCAATCCAAAATTGGTTGATCGTAGTTCAACGTGTGTATTTTTTATCGCGATAAGTTAATAAAGCCGATTTATTATTATTATTATTATTATTATCAAGCATTTTATATTTTAGTTTCACCACCTAGCAGAGAACAAGTGAAACTCTCTCTGTGTGTACCTTAGTAGTGCATAGTAGTTGAGTGCGAGCCTTATGGTTTTTCCGAACAATTTTCCTTAAACTACAAAATTTTAGTTACAACCTTCAAATCGTCGACGTAAAACAATAATTCGAATTTGTTGGTAAAAACCGCGATCTCTATCATCGAAAAGAGGCCTGTTTGAAGTTGTGGAATATTGCTGTAGTTGAACCAGCCCTAGACGTGCCGTAAATTATTTTGATCTTGTCAACATTAACAACAGAGTTCTACTCATTTCTTGAACTAGTCATTATAAAACATAGTGATCTGAATTTGTTGAAAGACGTACGCGAAATGCGATAAAAATCATCCCGTGTACGGTGCACCCTCCGATAACATCGCATAGATCGCATGTGATGTACATTCCGCTTCGACTTCGAGACGCATGCGCTTCGAGTGCTACTCGATCCGTGTGCGAAAGCTCTAAGATACTGTTAGAGCCTCCGCAAACGGGTCGATAAGCACTCGAAAAGGATGCGTCTCGAAGTCGAAGCAAGTCTTCCTCCACTCCACTTCGTAGTAGTGGAGGCCAACGGGTCGATACGTAGTCGAAGAGTTTGCGTTTCGAGCGACACTCGAACCTTGCTAGCTGCTGAGAACGGAAATGTTCAAGTGTGACGAGCGGTTCGCGTACAATATTTTGAGATAGTTTAGCTTATATTATTGGCTATAGAAGAAGAAGAAAATGGAATAAAGTTCAGCAGTATATGAATTTATTTTGCATTCCTTTTCAGACAAAGAGTGAAAAAAAGAACAGTATAAAAAATAGTTTTTACCGAGATTCTAGACCTAGTGATGACTTTTAAGGTTTTCATGGCCGGTATGGCTCTCAGAATATTCCACAACTTTCTTATTACAAACTCTGTCACTTTCATATCCCAGTATGATAATCAGAATAGGATGATCAAAAACACTTCATGATCGAAATAGTTTTTCAGGTCGTCAAGGGTAGGTGACTCTAGCAATATTCCACATATTCCTTACTAGGAACTCTGCTACTTTCATATTTCAGTTTTGAAATCAGAATAGGATGAGAAAAATTACTAGATGATCTAGTGTCGTCCAGGGCCTTTTTGGAGTTGTGGACTATTGCCAGAGTTAAACTAGCCCTATAGTCGTCCCGTAAATTATTTTGATCTTGTCAACAACAACATCACTTGAACAAGTCATTTTGAAACATAGTGATCCGGATCTGTTGAAAGACGTACGCGACATACAATAAAAATCGTCCCGTTTACGGTGCACCCTCCGATAATATCGCATAGATCGCGTGTGACGTACATTCCGCTTCGACTTCGAAACGCATCCGCTTCGAGTGCTACTCGACCCGTGTGCGGAAGTTCTTAGTAGCCTGAAGACGGATAAACTTCAATACGTATTATACAAACTCGAATCAAGTCAAGTTTGAAGAAGACGGTATATATTTTAATGTCAGTAAAATGTTACATTTTCATACGAGAATGTACTTGAAGTCAGAAATATTCGAAGAAGATCGTCAACTCGAAAAGGGGAACATTCTCCATGAAAATTGAAAAATGAAAAATGTGACTTATTTATCTAACAGAAAACAACTACTTCCAATCCTAATCCTCCTGAAGAGCTTGGCAAAGCGAAGTAGATTTTTGTCGACCAAAATGTATTGGGGATTAAATGCGAGAGAAGCAAACCTTGCTTCAATGAAATGAACGATTTCTGTGAGCGATATTTTTTTAATAACATTCTCCTTATCTAATTTATTTAATGATTTTTTTCAAGGAAAACTAGAAAGAATTAAAAAAGTCAGCTATCTGAATGAAAATGCAAATTTTCACTTTCAGATTTTTTATTTCCTTTTCAGTTAGAGTCTTTTCACAATATTTATCAGATGTAGTTCAATGTCCAGCGTGGCTTGTGCCGGGGAAGTAGTTGTTTTCTGTTAGATATTACAAATAAGTCACATTTTTTATTTTTCAATTTTCATGGAGAATGTTCCCCTTTTCATGAATACATGAATACCTCCCAAGAGGTTATCTTGAACGATGGAAAATAGCGACTAAAGTTTGTCTTTCAGTCGCAGATGATTCTACAAAAGATTTTATGAATTTCTTATTCATATTTTCGAACTAAAATCGTCAACTCGTTTATATCCCAGGATAAATATGTTGCTGTTCATCCAAAACACTCAATGTAGGACTCTAGAATAGGATTGTTGTCACAGTAAACAGATACATTTAAAAAAAATAGAAAGACACACACATTTATCCTATTCAATACATCTTGCATTAAAAAATTAGAATTGTTTTATATCTATGGAAAAAACTTTTTTGGTAGTATGATGACGATAAACTAATTCATGTTTTTTTTTTCAGGTAAGTTCCACATTGCGAAGTTGAATTTATCAGGGATATCTAGTAAGTGTATGATTATAGTGTTTGTAATCATCAAATAGCAATCAGAGAAACTATGATGGTGCTTACTTTCACGGAAAATTATTTTGCTCCAATTTTAGTGAATAACAAACAAGGCCAATGAAATCATAACAAATCTCATAGTTGACGTAGTTGACTAGTTGACGTAGTTAATAGCTGACTATTATTTTGAATTGAAATCACGATACAAAACGGTAGTTAATTTTATGAATATAAGTAGACCGATTTTGCTATGAAATATTGAATTTAGAGATACTCCGTATCGGTTTACCAAGCATTGACATAATTTTATTAGAATATTTGTTATTTTTGAAAATATCCAAATGAAAACACCTTTAAAAAAATCTTCAACAGGAAACAGATTCAGCTTGTGACTTGTTTACCAAATTTGGTCACATTGCTTGAAGAAGCCGTTATATAGCTAAATATTCTAGCTGCCAGATCAATTAGGCCCATTGTTGTACAATTGTTTTAATCAGGGAAATCAATATTGAAATCACCTACGAGTACATCGAATTTGGGCGCGTATGTGCTGATAAATGTTTCATTATCACTCAAAAACAAGGCATTGGAGACATTTCCCACCCAAGGCAGCATGCATATTTCTGTATTTAAATGATACCCAAAGTTCTTTTGTTGTCTGTTTCGGAAGCATAATGATATTTTTGGGTTGCAAGTCATGTCGGATCTATAGCGCCACTCCCCTCCTCTTCCTAATACCCTATAATTTCTATGGAGATTGTAACTTCAGGCAGTGACTACAGCAATCTCACATTTTGCATGCTCAGTTTGGTCATGAACAAATCATAAACTTTGGCGAATATATTCCTTTCAAATTCTCAAATTAGGCCAAATGGAATTACCGAGTGAAAAAGTGGTTGAAGGCATAAATATTGATGGCCCAGTATGAGTACGGTTGTGGTGGATTTTTTTCTCAAATCGATGATTCCAACAATAAATACGTCGAATCGAAAACATTAATTGAATTTCTGTTATTCATCCATGTTCACCATCTTTAATTTTTTGAATATCCTGACAAGAATTATTTAAATTTGCACGTTCCTTCAGAACATGCTAATTTGGTCTCTGACTAGGTGGTTCATTCTGACATGTCTATTTTTTTCTACAAGAGTAGGCTAGGAGAGAAGGGGCAGAGGGGAGGGGGGGCAAATGTCCTGGGGCCCTAAAAGACAAGGGGCTTGGAGTCCTCTTGAAACATAATGATTATTATTCAATGCCAACACCTAACTATGAAACAGACACAATGGTTTAGCAATGCTCTCAATCGAGTCAAAATTAGCTAGGCAGCTGAATTTTTAACATGTTTAATGGTTGGCATCTATAATATGTGTAAATTCATCATGACTCATAAATAGGAAAGAGATAAAAAACTTCCAATAATGTACACTTGAAAAAATGTATATGAATATATTATATCACCCTGGCAATATTTTTTGGGCACACGGAGCCATCTTCTAAGGGACGAGTTATGAACTGCTATTCTTTGAGACTTCCTCTTCTTATATATAAGTTCAGTTACAAATATTGCTGATATCAAATAATTGAAAATATCAGAGAAAAATATGGGTGTTATGTGAATAAGGTAGTTCATTAGTGGAGAGCTATACAGATTTACCTAGTCATTAAGTACTAAATTGTGATTGTGACTCAGGTGCTTCTTAATTTCTATGGATTCCAATATATTTCATTTCAGACGTTTAGATGTTGAATATGCAAAATTTCAGGATCCTGCGTAAAGTTATGTTTACTGTCAACGAAATATTTGGCGTAGTGTTTATTCAATCTGTAACTCCTCCAATGTTAACCAAGCTTTTGATCCAAACTAAAAACTAAGGCTATATATATATATATATCTATATCCAGAACGGCCGCCCTCAAAAGACGAAACTTGTGCGAGTCAAGGATCAACGAGGTCTTACCTTTTAACGTGCGATTAATATAAAAAAATTATTTCCTTCAAATTACGACAGAAAGCAAATTATATATTCGTCGTCCAAAATAATTCTTCTTCATTTTCTTTCAAATATTTTCAACCAAGGTATTAGGCGCTTCGTAATGTATCTAAAGGTCGCCTCATGAATAAATTGCGTCATCATACTTGTTGATGTCAAAACCTTTAACTGAACTCTTACCTACAACCTAGATCCCAACACTCAGAACACATGAAAATATGTAAACAGAAGATAATAAATGAATACAAAGAATTGTCTCAATAACAGCTTTTGACAGTTATAGATATCAGATATGTTATTATATGATGGAACGATAGAGCTTCATGACCAAACGTATGTTTAACAAATGTGAACGTTACAGCATTATAATATCAAGTTATTGTATCAGTGTTCTACAGTTTTTGGCCAAGTCCATAATTGTATTGTTCATTTTCAATCCCTGCTTTCATAAGCTGATATTGGAGAACTGAAAACGTTAGAGAATATACCATCATCTGCAAAGCTGAATAGAAGTTTACAACCTCTCACAATTCATAATATTGATCCTCTGATCACAATAAAATAAATAAATTAAATCGAGAGATTTTCTCAAGCTTGATGTCTCTTCGGAAGGCATTTCAACATAATATGTCAAATTTAGATGATACAAAACAAAACTCATCACAAGTTTTCAGATTTTTTTTACTATACCGCTAGTCATCAGTTATTCACAGTTAAACTTAAGTTTCGTGATCTCTTCTTGTTTATTTGCTATATGTTTATATTATTTCTTGTATCAACATGAATAAACATATTATTATTATATATATTAGTCATAATAATCTCCAAATTATGTATGAGGATTACCTACCTCAGACACTCAGCGGAGCAGTTTAACACCGCCCATAAGCTAATTATAGAAGGGTAGAACAACCCTTAGCGTCACTGTCCTTTCTCGGCATTCCCACTTCTTTGTGAAAATCCTCAATTAGTCCATGCGGTCTACCGTTACCGCATGCCGATGCCGGTTCAGCATCGCAAAGGCCGAGAACACCGCCAACTGAGAGTCAGTGACTCGATGGCGAGCGACTGCGACTCCTGATCGCGACTTGAAGTGCAATCATCCCCCGATATCGAGGACGTCGACGCCGGAAAACGCAGCAGGACGACGCGACGTCGACAAACGTGACACCGCGCAACAGTGCAACTATCGGTGCGAGTTGTACTCGATTTGGTTGGTGGTCTAATGGTTCCGGAATTTCGTGTTGTGCTGGTGCGGGTTTGTTTTTGTTTTGTCGGTCGGCATTTCGCGAAGTTTTGAGCTGGAGGGGAAAAGTTTGGGGTAATTATTGTCAAATAATTTGATTAGAATACTTCGCACATTGAATTGTAAACACAAAGGCATAACTGTTGACTAATATCATATCACATTTTCTTGAGATATTTGTTTTTTCAGAAAGACGTAGTATTTTAATTTTTTTTGTACCCTTCTCTGATTCCCAAAATGGACGGCAAATTTAGAAAAAAAATCGTTTCTGACGCATTCAATGCTCTGGCAATGAGAAATGCTGAATAACATGCCTCGAATAGAATTCTGATTTTATATTTCGGAGTGCATGGAAAGTTATTTAAGTTACCTGTCATGTAATATACCAATGAATTCCACCCAGCCGTAAGATGTATATAACAAAAAGTATAAGGTTCATATATCAGAGATCAGAGGAAAAATTATATGGAGCTCAGTCACCCCTATCCAATAACAAATAAATAGCCAGTTTTGTCCGAAATCTTGAACTAACTTGTACACAAGCAGATGATAGAATAGAATAATTATTCGGGGGTATATAAAAGACATAATTTATGGTCGACAATTAAATCTTCATCAGCGATGTGGTCAAGGTGTTAAGAGCGTTTGCTGTCACCCAGGCGGCTCGGCTTCGATCCCCACCGCCATCACGGAGCTAAAGTGTTCCGGAATCCACTTTTTAAGCTGTATGTCAGATCTCCCTTGCTCGCACAAGCTCTACTTATGAGGAGTTCTCTCCGGAAACCTGGGAGATTCTTAATAGAAAAAAAAAAAAACGTGAAAATATTGAAATTACACACTCACATTTTTGGACCGCAAAATAATCAAGCTGTATGTCCCGGATCTCCCTGCTTGCTCCTGAAAGTTCTACTTGAGCCCATCACAGACACACTTGCATAGCGCATAGCATGAAGACATAACGAATTCAGCCAATCAAAATGCGAATATCCGACGTTACTGGTATTTTGATTGGCTGAACCCCGTTATGTACCCATGCTATGTGCTATGCAAGTGTGTCTGTGATGGCCTTCATGAGGGGTTATCTTCGAAAACATGTAGAACACAAACACAACAGAGCACTACCATGAATATTGAAATAAATCATATTAATGACATTAGTGTCGAATGAATAGACTAAAAGCCCGCATAACAATTTGGGAGGTCATTTGACCCAGCATGAAACATGAAACAACAAAACGATGCTGCTATATGTGAAAATAACTGAAGGCACTATGCCGTCAATTCCTGGTGGTGAATTTGACAATAATAATAATAAGTTTTCGTCTGAAGATGTGCTTTGTCGACAAAATATTTCTATGCCACTCGTGTGTTGTTTCCTAAGTCACTTAAGAATTCGACACTTGATATGAAAAATATTGTAACTTATTACCTAAGTTTTCAGGAGAGCAATTTGAAAAAAATCACCCCATTTTTTATCTGTAACTTTTTTATATTTCGATATATTTGTCGTCTTTAAGAACCTCTCTTCATAGTTTTTTCTCTTCTTTCTACTACAAGCAACCTTTTTGTCGTGGAACTAACGGAAATACTATTCCAGCATTTCCAGCCGAGTTACGATGTGGTTTATTTGGTTAAGTTCACGTGAAAATCATAACTCGTAAATACAATACTATTTACATTAAAATCGTTCACTGCTATAGATATCAGTAGAATGTAAGTAAAAAGTAATGAAGGAAACACGTGTTATTTTCACCTATTTTACTAAATCAAACCTAGAGTTTCACTTATTTAATTATGTAAAAATAAACTATGTACTATAATATAAATTCACAACGAAACTTTGCACTCTTTGGTATATGACGAACTTGAACTTGAATTTTCATCCATACATGGCATTACACGTTGATAGGTGAGTACCCCGTCTTTCCTATCTCAAACAAGTCTCTCGAATACATTTGAGGGTTGCTTGTAAGGGTGCAGCCAGTGTCTTTTTAAAATATTCATGTTCCATACACTGGTATATCATTTTCTTTCCTCTCCAGCATTCCTTTTCTTGGGTTATGTTTTTTAGCAGAGCTGTTTGATGATGTGCTTCTTTTTCCAATTCATGTTGAACTTTGTAGGTGAATCATGAGCATCACATGTGATTAATTAACAGCACACAAGTCATCGTCAAAGTTTTCGAAAAAACATCAGGGCACCGACCGACGTATAATTTGAATTCTCATCCGTGCATAACGTCACAGGTAAAAAGGTGAGGGTTTCGTTTTACTCCGGTCGCATAAGTTTCTATCAAAAATTTCTGAGGGTTGCTCGAAATGGTAAGTCCGTTAACGGAAAGTTTTTTTTTAACTTTATCCGATTTTTGAAGTAACTCAGCGGAGTGTAGATGCAACTATGATTGAAGACAGGATTAGCAGAATCTGAAATAAAACAATCCGCATTTCATTTCAAGAATTTCGAAAATGAAGCAAAATAATTTTTTCTGTGGCGGGAAAAAAGTTTACATTTCATCTCTATTGACAGGTAATAAAATATAACTTTTTATGAAATAACTTTCTTCCCTGAGAAAAAAGTGAGTACTTTTTTCCCGGATATATATACACATATAGGTTAAGGTAGATATTTGATTGAATGGTCGTTTTTCAAGACACAGAAAAAAATAGTGTACTACACACGGGAAAAAGATTAGATTTTTCACACAATCTCGAGCTAAAATCTAATACTTTTTCCCTTGTATAATAAATAACTATTTTAAGAAATTAAAGAGTGAAAATAAAGGCAGATACACTATGTAGATACTCAAATATGCTGCTAAGAAAATATTTTTCAACTGAAAAGTATTCTCATTTTGATTAACAACCCATACTGGATTATGCGATGATACTCACCTCTATGGGTTGAAGATAGAATCAGGATACAAAGGTTAATGTTTTTTATTTTTTAGTTAGAACCTAATATAG
The DNA here is from genome assembly GCA_958298965.1 of Chrysolina haemoptera. Classification (NCBI taxonomy): domain Eukaryota; kingdom Metazoa; phylum Arthropoda; class Insecta; order Coleoptera; family Chrysomelidae; genus Chrysolina; species Chrysolina haemoptera. The sequence goes on from OY282594.1 coordinate 20,345,680, forward strand.
ATATGTTGAAATCAAATACAGAATGATTATTGAAATCCTGAAATACTTGCATATTCAAATCACAATTATAACTTTTATAAAACTCGATGTGGGTTAAAACTTTCCAAGACGTTCTGATATTGACTCTCCTCACTTTTCGAGATATCTGCATAAAAAATAATCTCATCATGAGGATATTCATGCAGAAAATAATGTAAAATTACGTACTAGTAGTTGAATCATTTCCCTGTGATGCTGAATTCGGAAGTTTCGTTCCACAATTATAGTTTTTTATAGGTGTTGAGAAAATGTAAGAAAGTTATTGCGTATTGCGTATTAATTTCTTTAACGGGGGAATTATCTCACCCCCTAAATAATTATTTCCGATGAACATCAGGTCACTAAATACAAAAAAATTCAATACTCTCAAAATACCACAAAAAATCACCCAAAACCGTGAAAAATACTCGTGGCCCTATTTACATAGTCCTACAGCATGCTTCTTGGTAAAAGTTCAAAATTTACCCCTTCCAAAGGGCATATCCTGTACACGCCCTCACTTTGAATTTAATGCTAAAACATTGTAACTCCACTTTATTCAATGACTTTCAGGTTACTCAAATTTCAAGTCTTGACTTGAAAAACATAGCATATAACGATATTTTTCAAACGTTATGGAAAATTTTCATCCACAATATCAGTGCATCAAAATTTAACAAAATATTCATAATGGGTAAAATATTCAATTTTTCCAGAATATAATTGTATCGGACATTGCAATGTTTTTTGTATAAAACAAATACAATTATTTGAAATTGTCCTATAAAGTAATTTGAGTTACTACGTTTTTACGTAAGTAGATAGAAATTTCCTGTTTCCTGTATTTTGCTGAATATTATCGGATTCATTCGAGATAAAATGATGATTCTCATATCAAAATGGAGCTTACATTTCGAAAAAACTTTTCCTGGAATAGTTGGAAAACATTATAACTTGACTTACAATGTTCTTCCTATCAGGTGTCGAATTTATACCACCTAGTGGTATACATTTTTCTCGTGTGACTTATTTTCAACATAACACACTAGTTCCATAAATAACTGTTATACGGCATTCCTCATTCGAGTCAAATTGCTAAAGGAACCAGTTTAGAATTTGAACAACACAAATTTACCCGATATCAATACAAACCTCGAGTGTAATTCGGCAGGACAATTTAATGAATAAGAAATTCAGAAACATATCAATATCAAACTATTCATTTTGGCAACCAACACCGCGATAATTGTAAAGGTTAAAGCTAACTTCTGCCGCTGTGACAATTGCACTGTGGCATATGCGATTTTTTATACATGAATTAAATTGTCGGGGGTAATACCACAAGAGCTCAGATTTAGCCGGATATTTTTTGTGGGTGTTTTTGAATACTTACTCTCATTGGCAATTTAACGAGAGCTGTTTCGACAAAATCAGGAGAGCGTAGTCAGAACACCTATATAAGTAAGTATGAGAAAACCACCATAAAAAATATCCCGCTGGATCTGAGCTCGTGTGGTATTTGTTAAGACAATCCCATGAATAGAACATTCAATTCAATTAAACTTCATTTAACAAAATAAAATAACAATAAGTGGAAGAATAATGTTTAGAAAGAATCAAATTCAAATCTCGACAAACTGGAATTTCCCTGTTTAATTCTGTTTTTGACAATTACAATTGTCAAACTGATGGTAAACTTTTTTCGCTGTAATAATGACAAAACACTGCGACATATGGCATTTTTAGTGCATGAATTAAATTGTCACTGAAAACAAACTGAATTGAATCGGAAATTTTTGACGTTTATAGGTAAAATGACGTTTAACTTCAGATTTCATTGATACTAAGTAGTACTTCGGGTTCCTTGTAAGAATGACTATTTTCTCTCTTAGTTTCAACTCCGGTAAATATTCGGTTAGAGAGAGCCATCGAATTTCCAAAAAAAAAACAGTTTAAAAAGAAATTTTTGGCGGTTACGACTATTTTCGAAGACATGTCCATTTTGTTGTGGATTTTCACTATTGGACAGATCGAATTTCTGTTATTAAAAATTAACAAAACATACCCTATTTTTCAATCAAAACATGCCCTCATTTACTTGTTTTCAGTACTTTTTTGCAGAAAAAACTATCACTTTTTGAAAAATTCACCACTTTTATTTTTTTATTCATTTATTTTTTGTTGGTAGAAAATTTAAAGGTGTCTATAGAAGTGCTTGGGCATTTTTCTTATATAATTTTCACCCTCAAGAATTCAGTCATGTATAATTGTTATTCTATCTCATATTGCTTTTGAATTAACATACAGAGACTATTTAAATTTCAAAACCATCAAAAACATACTAGTATTTTTTTAATGATGAAGTTTTCTTACCGAATACCACTCTAGCATCAAATAAAAACAGAAAAATGTTTTCTCGAACACGAATATTTTTTAGAATATTCAAAATATTCGTGTTCTCGAAGAAATTTCCAGTTATGCTAGAAGCTTTAGTGGTATCGTAAGTGAAAATTTTGGTTATTTATGACCCCCTCAAACTGCATTTTGGAGTGTACCATGTTATCTGTCGATTCAAGCACGGCTTCTAGGGGAACGTGTTTTGAAATTATCAAATGTACGATCAGATTTCCTGCTTTTAAGTTCACTGATTGTCCCTCCTTTCCTTACACATAAGTGCAATGGTGAAAGGTTTAGCGTTACCTCAAATGTTGCATTTTCTATAGCTTGACTTTGCCGAAATATGTTGCATCTTTGGTCATCATATCAGTGAAGCATAGGTCAGGTGATCGTTTGATAGTACCAGTAGATCATTTTTGATTTCATATCCCATGTTTTACCAAAAACTTTGCGGCTGGAAAGTGTGTGGTTGATTATACTGTTCAATGTCAGTTTTTGGTCGATTATAACGTAAACATATTCAACCTATGTAAAAAATGTTAGCAGGATTTCATTGAAAGTTGGGGCTTTGATTTTCTACTTTCTTCACCTAGTTAATGGAACCGGTACTGTTTTCCTAGGATTGAGATTTAGTCCCTACTCTACACACAAGAGCCTTTTTGTGATGATTCCATCATTTGTGACATAATCTTAACAAATACAACTCGTTTTATTGCTGATCAGAAATTTTTTTCTTGTTCCATTCTCGCTACTCATGTGAAATTACTTCTGAAGAGTCTGCTTCCTTAATCTTCCGATCTTCCTGAAGATCTTGGGATTTTCGTTGATAAACATCTATTGGAGATCTAGTAAAAGATGCGTCCTTGCATAAATGAATTGAATGATTTCTGTGAGTGATACTTTCGGATAGCATTCTTCTTATCTCTTTTCTATCTATATTTATATGAATTTTCAATGAAAACTGAATATGAAAGAAACAACTGAATGAACAAGCAAATTATCATTTTCAGATTTTTTTTCAGATCTTTTTACAATATCTATGCTGCAATGTAGTTCAATGTCCAGCGTGGCTCTAGCCAGGAAAGTAGTTGTTTTCTGTTAGATATTACAAAAAAACTCATATTCTCCAATTTTAATGGATAATGTTCTCCTTTTCAAATTGAGTTGCTTAGCGCGACTGTTGTTGCGGCTAAACTTCTATTTTGTATAGTGGCTGGGATTTTATGTATTTCTGGTATTTATATCTACTTGGTAAAAACATTTGATTGAAACGACGTATTTTTCACTATTCCATAATTATTTTCGTGTAACATAACCTCACAATATTAAAAACATGTTAACTACATAGCTTCGGCTTACTGACTACTTGACTACTAACTGAAAACATCGTTCCTCTTTGCTCGTATAGGCGGGAATCTCAACGGTCGCATTCCAGCGCGACAAAAAGAATAATGACTGCCAGTGGCGTAACATACCGATCGCCTTGAAAGTAACAACTTACTTACTTTCAAAAATATCAGAGAGTAGAAAAAACTTAAATAATAATTACAAAAATTTTCACCTTAAAACAAATTATGTTATTCATCTAGCTTATCTAACAACTTATTCCATCGGTAAAACACACATTTTTGCAACCGCGCGTTTAAAACTACCCTTTTCGGTTTTTACTGAAACAACGCGCACAATGCCATCTTTTCCAGAAAAAAGTTTTTCAATTCTTCCTAGAGACCATTTTGAAGGTTTCAAGTTTTCGTCCTTGAGAAGCACCATGTCCCCAACCTTTAAATAAGCACCACTAGAGTATTTCCATTTAGAGCGCTTATTTAATTCACTTGTACCAGCGATTCCAGAAATTTTGCACAATTTGTTGCAATCGCTGATATCGACTTAGTCTGTTACAGTCAATGTCGCGAACATCTGGTTCAGGCAACGAAACCAAAGAATCACCAATGAGAAAATGTCCTGGTGTCAGTGGCAATAAATCATTCATATCGTTCGACAATGGACTGAGCGAGCGAGAATTGATACATTCTTCTATCTGAGTGAAAACGGTTGATAGCTCTTCAAACGTCAAGGCAACATCGCCAACAGCTCTTTTTAAATAATGTTTTGCTTGCCGCACGCTAGCCTCCCACAAAACCCCAAAGTGAGGCGATCTTGGAAGAATAAAGCTCCAATTTATTTGATCCTGAGACAAAATATTCTGAGACTTTTATTTTGAGTTGATCACCTTTTAAAAAGTTTGCAAAATCGTGCATCTCGTTATTTGCCCCTTTAAAATTCGATCCACAATCAGAAAAAAGGTTTCCACATTTTCCACGTCTTGCTATATTCGAGATGTACTGCTCGTGTTACGAAGCATACAAAAACGCATAAATATGCCTTTAGTATCCTACAATTACGAAGTTTGGAAGATTTGATATTAAAGGGACCGGAGTAAGTGCAGGTTTTTCCTATGCTCAGAATCAATTATTAACTTGCTCAAGAAACTATTACTAGCTAATATTACAGGGCACTTTTGACCAAAAAGAATCGTAGAATTGTCCAAACCGCCTCCTACGCGTAAAATTTTATTTTTACCTAAAAATGGATTGAAAGAAATTAACTTACTACTACGCAAAATTTGTTTATTTGACTCCAATGCTCGAATCTCACCTTCAAGACATTTTGGCATTTTGCGATGTTCTTACAAGGCAAATTAGAGAATGTTCTAACTCTCTGGTATCTAAAATACCTTTCGTTTTATTATCTTTATTTTTACTTGTGTTTTTACAAAATCTTATACAATATGCAACAACTCGTTATAATTTTAAAAAACTTGAGAATTTTGAAAATATATTTACATTTTCAACAGAAATCAATGCTGTTTCATTATTTCTTCTTTTGGAGATATCCTTTTTACCAAGAATAACATCATTATTTGGACAATTTGTATGTCCTTCAATCAACCACTCTGGTCCATTCCACCATAACTTCGAATTGATCAGCTGCTTGGTATCGCATTCCCCTGATATTAGGTCAGCAGGATTTTCTCCACTTGAGACGTGGTTCCAGCAACTAATATATTGATTTTGTTGAATTTCGGCAACACGATGTGATACAAAAACATTCCATCTAGGCTCTGCTGCTAACCACGCTAAAACTATTTCAGAGTCAGTCCCGCAATCAACCCTTGAAATTGTCAAGGTCAATGCTTCCATAGTTTTCATTATCATTCTTGACAGTAGCAGTGCTCCACACAACTCTAGCCTTGGCAAAGTTAGAGTCTTGATTGGTGCAACTTTTGATTTTGAACACAACTAATGAACACTCACTTTTCCCCTTTCATCGACAGAACGCAAATACAATCACGCACCATACGCCTTTTCTGACGAATCACAATAACCTTGCATATCTATTACCTTTGCATTGGAAATGACTGCATGCTGTGGAATATATAAATTTTGTAAGTGTTGTAAGTCATTATAAAAATGATTCCACATTTCTCTTACTTCTGGAGAAACTCTTTCATCCCAATCCACCTTTTTGATCCATAGCCGTTGCATGATCATCTTATTTCGAACTATAATGGGGCTCACTAGTCCTAGAGGATCGAAAATCGTCGAAAGAATGGAAAGTATATTTCTCTTTGTGGGCTGAATATTACTCTCCATTTGAAAACTATATTGCAAGTAATCTTCTTGATATTCCAAACTAATCCTAAGGTTTTAGTGATATCTTGATCCACTACATACTGTTCAATTCTTCGTTTCGTTTCGTTTCCTATTTTATTCAATATTTCCATTTTATTGGACACCCATTTCCTAAGAGTGAATCCTGATTTCTTCAAAACGTCTACTATTTCCGTTTTCAATTTTACGACTTATTCTATTGTTGATCCTCCAGTCAACAGGTCATCGACATAGAAGTTCCTTTTTATTTCATAACTTGCTCGAGGGTATATGTGTTCTTGTTCCTCCGCTGCTTTATGAAGACAACGAATCGCTAAAAATGCTGCAGGAGTTGTCCCGTATGTGACGGTGTTCAGACGATAGTGTTTTACTTCTTCGTTCGGTTTCGTTCTTCACAATATTATCTGTAAGTGTCTTTGTTCTAGCTCTATCCAGACTTGTCTATACATCTTCTCAACATCGGCTCCCAGAACAAAATTATGCTGCCTGAATCTTACTAGAATTGAATATAGATCATCCTATATTATCGGTCCATTTTCAACTTATCATTTAGGCTTATTCCGCGATTAGTTTTAGCACTGGCGTCGAAGACGACCCTGAGCTTACTTGTTGTACTACTTTCTTTAAACAAGACTGTAAATAGTATAGTTTTCCCACATTTCTTAAATTTTTATTTGAGTCTATGAGAGCAGTAAAAGTATCATGAAAACCCAACCACGAATCATAACTTCCGCTAAAAGTGGGTAAATCTATTGCTGGCAATTTTACTAGTTTTTGTTGAAAATTACTTTGATTTTGAGAAGCTGAAATATTATTTGGTTGCGGTTGATCATTTAATAGTTCTTTGAACTCACATATTGTTTCAAAATAACGATTCTCAAATGTTTCTCTATCCTCAGCCTTGTTGGCTTCTAGATACTCGAGTTCTGATTGCACTTTATTGAAATCCTGCCAAAGAGTTTCACATCTGACAAATCTTCCATTTATTTTGATTTTATTCGTAGAGTTAACCTTTAACCTTTTTTTTAATTCTTTCGTTTCTTTACTTGTCATTTTTATTTGTTTATTATAGGTAGATCAATAAACAAAAGAAAAATTTTCAATAAAAGTAAACACCAATCGACTATTCACTGCTTGCAAGCATGCAGAAAGCAGAATAATACCTTTTCCATCAACTTTCTTCTTGACAATAATCAAATATACGAATAAAATTGCCCATCCTACCTCACAATAGTTGCTACCTACGAAAGCCACTGAACGTCTTCCAATTTCTTGATGAAACACAATTATTCCTCTTGATTCTTGCCTGCTGCACTCGCTGTACTCTATCCACTCTAGGTTAATTTCTTTCTGCTCTATTTTCTTTTACTTTTCTTCGTATTGTCTCCTCGATTTTCTACTATGTATACCTTTCTTGGTTAATTGTTGAACTTCATGTTCCTGTATTTCTATTTAATTGGCCAGGAACAAAAAATATTTTTCTATTTCTTGCTTGAAAAATACGTCTATTTTTCTATTTCTATCGGCGTTTGAAGGACCATATGTTGCGGCTATACCTCTATTTTGTATAGTTGCTGAGATTGTATGTATTTCTGGTATTTATATCCACTTGGTAAAAACATTCGATTGAAACGACGTATTTTTCACTATTCTATAATTATTTTCGTGTAACATAACCTCACAATATTAAAAACATGTTAACTACATAGCTTCGGCTTACTGACTACTTGACTACTAACTAAAAACATCGTTTCTCTTTTCTCGTATAGGCGGGAATCTCAACGGTCGCATTCCAGCGCGACAAAAAGAATAAAACTGCCACTGGCGTAACAACTGTGGTTTCCGAGCAAAAGAAATGTACCAACATCGAATTTTATACGAAAATCATATGACCATGATAAAGTTGAGATACATTCATTTTTGGGTCCATACAAACCATCATAATGTATCCTACCATAATATCAAAAACAGAAATCGAAAAGCATCATAATGCTACAGGATCATAATCGTACATTATAGAATTCGTAATGAATCATAACGTAACACAGCATAACGTACTTCATCCTAATTTACAAAATCAAAATGAACTTATAGAAACAAGATCAGATCATAATCGAATGCCATCATATTCGTATTGTATCATATCCTCACTGTAACATAACGCTACTGCGTAGAAATCGTATTTCATAGAAACCGTATCTTATCATATTCGTACTTTATAGAAACCGTACACCAGCATAATTTGGATGCGCGCGCATCCAGTCAATTTCGCAATAGTTCACCGCTGTAGTCGGTGGGCTAACTCAAGTTTCCTTGAAGCTCGAACCGAAATACTTAATGGTATGTACTCGTCAACAATTATTCATAATAAAAAATTAAATTGATAAAGATGTGGTGACTACACAAAAGTAACAGAAACGGTGAAAACAAATAAAATCTGACATCGATTAGTGATATCTTTGAAACTCATTATTCATCGTAGGTACATTGATGAAAAGCGAATACTTACCTACCCACATATCCCATAAGAGTGTGTTTCATATGATTATGATCATTGTAAATCTGGTTGGATATTATTTAGAAAATTTCCCTTTGGGTGTTTTGAAAGAAACCCTGAAGTAAGAAACGAATCCATTTAATTCATGTTTCAAACGTTTACTGAACTTCAGCCTCCTGGCAACAGATGGCGCTGGATAATAGTACCTTCAGTCAAACTTTCAGGATATTTTACAAATTTCCTGTATTCCTGACTCCTGAAACACCCTGGTTTGTTAAATTTATAAGAAGAAAATGATAAAATTGTGATGCATGATGTAATTTTACTCTTGAGGACAACAATGTTATTTGTTAGAATGAAACCGTGAATTAATTATATAAAATATCAATATATTATATTGACAACTCTGTGGGCGCCGCCTCTAAAAAAAGTGTTACTCATGATAAGTCTGATTTTAGAAGTTTGCATTATATTAAAAGAAATAGGTGTGTTCTGTTTTCAACGAATTGACAATATATTCCACAGGCTATCGGTGATCGGTTTTTTGCTGTCAGATTGGTGATGAATTTTGTTTTTGAATGTTGGAAACACTGATTCAATTCGTAATCATATCATATGTCAAGTCAAAAGTCAACTGATTGTTTACACATTTAATATTTGGAAAATTCAAAAATTAAATGAAATTTGATTGAATCGGATATACCAGGGTTCTGGGGTTTTAGACAAACATCGATACCTATATCCATTGCTCTACGAGTTTACACATTTTTCTTCTCATAGGTTATGAGATCTACGAGTAGAAAATGTGGAAATTTTTTGATCTTCGCTATGGATAGGTCCTTGATCACATTTACAAAAGTTTTGACCAAATATCCCTCAATGATTGAGGTATGTTCTTGTTTTTGTCTTTCATGACAGATCTATTAAACTATTTCAATGTAGAACACATCCATCTAGCTGTCGTCCTTTATGAGCTTTGAGTTGATTCTGCCCCTATTATCCTTCGCCAAAGACAGAACGGACTGGTACAAATTTGACGACAGTTTAGTAAATAGAACGACTTTTGAATTGGATATTGTGATGCCTCTGGAGACACCATACATCCTATTTAAAGGTAGGGCAGATATCAACAAATCGACAGACCAGTTTTTATTCACTTGATTTCAACTCTCCAGATGATGTGGTGTTTTCAGGTTTCCCTGCAGCTGCTAAAGCGAATGTATTTATTCATTTATATTGATTCCAAACAGACAATGCCTAATAATATGTAAAAGTTGGAGGACTAAAAACAAATATGTACAGCTGTTAGCCTTCAGACACGTACATATATGGTATTTTAAAAGAACTAATAAATATCAAAAATCATTTATATTAGGGATAGTAGGGAGGCATTAGAAAGATTCATAAAATCAATTTAACATGTTCTCATTGAATTGTTGATACTGGTTAAGGTTAAGCAATTGTTGATGGGGCCACTCACATTCTAAATTTTGAAGGTGTTATTTCTGATTCTCGTATCATTGTTGTTATGAATATTTTAATTCCCAACAAAGTTCATCTCTCATAACTCAAAAGTAAGCATTATGGAAATATAACATTTAGTTTTAGTAGTATATATAGCATTTCTTCTTTTGTCTTTTATAGGTGTAATTTCAGTTTGTTAATTGTTTACTACAGTGCACAGACAAAAATATGCATCTCGATTTGTGTTCTCCACAATCACTCAATTAAAGACATCAACTCAAATCCGAAAGTGAATCAAATTAAGTATTCATCCAGTCTCTGAAGAACTTAGTTTCAGCTAGTTCACCGGGATAATTCTCATCCTGTCGAAAATATATATATTAAACAAGAAACAATATTACTCTCGACTGAGGAAATACATTATGTTGTTTGCAATCGGAAACAAAAGCAAGAAGAATAACTGTAAACGTGATAGGCGCTAATTTAAGAATGAGCGAAAATTGATAAACGCATTGTTTATTCCACGACCCAGCTTGTCCAAATGAGGCATATTTCTTTCTCTTCGAAAGACTACATACACATTCTGTTTTTTGAACCTCAGTTCCAATATTTTTGCACTTTTCTTTTGTGAACAATTCACCACTTCTTTACTTTTTCTCTCTCTTGCTGGTATTTCCCTTTCAAATATAGTATCGTTATTGTATTTAGAACAGCTAGCAAGTTTATAAAAATTAAGAATTTCAAATGTGTTTGTAGCTTAAGAACTAAAATCTGTAGTCAAAAAAAATTATTTTCGTAATGACCCCATGCTCAATTCACTAATGCTGTAAGTATTCTTATATCTACCCCGTTGTAGTATTGCAATTGGTGTTTGTAGTTAGGATTATTGAATAGGCTACCGTCAATGAATTTTGACACAAAGTTATGGCTGAGGTAAGACAGTCGACAGCTGGAAAGCATTTATAGATTATTTGCTGGTTTTCTGAACAGCACGACAAAAACATGTAATTAGTACAAATATGAGATATACTTCCAGACATTTCAGAAATCCGGTAAGCATCTCAAACCTCGATTTTCAAAAATAAATGTATTTCAATCAAAGTTTGATTCGAAATATTCAAAACAAAATCTTGTTTATAATAGTACAAGATCCAAAACCCAGTCATTCTCAAATATTTCAATATTTTTGTTATAAATTCAAATTGAAAACAATATCAATTTGACACTTGAACTTGAACACCTTGACCTTGAAGTGCTGAGTGCTGACTTATGTCACTTGTCAGTTTATCAATATTCAGTGTTTCAAACATTTAAAAATAATATTTAATACCAACGTGACAACAAAAAAACTATCACCGATAGCCTGTGGGTCAATTCAGGTTCTTCCTAGGTCTTATATTTTTCGGAACCAGTACAAATATGCCTTTGAAGGGGCCTCTTATAAAAATGTGAGAAATAAAGCATTGGTGATATTTTTATAGGAATTTTTTAGTAGACTGCTTGGAGGGGATTTCCCATTTTTCACGGAACAAGAGGTACTGAAAAGACTTCGTGGATTTCTATAATTCAATTTGAAGACTTATAAAGATGATTATTTTTTTATTATAAGTTTCGACAATTCATTAACGGCTCGTGATCATAAAATTCGTTCCCCTTGTGCAACCTTTCATACTCTGATCAGTTTATGTATCGGTTGTTGCATAAGTATTAGAGGTTCAAGAACAAACAATTTCTGGGGCAGTTATTCTTATAACATGTTTTTATATCGCTATTGAAGTTTCATGGCGTCTTCAGTCGCAGGTGAAAATACCTAGTTGATGGACAGTTATGCGAAAATTCACTTCGGAGATAAATTATTTGTTGATATTTGATCAATCAATATCCTTGTTGGTATCTACCAGTTTCTTTACATTCAGAGTAAACAAAATCATAATACAAACGAAGGATGACAATTTGATCCGAATGAAATAACACGAAACTACCCGATTGAATACGATAGATAGATAGATATATACTGAGTACTTGAAGGAAGAAACTTTGTATTTCGTGCAAAATATTTTTATTTTAAAAATTGTAGCAAAGCGCTTTCGACTGTTAAGTCATCATCAGTGCGTACCTGCAAGTAAGTAATGCTTGAAAATGAAATTGATAAAATTGAAAATTTTTTTGAAATTTGAAAGTTATGAAAAGTGAGGTTACTTACTCGTCAGGTGTACAAGAAGCCATATAAAAACATCATGTTCATGGACCAAATTAAAATGTTACAAAATATAAAACATATTTAAAATTGAATAATTTTCATCCTGTTTGAGGATTATTAAAGATAAAGATATGGGATACTACATCATATCTGTCTGAATGTTGAAGCGGAAGTGGAAAAGAAATTTAAATTGACAATGTATGCCAATGACACTATTGACAAGTGACAGTGACCGTTGACATTTGTGACATAGAATTCAAAGAACTCCAGACATGAGTTTAAAAAGGAAACGTAAATCTGAAAGTGATTAGTCTAATGGGAACGTTTCGTTTTCCAAAAATACGATACCAAAGAAAACTCTATCAAGAATACGAATAAATTATCAAATTTATTAATGGGTGAAAAATAATGAGTAATAATCAGAAAGAAAATAGGGGGGTGGGTTCTCTATGGATCTGTCCATCCTCAACCAAATATTGCTAAGACACCGAGAAAAAGTCTAATGAGAACTTCACTCAATATACCTGCATACTGGGAAGACTAACTGAACCTAAGAGGTGACCCAAGTTGAGTGAATTGGCTCCAAAGTTTGAGCACCCACAATTGGGCTTAAGGACATGTGAAAAGTCTAATGAGAACTATCTTAGTCCAAGTTAAGGCAATTTGGGTAGCACAAACGTAAAGAAATGAAGAAACTTTCAAGCAAAAGATCAATATAAGGCCTCTATGCAGTCCTATCCAACCCCAACAAGGAAAGCTAAGGGAATGAAAAAGAGTCTAATGAGAACTCATCACATTTTACCCGCTGATCAAAGTTGGAAGTTGTACACAACTACATAGTTACCAATAAAAAACCCAAAAGGTGAAAATTAACTTCGTGTTCTCAGAATTGAAAGCCGGAGAGAATGGATAAACTGCTAAACGGGTTCAAGTAATATCATCATAGAGAAAGATTAATGAAATATTGAGAATGTTTGAACTGAAAAAATTTTTTTTATTTGTTATTTAATTGAAAAAATTTTAAAGACATTAATTATTATTATTTCAAACGCCTATGAAGCGGTACATAAGTTCTGTTTAGATTGACTTGAGTATTGAGACAAAGGTCATTGTTGAGTAATTCTTTACTTATATGTAAATCTTCAAGGAAATCTAATCTATTATTATTTTTGGACCTAACCTCCTGTAAAATTTGAGAGTTTCTGTTTGGGCTAAAATTATGGTTGTTGAACCTTAAATGTTCACCGAAAGCAGATACTTTGTTTGGGTTTTGATGTTCTTTTATACGAACTTTCAAAGGTCTACATGTTCTGCCAATGTAAGCTGCATCACAATCTTCACAATTTAATTTATAAATACCACTTCTTGAAAGTTTATTAATTTTGTCTTTTGTATTGACTAAAAATCTACTTAAATTGTAATTCGTTTTAAAAGAAATTTTAATGTTTTCAATGTGACCTTTTATGCAACCAGCTATTTTGTTAGAAATATTATCGTTTAAAAAAGGAAGTGAAACAAATTTGTCAATAGAATCTACTTTAGGATAAGCCAAGTTATGTTCCTTCTTATTCTTAATTTTCTGTATTAAAGAGTTAATGATATTTGGGTTATAATTGTTATTGCAAGCTATTTGTTTAATGATATTCAATTCATTTTTGTAATCAACTGTAGAAAGAGGTATATTCAAGAGTCTGTGAATGTAACAATTGAAAGCAGCCATTTTATGCTGGTGGGGGTGATTGGAAAAACTGGGTATCACATGGTCTGTCTGTGTGGGTTTTCTGTAAACACTGAAATTTAGGGTATTATTGTTTTTAAGAATAGTGATATCAAGAAAGTTAAGTTTATTATCAGATTCAAATTCAACTGTAAATTTAATTTTGGGGTGTACTTGATTAATTTTAAAAAGAAGATTTTGGGCAGTGTCAATGTTACCATTTACAAACACCAAGCAATCGTCAACATATCTGAACCAGTGTAAAATTTCGGAGTTGGCATCAGTGACAATAAATTTATTTTCTAAATAATTCATGAAAATATCTGCTAAGAAGGGTGATAAGCAACTACCCATGGCAAGTCCATCAGGCTGTTGATAATATTTATCATTAAATAAAAAGAAATCTTGTGAAAGGCAAAAGTTTAGAAGGGTCAATATAAAAGTAATCGAATCAGAATCAACTTGAGCAAGGCTTAAGGCCTCACTAACAAGAGGTAAAGTTTCCATTTTTGGGACTGAAGTGAAAAGGTTGCTTACATCAAAAGAAATCATCAAGCTATCATGAGGTAAATTTAAATTGGTCAATTTATTAATTTACCTCATGATAGCTTGATGATTTCTTTTGATGTAAGCAACCTTTTCACTTCAGTCCCAAAAATGGAAACTTTACCTCTTGTTAGTGAGGCCTTAAGCCTTGCTCAAGTTGATTCTGATTCGATTACTTTTATATTGACCCTTCTAAACTTTTGCCTTTCACAAGATTTCTTTTTATTTAATGATAAATATTATCAACAGCCTGATGGACTTGCCATGGGTAGTTGCTTATCACCCTTCTTAGCAGATATTTTCATGAATTATTTAGAAAATAAATTTATTGTCACTGATGCCAACTCCGAAATTTTACACTGGTTCAGATATGTTGACGATTGCTTGGTGTTTGTAAATGGTAACATTGACACTGCCCAAAATCTTCTTTTTAAAATTAATCAAGTACACCCCAAAATTAAATTTACAGTTGAATTTGAATCTGATAATAAACTTAACTTTCTTGATATCACTATTCTTAAAAACAATAATACCCTAAATTTCAGTGTTTACAGAAAACCCACACAGACAGACCATGTGATACCCAGTTTTTCCAATCACCCCCACCAGCATAAAATGGCTGCTTTCAATTGTTACATTCACAGACTCTTGAATATACCTCTTTCTACAGTTGATTACAAAAATGAATTGAATATCATTAAACAAATAGCTTGCAATAACAATTATAACCCAAATATCATTAACTCTTTAATACAGAAAATTAAGAATAAGAAGGAACATAACTTGGCTTATCCTAAAGTAGATTCTATTGACAAATTTGTTTCACTTCCTTTTTTAAACGATAATATTTCTAACAAAATAGCTGGTTGCATAAAAGGTCACATTGAAAACATTAAAATTTCTTTTAAAACGAATTACAATTTAAGTAGATTTTTAGTCAATACAAAAGACAAAATTAATAAACTTTCAAGAAGTGGTATTTATAAATTAAATTGTGAAGATTGTGATGCAGCTTACATTGGCAGAACATGTAGACCTTTGAAAGTTCGTATAAAAGAACATCAAAACCCAAACAAAGTATCTGCTTTCGGTGAACATTTAAGGTTCAACAACCATAATTTTAGCCCAAACAGAAACTCTCAAATTTTACAGGAGGTTAGGTCCAAAAATAATAATAGATTAGATTTCCTTGAAGATTTACATATAAGTAAAGAATTACTCAACAATGACCTTTGTCTCAATACTCAAGTCAATCTAAACAGAACTTATGTACCGCTTCATAGGCGTTTGAAATAATAATAATTAATGTCTTTAAAATTTTTTCAATTAAATAACAAATAAAAAAAAATTTTTTCAGTTCAAACATTCTCAATATTTCATTAATCTTTCTCTATGATGATATTACTTGAACCCGTTTAGCAGTTTATCCATTCTCTCCGGCTTTCAATTCTGAGAACACGAAGTTAATTTTCACCTTTTGGGTTTTTTATTGGTAACTATGTAGTTGTGTACAACTTCCAACTTTGATCAGCGGGTAAAATGTGATGAGTTCTCATTAGACTCTTTTTCATTCCCTTAGCTTTCCTTGTTGGGGTTGGATAGGACTGCATAGAGGCCTTATATTGATCTTTTGCTTGAAAGTTTCTTCATTTCTTTACGTTTGTGCTACCCAAATTGCCTAAACTTGGACTAAGATAGTTCTCATTAGACTTTTCACATGTCCTTAAGCCCAATTGTGGGTGCTCAAACTTTGGAGCCAATTCACTCAACTTGGGTCACCTCTTAGGTTCAGTTAGTCTTCCCAGTATGCAGGTATATTGAGTGAAGTTCTCATTAGACTTTTTCTCGGTGTCTTAGCAATATTTGGTTGAGGATGGACAGATCCATAGAGAACCCACCCCCCTATTTTCTTTCTGATTATTACTCATTATTTTTCACCCATTAATAAATTTGATAATTTATTCGTATTCTTGATAGAGTTTTCTTTGGTATCGTATTTTTGGAAAACGAAACGTTCCCATTAGACTAATCACTTTCAGATTTACGTTTCCTTTTTAAACTCATGTCTGGAGTTCTTTGAATTCTATGTCACAAATGTCAACGGTCACTGTCACTTGTCAATAGTGTCATTGGCATACATTGTCAATTTAAATTTCTTTTCCACTTCCGCTTCAACATTCAGACAGATATGATGTAGTATCCCATATCTTTATCTTTAATAATCCTCAAACAGGATGAAAATTATTCAATTTTAAATATGTTTTATATTTTGTAACATTTTAATTTGGTCCATGAACATGATGTTTTTATATGGCTTCTTGTACACCTGACGAGTAAGTAACCTCACTTTTCATAACTTTCAAATTTCAAAAAAATTTTCAATTTTATCAATTTCATTTTCAAGCATTACTTACTTGCAGGTACGCACTGATGATGACTTAACAGTCGAAAGCGCTTTGCTACAATTTTTAAAATAAAAATATTTTGCACGAAATACAAAGTTTCTTCCTTCAAGTATATTGAAGCGTGCACACAGCTTGACAATTTCATATACTGAGTAGGTTACCCTAATATACATCCAAAATTCCATTTTACAAGATTTATAAATACTTTACAAACAAAGTTATGTTGCCTTGAAGACAAGGATGGAAAATATCTCTCTATGCCTTCTATTACTCTGAGGGTCAGTCAGTGTTTTTTGATATCCAGTTAGCGTATAGTTAGGGCCGGTTTTTCAATATCCTATTGACTTTCAGCTAAATTTGACTGGTGGTTGAAATGAATAAGATATTTTGGCTCAAATGAAGGAATAAACTCACGTTCTAATCGTCAGTCAAACTACGCTAACAGGATATGGAAAAACCGACCCTCATGATACCAAACAGGTTTTTTCATTTGTATTGAGGTGGAGCACTTTTCTACACCTTTTGTAAGTACTGGATTTTCGTTTCCGTTTACCGATTTTGTTATTGTTGAAATTGTTATTTTGATCAACCGGCTGCCCCCTTACGGGTAACCCTCAGAAGTTCTCGAGAGACTTCTGCGGGATAGGGAAGATGCAGCCCTTACTTTTTAACGTGTGATGCCATCCGTGGGTTGACACATTTCTTAGTCTTGACTGCACTGAATTAACTCGATTCAAAATGCAGTGTATATCACACCACACCTCGTAGCAGTTTATGTATCGTTGGTTGCTCGAACGGTAGAGCGCGTGGGTCATAGATATCAAAGCCAAACAACGTGATGCGAAGTTAGGGTTTGGATGGAGACTTGCGGACGACCTCCTTTCGAAGTCTATTCTCTCGGGTCGTGCTAGGAATCGCACGTTAAAAGGTAAGACCTCGTTGATCCCTAGCTCACACAAGTTTTGACTTCTGAGGGCTGCCGTTCATAGGGGGGCGATAGCAGGTTAACGGAAAACACAATTTTAACATATTTTTTCAACTATAAAGCCAGATTTTCATGCATACGATATCAAACGTTCTGATGTTACGAAACGGTTCTGATAGGTTGAATTGGTAGGCGTGACAATAATTCAACCGATCAGAACTTTTTTTCAACCAGTTAGGATGCTTTCATACCATCGAATCGTCGGATATCGTATGCATGAAAATCCTGCCTAAGTACTAGAGATACAAGAACACACAATTTATAGGGCAGTTCGTTGGAAATATGTAATTTATTATCATTCTGTATATTACGTTTTGTTATCATATTCATTCATATGTTGTCAGTGTCATTTTTAATTGAAAATATTTTCTGTTAATGAAAGAGTCTTTCAAAAAGTATATTGGTGTGAGAGCTTATTATAGTTGACTTTCATTAGGTTATGGGCCCAGCTCAACACGTTTAGTTTGTCCATTTTCGTGTAGTTCGTCAGGCATCACTGAAAAAGTACATTTTTGGTTTCAACAAATTTCTGATTATGACTGAAGAGGATACGAAATACAAGATCCCACTATTTGATGGATCGAATTTTAATAACAGGAAGTTCCGCATGGAAACCCTTCTAGAAGAATTGGATTTTCTTTCCTTAGTGAATGAACCGTCCACTAGCAGGATTACTATTATTCCTGGTGAAGATGAAGAAACGAAAGCTAGGAAAGCAAATGATCTGAAGAATCTACAGAAGCTTGACCGAAAATGTAGATCTGAAATAATCCAGCGAATTGCAGATAACCATTTAGAATATGTGAAAGACAAAGAAACTTCTCACGATATTTGGAATAGTTTAATTAGCACGTTTGAAAGAAAAGGAATGGCAAGTCAGTTGTTGTTGAGAAAATCGTTATTAACCATGAAATACAACTCATATAGTGAAAAACTCAGTGATCATTTTTTATCATTTGATAAGCTCATTCGAGATTTGCCCTGCAAGAATCAGACATTGTATGCCATTTGCTCCTGACCATGCCTTCTGAATATGAAGTGGTAGTGACTGCTCTTGAAACTCTTTCTACTGGAAAACTCACTCTCGAATTCGTCAAAAATAGACTTCTAGACGAGGAACGTAAACGATCAAGTACTAAAGAAACAAGGTTCGACCCATCAACGTCTGCCGCATTTTCGGCACCTGTGAGTAGGTTCAATAAATTCCACAATAAAAATGATAGAAGTAGTGATTCCAAAAGACGTTCTTTCTCATTCAGATGCTATGGATGTGGTTCAGTTCGACACAACAGAGCGAGTGTAGGAAAAATAGAAATTCTTATTCAAGAGATTTGAGAAAATCAGCAAATATGGCCGTTGAAAACTCTAGCGGAACAGAAGATGATGAATTTTGTTTTCAAGTGTTTACTGATGATCAATATATTATGAGTTGGTATCTAGACTCTGGTGCGTCGGAGCATATGGTAAATGAGGACATTTTTCTGACCGATATTCAAATACCAAAGGAATCAATCAATATTCGAAGTGCCAAAAATGGACAGAACATGACAGCTGAGAAAAGGGGAGATTTGACAGTGAAAACAACTGTTGATGGCAAAAGTAAATCTATTAAAATTCGAGGAGTTCTTTATGTGCCAGGACTTGAATTCAATTTGCTGTCAGTTAGAAAATTGGAAATGAATGGTTTCAAAGTGACGTTTTTCACTTTTCACAATTATTTCTAAAAATGATACCATTGTCGCCGAGGCACATAGAAAACACAAGTTGTATGAACTGGACTTTGTAATAAACTTTGAAATTGCCAGTTTATGCTCTACATACCAAAGTATGGAATTGTGTCATAAGAGGATGGGTCACGTCAACTATGACAGCTTGAAAAAGTTGAAAAATCTGGTAGATGGAATGAATTTCTCAGATAATGTGAGTAAACCTGTGTGTTCAAGTTGTATAGAGGGAAAACAAACTAAGCAACCTCATAATGTGCAGAGAATTAGAGCAGTTTCATATGATCAGAAAAAGTATGTCTTGACTTTTATTGATAACTTCACCCATTTTACAGTAGCTTATCCCATCATATCGAAATCTGAGCTATTTCATCATTTTCGACTCTTCGAGACAATGGCTATAGCACACTTCAATTCAAAAATCAGCCGATTTCGTTGTGACAACGGAGGAGAGTATGTTTCGAATGAAATGAAACATTTCTTTGAAGGAAGAGGGATTCAGTTCGAATTTACCATCAGATACACTCCTGAACAGAATGGAGTAGCAGAGAGAATGAATAGGATCATCATTGAGAGAGCGAGATGTTTATTATTGATTAAAAGTTTGATTTTGTGGAGGAAATCCAGTTCTTGACATAATTTTTTGGGTTTATGACCTTCCACAATCTGAAAATGAAAAAAAAATTTTAATCCAAAGAAATCTGTACAAGTGTAGAAGGGCAAATTAATTAATTTGCCCAATAAGTTACTGCGTTCACAAGACTGCTGTCTTGAAAGAAATTAATTTTTGTCAGTAACGTACCCTACACTGAATTTGCCTATCTAAAAAAATGAGATCGAATTAACAAAGAATACTTTTTTTTTTTTTTTGAAAATTGTTGACGTTTCGGAGGC
Organism: Chrysolina haemoptera; assembly: GCA_958298965.1. Classification (NCBI taxonomy): domain Eukaryota; kingdom Metazoa; phylum Arthropoda; class Insecta; order Coleoptera; family Chrysomelidae; genus Chrysolina; species Chrysolina haemoptera. Next base: position 20,366,198 of record OY282594.1, read on the forward strand.
TGTATCTGCCTCCGTTATCAAAAATTCTTAGAAAGACGCTGAGAAAACTGAATTTGAATTACGATTTTGGTAATAAGACCTTTCTTTGACAGAGTCAAATGAAATCTGTCATACATTCTTTTGATTGACATTTGGTATCTTGATACATAGGGTGTTCGGTATCAATCAATCACCATTCTATTAGTTCTTATTTCATCTCTGAGGAGGGGTAACGAGGTGCGGTCCATTTCGATGGAATCGGTTGAGAAGCAGTTGTTCGATAAAAGAATGCACGCAGTTTCCTTCAACTTCCTTTTTTCTTGATTTGATTTTCTCAATAAAATTTTGGTATTATTCCATTCCATCATATGATCGCCATCAGATGTTAGAATATGTTTGGATATTTTCGAACCCGTTATTTTTCGATTTCTGATGTGACTTTTATGTTCTTCCTGGCGCACAATCAATGGTCTTGATGTTTCACCTATATAACTCTTACCACACGAACAAGGTATGTTGTAAACACAATTTTTTGAACTTTCACCAGCGTTTTTGGGTTTTGTTTGTGTGAGTATCGATCTCAATGTGTTGGTTGTTTTAAATGTTGTTCTTACATCATACCTATGGCCAATCCGTTTTATCTTTTCAGACAGTCCAGGGACATAAGGTATAATATTGTTTGTTGGATATGTATGGATATGTCGCATGTCTGTGTGTTGTGTTGTTCGATTGTAAAGTGTAGTACTATTTTCAATTTCATTGATGGTTTTTTCCACGAATTCATTTGGATAAGCATTTTCCCTGAGAACGGACTTTATAAAATTCAATTCTTCTCTCAGATTTTGTGTTGAATTGCAAACCACTTGTGCTCTGTTGTAAAGACATTTGACAATTCCCCTTTTCACGCAGTTGTGTTAACTCGAGATGTTGGTTTTTTTATCAAACCATCTAAGAAAGGAAGTTCATCATCTTTTTCTGTTTCTAATGTGAATGTTATCGTTGGTTCTTGTTTATTAATGTAATCTAAGAACACTTTCAAGCCATCTCTACTCTGATTCCAAACAGCAAACACATCATCAACATACCTCCACCATACTCTGGGTCCATTCTGGTACGTTTCAACGAAAAATTCTTCAAAATATTCGATGAATATATTACTCAAAATGGGTGATAATGGAGAACCCATTGCCATACCAAATTCTTGTTGATAAAATTTATCTTTAAATTGGAAAAACGTTTTTTCAGTACAGAGTTTTATGAGTTCAATAATAGAATCGACATTCAATTTTGTTCTATTATTCAATGATATGTCTCTTTCTTATTTAGATTTGACAATTTCTAGAGTTTTTTTAATTGGAACATTTGTGAATAAGCTTTCAACATCAAAACTAACCAGAATATCTGTATCATTAATTTGTAATTCATTTAGTTTTTCTAAGAAATGTGGAGTGTTTTTTAAACCGATATCTGGTAATGGAAATAGTTTTATAAAAAACACTCCACATTTTTTAGAAAAACTAAATGAATTACAAATTAATGATACAGATATTCTGGTTAGTTTTGATGTTGAAAGCTTATTCACAAATGTTCCAATTTAAAAAACTCTAGAAATTGTCAAATCTAAATTAGAAAGAGACATATCATTGAATAATAGAACAAAATTGAATGTCGATTCTATTATTGAACTCATAAAACTCTGTACTGAAAAAACGTATTTCCAATTTAAAGATGAAGTTTATCAACAAGAATTTGTTATGGCAATGGGTTCTCCATTATCACCCATTTTGAGTAATATATTCATGGAATATTTTGAAGAATTTTTCGTTGAAACGTACCAGAATGGACCCAGAGTATGGTGGAGGTATGTTGATGATGTGTTTGCTGTTTGGAATCAGAGTAGAGATGACTTGAAAGTGTTCTTAGATTACATTAATAAACAAGAACCAACGATAACATTCACATTAGAAACAGAAAAAGATGATGAACTTCCTTTCTTAGATGTTTTGATAAAAAAATCAACATCTCGAGTTAACACAACTGCTTAGAGAAAGAAAACACATACCAATAGATATCTCCATTATAACTCAAATCACCACACCAGCGTGAAAAGGGGAATTGTCAAATGTCTTTACAACAGAGCACAAGTGGTTTGCAATTCAACACAAAATCTGAAAGAAGAATTGAATTTTATAAAGTCCGTTCTCAGGGAAAATGCTTATCCAAATGAATTCGTGGAAAAAACCATCAATGAAATAGAAAATAGTACTACACTTTACAATCGAACAACACAGCACACAGACATGCGACATCTCCATACATATCCAACAAACAATATTATACCTTATGTCCCTGGACTGTCTGAAAAGATAAAACGGATTGGCCATAGGTATGATGTAAGAACAACATTTAAAACAACCAACACATTGAGATCAATACTCACACATACAAAACCCAAAAACGCTGGTGAATGTTCAAAAAATTGTGTTTACAACATACCTTGTTCGTGTGGTAAGAGTTATATAGGTGAAACATCAAGACCATTGATTGTGCGCCAGGAAGAACATAAAAGTTACATCAGAAATCGAAAAATAACGGGTTCGAAAATATCCGAACATATTCTAACATCTGATGGCGATCATATGATGGAATGGAATAATACCAAAATTTTATTGAGAGAATCAAATCAAGAAAAAAGGAAGTTGAAGGAAACTGCGTGCATTCTTTTATCGAACAACTGCTTCTCAACCGATTCCATCGAAATGGACCGCACCTGGTTTACCCCTCCTCAGAGATGAAATAAGAACTAATAGAATGGTGATTGATTGATACCGAACACCCTATGTATCAAGATACCAAATGTCAATCAAAAAAATGTATGACAGATTTCATTTGACTCTGTCAAAGAAGGGTCTTATTACCAAAATCGCAATTCAAATTCAGTTTTCTCAGCGTCTTTCTAAGAAGTTTTGATAACGGAGGCAGATACAGCCTCCGAAACGTCAACAGTTTTCAAAAAAAGAGAAGTATTCTTTGTTAATTCGATCTCATTTTTTCAGATAGGCAAATTCAGTGTAGGGTACGTTACTGACAAAAATTAATTTCTTTCAAGACAGCAGTCTTGTGAACGCAGTAACTTATCGGGCAAATTAATTAATTTGCCCTTCTACACTTGTACAGATTTCTTTGGATTAAAAATTTTTTTCATTTTCAGATTGTGGAAGGTCATAAACCCAAAAAATTATGTCAAGAACGAGATGTTTATTGTTAAATTCAAAACTAAAAAAAATGTTCTGGAACGAAGCAGTGCTGTCAGCCGTATATTTAATAAATCGGAGTCCTACGACTGCTCTAGAAGATAAAGTTCCAGCAGACCTTTGGTTCGGAAGGAGACCAAATGTTCAGAAATTGAGAGTTTTTGGGTGTGTAGCTTATTTACATATTCCAAAAAAAATTGTAAAATGTAAATTCGATTCCAAATCAGAAAAATGTTATATGATGAGGTTTTTGTCCCAATGGTTACCGGTTGTGGAGTCCAAAATTACAAAAGATATTGAAAGGAAAAGATGTTATCTTTGATGAGAAAAAGTTTTTGCATGACGAGGATAATTTTTACGGAATGGAGCCTGAAACTATCAGTAACTGTCATGAAGAATATTCAACAAATCTAGGCGGAGAAAATGTAGAGAATTCTTCCGAAGAATTAAAACCAGTTGAGAATAATTTCAGATATGAATCAGAATACGAAAAAGGTGAAATATCAGAAGAAAAGGGATTGAATGATAATAAAGGTTTAGAAAGAAGTGATAATGAGAATGAAGGTTTACGAAGAACTACTAGAATCATGAACAAGCCAAAGTACTTGGATGAATATACTGTGTTGGCCCTGAATGCAGAGTCATTTCTTGATGATATTCCAGAATCATATGGAGACATTGCTGGACGGGATGATAAGGAGAAATGGTATGAAGCCGCTGAAGAAGAAATGAATGCATTATTACATAATAAAACGTGGGATTTAGTTGAACTACCACATGGCCAAAAAGCTATAAAAAATAAGTGGGTTTTCAAAAAGAAAAGAGACGAAAACGGTGATATAAAAAAGTACAAGGCAAGACTTGTGATTAAAGGATGTTCCCAGCAAAAGGGTTTTGATTATGAGGAAACCTACTCTCCTGTAGCTAGGCTTGCAACACTAAGGATTTTGTTGGCAGTAATCAATAAATTTAACTTATTTACCTGCTAAATGGACGTCAAAAATGCCTTCCTACATGGTTACTTAAAAGAAGAGATCTACATGTTCCAGCCTGAAGGTTTTATCGGAAATGATCCAAATTTAGTGTGCAAATTGAAGAAATCCCTTTATGGTTTAAAACATGCTCCCAGAGCTTGGAATTCTAGATTCGATCAATTTGTAATCAAGAACATTGATTTGAGAAGATCAGAAGTTGATAAATGTCTTTATATACATTCGAGTGAAAATTCAAACATTTTCCTGTTATTATATGTCGATGATATAATACTGACAGGCAATGACCAAAATCAGATGGAAGTAATGAAAATGAAGTTAATGAAAGAATTTGAGATGAAGGATATGGGAGAACTGAAATATTTTTTAGGGATAAAAATTAATCGTACACCTGGGGGAATGTTTCTTAGTCAGCCAGTCTATGTTCGAGATTTACTGAAACATTTTCATATGGAAGATTGTAAACCAACTAAAACACCGATGGTAGTCAAATCAAATGAGTATGACATTCCCAACGAGAATTGTATTATTGAGGAAAAACCCTATCGACAACTTGTTGGTTGTCTTATGTATCTGACGTTGAATACTCGACCAGACCTGAGTTCTGCAGTTAATTACTATATATAGCAGATATCAAAGCAAAGCCACAGAAATCCATTGGATAGGACTCAAAACGATCCTAAGATATCTCAAAGGAATATTGAATTATGGTTTATTCTATCCCAAGAATGTAGAGGCTCTTTTGATCGGATTCGCAGACTCCGACTGGGCGGGGGATGCAGACAGAAAATCCATATCTGGTTTTCTATTCGAAGTTTTCGGTTCAAATGCTGTGTGGGCTAGCAAAAAACAAAATACTGTCGCTTTGTCGTCAACTGAGGCGGAGTATGTTGCGCTGGCATCAGCTGCCGCTGAGTCATTGTGGATCAAAAGTATTTTACTGGACCTGAATATCGACTGTAAGAGTATAATCATCTTCGAAGATAACCAGTCTTGCATCCATTTGCTAAAAAATAGGAACACCGACGATTAAAACATGTGGATGTGAAATATAATTTTGTACGCGATCTTTATAATGATCAAGTGATTGATGTATATATTGAATCCAAATCTCAAAAGGCAGATATTCTCACGAAATCTTTGACAATGAACCAATTCAAGGAATTGAGAAAAAGTCTAGGATTTACTGATTCTGAAGATATAATAAATTAAGCGGAGTGTTGGAAATATGTAATTTATTATCATTCTGTATATTACGTTTTGTTATCATATTCATGCATATGTTGTCAGTGTAATTTTTAATTAAAAATATTATCTGTTAATGAAAGAGTCTTTCAAAAAGTATATTGGTGTGAGAGCTTATTATAGTTGACTTTCATCAGTTCAGAGGGATATAAAATCACGGAATTGATCATATTTACCGTCGCCATACCAACTAACCCAAAGGTTCTCAATCACAAACCACTTACTCTATTCTCAACTAAGAGTACAAAATTTACTAATTCCATCCCACTAAACATTGTAAATTACAAAATATTGCAGCAAGTATGAATGTTTTTTACATTTGTAATATATCTTTGCAAACTTGATTTAGGTTTACTGTAAATCTGTTTTTCTTAGTTTTCAAATGAAAAGTCACTACAATCTTCCTTCGTATAACTTACAAAAACAGGTATATCTTACTATAAATTCAATATAAGAGTAGGTAGTGAACTTCCACATGCAATGATTACACTGTGAATGAAACACCTATCCACTAAGTACGGATATTAATTCTACTAGATGATTATCACATAGATTCGACAGAATAAGTTATGACTATACTGGAGTTTTATCCCAACATCAAACCGCTATTTTCAACTCCTCGACACGTGTTTCAATCACCAAGTGATCTTCCTCAGATAGTGGTTTGGTATTAGGATAAAACTCCAGTATATTCATTGCCACACCGAAGGCTCCAAACAGAGCAATGAAAGAATAAGTTATGTTTTGGTGCAACGTGCATTCTGTCGCTCCACCTACTTTAGTATCGAAGACCAGTAAGAGTTCCACGTGGACCCTTACCTCACTTATTTACCTTTTTTTGACTGGTTTGAAGAACTGTCTGCAAAATTTAAGAGGATTGTGTGGTGAGTGGGAAAATCGTTATGTTGAAGGTTTCATTCGAATATTGGTATGATTCATAAATATAATATAGATCTACATAATGCTAAACTACTTCACGTTTGCAGAAAAAACACTGAAGGCTTCATGTGGCATTCAGAAAAACTATTTGAAAATATATTCAATAATTTTATTGAAAATACAAAAACAAATCACCACAGAAATTAAAAAAAAACGCAGCTTAGATAATTATAATGCAACCAAGATAAATATAACACTGCACAAATGCAATAGGAGTTTTTGGTCAAGCTCTACTTAACTTAAAGGATACTTAAATATTCCTTGATGCAATCGAGAGTATGTCTTTTATTATTTTGAGGCATAGAGTGATAACTATAGGTTTATTCGTATGCATCGAGATGTAGCACTTTCGTATTCCTGGTGTAATTTACTCGATTTTTGCATTCGTTTGCAAATTAATTTGACACATTTCTTTGTTTGAACTGCACTCAGCTACACTTGATTCAAAATGTGGTGTAAATAACACTACACTATACTACACCTTGATGCAAAGGAATGAACCTCATAAGTATTGTTAAGTTTAAGTACAATTTAGTACAAATTTGGCGTAAACGTTTGTACAATTTGAAGTTGTCAACTCGCATCACTCCACTGGAGCTGTACCGTATTTGGTGCACGAGCTACTCCCATATAGAATACCTTTTAAGAAGTTTATTTTGATGGTCGCATATTGTACATGAGAATGCAATTATTGCGTATTAGTATTTTGTTTCCTCAACGAAAATCTACAAATTTTGTTAAATATATCTCAAATATATTCTAATGATAGTCCTGAATTCATGCATGTATCAACAGCAAATTTGCAATTCAGCGATCTGAAATAAAACAGTATCGGAAATTTTTCATCTTGGGTATGTTGGGAGAGCATTACAATTTCCCCTCTACCCGCTTGAAGAAGGGATATCTACGTGAGCTGTTATTGGTGTATCGCGTTGTCAGGTGTTCCGTTAATGCGCCTGGTGGGGTAACAAGAGAGGCGCACAGTGGTGCGTCTCTTTTATTTACTTGGTATTATCATATTATTGCTGGCTGAAGGACCTCGGTCGATGGCCATTTGGTTTTATTACCAATAAAGAACATTTATTATTATTATTCATATTATTGCCTTCCTTGTTGCTCGCGTAGATTCCTGACTATACCCCAGATGAAAAGTTTCCGATGTTGTATAACATTTTAGACCAAGTACGAAGTATTGAATTCTGGTAAAACTTGATAAGACTCGATCATAATATTCATTGCTTACTGAAATTCAATAAATCTTGTTCTCGAAATCATTCTTTTCTAACTGGTTGTCGTTACCAATATCCATTTTGTGTCGTATTTTATCCGATTCTTCTCCTACTGAAACGTCTCAAACATAACCAAAAAGGGCTTGTTGCACCAAGTACTCGGTAGGTGCATGAGGGGGCAGGGAAGGACTGTGGAGTTCTCCGAGTTATAAAATACTATAGAGTGGCCTTTTCCATCCTTGTCTTGAAGGCAACATAACTTTGTTTGTTTAAAAGCGAGGGCCTTATACATGTTAAGTCTGTATTCAATCGGGTAGTTTCGTATATGCCCGCTCATTTCACTCGGATCAAGTGGTCATTCTTCGTTTGTTCTATGAACCTTCCCACTCTAAATGTAAACAAACTGTCATAATGAAATGTAAATTGAACCTCAGTTTGTGTGTGAGTTGTGTTCAGATCCAAAGAATAGCAGCAGATTTTACAAAATTTTACACAGGACTCTCCCTTCAATAGTTTGTAGTACTTTTGAAGTTTTTTATGGAAATAAAAATTGTCTTCAAATTTGGACTCGGAAAAGTAGTAAAAAGAAAGTGTCTCATCCAACAAAGCAACTCTCTGCTGAAGATCAACTTCTGATTTGTCTAACGTACCTATGATGTGAATTATTCGAACAACATAGCTTATCATTTCATAATCAGTCAAATGATTTCTTTAATCTAGGGGAATGATTTCTTGGATACAATTTTTGTACAAGTAACAATTGAACAATTTTCCACCAGTTATTTGAAAAAGTTCAATGAAAGAAAACATTCTCCAAGAATCCATCCATATGCTGATGGCAATGTAGTAAACATAGTATTGTATAGCTCTTAAGAATGCTAACTTTGTTAGTGAAACACGGTTCGAGTAAAAATAACATTGCTTTGGTGTTTTAGGTAGCTTCTATTTCTTGAATTATTTCTTGAAAAATAGAACTTTCAATCAATACTTACTAGAAGCAGTTTAGGTTATTACAGAAAACAATCCAAAAAAATTATTTCAATTTTATGCCTAGTTATTATTTGTGAGCTCATGCCTTAACAAATACTATTGCTTGTGCATAAAAAGTAAATAGGCATACAATTTACTTCATCAATGTTATATTTCTATAGGAATGAACCATAACATTTATAGTGAAAACAATACTTTTTTTAAACCATATACAGCAACTGATTTAACGAAAGAAGAATTATATTTTGTATACTTTAAATGTATTTATTATTTTGTATTTCCATTGTTATTATGTTACGTCACTTGATTTGGTTTGAATGTTCAATCATGATTTCATATCTACGATATATTTTTTTATTTTTCACAGCTCTGGTCTCTTCATATCAATAATATGGGGATATTATTTGTGTACATAATTTTATATTTTTCCAGTATCTTAATTCAAGGAATATTCATGATTTGAGTTCTACCAATATATATGTTTCACTTGAATTTTTGTTCATTTGATATTTTCTTATTCGTTCTCGGAGCTCTTTGGGTTTCTGAACACTAATAACGTCTAACAATATATGAATAACAGATTTTTTTTCTGCATTCCTGTGAAAATACCGGTTTCATATAAAGCACCGTTGTGTGAAATGTAATGTCAATCTTATGGGAGTTATTTCAAACATACTTCTATAATAGCTCATGCAATTTCAGGTACAGGTATCAAGTATAAAGATTGCTGTGTCCGTTTTGTTTGAAAAATAAATAGTTGTCATTCTAATTGATCATTCATTGGTACAAATCCTATAGTAGAAGAAAGAATATAGTGTGTATTAAATGCGTGAAGTCAGCGGTAAGTCTGAAAAATGACATGATATGTTTTCATATGAAGCTAAGTTATCTTTCAAATACACCTTGGAAAACTGCGGCTTTGTGTGCTTTGGTCACAGGATGATGTTTTTTAATGATAATTAATTAATTATGAATATGCCAGTCATTTTATAAACATGTTGTTCACTTATGCAATTTAACACTAGAGACTGAAATGACGGAAATGATGTTTATAAAACTTGATACATAATATAATCGTATAATCAGAGCAATGTAATTTTGATAACATCTTCATTGAACAATTTCTAATAAAACTCATTCAATTTTGATAATTCTTTCTTCAAAGGTATCTAACTATAAATAATTCTTTAATTTATATCATTCAGTAACAAATCTCTTGTGAGTTTCATTTTCAAATATCCCGGTATCTCCTTGAATGATACCACACAACGTAAGTTAAAATATATGAGGGGCCTACAATCAAAACAGGTAATGCCCCAGTTTATTATACATACTATTGGAAGGGGGATTTATTTCAATTTGAAGTAAATATTATAAACAATAGTAATTTTGCTTTAATGTTTCAGAATGTTCGCTGAAAATAATAATAGATAAGGAGATTGCCGGTTTTCTTACTGAACGATAATAAACTGACCTAAAAATCAATAAAACTCGAAGTAATTGATAACACGGAACTGTATTGAAATAAAAAGAAACTACTTGATAACGAAAAAAAAATAAAAGATGATAATAAAAATAGTGAAACAGAAGTACTGATGGAATTTCTGGAGTGAAATCGCAGTTACTCAGATTCGTCATAATCACGAAGTTGTTCTAACAACTCTTCTAGATTTTGTACTATATTAACTTTACGAATTTTAAATTATTGACCAGCTGAAAACCGTTATTTAATCAGGAATTATCACTGTGATTCCTTCAAAAACTCATAGCTCATAATGCACTTCACCGCTTATGATGATTAAAAGTCAAATGGGGATTGTCGATTTTGTTTCTCAGAATAAGTTTCGAGGCTTATTCTGCATTGGACAAACTCACAGCCTCAAAGGTTATCGTAACAGAACAGAACTCATTTTACAAATAAATGGAGATTGCCGGTTTTGATTCTAGGCCCCTCATATCTTCCAAATCATTTCTATATCTTCTATCACAGAAACCACAAAACAAAACCATCCACTAATTTTTCATGGAAAACACCAATGAATGAAAAAATTATATTTTTAAAATCATGAAGACATTTGTATGCATCTTTAATAAAAATTCGGGTTTTCCTTTGTCATGTCACGTCGTGAACAACTGATGGATGAAAATATGCTCCTCTTATGATTATGCAATGTTTCAAACTCCCAAGGTTCAAGTAATGTATCGTCGGTTGCATAAATAGTAGATAGGTTTTCATTTCCGTGTTTATTTCTTTGTTCGATTACCACGACTTCCTAGGAATCAATTTTTTCCATAGTAGATTGATTTCATTATTGATTTTGAGTTAGATAAAACAAGCCAATTTAGAATTTAAATTATGTTACATTCACCTACATGTGCAGTAGGTATTATGTTTCGGTAATGTTTACAACTCAATCACATTCCACCTGAATACGTTATTTTCAAAGGTTCTGGGTCCTGAATGGAAAATATAGTTCTACACCTACATAAATTCATATTTAGATAAGTACATTCTCTTTGTGTTGATCAACGCCATTTAGGAACAATAATTTCCAACATGTTACACATAATGGTGAATTTATATGAACTCAACTAAACCAATAATTTAGAATCAACAATTAAGAATTAACAATGAGCACTGGAGGTGTTTATAAACTTCCACTAAGAAATTAAGAATTATATTCAATATGCCAGCTATGAGGAAGATGTTCACATCTATACAAAAAGCCATCGTGATCAACATTTCTTCACGATCCATTATGTTGCTATTGCAATCAAATATTCAAACATATCACTCGAAGTCTCGAAAACAAATGACATGTCATTTCGCCGATTTTGCGCATGCCCACTTCCATTTTCAATCAAGACAAAAGTCATTCTTATGGTGGATTTATAGATTCAACTAAACTAACAATTATGAATTAATAATTAAGAGTTATCATTACATAATTATAAGAAGGTTTATATACATTAATTAAGAATTATGAACTACCTATGCCAACTGTCAGAACTGTTGTTATAAAAAAAGCACCCATTATTTCTAGAAATTCTTGGTCTCTACAATCCATATAAAATATTCAATGAAATAATCAAATAACACAAAAAATTTAACCTGAAATTTCACCAAAATCTGAGCCATTGTGTACCAAACCCGCCAAATTCAGCAATGAAATTTAATGGCATTCTGAAGGGTCACGTTCTGCCATTTTTATTGATAAAAAACCTAAATTCTTGTTGTCTTAGTTGCTAAGTTGGAAGTTAACAAACTTCGTAATTATTAATTCTTAATTCTGATTTTGACGTAGACTGGTATCAGTTAGCATGAACTATATAATTGTAAAGAATAAGTTTCGATTAATAATTTAATTGAAATAAATATTAAGAAACACATACCACATCAGAATTTTTTGCATATATTTTGTTTCCCTTGGTTTCGAAACCAATAAAATCATGTTATTTCAAAATTATTGATAATATTTTTTCCCCTTTTTTGACAAATACCTAATGAATTAGTATAAATTTTTACTTACAAAAGAAGAGAAAAACAAATAAAAAAATCAATCTACAATGTAATTGCAATTACCAATAGATAAATGACAGATCGGTGTCGGACAATCCGTTCTACTCCCTGTGGTATCAATAGATTTTCAGTCACCCAACTGTTTTAATATTATACCTAACATAAAATAATTATTTATGAAACATTTTGAAACAATGGATTGATAAATATATTTGTTGAATTATTAGTTGAGCTTTTTCAATATCAAAGGACTTTTCTTAGTTCATCAATGAGCAATTAACTTTAACCATCGTCGTCCTTCCCACATTATGAATGCAAGCCCACAGACTATAGGATTATGCTGGAGTACGATTATGACGCGTTACGGTTTCTATTCAATACGATTATGATCGGTTAAGTTTATTATGCGTTGATGTTATGATGGAGTAAATTTATGATGGTTTGCTGTTATGTTACAATGATATTTTGATGTTGTAGCATTATGACGGAGTATTTTATGATAAGTACGTTATGCTGGTGTATTTCAGGGTTCTTATGATAGGAAGGGTTATGAAATAAGTGAGCTTTTAGACAAGGGGGTACCTGAATAAAGGGAGAGATTACGTCATTGGAGGGAAATTAAGTTGGCTATCCTGAAAGTGGTAACTTTGGTTATATTTTCCACAAAATATATATCCCTAATATTTACGAATAAATAAATAAAGCCCGTTGCTCATATCATATTCGTAAATTGTTGTATTTTTGCATTCCTAGTTGTTTATTACTTGTTTTTTCGTAGCTTTTATTTCTGAAGTTTAAAAAATGCCGGGACACTTCAAGTGCTCTGTTAAATATTGTAGCAATACATCTACGTGCCCTAATACATTGACTTTTCATAGATTCCCAAGAATAATACAGTAAAGCATGCATGGATTAATTACTGTAGTAATTCCAAAGAGTGGGTACCTAATGATAGTGCTAGGATTTGTTCCGAACATTTTAATGAAAGTGATTTTGAAACTATAATCTACAAGAATCTCTGCTACATGTGAAGCCAAGAAGAAGGCTGAGGAAAAACAGTGAGTTCATACAGTTCTAATTCAGAAACAGAACTCAATTCGGTTTTGGACAGAAATTGTTGAAAACCAATATTTTTGCCATGACATTATGAAATAATGTTGGTGTTCCTTTCTAGTTATTCCTACCAAGACTGCAGGTCTGTCTACTAGGATATGGAATGAATTTATTAACAATGATTCAACAATAACGTTACAAGAAGTAGCTGGAGTTCGATTGGAGACAGAGACGTATGGGCAAGAATCTGTAATGAAAGTCGATCATTTACCAACAAATAATGGTTAGTACATTATATTCTATTCATGATGTTATGAAATTATTGATATTGATAGGTGTTTTTATGCCATTTTAGATGGGGATCCACAGTCTTCTTCCACCACTTGTACGCAACAACATTGCAAAGAACAAGCAAAAATCATTGACCAATTGAAACTGTGCAATATCACTATAGTGCAACAATTATTAGAAGAAAGAAAAAAATATATATTTGGAGAATATAATTGAAAAACAAAACCAACAACTTTCCAAGAGTTGCACACCGACTTGAATCATAAAATTAAACAAGTTTTGTCTGGAATTTTATCACCTGCTCAGCTTGACTTGGTTAAAAAAAAGTGCAATGGTCGAAAGATGATTTATACAAAGCTATTACTTTGAGGTATTTCAGCAAGAAAGCTTACTTATTCCTACAGAAAGAAAAGTTCCCATTACCCAGTATAAGACCTCTCCAAATGTATTGCGGCAAGATAAATTTGTACTCAGGAATTTTGAAAGATGTACTTAAATTCATGAGTTTGTTATAAGCGCGTACTGTACTGCATTATCTGTGAAATGTTGAATAAGTTTTGTGAACTGACTAGTCTGATAAGTTTTTAGATTTATGAACTTTAAGAGCAAATAAATATGTATCTATCTGTCATTTGAATCATTTACCACATTTACCTCATTTCACATTCACACATTTTAGAAGTTGTTGTCAGATTATGAATCACACTTTCTTCTGGCACCTGAGATTTTGGAATGGTGGAGATTTAGATTGCAGGAATGAAAAAAATAAAATTTGGACCACTTTTAATTCTTCATTCCCGCAATACAAATCTCCATTTTAACTTGAAGGACGCAAACTCTACATAATTATTCTGGAATAGTGTCAACATAAAAAAGTAGTTTTGATTTCTTTCATTTCTCTTAAAGGGTACAATTCAATCAGTATGATATTACAGAAACATTGAAGAATTAATATTTGAAATATATTTCCACACGAACATTTCAAATTTCAGGTTATGTGATTCTTCCACCTTTTCCGTTTCTTGAAACTGCTTCCTTTGTATAGAATTCACTTTATTCTTGGTACATCCAATTTGATAATTGATGCATATATTATAAACTACGACCAACATTCAGAATCTATGAAAAATGATCAAAATTTGTGCTTTTCGTCAACCGGCAACCGGCTGCACCTACGAGAAATCCTCGGAATTCTACGAGAAACTTTTGCGAGCTAGGTTAGGTAATGTATTAATAACAAATATGCATTAATCACACGCACATAGTAATATTATTGCAATTCAAATTTGGCGCCTTCCCTCCAATGACGAAACAAGATGCCGGACAAATACGATAACATTTCATAACCCCCCCTATCACAAGAACCCTGGGTGTATTTTATGATGGATTAGGTTATGATGCATTAACTTTATGCTACTGTACATTTCTATCTTGTACTATATGATAAATTGCGATTTCTATCGGTTATCGATATGATGGAGTATATTTCTTCGATTTACGATTTATTTTCTGTACATTATAATGCATTGAGTGTCTTCTTCATTTTGCGCAGATGGTTGATAACAGTTTTGCAGGTGGCAGCAAATATGTTTGCAGTTTCATCAAATTGGACAATTATTCTCAAGGTTGAATTGAATGCGAATGTGTACTAGAGTGAACTAGATATACATAAATAGTTGGAACTTATCCATTATCATATCTGCGATCTTCTGGAATACAACGCATGACTAGTTTCGTGTTTTCACATTGAAAACATCCATCCCCTAGTAAAGAGGCGCCTGGTTTCGTCGAAGGCCGTCGCGGCGGCAACAAATGCGGAACAATGCAAGGTCAGCGCCTTGTTTCCTTCCTTTGTTGGATTTCGAAATTTGCGGAATTAGTTTGCGGTTATGTTTTGTATATAGTTTAATTGGGCTTCTTGATGATTTGTGAAGGAATATTCCTGTAAGACCGTTATGATTTGATGTTGTACTCGGTGCACAATAATTTAATAATGTAGAACAAACTGAGATAGCTACATAACCTAATTGAAATACTGACGAATAGTGAATAGTGCTTCCATTGAAAAAAGCCTCTTCATTTGGATTCAATTGTGATTTGACAATTCTGACAATGGCAAACAAAGTAAATGAGGTAAGTTGAATACTACTAGGAATATGTAACTTAAACTAGCTTTGTTTTCCATATTTTGGGTTTAGCGCTAGAGGATTCCTCACTTCGTCGATAATACATTCTTCACGAACTTGGTAACCTCTCCAGCATATCTTCATTATATGGTTTATGAATTTTTTTCTCATGCGAGAGGTTACTCGCAGCTGAATTATTTTTTGGATTCACGCCTAGGAATGAATTGAAGATCCTCACATGCAGTTCCTTCTGTACAGAGGAAAGTATGTTTCTTTGGGAACTTACCCCTCAACTGTCAAGTTCGCTTTCATGAGGATATTAGTAATTCAGTTGGTCATAAGTTCATTAAAAAGCTGTTTTGATTTTGTGCTTATATCCTAAATCGTAATTTTCATATGAATAATATTTAGATACTATAATATATTATGTTCTTCGTGCTTTCTCTTACGTATTCGAAATAGAAACCTTGTCGAAAGCCTACAGATAAGTAGTTTGATATCAGTTATTTCTTGAGTTCTTTGTAAATCATCGGTACAGCGCACTAATATAGCCAACGTTCTCTAACCTAACTAAACGAAAACTGTCATCAATTTCAAATAACAGTTCGGCAAACTAGCTGAAAACGAAAATATGTTGCTCACTCGTCGGACAACGGACTCACTATACTCAGTTCGAAATATATCCAGTGATACGGCACTCAACTTGAACGTACGAGCAATATCTCATGTTCAACTATCTAGTCGAACTGTATTTGGTGCCGTTGAGAGCAATGAAAATTCATGGATGCTGGATACTGGACGAAATTGTACTCAACTCTTCTATTTGAGAACTTTCCATTACAAAATTAGGTTTACAAACAAGAAATATCCTACGTGAGTTTACAAAGATGTTTATCTTTGAATAACACCTTTTATCAGCTGATAAATTTGTTCAGTGAAATGATTTCGTTAAGGTAAATATTTGTCGTAATGAATTAAACAAGGTTACCTTTGAAAGTACAGCAGAGGTGAAGAAATATTTCGCAAAGAGTTATCCACATTTATAGTAAAAAATGCAGGATTTTTAAAAGTTTTTTCTGAACATCTGGGATATCCTGATAGGCCAGCAGAAATAGACAATCAATTCACATTAATTCCAAAAGTTTTCAAACTTTGGTCTAGTGAATGGTACATCGAGAAAGCAATAAATCTCAGTTTGCAACCTCTTCTGACATAGCAACATTGTCAAAATGGCAATTAACTTGAATTTGGCTGTGTACTCGGTGAGAAAATTCCAAAAGTTCTGCAAACTTAGAGTAGTATTGAATATAGTATTTTATAACACGAATCAAGTTTGTAACCAATTCAAGAGTACGGAACATTTTTTCCATCGACAACTAATGTTTATCTTTGATACACCATAAGAGATAATTCCAAAAGTTCTGCAAACATGGCAGATACACCGGAAAATATTCCGAACAGTTGTGCAGATTTGTAACCTTTTACGTGGTCATTGAGGTGGTTGTTAGCGGCAAAATTCAGAGGAATTGAGCAGTGAATGTGCGATAAATATTTGAAATCCGTAACTCACCCAGAAGTCCAGTAGGACGTGGATTCGACTATAAAATAAAGATTTTGATTTGATGAAATGAGGAGTTTAATTTTCAGAAGCGCCACGGATTTATCGCTACTAAAGAAAATTCAAAACCACCTTGATGGAATGGGACAACCCACTGCTCCAATATTACCGAAATAATACGTTATAGAATAGATAATATGATATAAAAATTATACGTATAAGATGGAGAGATTTTCTTTTCAATTCTGAAAATGGGTTACTTGGATTGAAACAGAGAAATGGACATATAGCCTAATAATTAAAATATGTTGCTAAATTTATTGGGCACAGTGTCAACACAAAATGTTCAGTGTTTGCAGTAGAAACACATCACCTCACCAAACAATTATATTTATGGGCCAAATGTGACTGTAGTAGAGATTATGATAAGTATATTATTGGAATGATACCTCTACAGCAAGTGCTATTCGTGTGACGTCAGTCACCCTGATAGTTTACAAGGGCTTATCAAATAAAAAAGAAGCCTTAGGGACAATCACTGCCTCATCAATCTAAACTTATCTGATAGCACTCTACGTAGCCAATGATTTTGAACGCGATTCTTTCAATGAATCGTACCAATAGGTTGCAGAGGTCTCCTAGTTCTCATTATAGTTGCACAGATGAATCCAGCCTTTGGTGGGTTTGTGCTCTATGGGGACGACACAAGTGTCACGAATAATAGGTAGACGAGCGTAACGAGTGACAAGTGGTGAAGAACGAAGAATAGAGAGCTAAGAACTGGGAAGAAGTAGGAGAAGAAATTAGAACCTAGAACTAGGAGTAGGATCCTCTAAATAGAGGGAGGGTAAAATCTCGATTCGATTCGATGCCGCCTGATAACTAGTTCAAGTGTTCCAGTGGCTATACCAACACAACGTGGCACTACAAGTCCTGACTCTAGTTCCTGTACGTGCAGAAAGAAAATTCTTGTAAAATATATATTTGGACTTGCAATTTGCAAAAATCTAATTTGTAAATTATTAGAATTTTTCAAAATTGCATGAAGTTCGAGACCGTGTACAAGGTTGCAAATTTGTGAATGCATCAGAATAGATGTTTTCAAAATTTGCAACAAAGTTGCGAAACTTTTGCAATTATTTAGGGACCACCTTGATCAAAAAACTGACCACGAATGGAGAAAATATATGTTCCAATTAACGTACAAGGTTGCAAATCTACACAACTGTCCGGAATATTTTTCGGATGTATCTGTCAAGTTGGCAAAACGTTTGGAATTTTCTCTTACGGTATATCAAAGAAAAACATTGAAGGTCAATGAAAAAAATGTTCCTTACGCTTGAATTGATTGCAAACCTTATTAGTGATGAATTTTCTTAACCAGAATACAGCAAAATTCAAGTTAATTTCCATATTGAAAATGTTGCGTACTTCGGAAGAGGTTGCAAACTGAGATTAAATACCTTCTCGATATACCATTCACTTCAACAAAGTTTGAAAACTTTCAGAATTATTGTTGAATTTTCGATTTTTCATGTCTATCTCTATTGGACTAATATGCCTAATGAACATGACCACGAGTAGCCTTCATGATACTTGTGTATTTGCTTTGATGTAGATGTTTGATCCTCGTTTTCGGGTGGCCGTCTAATGATGGAGATCACTATATTTATAGTATAATTGATTGTCGAGTCTCACTCGATATCAGAAACTTATAGACCATCAGATGAAGACATATTTTGCTAACTCATTTTTCCGTTTTAGGGATTTTAACCACTGAAAATTGTGTCAGTGTTGAGCTCAAAAAATGAAAATTTTGCCATCGGACGTGTGCTAGGCATATAGAAAATTAATTTTCCTTTTGCAGAAAAAATTGCTTTTTTTCCAATTTTCTTGTTTATGGCATTTCAACACATCAATGGGTATAACAATCTGATAGTGCAAAACCAAAGCCATAAGGTTTGTACGTACTTAAAGGGTTGAAATGAGGTCAGAAAAAAAAATACTTGGATGCTGATGCATTTTCTCGCTTATGGCAATCAACAGAATGAAATTTAATATCGTTAGGAACCCGAAAAAAAATTCCCATTGTGATGTTTGTGTTTTTATTGTTCAAACAATAATAGACGTGATGTAGTTAACACTTAGGTATATCTTTATTAAATTAAGATGCAAGCTAACAACAGTATTATCATATCAGATGGAACGCGACGCGATACAGTTCAGATCTGTTTAGTGACTGAATTTGCATCGTTGCCAGATGTGACTTAATTAATAAGATTCACATATCAATTTAATGAATACATATATGACAATATATGACACGCCCCTTTTCAAAAAAAAAAAATATATATGTAGAAAAAAATTAAAGAATATTATTATTTCTTTTTTCAACCAAATACGCCATCTTGGAGCATCTCAGTAAGAAAGTCTTTCTGGGGGTTTAATATGTCTTCCATATCTGGTTTTCACACATTCGCTTGGACTTGTGTCTTTTTCTGATTTCGCTGTAGGACCTCGTTCAGGCGGTGAATAAGTAGGACCAATTGACAGTCTTTTTTGGGCCACACTAATCTCGGGTTTATTTTCTGGTGAATTTTTAGCAGTAGGAATATTAAATGGTCTCAGGAAAATTCGGTTACGTCTATAATCAGTGTGGTTACTTTTTACAATGAAATCATTTGGGCCTGCTTTGTTGAGAATTACTCCTGGTTCCCATTTCCTCTTTTCTTTTTGCATTAACACATTCTGCCCAGGTACTAGTTCAGGAAGTTTCTTGGAATGTTTGTCAAAATAAAATTTGTGCTTTTTGTTTCTGCACTCAAGTTTTTCTTTGACATTTTCTGGAACACAGGTTGGTTTTAGCAAATCAATGCTCACAGGCAGAGTAGTCCTTAGTCGTCTTCCCATCAATAACAGACAAGGAGCAGGTATATCTTGTTTAGGAGTACAGTTGTAGTTTAAGATATGGATCTTCTTTCGATTGGACCGATTTTATTATGAGACTTTTTACAGTCTGTATTGTACGTTCAATCATTCCGTTGCTGCGGGGGTAATAGGGACTGGACGTATTCAACTGAATACAGTACTTTTCAGCGAACGAGTAAAATTCGTGGGAGTTGTAGGGGGGGCCATTATCTGAAAAAATCTCCTCTGGTAGCCCATGTGATGAAAATATATTTTTCAGAGAGGAAATTAAACTTGAAGCAGTTTTACTGATAAGTTTGTTAACTACGACGAATTTACTGTGATAGTCAACAAGTACTTACTAGAAAATTGTTTGAATCTAGTGACATGAAATCCATGGCAATTTTTTGCCAGGGTAAAACTGGAACGTTGTGTGGAGTCAAAGGTTCCTTTGTATTACTTTTGGAGTATTTTTGACATACTTCACAGTGATTTATTAATTTTTCTATATCTGAAGAAAGTCCAGGATAATATATGATTTCTTGAGCTCGTTTTTTACACGAAACCATACCCTGATGAGACTGGTGAAGGATATTTAAAAACTCTTGTCGTAGAGCAGTGGGAATTATCAATCTTTTGTGAAAAAATAGCACATTTTCATGAAGAAAAATATCGTTCCGGATGTCCCAGTATTTTTTAACCTCAGGAAGCACACGACTTTTATGAGTAGGCCAACCATTTAATACATAATGTTTGACTATTCTAAGAACATCATCTTGTTCGACGGCTTGCTGGAGCCTTTTTTCATTCTTTTTGGAGGTTGAAAGAACAGAGTATACACGCAAATTTGTATCCAGGTAGCTAGTGTCAATTGTGTCCGCTAGAGGGTCGCGACTTAAAGTATCAGGAATTTTCAGCAATTTCCCAGGAACATACACCAATTTAAAATGATACCGTAGTAGACGAATAGCAAGTCTCTGGATACGGGGAGACATGTCATCTAAATTTTTTTTCAGTAGACCTAGCAACGGACGATGGTCTGTCTCTGCAGTGAAATCTCGAGCATATAAGTAGAAATGAAAATGCTCGCAGCCAAACACCAAAGCCAACAGCTCTTTTTCAATGTGATTATAGCGCTGTTGACAAACTGTTAATGAAACAGAAGCATATTCTATTGGTTTGCCATTTTGAGTAACAACGGCTCCTAGCCCATAAGGGCTGGCATCAACTGACAGGGTTGTCTCCTTGTTAGGGTCAAAATATGCTAGAGTTGTAGCTGACGAAACTAACTGTTTTATTTTGCTAAAACTTTTTTGTTCCGTTGGTGTCCATTGCCATTCAAATTTATCACTCAGCAGTTTTCTCAAGATACTTGTTTCTTGCGATAAGTTGGGAATAAATTTTGCCAAATAAACCACCATGCCTAAAAACCTTTGAAGTTCTTTTTTATTTTTCGGGGGACTCATATCTGAAATAGCTTTTGTTTTATTGGTATCTGGTGAAATACCGTTACTACTTATTTGATGCCCAAGAAACTTGACTTGCTTTACACAGAACTTAGATTTTTGCAAGTTAAGTGTTAACCCACTTTCTAGAATTTTCCTTAAAACTATCTCGAGATTTTGGTGGTGTTCTTCTAACGTTTTACCAAAAATAAGTATATCGTCGAAATATAAGATTACACCTTTAATCCCAGACAACATATCAGAAACAAAATGTTGGAAAATTTCCGGAGTACAGGAAAGTCCATACGGTAAACGTAGATATCTGAACCTGCCATAGCTAGTTGTGATTGTACAAAGTAAGGAACTTTCATATGTTAGTGGTAGTTGAAGAAAAGCTGATGACGCGTCGAGTAGCGAAAAATATTTTGAATTTGAAAGTTCAGAAAATAAAGTGTCTTGCGTAGGTATCTGGAATCTCTCCCTTTTAATATATTGATTTAAATTACGAGGATCCATACACACGCGAATATCTGAACCCTGATTTTTCGGTACCACTACAATTGGATAAATCCAATCAGAAGGTTCAGTAACAGGAACAATAATATTTTGCGCAACTAACTGATCTAATTTTTCTTTAACTTTGTCTTTTAAAGCGATCGGAACTTTACGCGTAGCAGTTATACAAGGAATTGCATCCTCAGTTAAAGTTATTTTTACTTCTCGATTCACTTTACCAATTCCGGAAAACACAGATTGATATTTGTCTAAAATCTGTTGTAAATTACTATCATCAGAAATTGTTTTTGACACTTCCAACACCGATTTAGAGTGGAGAATATCCAATTTTTGAGCTGCGGAAAGTCCTAATATAGATTTACGCACATTTGATTTAAGAACGAAAAACAGAAGTGTTTGACAACTGTTTTTAAATGTACATTCTAAATAAATTTGACCAATGACATCTATTTTATGGCCTGAATATGAACATAAAGTTGAAGAAACCGGCGACAATTTACAATCGTCAATGTCCAACTTGTCAAAATCACTAAAGTTCAAAATATTAACTTGACTACCGGTGTCAATTTTAAAACTGATTTCACGTTCATTAATTGAAAGAGTTTCAAGCCATTCAACTGAGTCAACACTGCTTTGTGTCACTGACCAAACCACTTGAGAGGAGTCTTCAGAGTCATTGTCCGATTTTTCTCCGACACAAAGTTTTTCAAAATCGTTATTACAGTCACAATCATAGACACAGTGACCTTCAGAATCCGTTTCTATGACCTCGTGAACAGAACTTTTATTAGGACAA
Organism: Chrysolina haemoptera; assembly: GCA_958298965.1. Taxonomy (NCBI): domain Eukaryota; kingdom Metazoa; phylum Arthropoda; class Insecta; order Coleoptera; family Chrysomelidae; genus Chrysolina; species Chrysolina haemoptera. Next base: position 20,389,038 of record OY282594.1, read on the forward strand.
AAATTACGATAATGTCCACGCTGCTTACAAAATGAACAAAGGCGTAAATATGCTGGACACTTACCCTTTGGATGTCTTCGTCCACAATTAGTACACTGAACGTGACTAAAGTTACCTTTTTCCACTGGTTTTTTACCATGACAGCAACTAGTAGTAGTAGTATAAGGCCTACTTGTTGATGCCATACTTCTTCCTTGGTAACCATTATTGGAACATTTTAGTTGGCCACCCTGTAGATGTTGATTTTTCTTATGGACTGCATTCACATTTAACGTTTCCTTGGAAATTTCTTTTTGGGTAGCAACACTACTTTCCATAGATCGACAAATGTCTATCGCTTCAGCTAATTTTAAATCTGAAAATTGTAACAACTTCTCTTGGATTCGAGAATCGCGAACACCAAGCACTATACGATCACGAATCAATACGTCTTTTTGTTCAAATTCACAAGACGCTGCAAGTTGCCTCAAAGCGGTAACAAATTGATCTATATTTTCATTAGGAAGTTGATCTCTTTTAAAAAACTTAAAGTGTTCATACACAAGGTTTTTTATGGGGTTACAGTAACAGTCAAACTTGTCTAGGACAATATCAAGTTTATCTTTGTCACCATCATTTTCATATTCAAATGTGTTATACACCTGCAAACCCTCATCTCCTAAAAAATTTAATAATAGAGCTACCTTTATCTTGTCATCTTTTTTATTCTTGTCACTAGCAAGAAGATATAATCCAAACTTTTGTTTCCAAAGTTTCCACGTAGCAGATAAATTATTCCCGCTGAAATTCATTATTTCTGGCGTTCTGCTATGATCACCCATTTTGCAGATCAAGTGAGTCACTTTTTCCAAAAACTATTAGTTTTTCCGAGCACTTATAGCTCCAACATAAGCACAAAAACTTCAAACAGTTCAAACACGAAAAGTTACGAAACTGTTAAATTTGTATCGTCCGCGAACCGCACAATCCGACAACACTGTTCAACAAACGTATTTCGTATTTTAGACGAACGATTCAAAAAACAGCTAGGCACTGTTTTTACCGGCTTGGCTTTTAAATGTTTCGCGCACTTTTCCGCTGCCACCAAGTGATGTTTGTGTTTTTATTGTTCAAACAATAATAGACGTGATGTAGTTAACACTTAGGTATATCTTTATTAAATTAAGATGCAAGCTAACAACAGTATTATCATATCAGATGGAACGCGACGCGATACAGTTCAGATCTGTTTAGTGACTGAATTTGCATCGTTGCCAGATGTGACTTAATTAATAAGATTCACATATCAATTTAATGAATACATATATGACAATATATGACACCCATAAGCCGATCAGCTGTTGAAGTAAATTTTCCGGCAGGAAAATTTTGTGAAAATTTTTTTCATTTTCCGGCAAACTTTCTCGTACGCGAAGTAGAGTGCAATATAAATTTTTAATGTAAAAGTCTGTTTTAAAAAAGCCAAGTTTGTGCTTATCATAATTTTTGAAGCTAGAAAACTTGCAGGAAAGTCAGAAGAAATTTTGTTCCCTTTCTCGTTGATGGAAATTGGCATGTAGGAAGGAAAATTGATTTCAAGACCAGAAAAAAAAAATGCCATAAGTCGGTAACATGATTACGACGTTTTATGCAGTGAGGTCCTCAAGTATTGGATACATTTCCTTTCTATGTTATTAGCCATTTTTAAGAAAAACCCTGAGTCACGTCGATTTATGTTTCCGAAAAGACACCATGTGACATAAAAAAATCACACCTCCTACCCCCCTTAAATTGACATCCACTCACCCAATTTTTTTAATGTATTAGGGGGTCAGTTGAAACCCTTGATGAGATTCACCAATCCATTCAAGAACAAAATTTTTGAGGTTTTAAATATTTTCAGAAAATTCACGAAACCTATGTTGTGGTAGTATAATATAATGATAATCTAGAAGATCAGCTCATCTTAGGTTACTACGGTACGTGTAGGTCCAGTGCTAGGACATGACATTTCCTTCTGTTTACCATGATAATTGTACCGGAGACACTGCTAATTGATTTAAATATTGGTTCAGAACTGATTCGAATCTGGAAATGAATTTGATTTTTCATTTTGACATAGAAGCAATTCATTATTCTGAAACTTCCACTTCCTAAGAGTGAACTAGGCCTGAAGGGGATGCCACTATGAAAAAACGCGCTGGACACTGCTTCTGAGGTGGTGGGGAAACGGGCTGGTGTTTATTATTTTCTCCAGCCCTAGGAACAGAAAATACCCCACATTGTGCAGGGTCTTTCATAGTTATTGTGACAAAATGGTAGTGGTATTGATGAGAGGGTATCAAAATAAGTAAGTTTGCCTAATAAACTCCTATCAGAAAATGAGCCGTTTTGGCACTATAACAATTAAAATTTGATAGGAAAAAAATGGTTCGTCTCGTTCGCAGTCGTGTTCTGTCGCCTGAATAAGTTAGAAAACTTAACTTCGCAATTTTCTTGCGCACACTGGCTTGCTGTGTTTACTTTTTTGTGAACTTTGATTCGCCACATAGTGCCATAGTCACAGTGATGGGCATAATCGCATTATTTAAAAAATCGGCTTTTCCGTATTCGAATTCGAAAGATCATCCGATTATGACACAGCAAGCCTGTAGACACGGGGGAATTGCGCAGTCAAGTGAGACGAACATTTTGCAACCAGTGCACTTTTTGCACCTATCAACTTTTAATTGCTTATATAGTGTCCTAACTAGGGGTTGAGGCAAAATTACTTAAATTATCTTCACAACCCCTATCAGTTTGTCACAAAAATGCGATAACTATTTTCTTCACTCTTAAAAAAATATTCAAATGAATAAATTATGTGTATTAAATATTTATCGTCTTGTTTCCGACTAGGCTTTTTTATATGCCTAAGAATGAAGTTTGCAATTCATATGCCAAATCCCATAGAAGAAGAAATGAGCAATTTTTTTTTATTAATTTCTGGCAGCTGCATTTTCAAATAATTGTATTTGTTTATACAGTGTGGTCCATTTAAAACGGAAGCACTCATATTAAACTTTCATTTTTCAACCGATTGGAATGATTTTTTTTTCAATAGGTAGACATTTTATCAGGACACCAAATTTGAAGAAATTTGAAAATCTAGAATGATTTTTTCAGAAAAATCAGAATAAACCACTGGATTTGCGACATTTTCGAATAGTTCTTGTTGAAAGTTTGTTTAATCTCGTTCATCAATAGGAAAGTTACAGTAGAATGAAATTTTAAAAATATGCCGTTTAACCAACCCACCAACACCAGGAAGTCTCGAAATATCACTGGTCAAAATTTCATCGATATCAATTTATGAATAACGAAATTACAGGATAACAAAATTTGAAAAATATGTTGATGAAATTTCATGAAAATATCATTTTATTTAATATTTTGTTCATTATTATTATTTATCAATAGATTTCGATGAAATTCTGATCAGTGATATTTTGAGACTACCTGAATCCAGTGGTAAATTCCAAATTTTGAAAAGAGTAGAAATTAAATTGGTGGTTGGTTAACGGCATATTTTTTAAATTTCATACTCCTATAAATTTCAAAATGAACGGTTTGAAAATACCTTATCCAGTGGTCAGATTTTTTCTAAAAAAATCGCTAATGAATTTTTTAGTTTTTTAACTTGAAAAATAAGAATAGTTGGCTCTGAAAATGAAGATTCGTGCATGAAATTGGTTGTGTTAGTGGACTTTTTGATTATCTACCCAACTAAAAAAAAACAATCTAGTCGGATGAAAAATGTATGTTTTATAAGTGTGCTTCCATTTTAAATGGGCCACACTGTATAAAACATTGATATCATGTTTCCGACTTATGGCTTTTTTTTCTGGTCTTGAAATAAATTTTTCTTCTTACATGCCAATTCCCATCAACGAGAAAATGAACAAAATTTCTAGAAATTTTCCTACAACTTTACAACTTATGGCTTTTCTTGAGGTACATGCAAAGCTTATGGGAATTTAATTATGATTTTTATACATCATCAGGATCATATGGTTCAAATGCCATAAACGAGAAAGTTTGCCGGAAAACGAAAAAAATTTTCACAAAATTTTCTTGCCGGAAAATTTACTTCAAGAGCAGACCGGCTTTTGGAATTTTTTTTTCGGGTTCCTAACAATATTAAATTTCATTCTGCCGATTACCATAAGCGAGAAAATGCATCAGCAACCAATTATTTTTTACAAGATCGCGCCCTTATTTCAACCCTTTAAGTACGTGCAAACATTATGGCTTTGGTTTTTCACTATTAGATTGTTTTACCTATTGATGTGTTGAAATGCCATAAACGAGAAAATTGGGAAAAAACAATTTTTTTCTGCAAAAGGAAAATTCATTTTCTATATGCCTAGCACACGTCCGATCGCAAAATTTTTATTTTTTGAGCTCAACACCCACAAAATTTTCAGTGGTTAAAATCCCTGAAACGAGAAAATGAGGCAGCAAAATATGTCATTTTCTGACGGTCTATCACCTATTGCATTGATGAAGTAAAGCAAAAATTATTTCAGTTTCCATATTTTTATGCTCTCAACGAATAACTTTTTTGCACGATCCAGTTTTTTTTTTAGTACTCACGGTATCTGTCGTTAATACCGTAAGTAATACTTACCGACGTCTTCATAATAATTTTGGTTGCTAGGCCAAAGGCGTCACTAAGTAATTCACTTACCAATGCCTTTTATGTCACTTATCATGGGGCTCCACCTGCATCACGGGATTCCTACTTTCCCTTATATAACTTAGGTTTACTTTGACCTTCTTCAGGAGGAAACCCCTTCTTGATATACGGTGTCGGCCGGTTTGTGCTCGGCAGATTTTCGCTCTTACATGAAATCGACAGCTTTGTGCTCTGCAATTTTTATAATACAAAAATATACCCCAATTACTTTCTTCGATGGACCAGTTTGCGCTCTCTTACAATATAATTTTAAATCCATACAATTACCGACAGCTTTCTGCCTTTTTTCTAATCAAAAAGCACTCCAATATCCACGTAGGTGAGTTCGTTCTAGTTACATCAGACTAAATAATCACTCCTCGCAAATTGATCGCAGATTGAATTTCCATTCACTCAAATGTCTAGTTAAGGTTAGTTCGTTCTGGTTATATCAGACTAAATAATTACTTTTCGCAAAATACATGTTTTAAATTTCCACACACCAAAATGTCTACCTAAGGATAGTTCGTTCTGGTTCGATCAGACTAATTTTCTTTTCTCGTTAATTTATTTTAGAGAGTGCAGATCGGTCGATCGAAGCAGAGAAGGAACGTAAACATTTCTAATATAAAAATCGTATAGCGCAGAACGGTTGATTTCAGGTAAGAACACAAATCGGTCGAGCGTAAACCGACAGTATCCTTGATATACTTTTACTTTCGTTGATTACAAATCAACCGATTTCAACTGAATATCAATTCATAATTCAGTTTCTCAAAGCTGTTATGGATGTTTCTAAAATTGTACTTTCTGTCAACTGGCTGCAATCTTAGTGCAACAATCATTTTTTTTTAATCTGGTTCCCAAGAAAAGAAATTCTTGTACATGGAAAGGGACAAGAAAAAGTAGGTTGGAATTAGTGTTCTTTTTGAATTTCTGCAGGCCTCATCTACATAGGAACTGAGTTCCAAAACTTTATAGATATAGTTGAAAGAACAGGCCCTGATGGGAAAGATGTATTCAGCATGTCTTCAAAGTGACGGCATATGAATGTTAGGAGTGAGGATGGCGCTCGACGGGTCAGTGTTGATGGGACCGCAAACGGTGGAACGATGGATGATAATTCAGAAGGGCATCGTCCATGAAAATATCTAAAAAACAACGACAGTTTGCCAGCGTTTCACGTGAGACGAGACTTGTGCGAGCAAGGGAAGACGTAGCCCTTCCATTTCAACGAGTGATGCCATACACGGGACCGATGACTGCCGATAAGTGGAGTAATGCTTTATCTACGCGCCAGTAAGACCCGTAACGACCTCAACCTTTGAATCATTTCAAATACTTGAAGATACCTTCATCTGTTGTTTAAATATTACAATACTGAAACTATGCTTCAACTATTCCCAACACTACAGGTCGTGTTATTCGTGTGGCGAAGTGAAAGTTCTAGAACATTCAAGAAATTCCAAACTAAAAAAAGAATATTTCCATAATATTCAAGACCAACTTGTAGTAACGCCTCTGTGTCGAACTAGTCACTGTTTATCTCCAACACAAAAAACACCCTGACACCTCATAGACCAGCTATCTGAATGTATGAATCCTCATTACGTTTAAAAGTGCTGATCATTAACAGGAAAAATAGATGTAGGTAAGGGGACAAAATCTGATATGGAAGGGACGGGGTTGGTCTATAAGGACGTGTTTCTCGTATAATTAAGATTGAACTTCCTACATGTAAGTCGTTTAATCAATCCCCACAAGAAATTTTGTACAAATTTCAAAAACAATACAATGACAATTTTAACAATAACTCTTAACATTAGTAATACCTATAATAGGTGCATACATACAAGAACCTAAGCTCTACTTTCTGGAATTTGATTCGTTTGGAAAAACAATACTGCGAGCATAGGAACTGTTATCTAATAAGAGTCTGTTATAATATTTTCCGAAAACTGCCGATCTAGAAGACCAGCCAGCTGCCTTCCTAATTGCTTCAATGGTCACACCATTTCGCAAGGCAGCTGAGGTGGAGGCATGTCTAGTGCTATTCCCAGTGAAAATAGAAGTGTCTATTCCACTGTTATATAGAACAGTTTTTATCCAACGTGAAATTGGCTGACATGTCGCCTTGTGATAGGGTTTTTTGAAAGTCAAAAATAAACTATCTACCTCACCCCGAATAGCCGAGGTGTAGGAGTTGTAATACCTCAAGGTTCGACCTACACAGACCTCTGGCTTTTCATTAAAAAAAGGAATTTTCAAAACTGGCTGAGGCCTAGCAGGTGAAGACGTCTTCAAAAACTCTTTTATGAAGATAATCATTTCATCCCCCTTATCCGAAATATCATTTAACTTTATAGCAGCTAAGGATTGTACCCTGTGGGAAGATATCAATGCTAATAGTGAAGCTAGTTTCAAAGTTAGGTTTTGTAAACTGAGTGATTCTAATGGATATAAGGTACCCAGATCTAGAACCTTTTGGGGTTCCCATGTCACCTGATATCTAGGGTAAACTGGCCTCTGCCGGAAAACGCCCTTCATGAACCGCTTTAATAAATTATCGTTGTCTAGGGTTTGAAAGAGTAAATTCAACGCAGATCTATGACAATTTAAGGTTATATAACTTGCTCCAGCTTCAAATTCCTGTAGAAGAAAGGACAACAACTGATTCACACTTGGCTTGAACCGGGGCGTATTATTTCCGGCACAAAACCTCCACCACTTGACATATGTTGAATTGTACTGTGCCAATGTATTCGGACTAATTGAGGAAAGGAACGTTGGTATTGTATCTAATGGAACACCCTTCAACTTGAAAGCCGACCTGATAATATCCCGGCTACCATGGTAAGCTTCTTCCATATGGGGTGTGTCTCTCTGAAAGGAGAAAGCAACAAATTAGGATTCGGTTGCAGATAAATGGGCTTGGATCGTAGCAGCTTAAAATATATCGGGTACCAAGGTTGGGTGCTCCATGCAGGTATGATCAATTCCTTTCGCTTGATCCAAAATAATTTTGTTCAAAACTCGGGATATTATTGGAAATGGAGGGAAGGCATAAAAAAATATAGAGGACCAAGATAGCGTGAACGCATCTATGGCTATTGAACTTGTATCAGGCTTCCAGGACACAAACCTGGCACATTTTGCATTCTCAGAAGAAGCAAATAAATCAATCTCAGGCTCGCCGAGATGTTTAGTGATATAATTATAGGTATGAATATTAAGACAATACTCTGTCTCTATTTCAACTTTTCTCGATTCAAAATCAGCTTCCCTATTTTCATATGATCTTATGTAAGATGCAATTATTCTCAAATTCCTCACTTCACACCACTTCCAAATATTTCTCGTAATTTTGTCAAGGTTTAGGTACTTAATACTTCCCATTTTATTAATACAGGAGACTGCAGTCCGCTTTTGACCTGGCAAAACATTTTAAGGCATTGAAGCCAGCAGATAGCTCGAGGTAGTTGATATGCATTTTTCTCTCAGTTTCATCCCAGTACCCGTGAGCAGATGCGCCACTGCAATAAGCACCCCAACCAGTGCATGACGCATCCGCGAAGACCTCCAATACAAAAATATTCTGATGTAGATAAGCTTTTGATCTGGAAATATTGGCCAACCACCAATCCAGTTCATCTTTAACTTCAGAATTAAGTTAAGTTAAGTTAAGTTAAATTCGATAGTTATAATTAGGTTGTTCTCTTTCAATGAAACATATTTTAGACGCTCTACATTTTTCACATACAACCAACCATATGTGAATGCTGGACAGATGGATATCAGATATCCAATTTATTTTGCCAGTTCCCTGAGCTTAACTCTAGGATACTTCCGTATTAGATTTATATGAGAAACTGCCTTTCCAACCTTATCCTCAGGTAATCTGAGGGTGAGATCCTTGCTACTCCAAATAAAGCCTAAAAACTTGTGAGAGTCTTTAGGTATAAGACAATTCTTATCAAAGTTAACAAGAAACCCTAAGGAAATAAGCAATTGTATAATACTATGTGTAAAGCCCTTGCATTGTTCTTCCGTCGTTCCTATTATGAGAAAATCGTCCAAATACCCTGCACATATAATACCCCTGGATCTGAGATTACTCATGATTGGTCTGAATAATTTGTAAAAAATATATGGAGCCGTGCAAAGGCCGAATGGTGAACATGAAAATTCGTATAGGGTATTTTGGAATTTAAATCTCAAAAATTTTCGGCTATGTTCCGCGACTGGAACGAAAAAATATGCGTCTTTAAGGTCTAGAGTACACATAAAACAATTCTTAGTGATCAGTGATTTGACAGACTTCACATTCTCTAGTTTGAAGTGACTCTTTTCAACAAAACGATTTAGATCCTTCAGATTCAATACAAATCTAGAAGTACCGTTAGACTTGGGTACTAAAAAATATGAAGAGATGAGTTCCCCAACCTCATATGCCATGGACATATTGCTCCAATCGATAACATCTGTGTTATACTAGCTTGTATAGCTTCGAATTCTGAATGTGCAAATTTCCTTTGAGTTGGAACCTTCTTCTGATGTGGCCCACTCGAGAACAATATTGAGTAACCTCGAACCCATTGTAAGACAATGCGGTCGTTTGTTATTACAGACCACTCTCTATAAAAATGTCGAATTCAACCTGCATATTTAGTAAAACTCATCTTCACCTCTAGGTCCTGCGGTATTGCCTCCTCGGTATAATGCGTCGCGATGTTCCTGACTTCTGTGGCTGGTGATCTTGACGATGATGTTCCCTCGGAGTGTATTTCATTCGAGCCCTCGGGGCCTGGCGCTTGAAGTTTAAATTATTGCTCGTGCTTGGACGCGCTAGCGAAAGGGGCTGTTTTCATGTAACAATCGACTTCTGAGCTCGTAAGTCTGTGCTACTTTTATGAACTGCCTGAGCATTTTTAACCCTGTCTTGTACAGAGCCACCTTCGCCCCCCTCTGCTAAAGTGGTTGGCTCCGGAACAAGAATATCTTCCAGAACCTCCCTTGAATTGTCACCACTGATGTATTCGTGATCACTCGTATCTGAAAAAAAAAAATGTTTCCCTGTAGGAGTCCTCTTGTCGAATAGCCAACGTTTACAATATAAGGGAGAACATCCCTTCTAACCGTAGCCAAATCGATCCAACATATTAAAAACACTCAGTAAAAGAGTGGAAGCTTGTGAATGAGAGAACATCTCATTTGTGAATCGGTTATATTAATGTAAAGGAGAACATCCCGTCTAACCGAAGCCAAGCAGATCTACCATATTAAAATCAGTCGCTGATGAATGGAAGGACTTCCCATTCATAAATCAGTATATGACCCAGGGAGCACATCCCTAAGTCACGTATGTATTTGAATACTGTCTGTCAAGGATTAGGCAGTATGTGGCTAAACCTCGGAGTCGATGAAAACTGAAAACCCCAAAAATAATCTATCACTAACCTGAAGAATCCGAAGATGAAGTTGGTTCTAACATTCTTTCTATCTTCCTCAACTTCTCCTTAATTCGTTTGTAATCACAACTCCGTTGTTTTGGCATGGTCAAGGCAAAATGAAAAAAAGACACAACACAATAACTCAAGTGACTTGCTCGCGCACTGAAAATGTAATGAGGATTCATACATTCAGATAGGTGGTCTATGAGGTGTCAGGGTGTTTTTTGTGTTGGAGATAAACAGTGACTAGTTCGACACAGAGGCGTTACTACAAGTTGGTCTATAAGGACGTGGTTTGAAGTATAATAGAAATATTATCGGAAGAAGTTGTAGATAATTGACTATTTCACTCACTTGTGAAATGAACCAATCAGAAGGTCTAGTCAACTTCGGATTACCGATAACACGAGGGGGAAACAACTCCTTAAATAGGTGTACATCCAGAAATTTAAATATTTAAATACGACTTTAAGTACCAAAATATCTTAAATATATTTAAAATATTTCAATATTAGTTTCAATATTTAAATCTGCACAAATACCACTTCATACTTTAAATGTTACTTTTATTCCAAAAATATCCACTTAACACTTTTTAAATATTATCAAAATATCTAAGTATATTTTAAATATCTCAACCTATAATTTATGTTTTATGTGTTTGCCCCCGGGGTCAACCGGTATTTTCATATATTCCGACATAATTTGTGATTTGTTGTGAAACAAAATCAGGAATGAACTAGCGAACTTAATACTTTTGTGGCATTTTATTGTTTCTTCAAAAGATTTCTTCGTCATGTCAATTTTATGTTGTTTATATAATTATAATCAATATTAGGTTACCTACCAATTAACAAACCATGCATTTAATCTTTCTTTTTTTCGGGGCAATGATGGAATAAGTATTGACTATTAGTTTTAAGCGATGTTTTTTGGGTGGTCTCGCGATTTTTTTTTTGATTGGTTCCGCAATTGTTTTTGGGTGGTTTCGCGATTTTTTTTAGTACATAACTTTTCTGGTATGGGTTACTGCGGTCGTTGACGACGCTTGATTAAAGTTGAAGGAGGGTACGGGCACGTACGGACATGATCATAATAGAAGTGCTTTCGTTTTTGTTTTCACAGGGGTTTCAGGACGAGTAGGTAGCTAGTTCAGGGTGGTTTAAGTGCATTGCTGGAAGGTTAATCAAAACTCATTTTGGTGGACATATGTATACATATGAAAAAATACAACAAATGACTGATGAACAAAAATTAAGAAAAAAATTGTGCCTATATTCCAGGAGTTTAATTTGATCATCTATCTCTCTTTCTCTGAAAAGCCTCACTCAATGTTACTGCTGATGATTTGGCAGTTTAATCCACGTTTATTTTTAAAGAAATACGTGATATATAGTAGAAAAAGCAATGAGTTACAGTCATATTTTGATTTTGCAAGTTTTTTACAAAAATTCAAATATTCGATACTCTGGTTTGTATTATTAATTTACTCAATATAAGTGGTATTACACCATGTAAAATGATTAAATATTCAACATGGGAAAACCCTCTATAGTGTATACAATTTGAGAACGGCTGGATTATTTAGTATCTCTTTCCGTATTGTGAAATTAAATTTATATGTTTAATATTCATTGGTTTTATATGAAGTCTAGGCTTTAATCGGAGTTCCAATAGATAACTCTGGGACTTAGTTTTTATGTAAGTACTGAAGTTATCGTAGGACTACCTGAAACACAGCAAATGGCGTTGAGTTGCAAGTTGAAGTATAAGAGCAGTGGCTATCCGTCCTGACCGGGTCTGCACTGATGAACGGCAGAACCGTGAAACTGGTATGCAGATAGTCACTTGTTTTGATTAACATTACAGGAAGCATTGCAAAGTATGTAAAAAACTTTGGCAGGTGTTAGGCACAGGTGATTTGGCAGTTGTACAGAGCTGTTGGATTATTTTCTGCTCGATGCTTTTCTGTTCGATCTGAAAATCCTATGTGGAAACTGAGCAGGCCGTTTGAAACTTCAATTTACGATGACCGGTTTGATCCCGGAGTGCGAGAAAATTTTTCTTGAGTACGTTTACCTATCGAAATCGATAGGCGCCTACATGCCTACATGGTTGAGGGTGGAGCGACATGTTATCTTTGGAAATGAAATCATGTTTCTCCTACAGAAGAAATGTTCCTTCAACATGTTTTTTCACACTTGTTATAAAAACTTTCTCCTACTTAGTCACATAACTAAACTCATTCGAATAATGCCAGAATAAGTTGTGGACTTCTGTTGACTACATCAACAAACTAACCATTCTTCGCGCATCAGGCTGCAATGATGTATAATGCGAAACAGTTGCACTACATACATATTTCTCTTTTTGACATTTTTTTTCTTTGGATTCTTTTTCTCACCAGAAGCACGTGAAAAGATACGCAACTCTTGCGGATTTTCAAATGAATTTGGGAGAATCAAAATTGTAGAAAGTCACTGTATTTGAAGGCAAATCAGTTTCTTATCAGCTAAGTAGTTGGATTTAAAATTTGGTCTCAACGAATATATAAAATTTATCCACGACTTGTCGAAATACTTTAAGGCCAACCACGATCAAAGGTAGGTTAATAATTCAATCTACTCATGTTCCAACTTTTCACTTACTTTTTGTGATATGGTGTTGTTGTGGTCACTTGGGTACCACTGTGGAAAGTACTGTAACGTAGTCTTGCTATAAGTATAAGTAGACTCGCTTGCATGTTTCCTGATTATCAATAGACTTATCAGCTTACAACTTGGAGAGTAATAACGCAGCCAAGATGTCAGATTAGCCCGGCTGAAGGTTCTAAGTTTAGTAATACCTACGTCAACAACCAGGTAACAATTGTCCATTACTTATAACGGTCAGATTCTCCAGCATTCGTAACATCCAGTAGCTCGCCGATATCTGTATGCCCTCCAACGCTAAAACTATAGAAAGGATACTAGTAAATAATATAAGTGGAATGGTTTTTGTCATTCTTACCGATAATACGTATCTGAGCCAGTTTATGGTTAAATGTAAACCTGTGGTATGCATACTAACGGTAATTTACTATCACTACCAGTGATTCATTTACGATAAATATACCACTTGTACGAAAAAAAGAATTTTTTTGAGGTGAGTAAATATATTCCAGTGTTGTTATTATCGAATTGTCAAATTTAATTTTTCAATTACAAACCTAACCCTTCTCAAATCTGTCATCCGTCATAACGTCACAATTCAGATTCTTCTTCTTCTTAATTTTACGAAGTGACAGGTTAACTTCATGGAATGAAAATTGGCTTTGGCAAGATAGGGTATTTGGCCAGCACGATTCGATATTCAGTCTTCAGATTCTAGAATAGTGCGTGACAAGATCTCGGTTTTCATTATCATGTTTTTTCTATCAAGCATGGAGATTGTGTAGGCAAATCTAGCAAGAAATATCGGTACTTAGTAGAAGAACACATTCTAACTGAATGTACAATCCATACTACCCTCTTTATCGTCCGCATACTTTCTCATTCAAATTCGTGCATCTCATACGTTTACCGACATTCCTTGCTAGATTTGCCAAGGTGTACATTATTATACTTTCACAATCATTCTTGTATTTAAGTGATTCTCATCAAATGTTACGTTTCCAATTATTTCCCCTTATACATACCTGAGTTAAAATAAAATAATATAAAAAAAAAAACTTTTCAAAGACAAGCTTTTAATAAAATGCACTGAAAAGTAAAAAATATTTTTTAAGATGTGAGTTACAAATTCAAAAGCCTGCCGCCCGACGTATTTTGCATATTTGTCACCAATCTCAAAATACATAATTGTCAGTACTAGAAATACAACTTCTGAGTTCATACTATTTATTTTCTTCGGAACAAATAAATAAACCGCATTGTTCACCTATACAGCATCGGAAACTTATCATCTGGGGTATAGACAGAAATCTAGTGTGATGCTGTTATTTCAATAGATTATGGAGATACCGCCTATAAATTATTTTATTCATAAGCCCAATGAGTAGGAGAGAGAAACTTTTCCTGGCGGGTCAATAAATTCTCTCTGGCACTCATTTAGCTCAAGGACGAAATACATGGCGATATCTCGGTATTCTTTGGAGAAAACACATCAAAATTGGTTTTGTTGGATTTCTTATGATCATCCTTAATCGATCATACAATTATAATATTCAAGGTGTCCTATTTAAAATAATAAACTTCTAAGTCGCTGCGCTTTCTCGAGACACTCTGTATAAATTAAACTTGAACCATCAAAGAGATCGAATGAAACCCTACAATTTATGTATTCAACATTTTTTTGTAGTATGTTAAATACATTTACAGGGGGGCGACGAACTTTTGGTCCTCACTGTATAAATGGAATATTACTGTATATAACTCTTTCCATAAATAAATCTGAAACACATTGATAGTTCCTGATTATCAACCTGAAACCGGTTAATAAATTACTACACTAAACCTCTCGGCATGTGAATATGTTTTCTTCCTCTATTCTGAAGTGCTTCAATTTATTTCAAGAGTGTTCTATCATATAAAAACAGTCCTGTTTTTATTAATAGCGGGTACTAACCAAACAAAGTTCATGTATTTTCGAGTGTAACATCTTGAAACCAATGATTATTCAGAGTTTTATTATTTAATTTTTTCATCTGCGAGGAAACAATTTTTGATAATATACGAGCGAAAATAACAAAAAAAAAAATGTATTTGACAGAGCGAAGCCTATATTGGGTGAAGTGAAAACTGTAGATACATGTTTCATGTTAGCTGGCCCTCAGCACTACTATTATACATCCAAAGATTAGGATGTGACATACACACTTGGTTCCAATCAACGAAAGAATATGGCCATATGATATGGCCATACCTCAAATGACCCATTAACAGTTTATAATTCTGATGAAACCGCTTTCTTCCTGAACAAAAAGGGTAGGAAGGTGCTGGCACGAAGAGGCAACAAAACTGTTCAACTACACGTAAAAATCGAAGAAAGGAATGCTTAACTGTAACAATAACAGGAAATGGTGATTGCGAACAACAATTCCTTCAACTGGCCAGCACACTGGGAAGTCGGTAAATCGGAATCAGGATGGATGGATGGGAAAACATTTCATCTTAAGCTTTCTTGGAGCGTAACTCTGTAACATTTACAGAAAATCAAAGTTCTGGAAAAAAGAACAGCATAAAATAATTGATCAGGTTCATAATCCTTCGATATTTATGTATTAAAACTTTCCGTTTATCTGAAGCCATTGAAATATACCCACATTTTGTTCAGACAACTCCCTCTAACACTTACAATGGATTTCTACAAATAAGTAAATAACATGTACCAATGGTACTCAAAATTATTGACGAAACTATTTAACACAAAATATGAAAAAAGATCATCTGTGCAATTTCACCCAACAAGAATATCCCCAGGACCAGAAACGGAATGGTTGCGACATTCCCATTAAGGGTAACAGAATACTTACCATCGATAACTATAATTCGCTCTCACTTACTCGAATACCGAAGTTATTTCTTGTTTACCAAATAATCAATTTTGATTTAAAGATCATTTTGACCTTTAGACTCTACCAAAATGAACAAAGAATTCATCTTTCGCATGATTAATCAGCTAATTAAGTGAATCGTATGGACCTCGATCGTATTAATAACTCGTGATGTCACCCGTTATCATTTTATATTTTTGCTTGAGAAGGATAACACAAAATTATGAAAAAAAAAAATAGTTTGTCAGTAATTATTGTGAGTGTATGTTCGATATTGGGCAGCAACTTTCTGTTTAATGGCGACAAGGTGAATTCATCAATATATTTGCCAAGACTTTTTTATACGTTTCCAATCTTCCTTATTTTGCATTTTGGTATTAATGTTACTGAATTTATAGTGCAAAATAGAATTATTTTTGCGAGCAATATTATGTTTGCAACACTGGCAAAAATCTTATCAAAACGATCTATTCACAATAACCGTATGGAACATTTAAAATTGTCATTAAATTTTTACTGAGACAAAGGAAAAGACTTAACATTCGCCAATAGTTGGGAGAATTCGCCAATAGTTAGGAGCATTCGCCAATCTATGAAACAATTAATCCATCAAGTACCTTTTAGCATATCATTAAAACGTCCGCCATCTTGTGTAACGGAGAAACTTTTTTTTTTTCAGGAAAATTTTAGTTCATCATTCCAATATTTTTTGCGTAAAAAGTAACTGACCCACTCACATGCAACACTATTCTTTGAAAGTGGTCTATTTTTAAATACTGAATAAAAAATGAATTGACACACTCGATCACACCCTACATTATGAATCGTATTCTATTCTACTTGACGGAACCCTCGACGGAACCGCATTGGGGTGAGCACTGCATAGTCTCTCAGCACTATTTTTACCCTATCAATTCATCTACCCATTGGGAAGTTACTTCATAACAACCTCAAATAACTGTTGCCAATGTTATATAAAACTTGTCAATGGAAGACGACATACTTTTTCCATTTGCAAGAGATTTTAAAAGTATTTATCCTACATGAACAGTACGATATGTAACAAGTGTTTTGGTTGGTTTCTGGGTTTTGCCGTGGTATTCTTTAGTTAAAATCTACAAACGTTTCATGCAGCTGCAGCAGTCAATTTCAGTGGCGTGGTCGAAGTACTCTATTTGACTGAAACTGAAGCTCTCGTCTCTGGCATTTCATTTATAGTGCTGATTTTGCGCGCACTTTCTTTGATAGTGGGTTCGCGCGTACTTTCCGCGCAATTGGGGTGACATGGCTTCGTTTTGGCGCCTTTCAATGCTGTGTTCCATATCTTCGGTAGATCTTTTGTTTTTCTGTTGAAGTTCTCTTGATGTTTGTGTATTTCTTTCGCTTCTAAATACATTCTTGTTTAGTAATGATTCGAATTTGCTAGTCTCTCGGTGTTTTCGAAAAGGATCTTATGTTCTCCGTCGGACAATGTATGTCCAGTGACTACGGACTTCTCGGTCTGTCCCAATCGACAACTCCGCTTGTGCTCAACTAGGTGGGTACCAATGATCCTTTTCGTCTGACCGATATAAACTTTACCACAGTTACATGGAATCCTGTAAACACCCGCTGATGTGAGTTGATCTCTGCTATCTTTTGCCGATCTCAGATACTCCGATATTTTCTTGGCTGGTTTGAAGACGGTGTTGATTTTCTCCTTCTATAGGATTTTCCCAATTCGGTTAGTAACACCTTCTATGTATGGCAAATATACTGTGTCTTGGGGTTACTCTTCACTGGTGTTCCTCTTCTTCTCCATAGATGCGTAGCACGGGTTATATCATTTCTGGATACAAAATCGAAACTAACTAGAATGTCATTTGGCTCCAAGGCGATGCCCTTCACATGTTCGATGAAGTGAGTGGAGTCTCGGACGTACGTCTTAGTCTTCCCAACATGTTTCTGCAGCATATTCGACAAATACTTGTCGATGTTGTCAGTTGGTTATCCTATTGCACTTAATATTGGTCTCATTGGTACATTCTCTTGGTGAATTTTTGGTAATCCATAGAGCCTCGGTGTAATTCTTCATGATCTGCAAAGTTTCTTCTTTGTCTCTGGTGGTAAAGAAGACTTGTTATTAGCTGATTAGTCTTTCTCAAGATTTTATTTGTTGGGTCTTTTTGTAATCTTCTGTACGTTTCTTGACTGACAAGGTTATTAACTTTGCTTTTGTAGTCCGAGGTGTTCAGGATTACTGTTGCGTTTCCTTTGTCAGCAGGTAGAATAATAATATTTTCGTCAGCATTGACGGCCTTTTCACCCCTTGGAATATTGCATTTCGGAGATTATAATAATCTTTATTTATTTCAAATAGGCATCCTAATATACAAAAACTTTTTAAAATTGGATGGAAAAAGTCAAAGTCCAACTTAATAGCAATAAAATATGTATGCTTGGAATAATCCAAGCATTCAAAGAATGAAAAATAACAATATTAATTACAAAATACAAAAATACCAAATACTAGATATAAATGATATTGTAATATTAATGTTAGTCCTTTTTGGAATGTCATAATAGATAACTTTGTTTTGTCTCAAGCGGAAGGTTATTGTAGTCCAATAGTACTTTATGGAATAAGGAGTTCATGGATCGTGTATAGTTCACACGCGGCACATATAAATTACTCAGTATTTCCCCTAGTGGGGTAATTATGAATTTGGTGATGGAAAACAATAAATTGATCAAAATATGAGGGTGCATTACCAGACAGTATTTGAAGAAGAATGCCATGGTAAAATAAAACAGACGGTTTTTCACAGACAGCCAATCCAGAACTTCCAACATTGATGTAGTTTTTCAATTCGGGCTTCTATGTTTGCGATGATTCCTTCTGTGGGTCATCATTGCAAACGCAAAGTAATATAAACGTACTTTTAGTAACGAATTATTCAACCACGAACGCAGCGTAGCGTTCAACACTATACCGCATATTGCAAACAATTCCATTCTAACGTGTCTTTCAAAACTCCTGAATGCGTTGTGGAAATAGTATAGTATATTACTCGTTTGAAACACTTATTACATGATACAACATTCCTCCCAAAGTGGTGATCGAAAATATTTTTAGGTTTATTAAATGAGTAATACACTAATTTTATAACAACTTTTATGGTATCAACCCCAAGTTTATTTCGGAATATAAAGATCTAATATATTAGATAACTAATAAACATCAGGTTCTACAAATAGTTTTGGGGTTCCACAACGTCTATCATTATCCTTTTCAAAATCTAGGATTAGAACAATAATATGTGGAAAAGTTTTATTGAACTCATCGCTCAATGCCACTTCACTCTTTTACTATATATGTAAATTGGTCTAGAATCTGGTGAGTTTGACAGTACCCAATAATGCATTGTTAAACTTTTTTTTATCACTCATTAGGATTTCACTCATTCACTGAACATGTAATTTTTCAATTACTACATTAATCTTGTGAGTTTATCATTACCCAATAAATCACTCATTTTCACTCAGTATTGTATCTTCAGGTTAATTCCCTACCATGACTTCTACCTACTATAGAAGTAGTGTAATATAGTGATCCCTGGGTTGCTACTCTTGTTGACTGCGGAGCCTGAACCACCCTCAGAGACCACTTCACTCTAGCAATCTTGACAAGTCATGACGTTCCCCAGAGTTCACTACGAGGAGGTGAGAGTAACTCCAGACTTCTATTTGAAACCCCGGCCTGCTATAAAAAAAATCTATTTTCTATGGAACTGATAGGCCTAGACCAGAATATGAACTCGATAATGAGTAAGTGGTTTCAGATCAACTTTGTTTTGAAAATAACTACCAACAGTCATTTAGTTGAGTTCCTATTCAATTTGCTAGAGTTTATTCCATATTCTCATCTTGAGGTGTCCAACACTCAATGATGAAGTAGTGACAATATTCTAGTTCAGAAGTGTGGACATTGTGAGGGTTCACCGGTTCACGAATAGGCCTATAAATAAAAAGTATTTGTTGAGGAGGCAGTTCCTCTTCGACGTTATTTGTGGTGCTGTCATTGACGCTTGGGAGGTTATTAATGAGGGCTGGATATACTGGGTTTTGAATTCTGTCAGAATTGAACAAAAATGTATTTATTAATTTTAATGGGTACGAATTTTCTTCAAGAATAAATAGTTCCTAATTCTTGGAGACACTCCAAACGGCAAATAGGATGTGATAAGTTAATAACTCTGTTTTTAAAGCGATGATCAGGATGTTTTTCATGTTCGACGGATGATGTGAGTGGTAACTGATGAACCTGTTACTACAAATTGGTTTTCTTTACCATTTAGTTCGCAGGACAATGTCGTTACCTCTGACAATTCTCATGTCCAAAAACGGGATACTTTGATGTTGTTTCTCCTCTGAGGTGAACTTTAAGTTCATCAACATACCGTTTCACGAAAGGAATGTTGAAAGGGATTAAGGACAAACAATCTTTAATCAGATCTAATAAGAAGGTGAGAAAACTTCCAGTCTAACTCCACTCCACTTCAGTAAGACTGAAAGTTTTTCCACCTTCCTATTAAATCTCGCCTCCACTTTATGTGATGGATCGTCTCCAATGGTTTAATCAGATCGTCCAATAGAAAGTTAACAAGAATGGGAGATATAGTTGAGCCCATGGGGTTCCAAAAATCTGTTCGTAATACTTGTTATCAAAAATAAGGTAATTAGATTCAAAAATTAATTCCAAAATGTCAACGATGGCATTCCAATGTAAGTCGCAATGATTTGAAATTGTGTTGTGTTTGAAAGAGATTGCCTAACGACATCTAGTGGTGAGTTGGTGAACAGCGACACCACGTCAAAACTAACTACAATATAATTTTCAGGAAGTGAGATGTTATTTATGAAATTGCTGAAGGCAAATGAGTCCTTGATATAGAAATCATTGTCTATGTCATAGGATTTAGTCAGTATTTCAGTTAAAAATTTGGCAAAATTACTGTTCGGTGTATTTATCGAAGACACAATAGCTAGACTGGGTTTATGAATTTTTGGTAGAGGGTAAAATCGTGGTGCAATAGAATTATGAATATTTAATTTTTTGGCAGTTATTTGATCTATTAGTTCAGCCTTGAGTAATTTTGAAACTTATTTGTTCGCTTCCTGTTGAAGCGTACTAGTAGGATTACGTGTTAGTTTCAAGTAATATTTTTCATCCTCTGAGAGGTCTCGACTTTTTGTATAATAATCCTGCTTGTACATTGAAACCGTCACGTTCCCCATGTCACTCTTGACAATGTATAAGTCAGGGTTATTTTTCAGAAATAATTTGTTTTTAATAAAAGCATTTTGTAAAAAGTCTTGTTTAGACGAGTTTTTACGTAGAAAATTTGTAATTATATTAGTGCTTTGTGCTCTATAACGGTCAACAACTATTTCTCCCATTATTGTTAACTTTGTACTGGACGATCTGATTAAAGATTATTTGTCCTTAATCCCTTTCAACATTCCTTCTGTGAAACGGTATGTTGATGATTTAATCCTCGCTGTACCTACAGGTAGAGTGAATGAGGCCCTGTTTTACTTCAACAGCTACGATTTACACTTACAGTTCACCTCAGAGGAGGAACATCATCAGAGTATCCCGTTTTTGGACATGAGAATTGTCAGAGGTAACGACAAGGTCCTGCGAACTAAATGGTATAGAAAACCAATTTGTAGTAACAGGTTCATCAATTACCACTCACATCATCCGTCGAACGTGAAAAACAATCTGGTCATTGCTTTAAAAGCAGAGTTATTAACTTATCACATCTTTTTTACCGTTTGGAGTGAATGAAGGAATTAGGAACTATTCGTACCCATTAAAATTAATAAATAAATTTTTGTTCAATTCTGACAGAATTCGAAACCCAGTATATCCAGCCCCCAATAATAACCTCCCAAGCGTCAATGACAGCACCACAAGTAACGTCGAGGAGGAACTACCTCCTCAACAAATACTTTTTATTTATAGAACCCTTCCTCATATTGAAGAACTCACTTGTAAACTTTCAAATATTTTCCAATTAGACAATTTAAGGATTGCCAAATATAATTTAAAAACAGTGTCTAGCCTTTTCTCAAAAACTAAAGCTCCTATAGCTACTTCAGAAAGTTCAAATGTCATTTACAGCATCCCTTGCCTTAATTGTGACAAAGTCTTTATAGAACAAATAGGTAGAAATTTACCAGGTCGCATTACGTCTCATAAAAGTGATTGTAAACTAAAAAAGAAAGGGTACACATCAATAATGAACCCAACTGTATGTTGCAAATCTTAGCGTTATTTACAATTATTTATTGAATTTTGATAAAAATAAAACTAGTGATATTTCTCTTTTTCAAACTCAACCGCCATAAATCAAGTTGGCAGCATTTACACCAAATTTGCGGTTTTATCTCACTTGTGAAACCAATTGACTTGGATATTTGACAGCTGCTTGTCAGTCGTCCGCGTGTTCCATATACCGTGTGTTTTTGTGTGACAAGATGTGAGTAGAGCTGCATGATCTTGGTGCCGACTGAAATATACTAAAATCATGATTGATTTTCGAATATTGCTCATATTATATTTTATTCGTTTTTACCAACTATTGTGTAAGATTTTTTAATAATGAAGTGCACTGTGATCTTCTTAATAGCAACCTCGAGTTAGTAAGTTGCTTTTTATAACATAAAGTCACATTTTTAACAAAGTGGACTTTTTTGTGTTTTTCAGATGTCTTGATAAAGAATATATAATTTTCGAAAGCTAGACAATTTAACAGCTTTTCTATCCACTGGCCGTTCCCAATTGACTGCAACCTCAAAGAAAAGTTTCTTTTTATGATACTTTCCAAAACTCATTTTTTATTCAACTAGTCTAGTCAAGAGACTACCCGTCTTCTAATATATATATATATATTTATATAAGGTCTCAATCTGCCTACTCCGTCGAGAGAACTGAACATTTGTCGGTTGTGCAGCTGTATTTATACTTGTCATGGCGGCCATATTGGGCGTGCGTGGTGATTCGAAGTCTGGACTTGCGCGATGTGGTGCGAAGATTGCGCTGTTGCCAGGTGTCGGGAGACGAGAAATGAGTGGTTTCCAAGTAATAGGAAGTCTACGTCCATCATCACGGGTATTAAGGCAGTTGGGGCGCTTTTCTATTTCTAGGGCTTCCCGGATGATCCTAGTTTGCAGAGTTTTCTCCATGCCAATTGTTTTTGTGTTTTTAAAGTCTATTTTGTGGCCTGTTTCTTCACGATGTTTGTAAAGTGCGGAGGAAGAAGATGCTTGTCTGACTGCTAGTTCGTGTTCATATATTCTGAGCCGAAACGTCGAATTTCAACAAATTCTAGACGCGGTTCAACCCGAACTTCCAGTTTTCATATATATATATATATATATATATATAGGAGAGAGGTAGTCTTTGCTGACTCGTTAAGATCAAGTATGTCACATCGGTATGATTGGCATTACTTTTCGCATACTGTTGACAAGACAGGCAACTCAACACAAGGTTTTCTATGTCAGTCGATATGTTTGGCCAATAAATAGCTTCATGAGCTAATTTTTTACAAGATACTACCCCTTGATGAGACTTATGAATCAGTTGTAAAAATTCGTGTCTCAGAGTTTGAGGAATTATTAGTCTTTTGACGTAAATCAAAACATTCTCATGGAGAAAAATTTCGTTTCTGATTGTCCAAAAACACTTGACTTCATGAGGAACATTGCTTTTATGTTTAGGCCAACCTTGAAGAGTATAGCTTTTTACTTTTTGTAACACCCAGTCATCATCAACTGCATTCTGTAATCTCTGTTCATTTTCTGTACTGGTTGAAATTACAGAATGAACTTTGAGGTTTGTTTCCAAAAAATCAGTATCTATAGTGTCTTTAGTTGGATCTCTACTTAAGGTATCAGCAACTCGTAATTGTTTACCCGGAACATATACCAGTTCGAATTGATACCTGAGCAAGCGAATCGCAAGACGCTGCAACCTAGGTGAAAGCTGATCTAATGGTTTTTTGTTTTTGAGTACCTAGACCTAGTAGAGGGCGATGGTCACTTTCTATTCTGATTTTTCTTCCCAATATAAAATGATGAATGATGGCATGGTGTTAAAGATACAGACGCGTATTCTACTGGATGACTATCTTGGGTAATAACTGCACCTAATCCAAATGGACTCGCATCAACTGATAAGGTAACCTGTTTTTTAGTATCATAATATGCTAAGACAGTGGTTGAAGTGACCAATTTTTTTAAATGATTGAAACATTTTGTTTCATTTTCTGTCCATGACCATTCGGTTTTAATGCTAAGCAAATTTCTCAGAGTCCTAGTTTCATTTGATAAATTAGGTATAAATTTGGCTAAATATACAATCATTCCTAAAAACCTCTGTAAATCCTTCTTACTTTCAGGTATTTTCATTTCCCTGATCGCTTCGATCTTTTGTTCATCTGGTTCGATGCCCTGAGAACTAATGACATGTCCCAGAAATTTCAATTTATTTACTCCAAATTTTGATTTTTGTTTATTCAAGGTCAATCCGCTTTTTGATATTTTTGTTAAAACAGCATTCAAATTTTTGTTATGTTCTTCCATTGTTTTGCCAAAAATGAGAATATCATCAATCTATGCAATCGCACCTGACACGCCATCTAGACTTTCAAATATAAATCTTTGAAATATTTCGGGAGAAGATGAAATACCGTACGGTAAACGAAAATAACGATACCTACCGAAAGGTGTAGCTATGGTACACATAATAGAGCTTTCTCTATCAAGAGGAATTTGAAGAAATGCGGAAGAAGCATCAAGCAAGGAGAAAAATCTTGCATCCGAAAACTCTGCAAATAATGTATCCGTTGTTGGGATTTTAAGTTTGATTTTAAATCCTGTGATCTCAATTTCCTCACACCATTCCACAGTATTCACTTCAGCATTCGTAATAGTCCAAACGATTTGTTCCGAATCAGTGTCTATATTGTACTATACTATAATCAGAGTCTTCCGCGATTTCGTGTACATTTTTCCGCGAATCCCGGGAAAAGTTTCTACAAAAACGACGATAATGTCCTTTACGCTTGCATTTACTACAAATACGATCAAAAGCGGGGCACCTACATTTTTCATGATTGTCATCACCGCACCGTTTGCATTCATATACTTTTCTATTACTTACAGCTTCAACAAAATTTTCTTGTGAATTACCATTGTTCCCTTTAGAGTGGCCTAAAAATGTCCTGCTTCGCTATTTTGTCTAGAGTTTTTTCCTCTATTCCTGTGGTTTATCAAACTCACATCAACAGATTCCTTTGAAATTTCCTTCTGTGTAACAGCACTACATTCCATTGATTGGCAAATGGTTATTGCTTCGTTGAGTTGTGAATCAGGGGACTGCAATAATTTTTTCCTGAATTCTTTGGTCTCTTATTCCTAATACTATTCTATCTCGAATCAACACATCTTTTTCTCGAAACTCGCATGTTGAGGCCAACTGACGTAAGGCTGTCACAAATTGGTCGACTGTTTCGTCTGATTTTTGATCCCGTTTGAAAAATTTGTAGTGTTCATATACCAAATTTTTTATGGGATTTGAATAGGTGTCAAACTTTTTGAGTATGGTTTCCAATTTTGTCGCATCCTCTGTTGCAGTATACTCGAATGTGTTATATATTCGGAGACCTTCATCACCTAGTTGATTAAGTAAAATTGCAATTTAAACTTCATCCGGTTTGGAATTCTTGTCACTGGCAAGCAAATATAGCTGAAATTATTTGCATGATCCCCGGTAAAGGTCAATTCCCGTGGTGGTTTACATTGATCACTCATTTTTTGAAAAGTCTCCCAACTGCACTAGCCGCACAGTTTTTTGCACAAGTACCAATTACTTCCCAGAATGCACTGTACCGCTGTCACTATGTAATATCCGTTGTTTGCTACGATAATAGTATACTGTTCTGGAGACGATAGTTATTCCATTAAGGGATTAAATCAATATGGTACTAGCTGAGAACTTTGAGTATATTCAATAATTACAGACCAAGTATCTGACATTAGGTAATATATTCTGTCAACGTCTGACGACAGCTACTACTGTATGATCTGTAGATACATGCATCACAGAGTATATATATATATATAAGTTTCCCTAGCTTGATCTTAACGAGTCATGTATATATATATATATATATATATATATATATATATATATATATACATATAGGAGAGAGGTAGTCTTTGCTGACTCGTTAAGATCAAGCTAGGGAAACTTGTTGGGTAAGCAGCATGCAGGAAGTATGCTCTTATAACACTTTATTCCAATATTTCGACAAGTATTATTATCAACATCAGGGAAAGGTGTTGATGAGATTGATTGCAATAGATGATATAAAAAGACGTGTACAGTATTTAAACATATTAAAAAACAAGTTATGAGATAATCTTAAAGGTAATCGTCACACATTAAGTGCTAGGAATCGCACGTTAAAAGGTAAGACCTCGTTAATCCTTGGCTCGCACAAGTTTCGACTTTTGAGGGCTGCCGTTCGTAAGGGGACGACAGCTGGTTAACGGAAAAAACAATTTTAACAATTTTTAACAATTATTAAAAACTCAGTTGTGCATAAAATCTAGTTCTATTCAATTTTATCAAAATGGATATCATACCAATGTCACCCCCGTATCTTCCGTAATTATTGGAGTAGAATTCTGTAAATTTCAGGATCAGTAGATATACCGAAAATGAATCTAAATCTTACCTTAAGTTGATCTGAATGACATACACTGCTCGCCAGAGGCGATGGAATCACCCAGTTTTGCCAAAAATAATATAAGGAAACAATATTGGTTCAACATTCCAACAGATTCGGAATCGAGATACCATTTCACTACCAGTACTGATTTTCACTAAAAATTTCCGATTCTGAAAAACACAATTTGTCTCCCTTCTCATGGAAACACCCTTCGGTAATTATTGGAGTAGAACAATGAACATTTTAGGATCGTTAGATATACCGGCAATCAGTCTAAATTTTGCCTGGGGTTGATCTGAGTGACATACACTGCTCGCCAGGAGGTGTTTCCATGAGAAGTGAGACAGATTTAATTTTTCAGAACTGAAAATTTTTCAGTGAAAACCTGTATAGGTGATAAAATTGAGTTCTTGATTCCTAATTCGTTGGAATTTTGAGCCTATATTGTCCCTTAATATCACTTTTGGAAAAACTGGGAGATTGCATCGCCTCTGGCTAGCAGTATATAGCTCTCAGATCCACCCCTGGCAAGAGTTCTACTCCAATAATTATGGGAGATACGGGGGTGTTTCCATGAGAAGTGAGACACCCTGTATACTTCAAACTACGGGATTTTACAAAAAATGTGTATATAAAAAATTTGTTCGTTTTTAGAGAAGGAGTAAAATGAGTTTTGAAAAATGTTTATCGGACCACTGACGGAGATATAAAATTTAACAATTTGGCTGCCATTTTTATATATGACGACCAAACTACCATGATCTGGACAATGTGACAATTTTTTCCCATACACATATAGATGTTTTACAAAGCCCCGCAACAAAACTGTACGAAGATATTACTGCACACGAGCACACGAGACATGGGTTAGCGCTCGACTATCAGTGTATATTATTGATATTTGTTACTGAAATTGAAATGAGATAAATACATTTTTTTCAATGAATGCAAAACTTTATTGTTGAAAAGACAATACCACGATGAGAATACTTGAATACCCGACTCAACTAAATTGTAAAAGTCGAAATAATAAAGACAATTCGTGACGCTCAAATATTGACCGAACATCATTCTCTAAAATGGTCATAATTTTATTTGTTATCGCACCTATAATATTTCTTGGAACTAAAAAATCCCATAATACATCATTACTTATGCATGCAAAATGTAACCATTGCCAAAGCCAAAATAGAAATGACGTAACTCACTATTTACCATTAAAGAGTTCAAAACTGGTTATAAGACTAGCGAGAAGGTATGTTTGCTCCAAACAAATGTTGAGAAGAAAAGATCAAGGTATTATATACAATCAAAATCTATACCTACCGGGTGAACTGCTTTTATTTCATTGTAATGATCTGTGGAGGAACAAATAATCATTTTATTTGAAAATAGTTATTGAGAAAGTACCAATCTATATTCTGAGCATATCCCCCATATTCATAATTACAATTCGTGTAGCTTTAAGATTAACTGAATTCCAACAAACCAGCAAGGATAACGTTTCTCAATTTCTTCAAGTTAGTGAATTTGTTTATATCTCCAAATCATTTGAATTTATTGGATGAATATGGAATTTCTAGTAGACAATACTTTAGGCCGGCTTTTGACGTAACTGCAGACTTGAACGGTACACATGCACAAATTTATTGAATGGGAGTTTCGCCGCTACGCGGCAACTGATCGGCGGTAGTGTATAATTCAACAACAGGTGAAAAAGACTGCAGCAGCTTCTATTCTAATTCTCAGAAGACTACGAGAGAACAAAATATATTGGTGAAAAAAATTTCGACAACAAAAAATTCTGTATTCACATAGATATAAATTTATTGAATGAATTGAGAATGTATCCTCAGGACTAACACAATTATATCCGTATAAATTTAAATATACATTCTTAAAATTGTTTTCTCTTGTCATCAAGCGAAGTAGCCGAGGTGCTGAAAGCGTTTGCTCTCACCCAGGCGACTTGGGTTCGATCCCCATCGCCGTCATGGAGCTAAAAGAGTTTGGAATCAACTTTTACCTAAACTGTAGATCCCGGGTCTCCCTTACTCGCACAAGCTCTGCCTTCGAGTTATTTTGTCCGAAAACCTGTGCCTTTCGTAAAAGTTTACGCCTTTGATTGCAGGAAAAAATACATTAATGCGAGAGGTTGTAGAGTCACAACAGCGATTTATAGCCACATCACGATTCCTTGTCACCGGAAGATTCTATGCAGACCTCAACGAGAATTTAACCACAAACCTCAAGTTACGCCTTTGATTGCAGGAAAAGATACATTAATGCGAGAGGTTGTAGAGTCACAACAGCGATTTATAGCCACATCACGATTCCTTGTCACCGGAAGATTCTATGCAGATCTCAACGAGAATTTCACCACAAGCCTCAAGTTGAACAAGTATATGCTGCACACGTTAATTACACTTGCGCAACCTTCACTTGCACAAGTTTAGTATACAGTATAGAATTTCTTCAAGTCTAAAGTTACTTGCACATTCACAATACTTTTGCAAGTTTTATCCAACACCCGCTCCAGTAAACTTGTTCAATAAATTTGTGCATGTATACCGTTCAAGTATGCAGTTACGTGAATAGCCGGCCATATTGAGCTGGAGTCGTGAGATGAAGTTTCGTTGGGTGCCTTTCGATATTCCAGCTCCAGATATTGCGGTACCGATGCAATCAAACTCTCTGATTCCGAAAGAGAATATAGACATGAGTTCTCACTTTTTTAACGATAGTCGTTGCCGACCGATGTTTTCACCCTTTTTACTCCCATATATACCTACTACGTAGGCTGATTGTGGCAAATACCTGTCACAAAATAACTACTCCCCTGTCTAATACCACGACGGGTATTGAAATATATCCAACAGATACTTGTGCAATGTACCTCATTGCAGAGGAAACAATTGCAAGCGCTCCCTGTAAAGAACTCTGAGCTTTGTTTCAGATATCTGACTGAATCTCTCGACCGGAGAATTGGAGTGCTTCTGGATCTACTCGCCACCAGGTGCAGCCTGGTACACCTGTTGTTTCATCAGCGCGAGACCAGATTGACCAAATGACGGAATTGTGGGATGATTCAGACAGGGAACAGATTGCTTTAAAGCTGTCTGTAGTGACCTACTGTACTGATGACGAGGCAAGAACCTCAAAACTAGTCTGCAGGTGGTCCCTCTGTCCAAATCAAAACAAAATTCTGCCATTTGGTTACAGTGAGCGCCTGCAATTGTTTCTTCTGTAATGCACAAGTATCTGTTGGATATAATTCAATACCCGTCGTGGTATTAGCCAGGGGAGTAGTTGTTTTCTGATAGGTATTTGGCACAATTAGCCTACGTAGTAGGTGTATATGGGAGTAAAAAGGGTAAAAATATCGGTCGGCGACGACTATCGTTATCAAACGATCTCCCAAAAGAACTCTGAGCTTTGTTTCAGATATCTGACTGAATCTCTCAACCCGGAGAATCGGAGTGCTTCTTGATCTTCTCGCCACCAGGTGGAGCGGCTTACATCAGTTTCATCAGCGCGAGATCAGATTAACCAAATGACGGAATTGTGGAATGATTCAGACAGGGAACAGATGGCCCCAAAGCTGTCTGTAGTGACCTACCTTGTAGTGATGACGAGGCAAGAACTTCGAAACTAGTCTGCAGGTGGTCCCTCTGTCTGAATCAAAACAAAATTCTGTCATTTCGTTACAGGGAGCTCTTGAAATTGTTTCCTCTGTGATGAGGTACATTGCACAAGTATCTGTTGGATATGATTCAATACCCGTCGTGGTATCAACCAGGGGAGTAGTTGTTGTCTGACAGGTATTTGCCACAATTAGCCAACGTAGTAGGTGTATATGGGAGTAAAAATCTAATATCGGTGTGTAGGTATTCACAGTCCTGAGTTATGTCAAAATAGAACTGTAAGACCCATCGTACCCTGAGTGTGGCCTTAAATACAAGAGACGATTAAAAATTCACTGACAACAACAAAATTTGAGAACTGAAGCTATTAGATAGCTGACTGACTTGGAATTAGGAATAAATGCGAAAAAGCGTCCACCTGTCATATTTTATTGACGGCAGAAATAAGTCCACAAAGTTGGTATTGGAATAATCCAAGCCACGAAAATCATCACTTGGTCGTACAAAATCAACAGCACTTCTACGGTTATCAATTCTGGCCAACATTGTACCACCACCTAAAAAACAAGCCTACTCTAGTAATGAATAAAATATTTAAATCATACGATATATTCATAATAATGGAGTAGGATTCAATCATTCTCATTCCGTTGCCAATAAAAATGTTAATCCATCGGAGACGATCCATTGCATACAGTGGAGGTGAGATTCAATAGGAAATTGAAAAAACTTACAGTCTAACTCCACCAAAAATATTCTTTATTGTAGATGTCTGTCATGCAGTCAGAAGGATTAATCCTTCAAAACATGTCCTCCTCTTAATGTTAGTCTTCTGACTACATAATTTCAACGTGATGTCTGAAATGTGAAATGTGAAATGTGAAATGTGAGATGTGAAATGTGAAATGTAAAATGTAAAAGTTGAAATGTAAAAGTTAAAATGTAAAAGTTGAAATGTAAAATGTAAAATGTAAAATGTAAAATGTAAAATGTAAAATGTAAAATGTAAAATGTAAAATGTAAAATGTAAAATGTAAAATGTAAAATGTAAAATGTAAAATGTAAAATGTAAAATGTAAAATGTAAAATGTAAAATGTAAAATGTAAAATGTAAAATGTAAAATGTAAAATGTAAAATGTAAAATGTAAAATGTAAAATGTAAAATGTAAAATGTAAAATGTAAAATGTAAAATGTAAAATTGTAAAATATAAAACATAAAATATGAAACATAAAATATAAAATATGAAATAAATATAAAACATAAAATATAAAACATAAAATATGTAGAATATTCAATATTCAATTTCAATATTCATTATTTAATTTTTAATATTCAATATTTAATTTTTAATTTTTGATTTTTAATATTCAATATTCAATATTCAATAATCAATATTCAATATTCAATATTCAATATTCAGTATTCAGTATTCAGTATTCAATATTCAGTATTCAATATTCAATATTCAAAATTCAAAATTCAAAATTCAATATTCAATATTCAATATTCAATATTCAAAATTCAAAATTCAATATTCAATATTCAATATTCAATATTCAATATTCAATATTCAAAATTCAATATTCAATATTCAATATTCAATATTCAATATTCAATACTCAATACTCAATACTCAATATTCAATATTCAATATTCAATATTCAATATTCAATATTCAATATTCAATATTCAATATTCAATATTCAATATTCAATATTCAATATTCAATATTCAATATTCAATATTCAATATTCAATATTCAATATTCAATATTCAATATTCAATATTCAATATTCAATATTCAATATTCAATATTCAATATTCAATATTCAATATTCAATATTCAATATTCAATATTCAATATTCAATATTCAATATTCAATATTCAATATTCAATATTCAATATTCAATATTCAATATTCAATATTCAATATTCAATATTCAATATTCAATATTCAATATTCAATATTCAATATTCAATATTCAATATTCAATATTCAATATTCAATATTCAATATTCAATATTTATTCAATATTTAATCTATAGGTTATGCTTGATGCTGCTTGAAATATCGTCAATTTTAACGCCTAGGAAGTTCATTAAATCGACAGAATAAATTCAGTGTTTTCACCTTCTAGGTTTCAGTTCAAAGTTGAAAGTTCTTTCAACAAAAGTCAAAAATTTTGAAATCATTGCCCATGCATCCAGTCTTCGGAGAAGAAATAAATTCACGTCTTAGACACTTAAGTTAGTAGTTGAATGTGGAAAATTGAAAGCGTTTAGTGGTAGACACAGCTGAACGTGAATGACAAACCATTAAACAAAAATAAACACTGCATTCTGTACACCGCTTCTATCTTGAAATACTACACGAAGAATTAATAGTCATATATGGTCTGGACCCCATTTATTTCATTCAGAATTTAAATGAGTTTTCTGTTCAATCGTAAGTCATGATGGGATATATCCTCAAGATATAATATAGAAAAGTTTATGTTTGTGTCTGGCAATTTTCTCATTTACCACCACTATTGCACGTGATTTATTGTCAATCAATTGAATGGTGCGAGCTGGGAATGAGAAAGATTCTTTTGAATTGTAGTAATTAGTAAAAATTAGTCGTATCCTCAGGGGTAACATTAAAAATGGATTCAATGGATTGATTTTATTTTGCTTAATTTGGTACATAGTTATAAACAACAAAACAAATGAAATACTGAAAAACATAATTTTTGGGTTGAGGACAATGAATACCTATGTTCATTCGTTCCGAAATGGCTGATAAAAAGTTTGAATTCCATAACAGGACTGCATACGTGTTTTTGTAGAAAAATTTTTGGTATTCATGAGAAAAAATGTAAATTCTGTCAAATGCTTAGAAATGAGTAATGTAGTAGTACATTTATATTTTTTTCAATCTAAAATAAGTGATTTTCTATGTTATGTTCTTATCAAATACCTTCAAAGAATGCAAAATGGCAACATTGCTCTTGAATTATTTCAATAACTAATAGAGAACTGTCAGCTGACGTCACAACATGGCCGTCATGGGGGGACAAAAAAAGCATTTGACATTTGATGAAATGAAAATTCATTTTTTGTGGGTGTTAGTGGATAATTGCGATTTTTATAAACTTTACCGACATTAAGTGATTCTCGTAGCCTTATGGAAAATGGGTTCAATGGGTTTATTTTTGTTCAGTTTGATTTGTTGTCCCCCTATGACATTGTTCCGTAACTGTCATATTACGTCACTGACAGTGCTCTATCATCAAAACTATCGAAACTGACATTTTCCATTTATTGTACATTGAAACCCAGGATAAACACATACGCTTTGTTGCCAAAATGTCTATTTTATCATATTTTGGCTTCACAAACTCTGCTCCAAAAGAACTTATTTGAAGATGTTCCGGAATGGTTTGGAAGTTCAAATTTCAGAAAAAATTTCCTTTTTTATATACTTAAGAGAGTGTAAAATCTTATGACCGGGAGCCGTTGGCCCAGATAAGCACACCCTCAGAGAGAAGTACAGGGGACTAAAACCCAAAGTCCCAGGTCCCGAGAGCCGGATGTAGAAAGAATGAAAATATAGAGCGTGACTCACGGTCGGTGGTAGGTTAGACGTTTATGGTAAATTTCACATCTCACATTTTCTTACCTGTTCTGTCGATCTAAAATATTTTTTGCATTGCGACATTGCCACTTCTATTAAAAACTTCTAGCAACTTTATTTTTTTAAATAGAACACCGCGTATATTAACAATTTTTTTAAATCGTTTTTTTATTATAATACTTTTTTGTTGATAATGCTCTATACCTATCCCTATCGGTTATAGAGATGAAAAATAATGTGTGTTAAATATGGTTCAAAACATAGCCCTAATTGAACTTAAGTTGAAAAATTTTGTTAAATTTTTTTTTTTTCGTTAAGCGGATGTCTTCTCCTTACGAACGGCAGCTCTCAAAAGTCGAAACCTGTGCGAGCCAAGGATTAACGTGCGACTTCTAGCACTTTTTAGGGCCCTCAGAAAAAAATCTGTAGTCGCTAGGATTTGAACCTAGCCGACCAGCAGCCTTAATGGATTTGAACGCTACAGTCTTAAGTACATCAGTACTCTCAATTCATGAAAAGTTGATATTTTGATGATAGTTTGGACAAACTCAAAATATTTGATTAACACCAATAAATCTAATCCATATCATACAGGGCTACTATTATTTCTGTTACACACAAAAATGGCCAAAGTTTATTTTTTCGAATGGAACACCTTGTTTGTATATTACTCGATAAATCGAAAGATGATGAAAAATGCTTTGAGATGAAATATCATGTCCCTATACTTAAATCATCAAGTTTTCTTAATAAAACCGTTTTTGTAGAAATCATTATTTTTAAAGAATTTGATTTTAGGTAGCCGTAGAAGTATCAATCATTTGACAGTTTGGTGACAATTAATGTAAATATCGATGAATCGATGGTTCAAACGAAGTTCTTATGGAATTATTTATTACACATGAACAATGTGATCAAATTATTGCCAGAACTAGCAGAAAATTCAACCGAATGTATCATGAATTTACAACAATGGAGGAGAGGAAGTTTGAAAGATTATAAAATTATTTCATTAACTATGGCTCAGAGTTTCAATGGAACAACTGTACTAAAAATCAGCTTTGTATCTCACATTCATAGGTGAAAAGTTAGACTTTCTGGACTATAACATGTAAAAGTACAGAAAATAACACATTTAGGAAGAATAAAAATATCACGTTTTTATAAAAAATGCTGGAAAAATTGTCCATTACATTCTAAACATTTAAATTTTTTTTTGTAAGCCACTCTTGGTTGCTGTTTCACTTTCAATACACCGTAACATTCGCCGTCGCAGTTCTTCTGTGATAAACACTGGAGTACTATATACCCTTTCTTTTAAAACACCCCATAAAAAAGTCAAGTGGCGTGTGACCGGGTGATCTCGGTGGCTAATTCCACGGCCCTAATCTCACAAACCAACGATCGAAATATCCTGGGTATAGATATCTCAGCATTTAGTGTGTCATTAGAACTAAAACAGCTCTTCAAACTACAGGAAACATTAATGTCAATTTTTTTTTGAAAAACCATTTCTTTATTCACATGAGGATTATGATCTGCCCAATAAGGTTTATTCTTTCTATTAACATTAATTAATTTCGATTCGTCGCTCCAAATTATTTTCGACAAAGATTTCCGATCATCCTTAGGCACTCTTAGAATAGCACAAATTCATAATTGGCATCCGTAAAATGAAGGAAAAAATTACACTACAATATTTTACCTACTACCTATAATATTAATTATTTACTCAAAAATTAGTCAATATTCCTTAAATTAATGATATTAGAATCATGCAGGAAGCAAGCATTGCGCCCATTGTTGATTTATTTTGCGAACTGTCAACTTTGACACGTTCATTCCAATTTAGTAAAATTTTATCGACATTAGTTCAGACCATTGAAGAATAGATTCAGATATAGAATCCGCTACAAATTAAAAAATTCACACCTTATTACCTGATAAATCCCGGGATAGATACTCAAATTTATGATAAATTAGTTCTTGTTATCCTTTTCCATTAAATAGACTGACATTTAATATAGAAACAAATGAATTTTACTTTATCGCACTAGTGCGGTAAAGTAGCTTATTACGAAACTCGTATCAGTATCATAATGTTTGATATTACATTTATTGGTGGTTGGTAAGAGTATATTATGTGACAAGTCTTATTAACAAGTATTTCATGCAGACGAGCGCAATGTAGGGCTGTTTCAGATTATTGTGCCTTTTTAATTTGAAGGATGAAAAAGTTACTTGCAATATGAATTCCTCAATAAGAACATAGTTAATTTCAAATTCAAGATCGAAGATGGTTACTCATTTATCAACTACTGATATAACAATATTCATCACAGGTAAACTCATCATCTACTGGGTCTTTGTAGAAATCAGCTATGGTTCATTCCGGCAACGTAAACTCAGCAGAGAATAAGTGACCAGACCTAATAATAGAGTTCTACAAACCAGCCCGAGAACTAAATGTAGCGATGAGTATACAGTACAGGATCAATTTTCAGTAAAGGGTGGGTATGAAATCAACATTTCAGGGAAGTAGAATGAGTATCATTGTTCCTTTTTTATAAGTGACAGTCGAGAAAAGAACCAATTAATCCAGTTCGCTTCACATTATATTGAATCTAGAGGAATGTCTTCCATATACGCCTTTAACTGTTTGTCGTACCCACCATGTAAGAATATTATCTACCATGCAAAGCACATTCTTCCAAATTCAATGTGTGTCAACTATTCTCGCCAAACTCAAACACAAAAGCAAACTAAGTTCAAGGAAAAAAATTGTTGACTACCACTGATTTATGCACATGTTTGCCGTGCCAGCAGAAGTTTAGAAGTTAGTGCTGCGTCCTTAAAAATCCGCGACCAATTAGCGGGTAGTATTGCTGTTCGAGCCGACTGGAACAGAACGCGCGAGAGAGGAGCTTTCATAGCGGTCTTTCAGTGAAAAATTTGTATGGTCTTTTTCGCGAAATGATCTTGGGTCTTTGTGGTGAAATATACTGAAGTTTCCAGGTTGCGGCCTTTTTGTGTTGTGGTGACCCACTAGCATTGTTTTATGAGAGTAAAGTAGTGTTTACGTGAGGTTTTGTTGAAATGTTATCGACTTACTTGGAGGACTCTGATTTTTTGTTTTATTCCAATTGGACAGGGGTAAGTTGAAATAACTTACTGTGTTTCAAACACAGCTACACACACAATATTATTTGTATTCACTCAAAAAAATAAGCGTATTTTCCGACTCGTCCAATGAAATTTGCGTTATAATTTTAAAAAACCAGTTTTTCTATGCGTGGGTGGTACGGAGCAATGCATTTTTAACACACTTCTATTAGCTTCTCCTGTCATACATCTATCTATGTAACATCTCTGTACGTGATTTTCACCCAGTTTCAGACGTCCGAAAGATTTGAAATTTGGCATGTATTCATGATATTATGAATTTTTTGTCAAAATTTATAAATTCCACATAACGGACGAGATTTGTGATTAGGGTCAGATTCGATTCAAAATTGGTATCTTGGGGTTTTATAGGTCATAAATTTGGAATTTCTTGTTGAAATTCATGAATTAAAGATGGTGACTCCAATATGGCGGACGAGATTTGTCATTATGGTCCGATTCGATTCAAAATTAGTGTGTGAGGGTTTTCTGGATGAATTTTTTGTCAGAATTCATGAATTTAAAATGGCGGCCCAAAATGGTGGACGAGTTTTGTGATTATGATCAGATTTGATTCAAGATTGGTATGTGGGGTTTTCGGGGTCGGACATTTCGATTTTTTAGTCGTGTTAAAAATACGAACAAATAATAGTTTCAAAAAAATTGGTTGTCTGTAAAGTCGGTTTAAGGACGATAATTTTACTTGATGACGTCATAAAGAACATTGATAGAAAATTGTATACTTTTTTTAATTGAATTGAATTATTATAACTGAATTATTATTATTTTGTATAATACAAAGAAGGAGTTCATTGAAAATTACAATTTTTTCGATAAATTACGATTATAGTCCCTTTCAAGTTTACCGTAGAGTAAATTCTCAGAAAACAAACTAATATGGTATACATATTTCAGTACGTGTGCTTATCGTACAACGGCAATATTTCAGCTAAATTTACATTGTTTTCGAATTTATGTGAAGTTACCCACACTTTTCCAGCGACGGTTTCTGACGCGTAGACCGTTGAGTATGGGATGAAAGAATATTTTTTCAATAAAAAATGTTCAGCCACACTTCCTGACTGAAAGCAATATACGTATTGCCGGAATATATCAGGAAGAAACGGTGAAAATCTGTTATACATGGAAATTATGAATCATTTGAAGGGGGTAAAAAAAATATTCCATTCCAAACCTATGCGGTATTTAGAAAAGTATATCTGGACGCCCCCAAATATGACTGAACAAAATTCAGGATTATGAATTCCGGATTATGAAAACTCTAGAAAGCACTGCGCTGATACAAAAATAAAAATAACATCGGAATAATGAGATTGATTTGCGTATGGAAGAACTTCCAGATTTCTTTAGACTCCCGTCGACAAGACAAAAAAAAATAAAGTGTTTTTCCAGACTACAAAAATTTCAGAAACAGACGCGCTGCTACAACAAAAATCTTTCCAGACTATGAAAATCAAAGAAAGAGAAGCGCCGGTAAAAAATAAAAATACTTCGAGAAAGAGAAAATCGAGAGCAAAACTAAAAATACTGTTAGAAAAAGGAGATCGAGATGTGCATGCAACTTCTTTTCGATTACTTTGGACTTCCGTCGATATGACTGAAAAAAAAAAAGTTTTTTCTCAGACTACGAAAATCCCAGAAAGAGACGCGTTGCCGCAAAAATAAAAATTCCTTTAGAAAGAGGAGATCAAGATGTGCATAAAACCTCTTTTAGATTATTTTGGACTCTCGTAAACATGACTGAAAAAAATTTAAATAAAGAATTTTGTCAGACTATGAAAATCCCAGTAAGAGAAGCGCTGCCGCAAAACTGTTAGAAAAAGGAGATCAAAATGAGCATGGACTCATTTTCAATTCCTTTGGACTCCCGTCGATATGACTGAAAAAAAAAATGTTTTTTCTCAGACTACGAAAATCCCAGAAGGAGACGCGCTGTCACAAAAATAAAAATACTGTTAGAAAGAGATCAAAATTTGCATAAAACCATTTTCTGATTCCTTTGGACTCCTGTCAATATGACTGAAAAAAAAATCAAAATTTTCTCAGACCTTGAAAATTCCAGAAAGAGACGAGCTGCTGCAAAAATAAGAATATCGTAAGAAAGAGGAGATCGAGATTTGCATAAAACCACTTTCTGATTTCTTTGGACTCCTGTCAATATGACTGAAACAAAATTAAGAATTTTCTCAGACAACAAAAATTCCAGACACGCTGCCACAATACTAAAAATACCGTTAATCTCTTTTAGATTCCTTTGGACACCCGTCAATATGACTGAAAAAAATGAAAATTATTAATTTTCTCAGACTATGAAAATTTCAGTTTATTTCAGTTTTGCGGCAGCGCGTCTCCTTCTGGGATTTTCATAGTCTGAGAAAATTCTCTATTTTAATTTTTTTTCAGACATGTTGACGGGAGTCCAAAATAATCCAAAAGAGGTTTTATGCACATCTCGATCTCCTCTTTCTGAAGGAATTAGTTTTGCGGCACCGCGTCTCTTTCTGGAATTTTCATAGTCTGAGAAAATTCGTTATTTTTATTTCTTTCAGTCATATTGACGGGAGTCCAAATTAATCTGAGAGAGGTTTCTTGTACATCTTGATCTCCTCTTCCTAACAGTATTTTCATTTTTGCGACAGTGCGTATCTTTCTGAGATTTTCGTAGTCTGTAATTTTTTTTTTCAGTCATATTGTCGGGAGTCCAAAGGAATCTGAAAGATGTCTTATGCACATCTCTATCTCCTCTTCCTAACAGTATTTTTAGTTTTGCATCAGCGCGTATCTTTCTGGAATTTTCATGGTCTGAGAAAATTCTTATTTTTTTTCAGCCATTTTGACCGGGAGTCCAAAGAAATCTGAAATAGGTTTTTTTCACATCTCGATCTCCTCTTTATAGTCTGGAAAGATTCTTGTTGTAGCAGCGCATCTGTTTCTAAATTTTTTGTTGTCTGGTAAACACTATTTGTATGGTCTTGTTGACGAGAGTCTAAAGAAATCTGGAAATTGTTCCATGCCGAATGCTTTCTAGAGTTTTCATAATATTCGAGGGGGTCCAGATATACTTTTTTCAACACAATAGGTTTGGAATGGAATATTTTCTCTACCCTCTTCAAATGATTCATGATTAACATCTATAACAGATTTTTACCATGTCATCCTGATATATTCCGGCAATACGTATTTTGCTTTCAGTCAGGAAGTGTGGCTGAAATTTTTTTTATTGAAAACATATTTTTTCACTAGATCTGGCAACATTGCCAGTAAATAACGCTGCATCCCATACTCGACGGTCTAAATGTCAGAAACCGTGGCTGGAAAAGTGTGGCTAACTTCCCATACATTGTTTTCGATTATTTAGGTATACAATTTCGAACACCACCCAGACTATCATAAAACATGTTTGGCGGCTATTGTTAGGATAAAAGACTAGCCGAGTATTCCACCAGTCATAGGCGTACTTCCAGGAGAATTACTTTATTTGTTTGGGTTCCTTCATTATTATCAAACTAGTTTTGTCCAGTTGATTATACACAGAAAAAAATTGGTACTTGAATACAATGAAAAAGTTCAGTGACTCATTGAATATTTTTATCAATATTGGTCCATTGAACGCAATCGTTATGTCAATGTACCACTGGTTATCCATACTATGAATACGGATCTTGATAATAACAAAGAATGCTTTCATTGATATCATGATCAAGTACATTAAATAGGTTCGTTATGGTAATGAATTCCATTCATCAAACGATATCAATAATTGATATACATTAAATCTATGTTTCAGTTTATTCTCGTGATGCTTTCACACATTGAACTAATTATTTTGTTTCTCATTTGAATAAGTGGTATTTATTCAATCATTGCATATCATTCGTGAATGCAATGAAGGCCTTCCACTGATATTGGGCATACAGTGAATTTCCGAAAGATATGCAAAATAATTAACATGCAATCATCAGAACATCGCAATCCTGATTGGAAGGCGTATCTCCAAGTTATCTTTTATTTTGGTTGGCTCCTTTCGGAGCTCTTCGGATGCCTCTGTAGTCTGTGCTACCTGAGAAGATGCTTCAACGATCGCTTCTGTCTGCTTAAGTTAACCGGCTCTGTGCAAACAATGAAGTCGTTCCATAGCCGCAATAAAACATGTTCATAGGTCTGAAAATACATCATAATTGATCTCGACAAACTTGAATTCATTGTTACGATAAAAACATACATATTTCAGTGAATGGTCATTCATTGACACGACGAAAAATGTATTGTGCCAATAAACGAAGAGGTATTCATCAATAAAATGTACCATATTTTTTTTTAAATATATACATCAGTGCTCTGGGACCATGAATTATGTTCATTGATGTGATGAACAATTTCAAATTGTTTCAGTGTAGCACATTCCACACCTCAATGAACCTTTCCATAGCAGCAACGAAACCTGTTCATAAATATAAAAAACCATCAACTTTGATCTCAATGAACTTGAATTCATTGTATCAATAAATACCTTCGTACATCAGTGAATGTTTAATCATTATCACGATGAAAAGTTAATTGTGCCAATGAACGGAAAGGTAATAAACCGTATTCATTGATATTATGTACCACATTTTTTCCATGAAATAATATACATTGTTCCAATGTACTTTTTTCTTAATTTCAATAATTTTTTTCTAAGCCGCAACGAAATATGTTCATAGGTCTGAACTTAGATAATCATTGATCTCAGTGTACCCCTTTCCTCACCTCAATAAACTTTTCAGCAGGAGCAACGAAAACTGTTCATAAATGTAAGAAACGATCATCTTTGATCTCAATAAACTTGAATTCGTTGTATCAATAAATACCTACAAAAGTCAGTGAATATTTATTCATTGCCACGATGAAAAATGTATTTTGCCAATGAACGGAGAGGTAAAACACGGCATTTATTGATATAACGTACCACATTTTTTTCAGTGTAGGCGAGTGAAGAGATCTGACGTAGGTAATTATGATTTTTGCGATAGTTGATAGTGATCTTATCGAATATGAAATTAACTTGTGATTATGGACCAGTGAAAAAATTAAATGTGGACCGTTCATCACGTAACTAAAAGAGTGTTATGTTGGGTTTACAGATTCAACTAAACTAACAATTATGAATTAATAATTATGAATTATCATCACAGAATTGAGAAGGTGTTTATATACATCAATTAAGATTTATGAACTATGCGTTTTAATATGCCAACTGTGAAGGCTGTTGTTGTCAGATAAATCAAAAAAGCACCCATTATTTCTAGAAAGTCTTGACCCCCACAATCCATATCAAATTTTAGTGAAATAATCAAAATAACACGAAAAATTCAACCTGATATTTCACCAAATCTGAGCTATTTTATACCAAACCCGCCAAAGTCAACAATGAAATTTGATGGAATTCTAAAATAATGATGAACTACTTACTAATTATTAATTCTTAATTTAAATGACAAGACGAAAAAGTATGAACCTTCATATACGTTCTATTGTATT
Organism: Chrysolina haemoptera; assembly: GCA_958298965.1. NCBI lineage: Eukaryota > Metazoa > Arthropoda > Insecta > Coleoptera > Chrysomelidae > Chrysolina > Chrysolina haemoptera. The sequence goes on from OY282594.1 coordinate 20,431,471, forward strand.
CGGCATTCTTAGTTGTTAGTTTTATTCTTAGTTCAGTTGAATCTAGAAACCTAACATTATACTGAATATTATAATAATTTCTCTTCGTCTGAAACAGAATATGAGGAAGCATAACACCGTAAACTGTAGCTCAGAAGTTTATTTTATATTTTCTCCAGTCAACATTGTTTATATGATTTTGATTAAAAAAAATCATAATATTTTACATATTTTTCGTTTTTTGTTTCAGTATAATGGTTGTTTAGATTTTTTAACACTCTATATTAAGCTTACGTATACAGTATGGGCCATAACGTTTTCAGTATATGGAAAAAAAATCATTATAAGAATTACAAAACGTACGTTATAGGGGATCGTTTCTGCATATTGGAAAACGATATTGACATACGTTACGTGACTACCAATATGGCGGCAATTTAGAAAAATTCATTATGAATTGGGGTTATTTGTGAAGATAGCAAAAAAGGGTTATGAGAGAAAGTTGTTTATGATTTAATTTTAGGCCCTCATACGTGATTTGGAATATCAATTTGAAAAAACTGAAAATCTCAATTTTTCTACATATTATTTTTTATTAATTAAAAAACACAACTTTTTTTGGTCTCCACTAGTTTTTAGGGATCGTTATAAACTTATGTACCTGATACATATTGTAATCTGTTCCCAAATAGTAGTGCAAGATTTCAAAAACTAGTTTTCACTATTACTCTTGCTTTTGCAATGGTTCATATTTTTTTAAATATGAAGAGACCACATGGAAAACTTTTCTTGACCGCAATAAGTTTTCTTTCTTTTTCCAAAAAACGTGATTGCGGTCGAGATAAGCGTGGACTCTTCAAATTCAAAAATATATGAAAAATCAGATGAATTTGGAAGATATGAACCACTGCAGCAACATTGAAATTTTGTACCACCATTTGGAAACAAATTTAAAAATTTACATGTTATTATTTACAGTCTATAACGTTCCCTAAAAATTAGTGGAGACCAAAAAAAAAACAGCTTTTTTAATCAATAAAAAAAATATTCAGAAAAAATTGCGATTTTCAATTTTTCAAATAGATATTTCAAATCGCGTATGTGGGCCCAAAATTAAATTATAAAGAACTGTCTCAAATAACTTTTTTTACTATCTTTACAAATAACCCCACTTTTGCCAATTGGTAATAAATTTTTCCAAAATGCCGCCATATTGTTAGTCCTGTGACATAAAATCAAAATCGATTATTAGATTTTTTAATATGCAGAAACGTTCCCCTATAAAGTATTTTTTGTAACTCTGATAATAAAAATGTTTCCCAAATCTTATTGACACACTGTTTATTAAATTTGAGGTATGTAGTTTCAGAAATATCAAAAGTTGTGAATAATAGTAGAAACCTATAATTCTATATTTTCAAATACTAAGAAATTATAATAAACTTTCTTCATACACTTTATGAAATATACTTTTTCAACGTTTATTCATATTAAATGAAACGAAGCATTTGTAAATTATGCACGCCTATGTATTTCGAGGTTTCGGCGATTAACGTTCTGAGAATTTACTCTACGATGTTCTTGGAATGGACTATAAAATGAAATTATAAATCAAATTCATGAGACTGATGCTTTTCAAAAGCCCGCCAGAACCTACTTGATATAATAATATATTTTATACGAGTTTAGAATCACCAAAATATATTAGGCTGAAACGTATCAAGTAAAGAAATATTCCAACTGGATTAAAATAAATTAAGGAATGTTAGTTATGTGGATACCCCTGTATGGCTGCAAATATTCGAAAACCCTAACCCTTTCGCACCGATCGCGTTGATCGCTTACGCCTCTGGTATACGGGAATGGTGAAGGTATTATACCTCCCAAAATTCTACAAGGCCACGAAAAGAGATATGTACGTTTTGTGGTAATTTCTTCTTTGAACTACGTTTGAAATGTATTTGAATAATTTTTCACACAAAAAATATGAATAAATATAAATGAAGAAACTTTATTAATATAATATATAATTTCTTTAGGGGTGTAAACCGCGATATAAGATGGTGGTTGGAACTAAGGAACAGAAATTAATGAATCTTATATAATTTTTTGGATTATCATATAATACGATATGAATCAACTCGTTTCCACACCACCCAAGCCGCGTTTTTTTTAGTGGTATCCCCTGTAGGCCTATTCCACTATGTATGGGGAAAATACGCCAAACACGTTTCTCTAATATTCCAAATGTATTCTCTGTTGATTAGGTGTTATTGAGAGGAATATAATTGAATTGACTTTTTTCTGCTGTCCATTTTCTTGGTATTGTGAAGTTTTGGCAGTCTGTGCCAAATGTGAAATGGGAGTATCTAATCGTTTTCAGAGGATTTGAATACCAACATCATCTGGAGCTCTTTTGTGAGCAGCATCAGCAATTAATCCAAAAAGACACGTCGAAGGAAAACGAACTTCACGCTGGATTTACTGGTACAGTAATAGGATCGTCGTAATTTTTTTCTGTATTGTAGGCAATCCACAACATATATTTTGTCGCATTTCGAAACCTAGAAAATGCCCGGAATCTTATAAGGCTTTCTTGTTCCAAAACATCTAATTCTAATATATCTTGTTCTTGCCTCTGAAGTTTTTCCTTAATATAAGATGGAGATAGCTGTATCTGATACCAATAGTCAGATCCTTCAAATATTCCATCGTCAGACGTGGAAAGTTTCGAAAGTGGGTGTGGTCCAATTGCACCCATCGACCAATCCTATTTTGTAGGTTTTCGGCTTCAACTTTAGCTTGAATAAAATTCACATCATTGAAGCGCTCTAATATTCGTCTAGGAAACTGAATATTGGTTCCTGGTATTGTTATCAGACGATGAAAACGATTTATCAACGCACCAGCTATGCGATAGAAGTCACCCAAGTTCACAACATGTGTTGTGGATATTGTCCCTTTGAAGAACTTAAAAATTTATTTGAAATGTCCATTTCCGGATTCCACTACCAACCTAGTTTTGGTTATTAACCTAGAACTATTCGCTTCGTCGGTAGTAAATTGTCTATGACCTCGTGTGAGAAATGGGGGCATATGATAATTAATACCAAGTTGTTGGAATAATGGTGTCGAGTCGCGATAACCCCTGTCCACTATAAAAATATCCCCATCGTGAAACCAGGTCCTGATACCTTCGATGTCCCTCTCGAACTCCTGGTTCAATATAGTGGCATCATTATTTTTTATGTCTGAAAAATAAGGTCCTTGAATGGTTAGGATATACCCGTCTGGAGCAACAATTACTTCCGGTTTCTCCACATGGTCTTTTTTATGAAAACAATAGGATTCCCTGAGAATTCTGAAATTACAATTTTTTTCGATTTTACTATCGATATAAGCTATTGCTTTTGGTTGGTTAGGGTTGGGGTTATAGAGTTCATTGACAAATTCTGTGACGTGTCTTGTGATATAGTTTTCTTTGGTTATAGCATTGAAGCCAGAATTGTTTGGTACAAATCTTTGTGTCAATGAGATCCTGACATTAGATATAATGAGACTGGTGTCCTGGCTGGTGGGATATTGAAATATCACTTTGAGAAATTCATCAGAAATACCCTGACGCAATTTCAAGAGAAAGTTTAACAAATGTTTTCTGGTAATGTATCTCACATTTCCTCGCACAATAGGATCACAAAATTCATATAATCCGTTGAATTGCACTTTACTCAATGAAGTAAGAGATATGAATTCTTCATTGGAAAAAGAACTGATGTCTTCGAAATCTCTGGATGTGTGTTTTTTTGCCGCCTCTCTCAGACCTTCCTTAAATTGTTGGAGCTGCATCCCTTTCAGAATATAATATGGTCTATTCACGTACCTCAAGACTGCATGTAAAACATTTAAAAGGTATCCATTTTCATTCAGGTGATGAGGGCCCACCCCCACATTATCAGGAACAAAAATATCGGTCGAAAATATTCACTCTACAATCTGTAGTTACCCGCTGAATGTTATGTCGAGAATCAAATATGAAACAAGTATTGCTCGAAGTTTGAGTTGAAACATTTAATCGGAGAACACCTGAGTCGTTTTCTTGTATTCCATTTCGAATCAACAAATTACAATTGAAACACAGCCTGGTGTTGGCATTAATGTCTTCTTGAGGCCTTCCTGCAGCATCTCGCCTAGCAACAGCAACTCCTAATAGGAAAATTATTGTCTCCAAGAATCCGACACATTTGTCTACTGGGAAATTGTCTGTCACACACGTAACAAATGGATCTATTACGAATTGGCAGAATGAAAGAATGAGGAACTGATATTCCGACTAGAGAAAGATTCAGACGTTCTCTATGAATAACACTCCTAAACACACCTACCAATCGATGAAAACTGACAGTTCTTACCTGTAAACATTGGAAACGTAGTTTGTTTCCAGAACCTCCTTCAAGAAAGGACGAACGAAGTACTTGTGAAAAATGTACCCTAAACATTCAACACCTAATAAAAATCATTCGAACGAAGGAAACCGCAATTGAGGTGTTGATGTTTTTTTCTTGGCACCGTTAAAAAAAACAGTACACTCAATTAGGAAAATCTCTCGTGCAAGGTTGTTCTTTAGTGAACAATATTCCAAAATAAATCTTTTCCGAAGTGATAAATATATATTCTCCGCAAGTTTTCAATATATCTTCAATAATAACCATGATGGAGGAATTATAAAACAGGAACATTCCACACAATGTTTCATTTTCTCGACTAGTAAATGTGAAAAATGTATTTTTAGAGATCGTAATTGTTTTGTCAAAATCCAATAACTCCAAATGGCGGCTTCAAGATGGCAGACAAGTTTTATGATTTACGAACGAATTTTGTGATATGTATGATTCGATTTTATTGTTAAAAAATTAAATTATAAATTAAATTGAAATGGAGGAGTTTGTGGGGTCAGACACTTCGAATTTTTTGTCAAAATTAAATAATTCAAGCTGGTTGATTTCATGGATGATAAAAAGAATTGAATAAATGAAAATTTTCTAAAGACAAGATTTCCTTATATTGCACTGAAATGGAAAAAAAAAATTCTTTAGTGGTGTCACGCTTTTCTAAGAGTAACAGATTCAAAAGCTTGCTCTGCAATGTTTTCAGTGTGAATACAAATATGAATTCTTGAGCGACAAATTTTTGAATCTGCCAATAACGTGCACCCCTAAAGAAATATTCCTTCAGAAAGTTTCTTCAAGTACCTATATTTATTAATATTTCTTGTGTGAAATATATTCAAATACATTTCAAAATTAGTTGAATTGAATAAACGTCCAAAAAAAGAAAATATTTATTATCGCGGACGTTCTTGTAGAATTTAGGAAAGTATCATACCTTCACCATCCATTTGTTGATTGTATGTCAAATATACCATTCCTAAGTTTTCGTCGGGTTGATTGGAAAATATCTCTTTTTTGTATAAACTACACATTTCAGAGAAATCATATAAAAATATTTCTCCATCTGAATTGAAATAGCTTTCCAATACTGTAGAATTAGTTCCAATTTTGAGAGGGTTATTGCTTCTGATACATTTCAATTTTCTCTAGTTTCTTCGGAAACAGGGCTTTCAAATGAAAAACATTTCATCCACCATGTATATAAGATATTCCATTTATGGAATAGGTACCGCACTAATCTAGCCCGAATATTTCTCAGCATGAATTGTTGAAAAATAGCCCATTTCGGTCTCCAATGGAGTATATCGGTTATCAATAAAATCCGTACATTCAAAAGTATATAGCCGACAAACGAGTCCAGAGACCTATGATAATATTGATGACAATATCTCCAACTCCTCAAATCGTACATTATATTAAAAATTCAAGAAAATTAACCGATTCTTTTTACTCACCCTATATATATGAAATGAGTATGCCACGTTCTCAACATTAAAGAATGTTTGATATATATATGACATGCTCTCCCCTTTCCGATTCAAAAAACTAGGGATTGACGTACACCTATTCTCTAACCACCCTGTATATAAAAAAAATGTCAGTAAACTTCGATCGGGATTGAGGAAGTTCATCCAGGCTCAATTGGATCTTTAATTCTCATGAAAGAACTTACCCTGCTTGGTTTAAGATTAATCGAATTTGATTTTTCTTTGTTCACCCTGTTGTAGAGCCCAAAACGTAAAATTATAATGGATACGAGATCTAGATGACATTGTACCATCATTCAGGCATGTTATTCCATGAATAAATGGGCGTTTTGTCAATTCTCGGAGTTGTTAAAAATTCTGAGCAGAAAGCTTCACTTTTCATCTTTGGCACCCTGGATCTCGAAAACTAGTCTGCCGATTTTTTTGTGCCTGTGGACACTTTTGCCAAGAAAGTCAAAATCTACAACTCACCAAAAATTGGGGGAAATTAACCGTAATCCATTTTCCATGTGGAAAGTGCGGGGTCCTTTCATTAAGAAAAGTTAAGCCGTTATGGAGTTATTCTGGAAACATTTTTTGTTTCACTTTCAACATCCTGTAACTCGGTTAATACTCATTTAAGGGTATATGTTTATTGGAACTTCCAGCCTTAAAATGAATAAAGGGGACAAACTCCAAGGGTAGAATGCTCACTTCATTTTAAGGCTGGAAGTTCCAATAAATATATAAATATATATATATATATATATAGAGAGAGAGATAGAGAAGTGGGGTAGTCTATTGCTGACTAGTCAGAAACAAATCTTGACAATTTTTTTGAGGCAGCAGCAAAACGCAAGTGTACTCTTATAACATTATATTTCCAATATTTCGACAGTGGTTACTGTCATCATCAGGGAGCTACATGGTTTCATTCATTTTTGTAGCTCCCTGATGATGACAGTAACCACTGTCGAAATATTGGAAATATAATGTTATAAGAGTACACTTGCGTTTTGCTGCTGCCCCAAAAAAATTGTCAAGATTTATATATATATATATATATATATATATATATATATATATATATTGCAATCAATCTCATCAACACGTAAGTAGTTTAGAATCCACAGTTGTCAATTGTTTTCACTATAGTTTTAACATTATTGTAGCTTTCCCTGATGATGACAATAATACTTGTCGAAATATTGGAATAAAGTGTTATAAGAGTATGCTTCCTGCATGCTGCTTACCCAACAAGTTTCCCTAGCTTGATCTTAACGAGTCAGCAAAGACTACCTCTCTCCTATATATATATATATATATATATATATATATCAAGATAAAAATACTATTAATTAATAAAGTTCATCAGAAAGCCCAAGAAAATACTTATTTTTTTACACTAGATATTATACATGTACTTGAAAACACCATACTTATAATAAAAAAATGAGAAAAACTCGAACCAAACGACATAGAACAACTAACAAAACATAAGTGTAATCGTAAGTCGACGGAGAGTACAGAACCTTTCCAAGAATGGCATTATTCAAAGTGTTGAAATAAAAATAATTATTTTGAACAAGAGAAATTAGGAACACAAAACAAATTCAAAATTCGAAAAAACCTTTTGAAAAATAATGATTTTTAATAAAAATTCTGAAACACTGCAATTAAAAGAAAGACACTTTGTATATCACATTTGAAGTTATTTGTCACAGGGAGAATTGTGTCAAACAAAAAGACGAGGAAGTGCAAGGTCAAAAATGAGAGTCATGTGAGTACTATATAAAAAAATAGAAAAAGAAAAAAAAAATGTGAAAACGAAACAAAATTCTAGGGAATAAAAAATTAAGAATATAGAATATAAGTTATTTGTTATTAGAATAAGTTACATTAGAATAAGAGTAAAAACAGTGCGCGAGAATACCGTAGGTGATCGTGGGTGCTAAAAGAACGGTAGGAAATCACCTAGGAAAAAAAAGAAAGAACTGAAGGGGAGAATCAACAACGATCCAGAGGAAGTGGTTGAAAATTATTTTTGGCAAGGAAGAAAATTGGAAAATTCTTAATAAAAGCGAAAAATTACACTACAAAACCTAAGGAAACTTTAACAACACGAAACAGACCAGAGGGTAAATAGAAAATAACTTACCAGAAACAACTTTTATCGGCAAAATCCTCAAACCTAGAAGCAGTGGATGGAATGGTCAGTTACATCGAAATATAAGGTATAAAGGAACTTCAAAAGAATAACATTGTCTCAAAACCGTTATAGTACACAAAAACCTTATTCTCCACAATCCTGAACTATATTCCGTAATCACAAACAATTTCATTCCTACTAGTGCACAAAACTTTTAATCCTCCAGAACTTTATTTATCAATACTGTTTAGTAATAAGAAAAGTAAGTTTTTATTCATTCCCTTGACCTAGAGGCAGCCGAAACACTGAAAGTGAAGGCCATGCGCAGATCAAGGAAATAATCTAAGACACACTTTTACAGGCAGTGGCTAAATGCGCGGACACGACACCGAAGCCTGAATATTGTCGAAATTTGTAAATATCGCCAAAGAGTTGATAACACATTTAAACTTAAGTTAGCTAATGGTAGAGATAAGTAAGATAAGATTTGCAAATGAGAGAATTTTGATGATCTTTCACATTTACTTGAGAAATTTGAGTTAATAAAGAAAAGTTTTGATTTGAACGATACATTTATTTCTTGAAAGTCATTCACATTTCACTTATTTGGTAATATTTCAAAATATTCCTTTTTCCTGAATTCTTCCCTGAGTTGAGGAGTTTTCTCATGTGGCGTACCGACTAGAAGCAGCTAGGAACCTGAAAAAGAAATAAAGTTAAAATCTACAAGAAAGAGTAAGTATCTAGCAGCAAGGGAAATCTAAAAAAAAAAATACAATTTTGAATACTATAATTTATCCACTAAGTTATTTCAGCAATCCAATTTCTACAACAAATATAATCTCAAATTAATAATAATAATAATACAGTTTATTATTATTTTGAATTCTACATTACAAATTAATTTCTTTACTACTATTATTATTACTAAAAAAATTACAACTCTACTAAATTATTAATTCTATTACTAATAAATAAATAGATAAATATAAAAACAATAAAAACTCTCATCACATTACGATATATATATATATATATATATATATATATATATATAACTAATTGTACATGAGCTAATTCATTTTGAAATGTTCCGTTTGCTAACAAGTGTATCGCATCGTAACTAATATGTAACTGTTTCTTTTAAACCAAGTGTATTTCGTTGTCTTCAGTCGAGTTTTTCGAGGGTGGGTTTATTGCCACTTGACCTTTTCACACCTGGTTCTCGGTAATTCTGGCTGTGGGAACACTAATAGTGCATCGTAGCATTACTTGGATTCTGAACATCCCGGCCGCCTTGGAAGGTATGAAATACTTTCAATGCATCGTCATTGATGGGAATTGGACAAATTTTACTGAACGAACGCTTTATGGTCCCATCCTTAGTTCGAATCGTGGCTATTCTTGCTACTCCATCCCTGCCAGAATGGATTTGAAGTACACGTCCCATGGTCCAATTCATTGATGAGAATTATGGTTCCTTTTGTCAACTGTGATTGTGTTGACTTCCATTTGGAACGTTGCTGCAGTTCACTGATGTACTCTTTGCTTCACCTCTCCCAGAAATGTTGTTGGAGTTTTTGAAGAAACTAGAATATATCGATGACTCGTGGTGTGGTATGGCGTTTAACGATCTCCCTACCAGGAAATGTGCCGGGGTGAGGTGAGTAACGTTTGGATCCGAGGACAAAGGAAACAATGGTCTCGAATTTAAAGTTAATTTTCATTCTGAAACACGATTTAAGTGGAACTTTGAGGATTTTATCCCGGCTTCACATATGCCGCCCATGTGGGGAGAATAAGGCGGAATAAATGTCCACTGAATATCTTCCGAACTAGAACTTTCGTATAGTACCCTATTATTAACTATTAAAAATACGCCTAATTCTGATAATTCTTCAGTAGCTCCAACGTAATTTCTTTCGTTGTCAGAAAGAATATGCCTAGGTTTTCCCCGCCGAGAGGTAAACCTGCGCAGGCATAATATGAAACACTCGGTGCTCAGGTCCATGGCAAGCTCCAGGTTAATAGCCTTCGTAGAAAGAGAAGCAAACAAACAGAGGTAACATTTGGAATTCCTTGAACCGCGATCTTTTTTATCCTTTATAAGAAAAGGCCCAGGAAAATCTGTGCTACAATTTTCGAATGGAAACGAAGGCTCCACCCGCGCTTTGGGCAGATCAGCCATAACAGGAGCAATAGTGTTCGCTTTGCTGAACTTAAAACAAATAACACAATTTTTTTTGCTAAATTACGTTCCAATAATGGCCAAAATTTTTCCATAATGCATGCTAACATTTGCTGAGGGCCAGCATGAAATAACTTCACATGTTCATACACGAATATGAGTTTTGTTAAATGCGTTTTATGTGGCAGGAGAATTGGATTTTTTTTTGAATATTCAAACTCAGAATTTCGTAATCGACCCCCTACCCGGATTAGTCCGTTTTCTTGAAACGGGTTCAAGTCAAGTAATCTACTTCCTTTTTTCAACGCTTTGCCTTTCATTGAATTGATATAATCGTCAGCAAATGATATTGCCTGGATTACTTTCAGAACTTTTTCGAAAGCTGAATCAATTTCATTCGTGGTTAATGAACCAAGATTTCTTTCAGATACCGGTTTACGACAATTGTCTACAAATCTGCATACATATTCCGCCGTTCGTTTCAAACGCTGAAGACTTGAAAATCGCTCACATATTCCTTCATAAAGTCAAAATAAAAAATTTTATATTCACGGTTATTATTTAATCTCCTTTCTAACGCTTCGAATTGTCGTAAGGCTATTTGTTTGGAATTTCCTAATTTGTTTATATTTTCTTTGAAAGGAATTGACACTATGAACTGATCGTTTTCATTTCTACGTGTACAATTGCTCTTCATTTGAAAATTGCTGTTTATCTGGAATTTCCTCAATTTCCCAGAAATTAGCCAACTGCTCCTGAACATCGAATTCTCTCAAAATATTACAATTTACCGTGTTCAGGTTCGTATTCGGAATGGGTCCTACGACTACCTAACTTAGCATAGTCTCTTATATAAGTCGATTTTTTCCAGTTCGTAATTGACCCTCGCACAATAAAGACCAAAATACATCCTCTCCTATTAACACATACATTTTTTCAGGTTTGCGAAATTCTGGATCGGCTAGCTTTATGTTCTGAGGAGGTTGCGTCAGATTTATATTAACATCAGGTAGATGCCCTGAAATATTTGGCATAACGTAACATATGATGTTAGTTTTTAAATCATTATGAAATGATTTTATTCTAAAATTACATTTACCCTCGATTTTTGACATCGAATTATTCAATCCCGAAACCGACAAATCAGCCTTTTCGACATTTAGCTTTAATCGTTGACATAATTCATAAGTAGCTATAAAAATTTGACTGCCAGACTCTAAGAGACACCGTACATTTTGACAATTTCCCTTCGCATCGTATACAAGGATTTGAGCAGTTGAAAGCAACACTTGACTGCTCCCTGCAATCCCAGAATAGGAACTTGCACGGGCATTTTCTTCTGTAGCCACAGTATCTACAACATTTGCCTCTTAGGCAATTATGACACAACTTTAGAAATTTTACCTAGTCTCACCGTTGTGGTAGCGCCAAATTCTGAAAATCCGCACACTGATAAACGTAATGTCCTTTTTTGCAATACTCACAAGCCAAGGACAATTTGAAAGTACCTTGGGTGGTTTTATTTTGATTGCTGATATGGTTTTTATTTTCGAACCCGAATTCCCGTTTGTTTTCCGCTAAAATTGACCTTTGCATTTTCTGTTTGGGATTGTGCTCCCGCTGTTTTTCCCTTTTTCCTACTTCAATGCTTTCTAATAAATTAGCTCCATTATTGAGAAAGTCAGTCAACTCTTTCAATTTTCAATATTGTTAAGATTTCCCATTCTCTCGCTGTATTAGAGTCCAATTTCGAAGAAATAATATGAATTAGGAGTGGGTCTCAATTTTCCGTTTCAACTTTCAGTTGTTTTAGAGATTTTAAATGGTTATTGATAGAATCTACAATATTTCTTAATTTTAAGGACGATTCATATGTTATTTGTTCAAAGTTAAACAAATACTTGATATGGTGGTTGATCAATAATTTAACATTATTGTGTCGATCACAAAGTGTACTCCACGCTTGATTATAGTTGGCTGCACTTAGCTCAATTGATTACCCGTAACGCATTGTCCTCTAAGGAGGCTTTCAAATATTGAAATTTCAAAATATCGGATAGTCTAGTACTTTTATGAATTACCGACTCAAACGAGTCCCTGAATTTCAGCCACATATTCAATGATCTGTTGAATTTCTTCAGTGGCATATCAGGCAACTTAACATTACTTATTACATTAACTTGACTTGCACCACGTTGAGCTTGCTCCGGCCCTGAACTCGAAATGTTTTGTTGAGTTTTGTTGAACTGAATAATAGTTTTTGCTAATGCCTCACCTCACTTTCACCCGATAATGCTCCAATATCAACGTTCAAATCTGCTAGTGTTTCTTGAATATTCTCAAATTCCTTCAACAAATCGTTCGTCTTTAATAACCGGTTTCAGTTCATTTTGAAGTATTTTAGTAAGTTTGACTTCTCCCGTTTCTATGTTAATGTCAGGCAAGCCATGAATATATTTTTTGAATGTAGTGATCTTGGCTTTTATAGCACCTCGCTTTCTAACTAACCCCTTTTGAACTGCCATTCTTAACGTATTCAGTGACCAACACAAATGCCCTAGATTTATAATATCAAAATTCTATCTTTATTGCAGTAAAATTTCAAAACAATATCAAACTTAAATCGCCGTAAATTTGCCCAAATAATATTTTTGAATATAACAAAATGAAAATTAAATATCGCCGTAAATTTTCAAATATTGTTGAATTCCACAAAATTCAACTTAAATCGCCGTAAAACGCAAACTCAAAACAACTGAACGTATTTCACAACAAAATCGAATACAAAATAGCTACGCAGAAAAACAACTTATTCAAAAGGAAAGGTCTGAATGGATTGGCTTACCCCTGGCTTTTGAGTTCGACGTGTCTTTCCAACGGTATCTTCTTTTTCTTTCCGCTCACTAAATTCTTGATCAGTTTTCACACTAATCACGGCTCGAAAGACCAAAATGTTCGTGATTATATTCAAAATGGACTGTATATATATATATTCATAATTGACACTAACTAATTGTACATGAACTTATTTATTTTGAGATGTTTCGTTTGCTAACAAGTGTATCGCATCGTAACTAATATGTAACTGTTTTTTTAAACCAAGTGTCTTCGTTCTCTTCGTTCGAGTTTTTCAAGGGTGGGTTTATCGCCACTTGACCTTTTCACATTTGATTCTCGGTAATTCTGCCTGTGGGAACACTAATAGTGCATCGTAGCATTACTTGGATTCTGAACAATAATAGTTATACCCAATCAATTACTTTTGTAGCGGACATATTTTGTAAGATTGAATAATTCCGAGAATAATTCATACTTTTCTTTTTCCTACCCATTTGTGGATTATGCATCAGATATTGAACGGCACTGTGCATCTGCCAATTTATTCAAACGGGAGCTCACATGTTGAGGGTGCGTGCAGCCTATTCAACAAAATAATTAAAAAAACGAATAAGCAAACGTTACACGTGCTTCTCTGATATTGGTGATAATGACCGGAAAAAAAAATCTACATCTTTCACCCCATTTAACTAATTCCGCTTGTTTGGCGTTCACAGTCTGATTTATTTTTAATACCCAGAAGCTCCAATGTTTGTAAATAATGTTTCAGAAGCTTCTGGTGTCTGTACTCTGTCGTGTCACAATTCACTTTAATGTTTTACCACGTTCATGAGGAATGAATTTGTAGGCAGATATAAAACATAACAAGCTACCTTTGGTTGTAATATTTGAAAGATATATTCAATTTGTTATTAACTGATGCAGAACGAAAAGCCATACGCAAATAACGCATAAAATCCATCATGTATGCTTCTGGAAAACGTATGTATAATCAATATTAGGTGCCCAGGATTATTTTATTGCATTGATTAGAAATGTGTTAGCCAGCCCTTTCGGTTAAGTACACCAAAACGGACCAGAATCTTCTTTGTTATAGATTTACTTTGATCAATGAGTATCTTTAGTAGTTTTTAACACTTGAGTTCAATCGTGCAACTTGTAAGTTTCCTAATTCATTTGTTGCCCATTTGGCTAATACTTGAGAGATCATATTGCGGAGATTATTAGTAAAATTTATTCTCAAGATTTATCTATTTTGGATAGATGATGGTTTTTTGGTAATTTCACGTTCGAGAGTGACAATTTCCTTTTCAAATCAGTGTGCCTAATGATTACTGTAGAATAAACATTTATTGTCTGTGTCTGCTTTTAAAAACAAAACAAACTCTTCTCTCAATCTTTTTTTGATTTTTTTTTCTTTTTTCAATTTACTTGTTTTTTTGATATTACCCCATATTTTTTTCAATTTGAGTCTGCAACTCTCAGAATTGAGTATTCGAGCTAGTGAAGACGAGGCTCTCATCATTTAACGCGTGATGGCAAGTACGGACGAGAATTATACATCCCTTCAAGTAGTGGCAGCTTACAGCGGTACCAGACCTCAGCCATCGACCGTATCAGGCTATCCGCTACTTCTTTGCTAGTTGTCTTCTTAAATGGTGGTTTTCTCTGCATCTCACTTCAAAACAATAATACCTAACTACAGTACGTCATTCAGATGATCTATCTCTTCATCATCAGATATTTTGAGAGGAATTAAAAACCATTTATCCAAACAAACAAGAACAGCCAATATTCGAACACTAGAATGACCTACCTAGCTTTTGAATGACACATCTTTTTCTATGACAATTTTTTTTACGCATAACTTCATTGCCTTTTTCAAACGTGATAATATTCACACATATATTTCAAGTAAATAATGTCTAGTATTGATGGATTAGGTAAATCATAATTAGCAGCTAATACAAGATCTTTTCCGTAGATTGAGGGAACCCTAGAAATGAACTATGAAACTGCGGAATACACGATTGCTATAAAAAATATTTTTCAATACGGATATTCACTTGTACTTCCATCAAGAATCAATCTTGAGGTGGCTGTTTAATGTCATGCATTGGTACTTCCACGATTTCGGCGAATCGATTACACTTTGAAAACTCAAATTTGGCAAATACATTTGTTGGAGTACTTGTTGAATGTATCGAGATTAATTTTTTTCCAATATTTCGTGATTTTTTTTGCGGAAACCGATAAACCGATGAAATGCACTTTTCTGTATTATTTCATGTCAAAGATTAATTGAAATCGTTCAAAACCCTAAAACAAGACTTCACACAACGTTGTTGACGAGAAACTATGGAAGTGAGAATTTGGAGGAAATGTACCAAAATCTAGCAAATTTATAAAAATTGGCTCGTATCATCTACTGGGTCAGTTCACCATTTTGCAGATAGATAGCGCCAGAAAGAAATTAATTTAACACAATAGAAATACTACGTAAAAAACATGAATGAACCGTAATAAGGGTTTGTCCACAATAAACAAGCACAGCACTACATTATAGAATAGAATAGGACATGACAAATTCGGGTTCAGCCTTTTATACGTAATGGCAGATTTTGTAACATCATAGGCGTGTATGTGTCCTTAGGAGGGGCAGTTGAACATATTATTTTGTTCATTCAGTTAATAACATTGGATGTTGAAAAACGAGTCACTATAGTATCAATAGTACATTGTTTACCGGGTAGGAAAAGCTTAACATTCCTGGGCGACTGTGAAGATTGCTAAGCCGAGGCGCAAGCCGAGACTTAGCAACACAGAGTCCAGGAATGTGGCTATTCCTACGAGGTAAACATACTATTTTTCCGCAAATCGTTTAAAATTCGACAGATATTGATTGATTTTAAAAAAAACGCGATAATTTTATTCCCAAATAAATGGTGATTTGAAATTCCTAATAAAATTACTTGGGCTACTATGGAAACGTATTGAGGTTGAATTGTCAAACTTGACGTTTATAAATTTAACTGCTGGTGTTCTCGAAAGTAAAACAGTGAATACTGCTTCATTAGAATTATTGCCAAAGAAATCAAGAGAAAAGTACGAAAATGCATACAGACGTTTTACGGATTATCGCATAAGTAAAAATACGAGTTCTTTCTCAGAAAATGTTGTAATGGCATACTTCCTAGACCTTTGTTTAAAGATGAAATCTTCAACATTATGGGCCAATTATTCAATGCTGAAGTCAACCCTTGCAATTAAACGCAATGTAGATATATCTACATACTCAAAACTTCGTTCTTTATTGAAACGGCAAGCTCAAGAAATCTAAGATTTTAACGAAGGAAGAAATTGAAAAATTTATCCAGGAAGCTCCAGATAAAGAAAATGTAATGATTAAGGTAATTTACAAGGTTTTAATTTCTATTTAGATTATACCTTTATTTATTTTTTAGGTGGCTGTAATATTTGGTATTTCTGGGGCCTGTAGAATGGATGAGTTAGTCCGAATGACTGTACACGATATAGAAGACCTATAATCTAAGCTTTTAATCAGCATACCTGATTCGAAAACCAACAAACCAAGATCATTTGTAATTAATCAGATCTACTTGAATGTTTATCGAAAGTATGTTTCGTTAAGACCAGAAAATATGAACAGTGACCGATTTTTCTTTAAATATCAAAGCGGAAAGGGTTGTAGACAAGTGGTAGGAATTCATCAATTTAGAAAAATGCCCAAAATAGTTGCTACTTATTTGAACTTGGTAAATCCGACAGAATATACTGGTCACTGCTTTCGTCGGTCTTCTGCAACAATATTGGTTGACTCTGGTGCCGACATAACTAGTTTAAAGAGGCATGGCGGATGGAAGTCATCAAACGTTGCTGAAGGATATATCGAAGAATCGCTTAACAATAAGGTTGAGGTGGCAAACAAAATTTTCACAGTACAAAATATTCAACAAAATAACCCTACCGCCCCGCATGTTGTCCAAAATGTTTCTCATAGTTCTAACAGTGTTCCTCCAATGTTCAATAATTGTACTAACTGTCAAATTACTGTAAATATAACAAATTGATCTTAAAAATGTATTCAGCAAAATATAAATTAATTCCTTATAAGCAATGTGTTTTCAATCATTTATGTAGAACACTAACAACTGTACGGAAATATCATTTCCTTACAGTAAGGAAATGACATTTCCTTACAGTAAGGAAGTCCTGACTTTTTCTTCAAGAAATTTTGACAGGAATGTCAAAATTTCCTAGCGATTTGCGGAAAAAGATTTTATTCAAATCATCGAGGGTACATAGATTTCACAGCAAAAATTATAAAATTGAAATAATAAAAGAGGGTTGTAGCCATACGGGAAAACAATTATGGAAAAAAATAGTCGACCAAGGAATGAGCCATCAGTGTCACATAATGATGACATAATTTGTACTCATTTACAGAATAAATAAAGAAATCAAGAACAATTCACAATGAATGAATTATAGGTGAGCAGAGGCGGAACTTGACGATTCGATGATTCGAGTAATTTGTATATTTAATGAAATTTTTGAAATGGTAAGACATGTAATCCTTGAAATACAGTTACAAAAAATATTTAAGAAAAAACTGGAGTCAAGTGTCGAGTATGGAACAGAATAAACGGATATACTGTTCAATATGATAATGATAATAAACATAATGATAATGATAATAATACCTTCGCAGTTGATCCGGTGTATGAACGGATATATGAGCAAATAGGGTCAAAGAGGGGGGTCACTGGCTGCAAGGAGAACCTGCTCATCGACAGATGTATAACGCAAGACTCCGTGCGGTATAAGCGGAATCTTTCGATGGCCTGGATCGATTACCGCAAGGCATTTGATACAACATCGCATGAACTAATCATGCATTTGTTCAGATGCCTTGCGGTGCCCGATCAAATAGTGAGATGCATTGAACAACTGATGCCAATCTGGAGGACTCGCTTCACCATTAGATCTGGTCAAGTCAGAGTCCAAACAGAGCAGGTAGTCTTCAGGAGGGGCGTATTTCAGAGAGATTCCTTGAGCCCTCTTCTCTTCTGCATCTCACTATTGTTCGTTGCACTCAGGATTACCCGTGGATACAACTGCGGCACCCCCAACAACCGGAGGCATAATGTCACTCATTTATTCTATATGTATGCCTCTGGAGGAGAAAGGGACCTACATCAGTCCTTAAGGGTGGTGCAAGAGGACACGCGTGCTATCGGAATAGTGTTCGGGATTGACAAATGTGCCACGGTTCATCTCAAAAGAGGACGATGCGAGGGATGTCCAGCTCGTAGACGAAAGCATCCTACATCATCTTGATGCCGGAGAGACGTATACCTACTTGGGAGTGGAGCAACGCCGCTCCCAAGAGGTGAACACAGTTAAAAACTCTCTTCGCGGCAAGAATCAGCACAAACTCCAAAAGATCTAGTCGTCAGAACTGTTGGGGAAGAACAAAGTTTGCCGTTCCGATCTTACTCTACTCCTTTGGAGTGGTGAAATGGACTCAAGAGGGCGACAACTCGATGTGAAAACTCGTAAGATGATGCATCTCAATAGGAGCTTTCATCCTAAATCGTCCTTTCCACGGTTATACTTCCCCAGACAACAGGGAGGCCGGGGACTTTTGAGCTTGGAGTGTCTACATAAAAGAATGGTTCTGGATGGAGCATGTAAAGTCATCAGGAGTTCAGATCCCCTTCTCTGCATGGTCCGCGACCATGAAAAAGCAGGGATTGGAGCATTTCTTTTCAAGGCAGCAATCCGGGCAGCTGATGAACTTGGTCTCGTATTCGACACTGAACAGGCAAACTCAAACTCTGTCACTGAGTTGCAACCCGTTCAGCGACTGCATGGGGTCTTTTTCAAGAACATTGAAGACCTTGGCTTATCCAAAAATTTGACCTTTGCTTTCCTCAGGTCAAGTGAGCTGAAGTCGGAGACCGAAGGATTCATAATAGCTTGCCAGGATGGTGTCTTCAACACCCTGGTCTACCGTAGCCGCGTGATGGGTATAGATATCCCCGACACTAGATGCAGAGCGTGTCGTGGGGCGCCTGAGACTCTTATGTATTTGCTGCCAGCATGTCCAGCATATGCGGTCTCAGCCTATATCCACAGGCATAACGCGGCTCTACGAGTGTTGTACTACCATCTACGACACTCGTACGATATAGACGAGACACCGGTGTTGCCTTATGCTCCGGGGGATATTGAGTCCGTTGTGGAGAATGAGAAGTGCCGAATATATTGGAACTACTCATTCCCCACCCCCAGGCAAATACAAGCCAATAAGCCTGATGTAGTCCTCCTCGACCACCAGAGTAAAACGATTTTCGTCATGGAGTTTTCGGCTCCTGGTGAAACGAACATCGTCCGAAAAGAGGAGGAGAAACGGACTAAATATCGAGACTTACTCTATGAACTCCGCAGGCTCTACCCAAACCGTTCTGTTAAAATGGTGGTTCTGATTACAGGGGTCCTTGGTGAAATGATGGACACACTGCTCTCGAACATAAAAATCATACAGGCTTGCCGTAATATGGCAGAAATCTTAGCCGGACGAATGCAGAAGGCCGTCATCCTTGGTTTCATGTGTCTGCTCAGGGCACTTGATTCTCGGACCCAGTAATCGCTTACCCCACGGACGTGGGGAGTGGTTATCTGGGTAAACCATCCAGCGTGCCCTCAGGATGTGTGGGAGCTCCGGAGACAGGGCCTGACTGGAATATTCTCTTAGGAAAAAAATATAATAATAATAACAATAACAATAAAAATAATGAACATTCTTCAAGAACATTGAAGACCTTGGGCTATCAAAAAACCAGACCTTTGCTTTCCTCAGGTCAAGTGAGCTGAAGTGGGACACCGAGGGATTCATGATGGCAACACCCTGGTCTACCGTAGCCGTGTGATGGGTATAGAGATACCCGTCACTAGATGCAGAGCGTATCGTGGGGCGCCTGAGACCCTCATGCATTTGCTGTCAGCATGTCCAGCATATGCGGTCCCAGCCGATATCCACAGGCATAACGCGGCTCTACGAGTGTTGTACTACCATCTACGATACTCGTACGGCATAGACGAGACATCGGTGTTGCCGTATGCTCCGGGAGATATCGAGTCCTCTGTGAAGAATGAGAAGTGCCGAATATATTGGAATTAATCATTCCCCACCCTCAGGCAAATACAAGCCAATAAGCCTGATGTAGTCCTCCTCGACCATCAAAGTAAGATGATTTTCGTCATGGAGTTTTCGGCTCCTATCGAAACGAACTTGTCCGAAAAGAGGAGGAGAAACGGACTAAATATCAAGACTTACTCTTTCCGCAGGCTCAACCCAAACCATTCTGTTGAAATGGTGTTTCTGATTATAGGGGTCCTTGGTTGTATGATGGACACACTGCTCTCGAACTCAAAAATCATACCGGCTTGCCATAATATGGCAGAAATCTTAGCCGGGCGACAACCTTGGTTCACTCCGTCTGCTCAGGGCACATTATTCTCGGACCCAGTAGTTGCCCATCCCACGGACGTGGGGAGTGGCTATCTGGGTAAATGTCACCAGCGCGCCCTCCGTATGTATCGGAGCTCCGGAGACAGGGCCCGACTGGTATAATCCAACCGGATAAAATAATAATAATAATAAAGTTATCAGGAGTTCAGATCCCTTCTCTGCATGGCCCGTGACCATGGCAAAGCAAATATTGAAGCATTCCTTTTCAAGGCAGCAGCACGGGCGGCTGATGAACTTGGTCTCGTTTTCGATACTGAACGGGGTGACCGAGGGGGTGACCCAAACTCTGTCACCGAATTGGAGCAAGTTCAGAAAAAGCTCACATTGAAACTATGAAGACTAAGGTTCTCCTGCAGCTTCATAAGGATAAGCCAATGTATGTGGTCTTCTTTAAGAACATTGAAGAGCTTGGCTTATCCAAAAATATGACCTACATTCCTCCAAGTGAGCTGAAGTCGGAGACCAAGGAATTCATAATGGCCTGCCAGGATGGTGTCTTCAACACTCTGGTCTACCGTAGTCGCCTGATGGGTATAGAGGTCCCCAACACTAAATGCAGAGCGTGTCGTGGGGCGCCTGAGACCATAATCCATTTGCTGTCTGTTTGTCAAGCTTATGCGGTCTCAGCCTATATCCTCACACATAACGCGCCGCTACGAGTGTTGTACTACCTACGACACTCGTACGGTGTAGACGAGACACCGGTGTTGTCGTATGCTCCGAGGAGGAAAAACATCGAGATTTACTCTTTGAACTCCGCACGCTGTACCCACACCATTTTGTCAAAATGGTGGTTCTGATTATAGTGAAATGATGCACATGCAGCTCTTTAATCTAAAAATTATACAGGTTTGCCGTGATGCGGCAGAAATCTTAGCCGGTAATATGCAGAAGGCCTTCATCTTTGGTTCACTCCGTTCACTCAGGATACATGATTCTCGGACTCAGTTGTCACTCACCCCACGGACGTGGGGAGTGACTTTCTGGGTAAATGTCAGCAGCGCAGTTCTGTACTACAAAACATCCGAGTTGAGAACAAGTTTAGTCACACGTGAGCACCAGCTAACATTTTTTTTATAATATTCAAACTGATTATAATTCAGTATATCATTTTCAGCCTCGATAAAATGGTCCGAATTTCAATCTCTATCTTACATATTCATACGCGCAGCTAACAGGTCAAGTCGCAGAAATTATGCAACTAACATGTATTTTCACGATTCTAATTCAATCATTTAGCTATCTGCAAATTATTATCTTCAGTAAAATACTCCGAGAATCGTTGTTTTCTCGCGAGATGAGCAGCCTCTCACAATCTTAAGTCACGGATCTGGACCAGCTAACATGGAAATTTTCTCTCAAAAACATAAGGAAAGCCTTCACTAGAAAATTCAGCTTTGGTAAAATGGTTCAGTGAAATTTGACGCTACTCCCCTACTAGTTCAATTATGACTCAAAGTTACTTCGAACTGAAAAGGGGAACATTCTCCATAAACATTGAAAAATTAAAAATGATTTTTTTTGTAATACCTAAAGCTAAAGCCACACTGGACATTGAACTACATCTGATAGATATTGTGGAAGGACTCTAACTAAAAAGAAAAAAATGTGAAAGTGAAAATGCGCATTTTCATTCAGTTAGTTGATTTTTTTTATCTCTAGTTATATAGGGAGTTTGCAGGTAGGCCTATATAACTAGGCTTAGAGTTCAACTGTATTAGTTAGTTTTTATACTTGATAATGGGATAAAACCCGAAACCGGTCGTAACAATAAAAATCTAGTGGAAATAAGACAAAAGAGTGTTCTTTCGTTTCATCAAAGTGATCATGAATTTCCACAAAATAAACAAGTCATCAATCACACAAATTTCAGTTTATTCTGGTGATGGATGCTTTCACACATTGAACTAATTATTTTGTTTATCATTTGAATAAGTGGTATTTATTCAATCATTGCATATCATTCGTAAATGCAATGAAGGCCTCCCACTGATATTGAGCATACAGTGAGTTTCCGAATGATATGCAAAATAATTAACATGCATTCATCAGAACATCGCAATCCTGATTGGAAGGCGCATCTCCAAGTTATCTTTTATCTCGGCTGGCTCCTTTCGGAGCTCTTCGGATGTCTCTGTAGTCTGTGCTACCTGAGAAGATGCTTCGACGATCGCTTCTGTCTGCTTAAGTTAACCGGCTCTGTGCAAACAACGAAGTCGTGCGGAGTGGTCCCTCTAGTGGAAGCGCTGTGTACAACCAGCTAAAGCTAACTTGCCAGCAACGGAGATTTCTATGCGAGGATTCGGCTGAACAGATGCCGGCAAAATTTATGAGTATATTTAAACACGAGATGGCTTGGTTCGACATAAGGCTTATTATTATATACATGAACATATCAATTACGGAGTCATAGAATGGGAGAAAAATGTTGCTTCTATCTGCCTAACAAAACTGGGACTTAGTAACTTCGTTACACCTTTTATGATCTTTCCATAGCCCCAATAAAACCTGTGTGTAGATCTGAAAATAGATTATCATTGATTTCGATTAACTTGGATTCATTATAACAATAAAATCATCTCTGGGACCATTAATTACGTTCATTGATATGATGAATAATTTCAAATGGATTCAGTGTACCCCTTTTATTACCTCAATGAACTTTTCCATAGCAGCAACGAAACCTGTTCATAAATGTAAAACAGATCATCTTTGATCTCAATGAACTTGAATCATTGTCCCGATGAAAAATGTATTGTGTTAATGAACGGATAGGTAATAAACGGTATTCATTGATATAATGTACCACATTTCATTCATAAAATAGTATACATTGTTTCAATGTACTTCTTTCTTCATTTCAATGATATTTTCCATAGCCGCAATGAAACATGTTCATAGGTCTGAAAATAGATCATCATTGATCTCGATAAACTTGAATTCCTTGTAACAATAGAAACATACATATTTCAGTGAATGGTCATTCATTGACAAGACGAAAAATGTATTGTGCAAATAAACGAAGAGGTATTCATCAATAAAATGTACCATATTTTTTTTAAATATATAGATCAGTGCTCTGGGACCATGAATTATGTTCATTGATGTGATGAACAATTTCAAATTGTTTCAGTGTACCAAATTCCTCACCTCAATGGACCTTTCCATAGCAGCAACGCAAACTGTTCATAAATATAAAAAACCATCAACTTTGATCTCAATGAACTTGAATTCATTGTATGAATAAATACCTTCGTACATCAATGAATGTTTAATCATTATCACGATGAAAAGTTAATTGTGCCAATGAACGGAACGGTAATAAACGGTATTCATTGATATTGTGTACCACATTTTTTTCATGAAATAATATACATTCTTCCAATGTACTTTTTTCTTCATTTCAATAATCTTTTTCAAAGCCGTAACGAAATATGTTCATAGGTCTGAAATTAGATCATCATTGATCTCAGTGTACCCCTTTCCTCACTTCAATAAACTTTTCCGCAGGAGCAACGAAAACTGTTCATAAATATTTTATATATATATCTTTTATCTCAATAAACTTGAATTCGTTGTATCAATAAATACCTACAAAACTCAGTGAATATTTATTCATTGCCACGATGAACAATGTATTTTGCCAATGAACGGAGTGGTAAAAAACGGCATTTATTGATATAACGTACCACATTTTTTTCAGTGTATTACGCATCTCAATTCCTCCTACTCGTGGAAACGTTCTTCTTATCATCAGTACTTCTTTTGTTCTTCGAAAATATTTTATTAAAAGATGTTTCGTGGAATCTAATTTAAAGTCAGTTGGAACAATAACCTTCGAGGATGTTTTGCCAAGTAGACATATTTTCTGGTACGTAACTAATATTCAGATGAATATAAGTAATTCGGTCTCTACCGGAAATCAATGTGATTAAGAGTAGTTGTAATATCCCAAACGTAAAATTGTCAACACATATTCTGAATACGTTTGCAGAAACACACTTGTATATCACAACGTCATGATTATGTTTCGTTGTTGAAAATAATTGATATTGCAACCATCATTCAAAACACCTGTTATCCCATTCAAAATACTAGAATTGAAATGACCTCATACCCAAAAATAGACATTCATTAACGTATTAATGAAGTGTACATGATTACTAGTTCATATTAGAAAATGATTCCTAAGGACACCATCTTTATTGTTTGCAAATTCATGAAAGAATAAATCCGATTAAAATAATAATGATTTATTGTTGAATAGTGTGCATAGTCATTACGGAAAATGTAGGTGATATTAATGTATGTTTCATCTATTTTTGTTCTGGGAAATGTCATTATGTTCTGACAGCCGTATGCGTAGTCATTTGCGAGCGACTTTCCAGAGGTGCGCCGTTCGCTGGCCTGTATTTTAAATTGTGTAGTGAACGGCGCACCCCTGGAGAGTCTCTGGCGAATGACTATGCATACGGCTGTTAGTTAGAATCCAAGTTTGAAATGTCTCCAGGAGATCCGATTCCCAGTAGGTCTGTTAGCTCATAAACTGTTAGTATTTCTGGATTTTAAGAAATTTTTTACGGAGTACCTAGTACCAGTACCAGAGATACAAACAAGTTTAGTTTAGGAGACTTGCCGAATGAGTTTTTTTCAGTACTCAGGTACTTGTCGTTTCATCGAATGTAAAAGCATAGAATAGTATTTTCCGATGCTGACAATATTAAACGATGTAGGTTAGGGACTTTATTGAATTAAAATACTGCAATGGTTCTATCCTCTATTTCATCCGTCTATTGCAATCAGATATAGGTTACACCACAAGACACAGTAATTTTTTTATATTCAGAAAAATATCGAGCCTCTAAAGTGTCTAGATGAGCATTTCTAATATAAACATTGCCTTGAAGACACGTAGTGTTTATATTAACAGAAATATTGACTTCCTTTTTGGTTTGTTTACTTATCTCATGGTAAACTCATTAGACTACAAGCCCGCATAACAATTTGGGGGGGTCATTTCTACCAGCATGAAACATGTACAGAACGATGCGGTTATATGAGAAAATAACTCAAGGCACTGTGCCGTCAATTCTGAGTGGTGCAATTGACTATAATAATAATAATATTATTATAAGTGCCTAAAGTTATTTTCTCATATAGCAGCATCGTTCTCTACATGATTCATGCTGGGTCAAATGACACCCCTTAATTGTTATGCGATCTTGTCGTCTACAACACTCCCACTCAAAAACAAATCCCTAAAAAAAAGAAAAATCATTGCAATATAATGTTTGATCTTATATATATATATATATATATATATATATATATATATATAAGAATTTTGGTTTTGGAAATGGCTTCGAATGCATCAGCAAGTTGTTCACCTGTGGGGATATATTTTATGTATATTTCATTTTGTAATATTTGTTCACTTGTAAAGTGATACTTTATATCGATATGTTTAGTTCTTTCATGATTTTGGGATTTTTTGCTATGCAAATAAAACCTTTAGTATCTTCCAAAATTGTTGTTGGTAATTTCATATTCAAATTTATGCTTATAAGCTAAAACGTCTCTAGCTTTTAACGGATTTTTTGCAAATTTCAAAAATGCTCCAACGAGGTATTCATTATAACATTTTGACATCTTTTGTTTATCCATTGTGTTTCAAACTGTGATCACTGTTTACTCAAATCTCCATTCAGTTAGATACTATAAGTTACGCGATAGGTCCCATAACCTATTAAACGATGTAGGTTAGTTACTTTATTGTAAAAAGTAATCTCGACAATTCAAGAAATCTGACGATTATTTTCTATAATGGTCTTACGCATCGATGGACTTCGATGAAATATCTTGAGGGATTCACATATACACCAGTTGAATCGATGATGCTACAGGCTGCTAGGTCCACGAACGTTATCACAGTAAAAACAATTTAACTTTATAATTAGGGTAGGGTAGCCGGAAGCTTGGCGGTCTAAGGCGCAGGCCGTTCGAAACTTCAATATAGCGGTAGTCGGTTCAAGCCCGATGTATGTACGAATGATTTTTTTCTCAAGTACTCAATATCGGAATCGATAGACGACCACAGTTTTTGTTGAAAGCAGGTGTATTGTGTGTTGTCTAGATGCCAATCTCGTCTAGTGCTAGCTTGGAGTGCACGCCGGCCACCCGAGGTGGTGCTGTAGGTTTTCCAGGTTTTTCTGCAGCTGAAAAGTGAATACGCCACAAAAAATCAGTAAGTCGCCCCGGAGCTCCACGGCAAATAATAATACTAGCCGTCCTCTACCCGCACAGGCTATGTCTTTGGGTACACTTTACGAGTGTTTATATATTGTGTGTGTGTATATATTATGTTTTCCGTTAACCTGCTGTCGTCCCTCTACGAACTGCAGCCCTCAGAAGTCGAAACTTGTGCGAGCTAAGGATCAACGAGGTCTTACCTTTTAACGTGCGATTCCTAGCACGACTCGAGAGAATAGATCTCGAAAGGAGGTCGTCCGTAAGTCTCCATCCAAACCATAACTTCGCATCACGTTGCTTGGCTTTGATATCGATGACCCACGTGCTCTACCGTTCGAGCTATCCTCTCATAATGAGGAAGTATCATTATTATTATTATAATTCAAGACATCCGAAGATTATTTTCTGTAACGGCCTTACGCATCGATGGATTTCGATGAAATTCCTTGAGGAAGTCACATATAGATCAAGTGATTTGACAGTTGTATAGGGTGCTAGGTCCACGAACGTTAACATACCAACGAACAGTTGAACATTATAGATACGCATATTCTACTCTGTGACGGCCCTACGCATCGGTGGATTTCTATAATAATGTTTGAGGTAGTCATCATCATCATGCACCCTCTAAGGTTGAGGCCCGGAAGGAGGAATGTCCCAGCATTCTACCATGCTCAGATTCTCCCCCCCCCCTTTCCACCACCCCCGCTCTTAGAGCGGATCCTCATCCTGCTGATTGGCGATCATCCGAATGAAATCTGATCGTGTGATATGGAGTGCCGGCTTCTGTGCGCCTCGGCTCCCTTATATCTGACATGAGTTGACTTTTATTTTACTTAACAATGACTTTACTATGCATGATGCCCCCCTGAAACATGGCTGAGGGCCCTATTGCCAGGACTGATGGCCCTGGCTTGTTTGAGTTGAAAAACATGAAAAATTTGAAAAAAGATTCGAAATTGGTCGGTCCTTGTGTGCTGAAACATATAAGGTATGATAAGTATGAAAATTGTGCCCTATTGAAGTAGGCGCTGACGTTGCCTAAGCTCACGTCTGCGCCTTACTTCCTCGGGGGTGTCATTGTCCGTCTGGTTGACTGGTCTCTTGTATTTGTCTCTGTCCCTGTCGTCTTTTTCTCGTCTGTCTTCGAGTAGGTCTGTCATTATTGGGTTTGAGTGGTTTTCCACTCTCCCTAGGGTTGCTGCCGCGTGAGTGCGTAGGAGTTTGTCGATGTAGTCCAGTGGAATGCCTAGGTCTCGCTGGATATACCGGTTTGGCATAGATCTAGGCGCGCCTGTTGCCATTCTTAGGCAGACATTGAAGAACGTCTGGATCATGTGTCTGTACGAGTGCGCACACTGCCCCCATGCAGTCGATGCGTACAGTACGATCGGAAGTAGGATGGTCTTGATGATGCGCAACTTCAGCTCCAGGGCCATTTTGCTGCGTCGTCCTATGAGTGGGCCTAGCTTTCGCCTTGCGACTTTGGCTATTCCAAGTCTTTGGGTGACGTGCCTGTGGAAGGTGAGCTTCCTGTCTAGAGTTACCCCTAGGTACACAGCTTCGTCTACCCAAGGGATTGGCTGGCCGTTCATGATGACGTGTCCTTCTGGTG
Organism: Chrysolina haemoptera; assembly: GCA_958298965.1. Lineage (NCBI taxonomy): Eukaryota > Metazoa > Arthropoda > Insecta > Coleoptera > Chrysomelidae > Chrysolina > Chrysolina haemoptera. Next base: position 20,459,961 of record OY282594.1, read on the forward strand.
TCCTGTGTCGCCTGGTGAGCAGTATCGCCTTGCTCTTATCTGCATTGATGCTGATCTTCCACTTGTTGAACCACTCCTCAAGTCTGATGACTTGCCGTTGCAGTTTGATCGTGACACCCCTTTCGTGTGATGATTCAGCGATGATGGCCTTGTCATCTGCGTATAGAGCTAACTTCGTTGATGGGTGTTCCGTCCTTGGCATGTCTGCGGTATAGATTGAGAACAGGTGTGGGGATAGTACCGCTCCTTGCGGCACGCCTGCTTTCAATCTTCTGCAAGATGAGAGTTCTGTTCCAACTCTGCATCGGACTCTCCGGTTCCTTAGGAAGGAGCTGATAAGTTTCACCATCGGGGTTTGTTATCCTAGATCTATCAGCTTCGATATGAGTCCGTCGTGCCAGACTCTATCAAAGGCCTTTGATACATCCAGGAGTACTACCCCGGTTAGGTGTCCCTTTACAGTTCGGTTCCAGCTTTGAACTGCCGTGTCCACTATGCGGGTGATCTGGAGCTCCGTCGAGTGTCCTTGTCTGAATCCGAACTGTTCGTCCGGAAGGATGTTCAGTTCCTCAGTCATGGCCTCGAGTCTTGTTTGAATAACTCTCTCTGCCACTTTGCTCATTGCCGGTGTTAGGCTGATGGGGCGGTGGTTCTGCGGGAAGGTGTGGTTCTTGTTGGGCTTCGGGATCATGATGACTGTTGCATTTTTCCAACTGCTTGGGAAGTGCCTCAGTCTCAGCATAGCATTTATGATGTTGGTCAGAGCGGCGATGCCTTTCCTCGGTAGCGCCTTGATGGCTCGGATGGGGATGTCGTCTGGCCCTGGTGCTTTCCTGGCGTTGGAGTGTCTAAGAATGGTTTTCACTTCCTCCGGGGAAGTTGGGTCTAGTGTCGTGTGTGAGTCGTCTGTCCTTCTTAACTGTCTGATTGTCCTGTCTACGTGGTTTTCGTGTTCTTCCACTTCGTCGGTGAATTCGACATCGTTTTCCCGGCACTGGAGTTCAAAGGAGTCAGCGAATGCTTCCGCCTTTTCTCCGTCCGTGAAAACTATGCCTCTTTCACCGTGAAGTGGGGGGCATGTCTTCCTTCGACCTTGTCTCAGGACCTTCTGCATCCTCCAAAGGGAGTTGTCCTCGGTGTTCAGCTCGTCCAGCTCGTCCAGCCGATTTTCCCACTGCTGATTCCTGAGTAGCTTCAGTTCTTCTCGTAGCTGCCTCGCAGCTCGATTGAACTGTCGCTTGGCTTCCGGAGTCCGTGTCCTCTGGTATCGCCTCCTCAGTATACGTCTTTGCCTGATAAGATCCTTGGTTTCGGGTGGGATCCCTCCTTGGAAGTCGAATTTGGTGGTTGGAATCTCTTTCGAGCTTCTTTCCATGGCTTGGAGTATTGAGTGGTTCAGTTCGGTTACCGCAGCTCCGAGTTGTTGGATCGTATCTATCCTGGGGATGTTGATGAGGTTGTAGATGGTTTGTTGGTACCTGGTCCAGTCCACAGTCTTCCTGGTCCTAGGGGTTTCGTCCACCGCGTCCTCTCCTATGGTTAGTAGGATTGGATTGTGGTCTGACGAGCCCTCGTCTAGTACAGCTATTTCCATCGTGGATGGGACTCCCTGTACTAGGGCGATGTCTAGAATGTCGGGTGTGCGGTTCTCTGCTCCTGGATAATGAGTTGGTTCGTGGGTTGCCATCACCGTGACGTCCTCAAAATCCGGGAGCAGTGTCTGGGCTAGGTTCCTCCCTCTGGGATTTTCGTTTCTGCAGTGCCATTCCCTTGACTTAGCGTTGAAGTCCCCGATGGATACTGTCGGGTGGTGATCCGGGAAGAGTTTTTCCATGTCTGCTCTCTGGAGGTTGCCTCCTTGCGGGGCGTACACGGATGAAACTCTTAAGAGGCCGAGGTAGTCACACAGGTGGACATTTCGAACACCTGCTTCGTTAATTGACAACAATTTTGCTTCTAATTATTTAAATACTACATGTCATAATAGTTTGTTTTCTTTTTGTTACATTGACACTTCAAATGCTTATTGTAAAAAAATAAACAAACGAAATTAAAAAAAAATTAGATGGTTGAAAAGAGAATCAAATTCTCTTTTCAACGATGTGTCACTCGACCCCCATGCCATTTAAAAAAATTAGGTTTTTGTGCCCCCCCCCGCGCCATCTATCGAGCAATCACAATGCGTTATATTTCAAAAAGTAGTATCAGTGAAACCCTCGAAACGGTTTTTTTTTATCTCTCTATAGCAAACCGTTCAAAAGTTAACAGGGGGGGGGGGCTATAAAAAGCCGCCCTGGTTACATCAAGTGAATTGACAATAATGTAGGCTGGCCCTATATGAATGTCGATTGAACTGATATATATGTGACTTCCTTAAAGAATTACATTAAAACCCACCGATGCGTAAATAAGTCTGTAATAGAAAATGGTCTTCAGATTTGTTGAATTATCATATTTAAATTTTTTCACTCTATCAACGTTCGTGGACCTAGCAGCATATATGATTGTCGATTCAGCTGTTCTATGTGGAACTCCCTAAAAAAATGCGTCAAACCGTAAAGGCGGGACTCCACCAAACTGGGTTGTTCCGGCTGTTGCCGAAGAAAAATAAATAAAAAACAGCCTTTCGCTAGCATCGACCGCCGAAATAATTTTGCTAGCGGGCAAATGTTGGTGAAAAGGATTTCAATCAGCTATGCGGATATACTCTAACTGAACCAGTACGAACATGTGTTTCAGGTCAGTGTTGAATATTTGTACCAAACGGTAAGTTGTTTACGTTGTATGTTTGTATTTTGTTTGCGTTTTTCCGCTATTTGAGTTTGTATTTTGTTTTTCACAGCGAACTAAGAGACATCAAAATGTACAAGCAATATACGTATACAGAAAATACCCAAGATGATGGCCTTATTTCCAAATACTGTGCTTCCTCTAATTTTTTTTCTTGGTAGTGATTTTTGGGGCTATATAACCTAACAACAAAAGTTCGCCTTCGTCAGTCATTTTTGGATGAAGAACAAGACCTCTCTGCAAGCCGACAGACACATTCGCCTAGTTTGGTGTAGTCGAATTTAATTCTGCGGCAAAGCCGCCGCATGCCGCGGCATTTTGTGCCGGCGACAAGGCCGCCGGGCTAGCTTGCATTTTTTTAAGATGTTATCGTGCGTAGACCTAGCAGCCCATATGATTGTCGATTCAGCTGATGTACCTGGTACTCCCTCAAACATTTTCAGTGAAATCCATCGATGAATAACAGAATTAATATTTGAATTTTTTCAATTATCAGTTTATTTTTTTTACTATGAAAACGTTTGTGGACCTTGCAGCCTATACTATCATCGATTCAACTGTTCTATACAGTATTGGAAACTTTTCATTTGGGGTATAAGACAGAAATCTACGCGAGCAACAAGGAACGCTATGATATGATAATACCACATAAATAAGAGAGACGCACTACTCTGCCTATTCTGTTACCCCACCCAACGAATTAACAGGAGAAATGGTAATGCTCTTTCAACATATAGCAAGCTATTCTTTAAACTCTCATGAAACCACCATACCCAAGATCAAAACTTTCCTTTTCTCTATGTCACTTTCCTTTTCTCTATGTCACTCCCTCAAAAACTTTCATCGACATCCATCGATGCGTAAGACCGTTAGAGAACATAATCTTCGGATTTCTTAAATTATATTTCCTGATATTCATGTTATTCACAAACACTTCAATCAAAAACCCTCGGTAATTTTTTCGAATTAAAGAATTTACATACTTTAAAAAAATGCAGGTAAGCAAATTGTTTCACACATATCGACATTTAGCAATATTCTTCAACACGAACCAAATATTTCCATGTGATATAATTGTTAGTAAAAAATAAGTTGTTTATTCGTACTGACCTAATGTTTTTTAACTCGTAGGGGAAGGGTGGGTAATCTGGCCACCCTAACGGAAAATAATTTTTTTACGAGACATCTGAAAGTAGGAAACTTACAAGGTTATCCAGGTAGCAACTGTAGACAGTTTAGAATTACGTAATATTTTTTATTTCTGTTGAACAATTGTAATATTCGATGGGAGGGAGTTGATTCTGCGAACTGCAAAATGGCCACTTTACCCATATAGGTAGGGTAAAGTGGCTGGGGCTGGCTACATTACCCGCATAGGAAAATTTACGTTATAAATACCAGATGATATCAATAATAACATGTCGAAGTGAGATATTTATTGAGAAATCAGATAGGAGAAAACATTAAAACAAATTTAAAAATCAAATAAACTCATTGTCGCTAACGGAAAATAATGTTTGGTAAGATTCATGAGATCAAAGTAACAAACATTACAAAACTAAAACTAAATGGATCATTTACAAAATTCGCATTCAAACTCGTCGTCGTCATCTTCGCAACCGGCACATTCTTCGTGTGCCCATTGCTTACATTTGCAACACCTAATCCAACCTTCGTTATCCTTAGACTTCGAGAACGGCCCACGACAATAAAAACATTCCACATCTTGTTCATCGTATGGTTGATCATCTGATTCATCATCATCTGATTGAAAAAGCTGTTTTTTTGCAATCTCCTTTTTTGATTGTATTTCCCTTTTAATTTGTCTTTTCTGTTTTTTCTTCACCTGGACACTTTTGGATGTTGAAGGTTTCACGTCATTTTCATCATGCTTTCTTTTCTTTTTATTATCCTCAACCTCTTTTTTCAATTTTTCTTGTAAGAGTTCATTTTTGTATGGACTAGATGTTATTATCGCTGTCTTACCCTTTTTTCGGTTTGTTTTTCTTTGTTTTAGGCTTTTTTGTTTAGGCAAAGGAATAATGTCTTTTGGGCTTAGTATTGCAAATGATTTGGGTTGTGATGTCGAAGCATGTTCTTCATCTGCAACTTCAGCTTCTGGTCCAACCACTGCTCCTACTTCATCAGTAGTTGCATCTGCTCGTCCATCTACTGCTGCAGCTGCTCGTCCATCTACTGCTGCATTTTTATCATTTGATACACCGTCTTCAGCATTAGGGGGATTATTGTTTTCAGGAATCATGGGAATATCAGATACCTCTGAAGCAACAAAATCTACGTCAGAAAACACGTTCGGGTCCAAAGGGAAAATGCCACACTTGCGAAATCCATTTATAGCCGTAGTTGGCACAGCTGCTTGCAAAAATGCCTCTCCAAGAAGTCTACTGATCTGGAATTGTGTAATAACTCTGCCCGGGTTGTTACGCAGGAATTTTTCACAAGCTTGGACGTAGAAAGTTTTGAAAGGTGCCATGAATGACACATCCAGAGGTTGAATCTTGTGGCTGCAGTGGGGGGGTAAACATACGACTGTTGTGAAATTGTTTCTGGCCTTTTCTATAAAGTCAATATTTTTGGTGTGGGTGGAATGACCATCCAGTATTAGCAGCACTGGATCTTGTTCGGATGGTTTGGCATGTTTCAAAAAATGATCGAACCATTGCATGAATATATCCGTCTGCATCCATCCGCTGGGATTGCAGGCAAACTCGGTTCCTGGGGGAGCTCCATCTTGAAGGTCAATCTTCATTCGTTTTCTTGGAAAAATCACAAATGGAGGGACGAAAGTGCCTCCTGCGGACATGCAAACTGCAAATGTCGACAGCAAACCTCTTTCCGCTGACGTAATAGCACCAACTTGACGCCTCCCCTTGAGCGAGAAAACTTTAGTGTTCCTCGTTTGAACTGTCAAAAGACCAGTTTCATCGACATTATATACTCGATGAGCAGGATGGAAATGTTTGTCTTGCACTGTTTGAAGGATGTTAAAAAAATTGTTAACATTGGTTCTATTAAACCCCTGTGCTCTGGCCATCGACGTGGATTCTGGTTTTCTTAGGGCAATATTGGGGTGGCGTTTTCTAAAGCATGTTACCCAATCCTTGCCTGCCATTCTCTTCTCTTTGTTGAATCGATGCGGTATATTGTTTTTTTCAGCAAGCTGATATGCCAAATGGCGTAGATCCTGCATTGAAATACCATAAAATCGTTGTTCCATATCAAAGATATGATTAAGGAGTTCTTCCTCTTGTTCCTGATTAAATACACATCGATATCTTCCTAGAATCTTTTTATCTTCAATGGCATCGCGATTTTTCTCGAGAACCCTCCTTTTGAGGGTACTTCGTGGGACATTAAACTGTCTGGCTGCGGTAGCAAACGGCATATTATCACCTCTTACTGCTGCTATAGCCTGTTGCATTGCTATAGGATTCCATGACTGTTGGGTTGACTTCCTTACGTAGTTCGACGGCATCTTGATGTCGCCCTGTAACAGAAACAAATGACTGAGGGTAAAGTGGTCACGTGGTCATTTTGCCCGACGAGTTGGCTGGTCATTTTGCCCGACTAGACGTCATTACAAAAAATGTGGTCTGCACTAAAACTAGATCACCCACGCCGATCCAAAACACAGCAATTCAAAGGTTGAAATACGCCGTTTTAACATTACTACTGCAAATAATCATAACCTTACTTTAAACTTATCTAGGAGCAACTATATTACCTGCTTACCTTACATCAAACACGTGAAAAAACACAAAAATATATACTGACACGGAACAAGCGCAGCTTTCACCTTCAAAGACTGTGAGCACACTGACTGCGATTAACTCCACGGTCTAACGTGTTCCCCACCATTTTACGTACTAGTTCGGCAGAGATAATATAGATGGTTACTTTACCCGCCGTGGCCACATTGCCCACCCTTCCCCTAGTTGTATTCTCCAATAACGAAGTTTGCATTAACCGGATTACATTGTAGTAAGCGAGATAATCCCGTGTCGAAGTTTTTTCCGTGCACATGTTGATCAGAGACATTTGACACTCTCTCAGGCCGGTAAGTTTAGCCGGCAGTTTCAGGCTCATTTTAAAGTGGAGTTTCAATAATAGGATTTACAATAGGAATTTGCAAAAATGAATGACTCTTTCAAACACAACATCGATCTATAAAAGGCGAAATAGATATTCGACTGTTGGTGTCGAATAATCTACGATCATATAATAATAATCGCGAGAGGTAAACACTTATGATAAACGTCAAAATACAATCACAGTACACTTTATTGCTAAATAGATCCCTTCAGTCAATAAAATGAAATTCCAGACGGGTGACATGTAGATATGCACGATGGCCAGGTTTATGAATTGTTGGTACCTAGGACGTTTAGGTTTCTTAATGGAATTATCTGGAGGACACCGGCCATGTCGCAGAATTACTTTTTTTTATCTACGCAAGCCGTGGGTATTCGTTGTGCAACGAGTTGGGCAATGAGTTACAACCAAGACAAGTGAACTATGTTCAACGAAAATCCATTAATTTTCGTCTTTTCTGCACTTTACGTTCGTAATATGTGATAACTGCGGAAACGCATGAGTGTAAAACTCATAGTACATATTATTACTCTTAAGTGCAAAATCAAGTATGTTTTCCAACTCCTAGAATTCACTGGCATTTCTATAGAGGGTATCGTACAAAAAAAACTAATCAATCATCACTGAAAGTTCTCAAATTTTACAGGTGCTTACAGGTCACACATTTTAGTTTTAGAAACGAGTGGAGTTCATTCTGTATATGGAGTATAACATTTGAATATCCACTCAAATTTTATATCTGAGACACCAGACTTATCATCTTTATTTTGGAAATATGATGCTCACCGCTAATTTGTGATATTTTATTTAATTTTTCAAAATTGAAGCTGGAAAAATACACCAACATATCAAAAGGTTTGCCAGAATTTCTCAACTGTCAAAATAATAGTAATATATTTTTTTAATGTTGATGAGGCAAATAATCACTAACCTAATATGAATAAGTGAATATTCAACGCCAAGAATTTACTTCTTGATCAAAAAAAAATTAATGGATTCATCCGTTTAGTAATTGAAGAAACAATTAGTTAGAAATGATGTAAATATCACAACTCACAATTACCAATATTTCACTCCAAGTTGTCACGAGTCAGTGTATATAACGTAATAGTTATTTACCTAACAAGTGCGGAAAGTAGTACTTTTCCGCACGCGACGGTAGTTGCACGAACGACGCGGAGCGGAGTTCGGGCAAGCCGTTAAGGTGGCCGTTTAATGTCATGCATTCGTACGTTCACGATTCCGGCGAATCGGTTACACTTTAAAAGCTCAAATTTGGCAAATACATTTAGAACATATTGGAGTACTTGCTGAATATATCGAGATTAATTTTTTTCCAAAAATTCATGATTTTTTTTGCGGAAACCAATAAATCGATAAAATGCACGTTTCTGTATTATTTCATATCAACAAAAACATCAATTGAAATCGTTCAAAACCTAAAGCAAGACTTCACACAACGTTGTTGACGAGAAACTATGGAAGTAAGAATTTGGAGGCAATGTACCAAAATCTAGCAAATTTATAAAACTTGGCTCTTTTAACCGACTGGGTAACTTCAGCATTTTGCAGATAGATAGTGCCGTATTAAATGAAATTTTGGAAATGGTTAGACATGGAATACTTGAATAACAGTTACAAAAAAAAATTTGAAAAAACTGGAGTCAACAGAGTAAACGGATATACTGTGAGTCTAATAAAATAATAATGATAATGATAATAAACATCATAATAATGATGATAATAATAACAATAACAATAACAATGATAATAATAATAACAATAGTGGTAGCGCCGGGGCTTCGTGATCGAAAGGTCGCTGGCTCGATCCCCAGGCAGAGCAAGATTTTTTCAGTTTTAGATGTTAATGTGAGTGATTGAATATTGTTACTGGCTGGGGATAATCCTCCACGATTCACTGTTGCGTTTAATTGCTGCTCCTAAGGTGGCGTATGGAGTTAGTAACAAGGCCTATCCAGAACACGTGGCTAATGCCAACACACCAAGAAAAAATAATAATAATAAAAGTTATTAGGAGTTCAGATCCCCATCTCTGAATGGTCCGTGACCATGAAAAAGCAGAGATTGGAGCATTCGTTTTCAAGGCAGCAGCACGGGCGGCCGATAAACTTGGTCTCGTTTTCGACACTGAACGGGGTGACCGAGGGGGTGACCCAAACTCTGTCAGCGAGTTGGAGCCCGTTCACCAAAAAACTCACATTAAAGTTATGGAGACTGAGGTTCTCCTGCAGCTTCATGAGGATAAGCCAAAGCATGGAGTCTTCTTTGAGAACATTGAAGAGCTTGACTTATCCAAAAATTTGACCTACGCATTTCTCAGGTCAAGTGAGCTGAAGTCGGAGACCAAGGGATTCGTAATAGCCTGCCAGGATGGTGTCTTCGACAACTTGGTCTACCGTAGTCGACTGATGGTATAGAGGTCTCCGACACTAGATGCAGAGCGTGTCGTGAGGCGCCTGAGACCTCAGCCTATATCCTCAGACATAACGCGCCGCCACGAGTATTGTTCTATCATCTACGACACTCGTACGGTATAGACAAACACCGGTGTTGCATTTTTGTCCATCTTATTTCTGACAAAAAAGGGTTTTTAATAAATAAGCTTTTATAATAATGCTACAAAATGACAGAATAGTTACATAGATCATTTAGTTAGTCCTAAATATCCTCATTTTCAACAATACAAAAATCGTGCGAAAAAGTAAAAATCGTACGGAAAAGTACAACTTTTGAAACGAAAAATCGTGCGGAAAAGTTACTTTTCCGCACACTCGTAGGAAAAATATCATTTCAGCAAATGGGTTGATTCTATAACGAATTACCTACATCTCAGAGATAAACTTAACCAAAACTAGTTGACCTCATTTTGAAAATTCTGCACAAACATTCTTGTGTACCCATGTTTCCTGTTTCTGTAAATTTTCAATGCACCAATTATAGAAATAAATAAGAACACCTATTATAGTTTCTGAAATACTAGAATTAAAATGTGGCAGTTACATAATAATGAAATATACGTAATTACTAGTTTTTATTTTAAAATTATTCCTAATGACTCTATTAGGATTCTGTACTTTGAATTTTGGTGTATACGTCTTGGGTATTAGTGGCATTACTCGGGCATTACTTGAAAATTATTGGGCATTACAAGTATCACTGGTGTATTACTCTGGCATTGGAGAAATTATTGGGCATTACACTGGAAAGGGAGGTATTACTCAAGCATTACATGGGTAGTACAGAAATTATCCGGAAGTGAGATATTAATTACTGCACAATAATAATCGTTGAAGGGCTAAAAAAAATTTTGAGAACAGTATTGTGCAATAAAAAAAGAAAAAAGGTCTTCAGAATTGTATTTGACAACAAACCTAATATTAAGACACGATTTTATATTTTTATTACTTTTCTGACGGGCATTACTAGCATTACTGGCATTACTTGGGGGATATTACTCGGGAGTTACTTGGGTATTACAGGCATTACTTACGATTTTTGGGAATTCGTGTCTACAATTTTCTCAGCGGTTTCCCTCTCGGCCTGGACAAACATCGTGACACGAGATAAAAGTCCCCCCCACGTAAATTCTTCATTTTACATAATCGCAGCGAATTTATTGTTTTTAATAGGACACCCTGTACTCCATTGCATGATCGATTAAAGAGGATCATGAGAAATCGAACAATACTAAGTTTGATGCTGTTATCTCCAAAGACTACGGAGATATCGCCTATTATTTCATTCACAAGCTCAATAACTGTGAGAGATAATTTATTGACTCGCCAGAAAAAGTTTCTCTCTACCACTTACTGGGCTTATGGATAAAAATAAAAAAAAGAAAATTTTTGTATAAAATTGTATAACAAATATCTTTAAAAAGGCAAATCGCTCTCGACTTTCGTCATCTCAAGTGCTCCCTGACGGAAGACGAAATTGCTTTGCATTTTTGAAGATATTATACTGTTATACAAAAATTTCCTCTTGATTTATTCCACGCAAGTGTATTCAGCTTCCTACTTTGATTATGGATAAAATAATAGGCGATATCTCCGTAGTCTTTGAAGATAACAGCACCAAACTTGGTATTGTTGGATATAAAATTAATTGATAATTAATAAAAAAAATTAAAATTGTTTTTTCTGTTAACCAGCTGTCGTCCCCATACGAACGCCAAGGATTAACGAGGTCTTATCTTTTAACGTGCGATTCCTAGTACTTTCTCGGGCCATCAGATAGAAATCTGTAGTCGCTAAGGATTCGAACCTAGCCGACCAGCAGTCAATGGTTTCGAACGCGAAAGTCTCAACCACTAAGCCACATGACCCTTTCCTTATAATCATCCCTAACCGACCATACAATGATTTACGTTGAGGCGACGAACTTTTGGTCTTCACTGTATATTATAGGATTATTCACGTTATTCGACACGAAGCATTATGGCTAAAGCATCTGATTTTTTAAAAGTTTTCTTCTTCAGGATGGTTAGGGACTTATAAGCAATACATTTTAAAAATATTTTCATGTTGTACAGGGTGTGCCAAAAAAACGAATCGTATTAAAGCTGTTATATTTTAAATAAATATTATTTCATTTCCGGATTTCACGATCAAAATGAAGGCAAGTTTCATTAAAATTTATTTCAAATAAACTTTATGGTTTCTGAAATATCCTTATTTTTTTGAAAATGTAGCTTTAATGCTCAAATTGTCAATTAGTGTTTTCTTGTTTTTAACCAAATTAATGCTAGAGGCTATTAAGTGAACTAACTTACTTAACTTAACTTAACTTAACTAAGTTTACTAACTCATAAAAATGGTGTAAAAATTAAGGCAAAATAATAACAATCTCTGAACGGTTATAATAAACTGTTTAATTTGAATAGAATGCCCTGTATTTTATGTCAATAGCAGATGTCAAATTTAATTGTCTTTCAAATACTAGTATACCATCCTATAGCTAACTCTTCACGTTTTCAAGTAAAATGCACATTTCCATTTTTCAAACTGATTTTGAGAAATTAACTATTTATCAAGTCGGCTATGGCGTTTTGACAAGGTGTATCATTCTTTACTTATAGTTGTCTGTTATTTATAAGAGAAGTAAGTGTTTAATTCCACATCGTCTTATTACTGATAGCGGTAGTTTGTGATCTTGTTATCATCATTTTTTTATAAAAAATGCTAGTTTATTTGAAAGAAGAAAGAACCGACATGTGTTTTATACTCTGAGACGGTCTTTAAAATTGTTTTCTGGTATCACTAATTCACGCTGAAAAATTTTGGCACAGAAATCATCCAAATAAAACAGCATTCGAAAGATTGTCAACACTATTTAGACGAACTGGAAGTGTTCAGTATGAAACACCCATCGAAAAGAAACCTGTGACAGAAAACAAAGAAAATGAATTTGCAGTGATTGATTGCATCTGTAATCGAAAATCCCCATAAAAGTCAAAACCTAATTTCTCAGAATCAGTTTGCAAAATGGAAATGTGCATTTTACTTGAAATCGTGAGATCTATAGGAATGAGTACTAGTATTTGATAGACAATTAAATTTGACATCTGCTGTTGAATAACGTGAATAACCCTGTATAAATAGCCGCATCCCTCGGCGTTGCTCGGGTCAAAATATATGATGTTAGATAATTACACAGTCTTTTCATTACGTTCTAGAACCTTCCTGAGACTCTATTTTGATTTATTCTACGGTTTTATCAAACTTTATAAAATTTTCCAGAAGCTTGGAGAACATTCCAGAGTTTCCTATATTATGTTCTAGAAATTTCCACGCCACCTCCCTGCTGGATGAATTTTCGAGAACTTCACTTGCCTGTCTTTTCATTACCATCTATAACCTTCAGGAGTCTATCTTTAAATTTTCTAGAACTTTCCAGGAGCTTCGATACATTCTAGACGTTTCTTTCACATATTCTAGAAAGTTCCACTATCAATTTTTCGAAAACTTCACATAACTGTCTTTTCAGTACAGTCTAGAATTTTCTGGGGCTTCTATTTGGTTTATTCTAAGGTTTTTTCGAAGAAAAGTTCCACGGCACCTTCCTGGGGCCCAAATTGTCTAGAACTTCACTTGAGTGTCTTTTCAACTCATTCTAGAACCTTTCGGAGTCCTGTTCCGCTTCATTCCATGAAAATCTAGAATTTTCTAGAACTTCCCATAACCGATGAGAACATTCCGGAATTTTCTTCATTATATTCCACGTGTTTCCGGAATGTATTATCACCACACCTACTTCTTGGTATTCGAGCCATCGAAACTTTCACTGTCTTTTCAGAACGGTCTAGAACCTTCTGGCTCTGGTTCTGGTTCATTTCGAATTCTCCTAATATTTTTGACAACCTTCGGGGATATTCCAAAGTTGTCTATTATTCTAGAAAGTTTCAACTTCTACGGCCCTCCTTGGTCGCCTAATTTTCGAGAAATTTTGAGGCCATAAGTCGAGATAAAAACACTCCTGTTTCTCAAGCTTGAACAAATTATACACAGTGTGCAAAATTTAATCAGGATCGCTTAAGTATAGTTTCGGAGATCAGCCCGAACAAACATCGTGATATGGGATTTTCATATTTTTACAGTGTTCTTTAAAGAGTTGAAAAATGGATTACTCGGACGGGGTCACGTGACTTTTGCTATAATATACTTTTTTTAATAATTGCTGAACATAGTATTATTTGTTCGAGTTTCAAGAATTTTTGTTTCTTTTTCGATTTTACACATCTGTGCCAAAATTGAACTTTCTGTTGCAGCTTTTAGTAAAAGGTACACCGAGGGGGAAACCGCTGAAGAAATTGTGTACCTACACTTATTCCCAAAAATCGTAAGTAATGCCTCTAATACCCAAGTATTTCCCGAGTAATGCCCGAGTAATACCCCCCAAGTAATGCCAGTAACGCCCGTCAGAAAATTAATAAGAATATGAATGTTGGGTTTTTTGTCCAGTACAATAATTCTGAAGACCATTTTTACTTTTTTTTTGCCCTTCAACGATGTGCAGTAATTGTTCTCTCACTTCCGAATAATTTCCGTAATGCTTAACTAATTCCTCTAATGCCCAAGTAATACGCCAGTAATACCTGCATTGCCCCATAATTTTCAAGTTATGCCCAAGACATGTACACCAAAATTCCCCAGCGGTTTTCCCCTCGAGGCACAACCTAATTATTCTCATTTTCCTACTTCAAATAATTTTCTCACACAAAAAATGTGGCCAAGATCAAAATATTGCACAATGTACTATAACTGTGATATAAAAGTTATTCACGAACAACCTGCACTGACACAAACAGAATCTTTACTACTTCCATAAACTATTAAACTTCAATTTCAAAGTTCAATTTTGTCTACTTACACATTCATAGAATTTCCAACGTGATGCTGTATAATCTCGTTGCTATGGGATACGAATGAAAATAAATGGAAGATCGTACTCTTCGCTGTAATGTTGCATGTTCCTGGGCCACTGAAAAGTAAATGGAAACTAAAACAGGGATAGAGAATACCAAAATCTTGGAAGGTTCTCCTTTCTTATCGTTCATACGAAGATTCAAGTTATGCTTTCAAAATAACTATTAGTCAGTCTTGACTGTTTACTTGGGGCGATACATTCACTGTATCATTTGTATATAAATTCTTCGTTTATGAAGAACTTATATATAAATCCGCACCACTGTCATGATCTGGCAGATGAGTCATAAGGGATGTCGGCCGAACGATCGTTACCGAGAGTTGTCGGAAAGTCTCTTCCAGTCTGGCTCTGGATTCTCCGGAAAGAGGGGACCATTCCGGGATGCATCAAAAGCGGGCGTGTCTAGTAACGCAACAGCGTGTTAGCGAAAGATATCTACGATTGAGAGCTCTGTGTGGTGTTGTGTTAGTGAGACTGTTTTTAAATGAAAAGTTAATTATCTGGTTTTTATTGTTGATAACACTTCATTAAGTATAAATGGCTTCCATAAAAAATTGGTGACTTTCAATTATTTTGTAGTGAATTGAAGAATGTTTTTGCCTCAGTATACAATGAAATTTGTTGGTTAAAATCTCTAAACGTTTCAACTACAACTACGGCAGTCATCTTCAGTGGCTTCGTCGAAGTAGGTACTCTTTTTTTGAGATATCAACTGAAACTAGCAAAAACTGTCTCAATCGTAACACAGGAGTTGATGGAGCCAAAAAGTTATTTTCATGATATTTTGGAAATCCTGGAAACACTGCACCTGAGAAGACTAATTGGGCTTATTCAGAAGAGAAAACTTCAAAATTATGGAAATCCTGCAACAAAGTATAATGTGGCCCCATTAAGAGATATTTGATTATGAATCAGACAACCTTCCTGATGAGTCGAAACCGAATTTTTGTGAGGTGAACAAATCAATGAAATACTCATATGTTCACAATCTCTCTCTATTAACACTAAAAGTTTCGCTCATGCAATTTCTGCCATTTCACTAAAAAAAAACATTCCTGAAAATCTTGAATGCCGAACAAAGATTATGCTAAACCCGTCATCTGCAGAAAACACATGGAATTTCAAAAAACCTAATACTTATAATCGTAGAAAATATAGTTTCCTGAATATTTAGAAATGACAATCATACCAAACAATTCTGTGGAAATTGTGAACCCATATAAGGTAAAACTGTTTGACTAATTGAAATTCACCAATTACTTTGTAGAGTGAATTGACGTCCCACTAAAAAATTGCATAACTCAATCATAATTTTGTGATAATAACGACTGAAACTCTGTGATTAGTGTTAAAATAATTACAAGAAAAGTATATTTTTGAAATGTCTGTCAAAAAATCGAATTTACTTCTTCCAATGAGGTGTTGTTGTCGTAGTCGTTCTGTCAATATCAATCAGGACGATTTCACGACCAAAGTGCTATATCGTATCGCCTTCACAATTTGGCACGTTTCGTTCAATTTGGAAAACGCATCAGTTCAGGTGAGTAAGAAAATGTTTTTCATTGATAAAATACCAGGCCCCACTGATATCAATGTGGCGACTGATGAATTATTGATAGTATGTGTTTTTATCACTCTGGCATGATTATTGCAAACGTGGGAGAATAATGAAGACACTTTTATTTAAATTTATTCACCATTCTTTGTCTCCACTTGAAACACAACTTTTCAATACTATATTGAGTACAACTATAGAGGTAATTAGATCAGGTTAATCATCTATTGTTAAGATGCAATCAAGGCTTTGATCGTGGAGTACACTGAAGGTGCACACAAAAAAAATAGTTTTCAAAATGAAGCAGCCTGCTTTATCCCACGAAAATAATTCTGTTGTATTAAATAGAGAAAATGTTTTTTTATTGGAAGAAATATATTTTTTCAGTGCAATTTACTTCAGTAAAATATATTTATTTTGAAAAAAAATCTGCAATCAATATAAATAAAAGTTTTGAAGTAAGTAATTATGTTTTAAAAGAAACTACGTCTTTTCAATCCCAGAAATCACGTCTTCTCAATCCAAGAAATGCATTTACTCTATTCAAGACATTGCATTTTCTCTGTCCAAGTAATAACGTTTACTCTGTCCAAGAAATACCTTTACATTACATTCCTTCTATCTAAGAGATGAGGTTTTCTTTGTTCCAAGAAATAACGTTTTCACCGTCCAAGAAATTACGTTTTCTCCATCCAAGAAATTACGTTTTCTCCATCCAAGAAATTACGTTTTCTCTACTCAAGGAATTACGTTTTCTCTGCTCAAGATATTACATTTTCTCTTCTCAAGAAATTATGCTTTCTCTGTCCTAGCAATTACGTTCTCTTTATCTGAAAGATTTCGTTTTCTTGAATGCAGAAAACTAGTTTTTGTGCGAAGTAATCGTGTTTTCACCTTTTGTGTGTATTGAGGCAGATAGGTTAATATAGAACGTTACATCAAAGAAATTAAAATTGAATCGCCTTCTTTAATACTTCAAATGTAAATTTAAAGCAGAAAAGTAAGTAATTGATCAACAACCTTTCTTCTGAAAACCAGAAAATATATTTTCTTGGTTTGACATAATGTTTTCCTAGAAAATCTGTTGGTGTTCATCAGATCATATTGTTGATTTTATTTAGAACGTCCTGAAAATTAAAAAAAAAAAATTGATAGATAGTTGTTGATTCTTATGTCATTAAGAATAGACGTATTGTTATATACATTTGAGTCATTGTATTAGTTAAATAAAACCACTTGAAAATACTGTTTCAATTATTAAAAGCCAATAGGTTATGGGCCCAGTCCACGTGTGAAGCAGTAACAGTAAAATAAATAGTGGGAAGGTAATTTGAAGAAACGATGATGGAATCGGAAAGCAGCATGAAATTTGGTGTTGCTAAACTAAACAATAACAACTACCAGCCATGGAAATTTAAGATGAAAATGTTGTTAATTAGAGAAGGAACATGGAAAGCAGTAAAGGAGTTGAAGCCAACACAGAAAGAAATAGAAAAGGAATGGATAGAAATAGATGAAAAAGCTCAGAGCACTATTTCTCTCTCAGTAGAAAATAGTCAGATAGTACACATTTGCAACTGTGTCTCAGCCAAAGAAATGTGGAAAGTGCTTCAAAAGGTGCACGAAAGAGCTAATTTGAGCAATAAATTGTATTTGTTGCGTAAACTATATCAGACTAAATTAGAAAATGGACAGTCAATGTCAGAATATATAAGAAAAACTCTCGAAATGGTGGAACTATTGCGAGGAATTGGGGAAGAAGTAAAGGATTTCCATGTAGCAGCTCTTCTTCTTGGTGGTCTTCCTGAAAAATATGATACACTTGTAACAGCTTTAGATGCCCGACCTGATCACGATTTAACACTTGAATATGTGAAAGGCAAACTTTTAGACGAGTATAACAGAAAATGTGGAAAGGACAATGAAGGATCAAATGAAACTGCCTTGAAATCTTTCCACAATATGAAGAAAGGTGTAACAACAAAACTAGAATGTTTTTACTGCCATAAAAGGGGTCATCTGAAGAAAGATTGTTATTTCTTGAAGAGGAAAGGAAATCAGGATGAGAAGAAAGGATATCAAAGAAACTATAAAAGTGAGCACAGTATCAAGACCGTTACTGAAGAACAGGATGATGACTTATGTTTCTGTATTTTCTCTGAAAGCAGTTATGATTGTGACACATGAGTAGTATGTCAAGGCGGATTTCGCCTCATTAATTTGAATTGTCGCTCTCGATGGCATCTGGCCATCGAGATCTCCGCCATTTTGGTTCTTCGGCGAAGTTCTTCAGCAACCCCAACGCCGAAGAAGGTGGGGGGAGGGTTGCGGAAGAAAAAAAAAAAATTTTTTTGTCCCCGAGTGGGGCTTGAACCCACGCCTATTGGCATGGCAGCCGAGTGCGCTACCAATGAGCCATGAAGGTTCCATACTAATGTCGATTTAAAACTCGTAGCTTTGATAATGGGAAAAAAAAGCCGATTGGCGGCAGTCGCAATAAACATGGCGGTGTAGGGTGTAGCGTGTGGGGGTTGAGAAAAATTGCAGGTACATGATAGGCGTAGAGAGCAATTGGGTGTGTGGGAGAAGAAAAAAACGACCTCATGTGATTCGTTGTGTCGAAAAAATGGCCGTCGAAGCAACGCCCCCCTGCGGTACATGATAGATGTAAAGAGCGGAGGGCGGAGGGCGGGCGGGCGGGGAGATCAAAACGACCTCATGTAATTCGTTGTGTCGAAAAAAATGGCCGTCGAGAGCCCCACGCCTACGATAGCAATGGCCGCCGAAGCATCTCTCTCGACTTAGAACAGGCAGCAACATGTCCAGACTTGAGTTGGAATTCCGAGAATCGTGTGAAGTCACCATGAATGAACATCTGGTGTTTACTGGCGAGCGGCGTGTGTGATTCTAGGAAATGATGACTCAGCGAAATAAGACATGTTTGGCATCTCACTCTAACTCATCGGGTTTTTTTTGTGTCTTTGTCTTTGAGAATGACGCGGATAGCTGCGGGGCAGGATGCTATGGGCGGGGCGGCGGGGGGATTCAAGATTCGAGGTTACTCGGAGGAGACTTATTTGTTGGAATTAAAATGAAACGCAATATTGGGAGATTTTTCCAAGGTTATTCGTTTGTCACGTAGCTCTCTCGACTCGACACAGAGAGAGAGAGAGTTGAATAAACAAACGAATTCAGGGAATTCAAGATTGTTTTGTTCGTGTTGAGACTTGAAATAAAAAAATGCAAAAATACAGTGAAAAATCATTTATTTTTCTCTTGAAAATTACACATCAGTACCATAATCGATATAAGTATTTTCATTTTCATTGGCAATTGCGTATCTCTGCTTGATTAAAATCAGGAACTTGTAGAATGACTCGCCCAACTGGTAGATCAGCGCCAAACTCACAAAGAACATGAATCCGTCATAGACGTCTTTTGGGCAGAAATTCGTCGGCGTCGTCGTCGACATCTGCATTCGGGGCACATTAGGCGTCGTTTGAGTGGTCGTCATCACCTCTGTCGGCGATGCTAGTGGCATCATACGAGTGTCTTCGCAAGTGTTGTTGCGAAAGACTTTTCTCAGTTTGTATGCTTTGGCATTTGGAGGAATTTCGGCCTTTAGCACAGACAAATATCCATCGTTCATGAGATCTTGCGACATTTTAGTCCATTTATTCATTTGTTGATTGTTTTGATTGAAAAAAGAAACAAGAATTTCGCCTGCCTCGTAAGGTGGGCTAATGTACAGTACGTTCGACAGGACAGCTGTCAAAATTACGTAGCCTGTCAACATGGCGGTAGTTCGGAGTACACTGATAAACAATGCGCATGTCACATGAATATATAGGGAAAATACGCACATATATTCATCAGTGTACAACTCACTCACTTACACCTTGAGAGAGAAAAAAAAAAATGGCGGTGGTTCGGAGCACACTGATAAACATTGCGCAATATATGGGGGAAAATACGCACATATTTATCAGTGTCTACAACTCACCGACACACTCTCAGAGAAATTTCTCGAAAGATATTTCATGTGTGTGTATGTGATTGAAACCATATTGAAACAAACACACGAAATGTCTCTCTCTCTCTCTCTCTCGTTGTATATTTTTCGAACTTATTTCATTTTTTGTGACGAAAGGCGTGCACATTTCCCCGCAAAGTGAAATAAGATGGAAAGATATACTGTCACTCGCTCTCGCTCTCTGTCATTCATCCAACAAAATGAAATTCCAGAAAATTCGTTTAATACATCTATTGATTAACAAATAAAATGATAATTATAATTACAATACATATGAAAAATCAAATAATACGTCGTTTTTTCAGCGGCGGTGGCTCGTCGTGGCTCGTGGCGGCTTTGGCGGCTCGTGGGGGCGGTGATGAGCTGTCTTTTCGGCCCTCGGTAAAAACCCATTTGCCATCGTTGATGTGTATGTTACTGAATCGCTTGAAAGTCTCTATTTTGTTCTCGTATTCAGCGATCTGGCACTTCAAAATCCTTAGATTGTCTATGTGACGCTGTATGGAGTCTCCGGGGGCACCGCCTCTGTTATTGGGGCCATCCACTACCATATCAATTGATTCGAGACCCATGACCACACCGTAAAGCAATGTCTCAGGGCACAGTGAACTTCGTTGTTGGATACTGCGGCAGTATGATGGAGGCACAGCGGGGCCACTTTCTCGAATAATGGAACTTGTAGCGTGCTGTTGGTGGTGGCCCCAATATCGACGATGTGAGGTTTCTTCGAGGTTAACGTGTTAACGTATTTCAAGAGAAAATCAAATTTCTGGCTGCCTTTCACATAGACCAAGTCGGCATCGGCAATGGGCTGGAGCACTTCGGCGAGGGACTCCTCCAAGTCGATACACCCGGAGGAATATGGCACTCCGTGATGATTTCTTTCGAGGTATCGCACTTGCTGTTTGTCAGCGACACTCAGGGCTCGGAACGGCACCCCCGGTTTGAAAATGCAGTGATTCGTGCACTGACCGTCGGTGATTGCGAGTTCTTTTGGCTGGAACTCGCCGGCTATGGTGAAACCTTGTATATCGCACGCTACAAGTTTCATCGTGGAAGTCTGACTGTGAACTGCGCTGACGGCAACGGTAAACCTGTCTATGCTTGTGCGGAGAGAGGATTCCCCCACCACCCCCACTCTCTTCTTGTTGTTTTCCTATCCATAGGCTTATGCTTCCTTGCGACGCGCATTCAACCAGCGCTCCCCCGCCGATCTTGCAGGCATATGACAGATGACGTATGACTTGAAGTGTTTTGTGTCTTATGAGAGACGACATACGATCTCACTTAAAGGCAAGTGTTCTATGATGTAATCGTGCACTATTACACAGTACGCACAACTATTAGCTGGGAAGCCAACTGTGGCTTCTATGTCAAGTTTGACATCGACGGTGGACGATTTCATGAATTCCGCTCTCCGTGAGCAATCGATTACGAAGATGGCGGCTCGATCCTTGAATGCATCGTAATCCAGCAGAGGGCGTTTCTGGGAACAATTCGCATAGCTTGGGTAGAATTCCGTATAGGCGCGATGAGCTTCCACAAAGTTGTTTCTGTCAAATTGCAAGCGCATGCGTTCATGCGGGTAATTGTCACTGTTCAACGTTAGGCGTATGTCTCTGATGTCAACGTGGTCAAAGTAGCTGGAATCTCGTGCAACGTTGTCCATTCGATTTGTTTGGAAGGCGACAATGACGAATCGGGGGCTCTCCACTGCCGTACAAGTTTTGACAGACCATATTTCTTTGGTGGAACCAGGCGTGAGTGCAGGCAGTTCGTGCATATCCCACTTGCGGAACGAGATAACCACAGGTTTGTCAGTCTTTATGGATTGCAGCAGCTGCAAGCGAATATCGTCATTGGGAATGACGTTTTTGACTTTGAGCACGATGCTATTGATCGTCAGGGTGGCTGTGGTTGCGACCTGCGGATTCGCAATCTCCTCTATAACCATGCAGTTGTTGTCGTTTCTGCTTCTCACCAAACGAATGCACTGTCGTCCGATTGTGGCATATCTGTAGTCGTGAAATATGCCAAACAGATGCTTAAGCGGAATCCACATGGCGAACGAGCCGTCGTTGGCGTTGCGAATAGCTCCACCTGGATATGTCCATCCGGCAGTAGCCAAGTGTCTAGAATCGGCGTCTGCGTAACAGGTGTATCCTCGCAGGGTGCTCACTATACCCGGCAAACGAACAGAGTCCACCTCCTTGCCGTTGATTTCATAGTACACTGATTCGAAGAAAAATGCTCCAGCATTATTGACGAATCGCACATTGCCATCTCCTGCGGTCTTGACTAGAGTGCCCTCTATACAGACGATAGCGTCGTTCATCAGAATCCATGTGTCACTTTGCTGAATGACGATTTCGACAATGTAATTATTTTGGAAGGATTTGACGTACGGGTGGTACGTTCGAGTCTCCACTCTCTGGATGGATTCATCGAATTTTGGATGATTGTACACGTCGAACACTTGTTTTGACAACATGATGCCCTTGAGATATGAGGAATTGTATGCTCGAGAGAGAGAGCGTATGATTGGTGTGTGCTCTCGTTGACTGCGTCTGCGCAACTGAACTGACGTCTGCGCTCTCAGTACTTTTATGCTGTTGGTTGTCGTTCCAATAAAATACCAACCCCATTTGACAGCTTGCGCAACACCAGTCGTACGATGATGGTTTCTCCACGGAAATTCACACTACAAAAGTCCTGATCGAGTATATTCAAGGTTATGTTGTGTATTTCCGTCTTGTTCACAGGCAGATAGATGAGATTCGAGGGAGTCTCGTCGATGGCAAATCCGGGATCTTCTCGAACGGCAAACTCGTATATCGTATGGGAGGGTCGGTTGTTGAAGAAAGCACCCGATGTGACGTTACTATCAATGTGAACTGTTCGCACTTTGACTATGTTGACGGGCAGGTCAGACACGTGAACGATTCCAGCTGGGAGAATTCGAGGTGAGAAACCCAACAATCGTCCGATAGAGTCCTCTGGAGTGAAGTCTATGGTGTGGTACTTGCTGTAAATTTCGCACTGTAGGGTATTGGTATTGGGTTTGAGAGAGAACACTGCTGCCTTAGCGTTATTGTTGCTGTCTCTCTCGATGTCCACTTCTCTTTTCTTCTTCTTCACCTCTCTCGGTTTGTCGATGTGTTTGTGAATAAACTTGGCAATGTCGCTTATTTCGTGACAGCCAGTGGGTATGCTGATGGTGCTAACAGATGGCGCTCCGTTGGCAAAGTAATAGAACTTCCCCTTGGTTATGTTCGGTATGCTGTTGTACGAATGAAAACCAATCAAAGCCAAGCCGTAAGAGCTGTGTTCGTCCAATTGAATTGGCGGAGCAAAGTCTGCGGTCAGCGTAGAAGTGTGACCTGTCAGGGTGAACAGCAAAGACATGACTGACACTTTGGGGGTTATGCACTCTCATTTAAAGACTTCCACACTCGAAGTGTTGTACGCAAATCGCCACACAACCATATAATGAACCGTATTGCGCTCTTCTTTAAAGGTCACTGTCTTTTTGTTGACGACCCTATCCATCGTTGTGTTGAGTTTGATCGTAGAGGGATTTCAGACACAAATGGCCGCAATTTGCTTGATCGAATGTCTGATAGCGATCGTTGTTGTAGTAGATTTTCACATTTCCACCGCCATTTAAATATCGTACGAGTTCCACTGGCGGTTTCAAATTACCGAAACTGTCAAAGTATTTCACACAAAGTCCACTTTTCACGTAAGCTACCCAATGCGTTCCACGATTTTTTATCGAGTCCAGATTGACAATGGCGCACTCTTTGTACATGGGCGTAGATTGAGGTAGGTTGTCGCGCATGAAAACCCCAACGAAATTAGGAATTTTCAGACGTTTGGCATACTTGACCAAGTCCACATCGTACAAAGGTCGCTTGCTATTGGGCAGCTTCACTGGGAGTTTTTTGCAAACTTCTTGAGGAAAAGACCATAGCCTCCGCGACTTGTTTTGCGCATAAACAGGCCAGATCCCTGCTTTCCGATGTTCTCCATCGCAGTATTGTGGCGCTTCTCTTCATCTAATTTCTTCTGAGCGTTTTTCGAGGAGATGATGGTCCTGGCTATGGTGCTGGCACCACCAGCCAACGATCCCAGTGCTCCCAAAGCTGCGAAGATGGGAAGCAAAGGCAGCACACCTCCACTCTTTGCTTCGAAAGGTATTATTCGAGGTACTTTGATGTTTTTGCGACCGCCCAATTTTTTGACTTGAGCTCGGGCTGCACGCAGTGCTACCAACGAGGATTTTCGCAGAGCCTTCGCACTCATATCTTTGAGTTGTTCAGGTTTCAGTGCCTTCCGCAGATGATTGGTGATTTTCGACACAACATCCTTCTTGAACGACCTCTTTTTCGTTGACCGTTTTGCACCAGAAGCAGAGGCCATTGATGATGACTTCATACCCATGCCCAAATTACGCTTCGCCTTCATAGTTGTGGTGACTAGCCAAGCTGCAGCTTTCTCGCCGATGTTCGCGTCTTTGGACTTGACACGTTCCCAAGCTCGATTTTCCAACACCCAGTCAGCCTTGTGTCTATCGTCCAGAGAGTTGCTTTGCGAGTATGCGATATCGTGTGATCTGCAAGCAGTGTCTAGGGGATTCACACCAGCGTCTCCGCGTGCCAACCTCTTCTTCAATTTGGTGCCAGGTCCGCAGTATTGGTATCCGGGCAGATGTAGCTCGAATGGCAGACGATTTATCACAGAGTTAACCACTCCACGACCTTCGTGCTCGAAGGTTAACATGACAATGACGCGATTGGCGTTGCACACTTACTTACATAGCCGCCGCTCGAGCACTCGAACTGTCAGTCGAACGCCAGATGTGGGCGTGGTCACATGTAACATTTTTTCTCCAAATATACAATGAAAGTGGTGCAACAAGAGCCGACCCTGGAAATAGCCAATTTGGATTTCGTAGGTGGCGGCAACTTGAATGTTGTGCGCAAACACGGTCCTCTGCTACCGAATTCATTTTGAGCGATATTTTGTGGTCCCAGCGGATGTGGCAAGACCAACGCTGTACTGAGTTTGTTATTCAGCCCGCTTCGAGAATGTCTACGTATATTCAAAATCACTGTACCAGCCGAAATATCAGCTGTTGCACGATGTATTGAAACAAGTCAAAGGAGTGGGCTATTATCCATACAGGGACAACGAGGAGATTATCGAGCCGTCAATGGCAAAGGAGCACTCAATTTTTATATTTGATGATGTTTCGTGCGACAAACAGGATAAAATCAGAGAGTACTATGCCATGGGACGTCATAAATCCGTGGACGTTGCATATTTATGTCAAACCTACTCGAAAATACCCAAACAGTTGATCAGAGACAATTGCAACATTATAGTGCTATTTCGGCAAGACGATGTGAACCTGAAGCACGCCTTTGACGAGCACGTCTCTCCGGACTACACCTTCGATGAATTTCGACGCATGTGCGCCACCTGTTGGAAGGAAAAATTCGGATGTTTGGTCATAGCCAAAGACTTTGATGTATCCAAAGGGCGCTATCGACTGGGTTTTGACAGATATATTCAAATGTAGTGTCTCGAATATGTCATTCTGTGTGTAGCAATGGCACCGACTACATCACGTGTCGACTCCGAAATTGCCAAAGTCGAACGAAAACGTCAAGTCAGTCAGTTGGCGAAAGTTGTTCGAAAAAAGTATTTGTCTTTGAAACTCGGCAAATCCGAGCAGGATGAAGCGCTGAATAAATTATTCAAACCCATCACGGTGCCGCTGAAGAGACTGAATGCAGCAATGCCCCCACCACCTAAGCGACGACAGCTGAAGGTGAAAAAAGAAGAGAAACAAGAACCGCCATCATCGAGGACCCCTTCCCCCACCACCACCATGAAGAAAGAAGAAGACGAAGACAGCTATCACACAGATGACTATGAGTCTGACGACGACGACGATGAGTAGGATGATGGAGAATTGCTGGAAGTTTACCCCGAAGTAGCATCTAAATTCGTGAATGAACATCGTGCGAAATCGGGCAAAATCGATGTGACTTACGGCCCCATTTACGACAGACCCAGAGCGCAATGGATACTCGGCAACAAGTTGATGGACTTGGATAAAGATACGGGGGACATTCGCATTGATGGCGAAACATACCAGGGTACTCCGGGATTATATAGTTTGATTTTCTACAAGAATCCGAAATACCAGAGACAAGACTTGGTGGCATACAAGCAAATTTTGTTGAGTACAGGTGCTCATTTGGATGCGAAAGGACGGCTGAATCCGTCTCAGACGAGTAAATACGAGACTCTGATACGTCCATTGTTCAAAGACCCAAGTCAATCGAAAATGGGCGGCGGCAGTATCCCAGATCAATTGACATATAATACGAAGCCTGTAGAATACGTATACTGGGACGACGTCAATGAGCTAGTTGACAGATATAGGCTACTCGTCGCAGCTAAGAATGCTGGCAGCACCTCTACCGACAACGAGATCGTGGCCATCATCAATGAGCTGAGAGAAGCAGGCTATATTAGATAAATACGAGCGTCAACGTTTCGCATCCCACAGTTCCATCATGAGTATCAACAAGTTCGGTCAAAGTTCCTCAGCTCGCCGCGCTCAGCAGCAGCCTTATCATTTCCCCGGTGTCATACTCAACTACACGGCAAACGGGGACATTGACGCTGAACATGTGAAAATATGTAATGTCGAAACGCCAACTACTCCGAATGATGTTGTCAACAAAAACTACGTTGGTGACGTCATAGTGAAGCTCAGAGCAGAATTGGATGCGCAGAAACACGCTCACGAGGCCTTGGACATTCGAGTTATGAAATTCATGACACTTTCGTTGAAAAAACACGATACTTTGAAAAAGCAGATTGAAGAAATGTCGAGAACGCCAACGATTCTGGACTTTAGTACAGAGTATAACAAAGGAGCTGCGCATTAGCATTGCGCAGTCGTTTGGGAGAAATGGAGTCGTCCGCAGCCAAAAAGCAATTGGTCGATGAGCTCCATGCTCCGGCCAGAAAGAGATTTCCCCGCAGACGTACCATCATCAAAGGAATCGACGATCTGTGGCAGATGGACTTGGCTGACCTTCAAAAATACTCGAAAGTCAATAAGAACTACAATTATATTCTCGTGGTGATTGACACCTTCTCGAAATACCTATGGGTGCGGCCTTTGAAGACCAAAGGTGGTCGAGACGTCACCGAAGCGATGGGGGACATATTATCGAAAGCGAACAGAAGTCCTACAATCTGATTTGGGTACTGAATTCTACAACGCCAGCTTCCAGGCCCTCATGAAAAAGTACAACATCATACACTACAGCACGTACACGAAGATCAAAGCAGCTATTGCGGAAAGAATGATACGCACGCTAAAAGAAAAACTCTTCAAATATTTCAGTTTGAACGGCACCTACAAGTGGCTGGACATTTTACCGGACGTTGCCAAAAATTACAATCAGCGCAAACATCGGACGATCGGCATGAAACCCTGTGACGTCACCAAAGACAATGAAGACAAAGTGTACAAGTATGCGTATGATTATGTGGGACGAGCTGGCCGAAAAAGGTTCAAAATTGGAGACTTTGTGCGAATTAGCAAGGCCAAACATGTGTTCGAGAAGGGGTATACGCCCAATTGGACGACTGAAATTTTTAAAGTCGTCAAAGTGAAAATCACCCAACCAATCACGTACTTGCTGGAGGACTTGGAGGGGCAACCAATCAGCGGCGCTTTCTACGAACAGGAATTGCAAAAGACGAAGAATCCCGACGTCTATCTCGTTGAAAAAATCATTAGACGAAAAGGCCGAAAAGTCCTGGTGAAATGGTTGGGTTTTGACAGTACTCACAATTTCTGGATAGATTCGACAAATCGCTTGTAATTCAATGGAAAATAGACACATTAGCGCATAAAATTGGGGGCCTTTCGTCTCTCTCCCTCTCTCCAGCCGGCTGCGAAATATTTCAAACCGTTCAGCGGCACGATGAGTCAGTCGATCATCATGCTTGGTGGAGTGCAGTTCGAGTCTAACGATCCTACGTCCGATTACGAGTCGATGTCTTCGTCCCTAGTGTCTGTCGAGGAGGATTCTTCGGAGTCATCATCATCATCAAGAGAGTGGGCAGAACGTGTTGCCGATTTGGACCGTGTTTGTGACATGTACAAAGACGCCATCAAGAAGGAACGATTTTACGTGTGCAGCGCCACCTACGAGTTCCGAAACACATCAATTTTGTCTGTGTAATGTGGAATAAGTGTTGCTCGAAGTTTCGTGCCTGCAGTGAGACTTGTGTGCACAATCCCGCACACCATCTCCTTCAGCCTGCCTGTTCGAGTGGGCCATTTTCGTGGGAGCCATTAATCGGCTTTACAATAACCGAGCTGATTCGAATGCGGCCGACAACAAGACCGCCCAAATCAAACTCGATTGGGATGATGTCATAGACTTGGAATTACACACTTATGGAAATAGTGCAACAGTGCGAGTTTCCAAAGATGACACCTACTTCTACTTGACGGAGCTCGAAATCCAGGAAATCCTGCATTTGGATGTCACAGTGTTGGCGGGAAGATTTGAATATTTATTGAATATGAACTTTTGTCAATATAACCATGATATATTAGCTAGTGCCAGAGTTCTTGCTAGAAACAATGATTTGACATTTGACGAGGCTATAAATTTGTGTACTATATCGTCCAAAGATGATAAACATCTATGTTTTCGTGAATGCCTATATTATTTGCCTGACAAAGTACTGTTTGATTATGAATCGAAATAAATGTATATATTGAACAATGTTGGCAATTTCATTTCAGTATGCAGTGAGTGTGTGTTCGGATAGAGAGAGAGATGCAGTCACGACTCGACACGTTTGGAAGCTGGACTTCGGCATTTCCTCCAAGTAAGTAAGCCGAAGCCGGTTTTACGTATACCGGCTCGGAAGACATAGTTAAATGTCTTTCGTGCCGAGTAGAAGGGTTCCGATGGCAGCCCCATGACGATCCTATGGCTGACCACCGTGAATGGAGCCCCCATTGTGAATTCTTCCACAATCAGGAACTCATCCAACCGATAGATGGCGATGATGTTCCTCCGGAACCAAGAGTGTCAGCTGACAGCAGAGTGACAGATGAAACCTCGCCACCACCACCACCACCACCGACAGATGGCGTTCCTCCAGAAGGACAAGTGACAGATGACACCTCGCAACCACCACCGACAGATGGCGCTCCTGCAGAGGGACGAGTGACAGGTGACATGGACAAAGAGACAGATGTCAATGCTGCCAACATAGACTCACAGAACACAGTGATGACTTGTCGTATTTGTCTTGTCAATGAACTAAGTGTATTGTTTATGCCATGTAGACATTTGGTGAGCTGCTCGCAGTGCGCCATCAGGTGCGACACATGCGCAGTTTGTAGAGCACCCATCACTACACTTTTAAAAATATATGTGTCTTAGAATATTTGTTTTATTTCGGTCCCAAAAAAAAAAGTCAAAAACATGCTCATTTTTGAGGTAAAAAAGAGCATGTTTTTGACGTCAAAAAGTGACACTTTTTAAGGTAAAAAAAAACACCCAAAATTGACATGGTGGTACGGTTTCAGTGAGTCGTTTTTGAGTCACTCAGCAGTGACTCAGCTTTCACTCAGCCGTCACTCAGCTTTTTCCACCATGTCAATTTTCGGTCATTTTTTTTATCAAAAAATGACCATTTTCCCATAAGAATACATGTAAATTTGGGTGAAAACAAGTGACCACTTTATTGACATGGTGGTACGATTTCAGTGAGTCATTTTCAGTTGAAGCTGAGTGGCTGAGTGAAGCAAAAACTGTTCACTCAGCTTTTTCCACCATGTCAATAAAAGTGTGACTTTTTGGGGCCAAAAACAGGCACTTTTTGAGGTGAAAAACTTGCACTTTTCGCGTCAAAAAAACGATACTTTTTCAACCCTAAAAATGCATACTTTTTTGATGTAAAAAGTGTATGTTTTTTCACCTTAGAAATGACCCAAAAATTGTGGGGATTTTTTATTTATTTTAATGTGGAGGTGAAACGAAATAATATTCAAACATGGATTACATGCTGATTTATTCAAACATTAATATATACATTTGATTATATGATATACGATGTGTGGGAACAAACAAGAGCACAATTTCCGCATTTTCATTTGACATTTTATCGAGATTTTGTGCGTTGAATCAGTCATCGAGTTCCGAATCATCATCTCCTAAGCCAATGAAGCGTTTGTATGCGAGATGCGCATAGTTAAATATCCAATTGACTGTAATGGCCCCACGGCAGAGTGTCATGGGAGCCCTGGAGGATACAGCGCTTGTCGTCGTGGGGGCTGAGAGCGATCTTTGTTTGCTTCACACTAAAAACGTTGTGCGCAAAGGATCGAATACAGCGTTGAGATGTGACTTTCTCACGCTGATTTTCCAAACATTCTACATAGTCGTCGAATGTGATTTTATTTTGGACAACACTGTATTTCACTCCTTTGGATTTTTTGACGCATGTTCCACCCTGTATCTTATAGGTGTACAGCTTTGAACGGAGTCCCACGAAATCTATCATAATTCGGCCATTCGCTTCGTCTTTCATCAAGCCGGGGACTTTTTTGTTGGCAAGGGGAATCCCATACGGGTTGTCGATGGGGTAATCGTTTGTATCGAATTTTTCCAGGTTCGACTTTAATGAATTTCGATAAATGTCATCGGATTTGATCTCGTAAATCAGCGAATCAGTATCCGTGTACATCAACTTGCACTGATCGCTCGTGTATTTTTCCATCATGAAACCGTGGTGGAAATCATACACGCACACCTTGGAAATGTCAAGTATCGCCATTCCGATGTACACGGGCTTATTGAACAACAGATCCGTCTTTGCCATCTCGATAGCGACGAGGTCCTCATCGAAAATGGTGCGATTCTTGAAATTCGGGCTGGAAATTAAATTTTTCGCGCCATATCGCCCCCCCCCCATTTTGAGACCATTTTCACTACACGATGTTTTCGTATGTTCTAAATCGTTTTCCCGAATACTGCGTTATTGGCTAATTTGTAGTTATTTTTGCCGAAAGTGGTTTTTGCTTCTGCGCGCAATTTCGTATTTAATTCAATGTACGGTTTGAGCCAGGCTGATTGGTCGAATTGCAGAACTCTGTGAATTTTTCTAAGCACAAGTCCGTGCGTCAGTGCTTGTTTCAACACCCTGTAGTGTACAACATAGTTTTCCTTGTTGTACAGGGTGGTCATTAATTTGGGTAATTTTGAGCCTGGCGGAGTACGGTGTTCGGCGCATAATGGAAAATCTTTGTGTTTGTCATGCAAGTGTTCGGGGTACTCCAAATCGACTTCGAGAATATAGCCAATCGGCGAAGTGTCTGACACCTCGAGCACATTCAAATCGGCAACATTCTCGAGCCATTTGAATCCCCCATACCGAAGATATTCCATCATGGCCCACCCATATAAATTATTTACATCGAGATATAGCAAATAAGTGGAGGGCTGAGTGACGTCATACCTGTCACCCATGTATTTATTATTTGCCATGGAGCGCCTGTTGCAGCACTGACTGATGCGAATTCCTCGCTCGATGAACATGAGCATGTCGACGTCCTTCAAAATCTGCAACTTGCACTGGGTGTACTTCAACATGCACGACCACGTATAGCCGGGTAGGGTGTAATGCCACGCGGGGTCCAGGCCATATGTCACGTGACCGATATTTCGAAAATTCTCGAAAATATCAGCCAAGAGCAATATGTCTGTTTTCATGTACAAGTCGGAGTACTCGCCCAGTGTTTTTAAGTTGAACGTTTGCCACACGTTCTGCGCATGTTCGTATTCTGCCTTGCTAATGTGACAATCGTTCAACTTGTTGTAGAAATGATGGAGCGCCGGCAAACATTCAACTTCCAACTTTTCCATCGAATCGATGAAATCGTATGGGAATACGCCCTTTCGAGTGAGTAATTCGTACTGCGAGGCTGTCAGATGTGCAAATTCGCGTTTGGATATTTTCAAATCGTGCACTGTCAAAGTCTGAACCAAATGGTTCAAACTCATGCCCATAAAACGGAACGAATCGATGAATCTGAACTTGATGTCTGTATTGTCGTCATACTGGGTGAAAGATATGTATTTCTCTTTGTTGACAGGCAACAAGCTGACTCGCCCCCTCTTTGCTATATCTCGAATAATAAAATGGCTGTCGTATCCGGATAAATTATGGAAAACGATCGGCACCACAAAAGACTTTTTGTATAACAGGTTGCATTGCGCATGCGTATATCCACGAAAGGCACCCGTGTAGTGATTATGGTCACGGACAACTTTGTCGTCAGTTTTCCAAGGTTTTTCGCAGATGTGGCAACATGGCGCGTTCACCCCATCAGGTGATGCGGTCATGGGAACAATGTCCAAAGTTTTGGCTTGCACAATTTTGGCTATAGTCCCCATTCTTTCCGCAAACCAATCCATCGAATCGAGACCTCGATGGCTATCGTAAAATGACAAAGTGTCGTCATATGCACACTTGAAATAAAATCCGGCACTGAACGGAATATGTTTTTGGTACTTTTCCGTTTGAGAATTGCATCCGGCGCCGGCGGCATCTTTGAACGGTTCCAAAATCGACTCGAAATCCGCATATATTACGAAGGGCACTCTTTCTTTATGTACAAAGTCGCGAAATTCTACATGATCGTAGTGGGGGAAAGAAATTTTACATGTGTTTTGTTTTTGACAATCAACAGTATGACTGTTCAATTTTTCCTCACTTGTGAAATAATTCAAACATCTGTCGCAAATGAATTTTTTGTTACCATGATTATTGAGTTGTGCACTAAGTAGGCGAGATAAATCCTTTATCCAAACATAATGGAATTTTATGTCTGAATCGTCAGTGTCATCGTCGATCAGTGGCGGTGCCTCGTAATCATTTAATTTCGGGTGATATTCATTTTGAATGAGGAGAAGATTGACATGTTTGTCTAATTTTTGTTTCGTGAGTCGACTTGGAACAGTCACGAAAAATGCCTCCTTGTCCGGCTTCGGCTGAATTAACTCCAAAGTGTACACATTGACGGAAATGTTATTTAATTGTTCAAATTTGGTGATTTGTTTAAATTTCATGGGAAAGTCGATTCCGTCCAAATTCAATGCCTTTGAGTAATGCGGATATGACGATGTTCTATCAGTATTTTTACCAGATTGAACAGGATACAGGGCGGAGACGATTGCCCAAGCGAAACATGCATCATCATCATTTTTGATGTTGATGCAAGCTCGTTTTTTGGCAATAGATTTCGGCAACTCGATGAAAGACGAACCGTTGCCGATGCCGGATTTGTTGATATTTATTTCCAAACTAACGATTTTCTCGAGACTCCATCCGCTCTCTTTGTCCGCGAATTCAGAAAGTTTGTTTTGAATTTAATCGATGACATTTTCCAAGAACCACTCTTTCAAAGTTGTACCCCTATCGATCACAGCGTTTTTAGTGTTGAAATACTTGAAGTCGATTTTTTGTTCTTGATTCAAAGAGTTTTTCACGAATTTCCCACAAAATGTCGAATTGACTTTAATGAGTGAATGTTTTTTCAATAAATTTTGAATTCTGTTTTTGAATAGAGAGAATGCGTCCCCGAAAAATTGCCCAATTTCTTTGTTTTAAATTTATAATTATACCTGTGCGCAGACGCGAAGAAAATGCCGATTTCAAGTCCTCCCACTTTACTCGAGATGTCAATTTTGATTTGAGCCCCTCCCCCACGACGACTGGCTGTTGGCCTGAATTTTTGATTGAATTTCGGATAATTTTTAAGTGACCACATAAAGTTTGCAATTTTCTCAGAGAGCCTATGCCTTCCACCGCTGCGATCGCTCTATTAATAAGGCGGGCGGTGCGCTGGCATTGGGCCAAGCAATGTTTGCACTCTTCATCGGAACAGCCCTTTTTGAGGATTTTTACCGCCTTAAGCAACTTTGCCACCATCTCCACACTTGGTTCAACAATGGCGTCAGATGACATGATTCAACACAAAATTTCAAGAAAATGTCAAATGAAAATACAAGAAACTTACTCTCTCTGTTTCCAACGGCTGCGACGTCTTCAGGCCTTGGCGATCTCAAACAGCTGCTGCGGATGAGCTCGATTGGCAATTTTCTTTTCACCCCTGTATATTAGCACGTGCTGGGCCTCGGTCAATTTGTCGAGGTTCGCTTTCAATGCTCCAGTCACTCGATTCGGAAGGAATACTACGCAGTCCTCTAACTCCACAAGGATTGACTCCCCAAACTTTGTAGTTTTGGTTTGAGCGTCGAGGATCAATTTGGGTTCGTCCTTCGGCAGCTCTTGTAGTTTGTGCAGGTCCTTCCTGCAAGCCAAGGAGACCTTGTTAATTTCGTCGAGATGAGACATCTGTGAAAAACATGCACGTTTCAAAATAATGAAGATTTTTTTTTTTTGATACACGCTGTCAAAACATTATTGTGATTCACCCTGTACGACAAATTTGACAAAAAAATTCGAATCACCCTGTATGAGAAATATGGCAAAAAATCACTGTTTGAGAAAAATATGACGATTTATGAGACACTCTGTACGAGAAATGTGACAAAAATATTCATTGTATACTGTATGAGAAAAATATGACGATTTATGAGACACTCTGTATGAGAGAAATGTGACAAAAATATTCAATGTACACTGTATGAGAAAAATATGACGATTTATGAGACACTCTGTATGAGAGAAATGTAACAAAAATATTCAATGTACACTGTATGAGAAAAATATGACGATTTATGAGACACTCTGTACGAGAAATGTGACAAAAATATTCATTGTACATTGTATGAGAAAAATATGACGCTTTATGAGACACTCTGTATGAGAAATGTGACAAAAATATTCAATCTACACTGTATGAGAAAAATATGACGATTTATGAGACACTCTGTACGAGAAATGTGACAAAAATATTCAATGTATACTGTATGAGAAAAATATGACGATTTATGAGACACTCTGTATGAGATAAATGAACTTCATAACAACTGAATCGAATGACATAGACACTTGAAACACTCGCGAAAACATATGTGAAATCTACTAACCTTTTGCAAATCATGGATGAATGGCACTCACAATAAAACTGTATGAAGAGCGAGAGGCAGATGAGCAGCACAAAACACTTGTTGTTGCTTCGGAGGCAGGCTATCAAATGTCATCGGCGCGCGCTGTGAACGTATGTATAAACTCTCTGTGTCATGTGACCCACGCCGATGGACACGTGACGTGACCCACGCCGTCTGCCCACGCTGAATATGCTGGGGGGAAAACCCAAACTACGCAGTAATAAAATGCTGAGTGGACATTTCTCGGAATTTCAACTTGGGTAAACAACCACCGGATGTGGTTGTTTACTTAAGCTGTGGAGCGTCGGAATTCCAACTCAAGTCTGGACATGTTGCTGCCTGTTCTAAGTCGAGAGAGATGCTTCGGCGGCCATTGCTATCGTAGGCGTGGGGCTCTCGACGGCCATTTTTTTCGACACAACGAATCACATGAGGTCGTTTTTTTCTTCTCCCACACACCCAATTGCTCTCTACGCCTATCATGTACCTGCAATTTTTCTCAACCCCCCACGCTACACCCTACACCGCCATGTTTATTGCGACTGCCGCCAATCGGCTTTTTTTCCCATTATCAAAGCTACGAGTTTTAAATCGACATTAGTATGGAACCTTCATGGCTCATTGGTAGCGCACTCGGCTGCCATGCCAATAGGCGTGGGTTCAAGCCCCACTCGGGGACAAAAAATTTTTTATTTTTTTTTTCTTTCGCAACCCTCCCCCCACCTTCTTCGGCGTTGGGGTTGCTGAAGAACTTCGCCGAAGAACCAAAATGGCGGAGATCTCGATGGCCAGATGC
The DNA here is from genome assembly GCA_958298965.1 of Chrysolina haemoptera. NCBI lineage: Eukaryota > Metazoa > Arthropoda > Insecta > Coleoptera > Chrysomelidae > Chrysolina > Chrysolina haemoptera. The sequence continues at coordinate 20,495,891 of OY282594.1, forward strand.
CATCGAGAGCGAAAATTCAAATTAATGAGGCGAAATCCGCCTTGACATACTACTCACATGGTTTATAGACTCAGGTGCGTCAAGTCACATGTCTTCGAATAAACAGTTTTTCATCAATCTGGACAGTTTTAATGAAAAGGTTATAGTCGCTAATGGAAATGAAATGAAATGTGAAGGAATTGGAGAAGGACTCTTGTTTTGTAAGGTACTTGATAACACTAAGAAAGAACATGTCAAAAATGTACTTTATGTACCAGATTTGAAATCGAATTTATTGTCCGTGAAACGCTTGACAGAAAATGGTTTCTCTGTCAATTTTGAACAAGGGATCTGTTCCATCAAATACGGCAATGAAATTATAGCTGAAGGCAAAATTGAAAAAGGACTCTACAAATTACAATTAGATTCATCTGTTGAAGCTAAAATCTCTAACCAGAAACATTCAATTTGCATTCATTTGTGGCATAAAAGGTTAGGACATAGAAACCAAGATGATATCAAGAAAATTGTATCGAAAAATTTTGCAAAGGGCATTGAGATAGCAGAGTGCGGAAAATATCTGAAATGTACCAGCTGTTTGAAAGGAAAATTGAGCAAGAAACCATTTCCGAAACATACTGAAAAACAATCTAGAGAAATCCTTGATTTGGTGCACAGCGATGTTTGCGGACCCATGAAAACCCAAACGTCTGGTAGAAAACGTTATTTCCTCACATTTATTGATGATTTTTCCCGATATACAATGGTATATTTATTAAATTCCAAAGATGAAGTTGTTGAAAAGCTGGAAGAATATCTAGCAGTTGTTAGAAATAAATTTGGAAAATATCCCCAAACATTCCGATTCGACAATGGCGGAGAATATAGTAGTGAATCAGTTCGTAAAATCCTCAGAAAATATGGCATTTCGATACAGAATACAGTTCCATATTCACCAGAGCAGAATGGTGTTGCTGAACGCAAAAATAAATAAATACTGGGGCGAAGCAATTGTCACTGCTAACTATTTACAGAATCGTCTGCCAAGTTAAGCCATTGAAACCACCCCATTTGAAATATGGCATGGCGAGAAGCCGAAATTGGACCATTTGAGGAGTTTTGGAAGTATTGCCTATGTCTATGTTCCAGCCGAGAGACGGACAAAGTGGGATCCTCATGCAAAGGAGGGTGTATTTGTTCGATATTTCGAGAATTTCAACAGGATATCGAGTTCTGGACAAATCAACCGATAGAATAACTGTTACTAGAACTGTCGAATTCATTGAAAATAATCATTCATCTGGATACGGAAAAACGGAAAGGATAAACGAACAGGCACCCATTCAGGACACAAAGGTTGAAGTTTCCGTGAGAAACGATAGAGAACATGTTTTTGAACCTGTGGAAAACGGAAATGATACTGAGCAACTGAAGATCACAGTGAAACAGATGGAAATAAAACTCTGGAAATGAACGAAAATCAAATAGTCAGACGGTCTTCGAGAAGTACTAAAGGCGTCCCTGCACAAAAATTGACGTATTTAACAACAAACGAGTTTAGAAGAGAACCAAGTATTGATTAAAAGTTTGATTTTGTGGAGGAAATCCAGTTCTTGACATAATTTTTTTTTGGGTTTATCACCTTCCACAATCTGAAAATGAAAAAATTTTTTAATCCAAAGAAATCTGTACAAGTGTAGAAGGGCAAATTAATTAATTTGCCCGATAAGTTACTGCGTTCACAAGTCTTGAAAGAAATTAATTTTTGTCAGTAACGTACCCTACACTGAATTTGCCTATCTGAAAAAATGAGATCAAATTAACAAAGAATACTTCTCTTTTTTTTTTTTTTTTTTTTTTTTTTTTTTTTTTTTTTTTTTTTTTGAAAACTGTTGACAGATTTCTTTGGATTAAAAAATTTTTTCATTTTCAGATTGTGGAAGGTGATAAACCCAAAAAAATTATGTCAAGAACCAAATTCATTTGACGATCTGATGACATATCCGATTAGTGAAAAGTCAAATTGGCAGAAGGCAATTCAAAACGAATTGGAATCATTCGAAAAGAAAGGAGTATGGTTTCTCACTGAACTACCTCCCAATAAAAGGCCAATTCAATCGAAGTGGGTTTTCAAGATGAAAACGAATAGCACCGGTGAAGTAGTGAAGTACAAGGCACGTTTGGTAGCAAAAGAGTACACACAGAAATATAGCGAAGACTACGATAGCACTTTTGCTCCTGTGATGAAACAAAGCAGTTTTAGAATATTACTGTCCATCGCTGCCGTTCATGAACTGAACATCAGACACTATGATGTTAAGACAGCATTTCTAAATGGAGTTCTGGAAGAGGAACTGTATATGTCACAGCCTGATGGTTTTGTCAATGAAGATCAACCAAATCATGTATATAGATTACAGAAATCGATATATGGGCTGAAACAAGCAGCAAAATCCTGGAATGAAAGATTGAAAGAAGTTCTTCGTGAACTTGGTTTCCAGTGTAGTGCTAATGATCAATGTTTGTTCACGAGATTTAAGAAAAAGAAGACTACCTATATATCTTAGTGTTTGTTGATGATATTTTGATTTGCCATAAAAATATCCACGTTATAAAGACACTTGGAGAAGAACTCAATAAGTATTTTGAAATTATTGACCTGGGAGACTTGAATTTCTTTTTGGGTATAAACATTCGAAAGGACAAAGATGGCAGTTATCTTCTTGATCAAGAACATAAAATAAATAAAATGCTGGAGGAATTTGGAATGACAGATGCTTACATCGTTTCAACACCAATGGAAACAGAGTACCACAAAATCACAGAAAACACGAAGCTCCTGAAGAATAATGAGAAATATAGGAAAGCAGTGGGGGTTTTGCTATATTTATCAACTATGACACGACCCGACATAGCCTTAGCTGTGAATTACCTGATAAAAAGAGTTAGCCAACCACCTCAGCTAGATTGGGACGCAGTGAAGAAAGTTATGAAATATCTGAAAGGAACGAGTAATTTCAAACTAAAAATGAAAGCAGATACAGACCTGATTTTGCGTGGATTCGTAGATTCAGACTGGGCTAGTGATAATTCAGATAGGAAGTATATAAGTGGATTCATATTTTTTCTTGGAGAGAACCCTGTAACCTGGACTAGTAAGAAACAAACAACGGTAGCATTGTCTTCGACGGAAGCCGAATATATTTCAGCGGCTTTAGCCAGTCAGGACCTAGTTTGGTTGAGACGAATTCTCTCAGATTATGGTTTGGAATGCCGAGAAGCAACTACTCTGAATGAAGACAATCAGGGTTGCATCAGATTAGCAGAAGGCGAGAAATATTCTTCAAGATCTAAACATATTGATGTTAGATATCACCATCTACGAGATCTGATTGCCAGTGGAATTATAAATTTCAAATATTGTCCTTCTTCCGATATGATTGCAGACGGGCTGACGAAACCTCTTTCCAAAGAAAAGTTTTTGGAATTCAGAAAATGTTTGAAGATTATTCAAGGATGATCTGTCGAGTGGTGGTGTTGGTGTTCATCAGATCATATTGTTGATTTTATTTAGAACGTCCTGAAAATTAAAAAAAAAAAAAATTGATAGGTAGTTGTTGATTCTTATGTCATTAAGAATAGACGTATTGTTATATACATTTGAGTCATTGTATTAGTTAAATAAAACCACTTGAAAATACTGTTTCAATTAATAAAAGCCAATAAAATCAACTCTGTCGTTATAAATGAACAAATAATGTAATCCTGTTTATGTGACAAGATTTATCCACGATTTTTTTTATGTAGAAATAAAAAACGGAGCTTGTGTGTTGAAATATGGAATCGGAATAATTTCGATAGAGCTATTTTTTATAGAAACATTCTGACTTGATTGAATAAAAAACAATAATAAATTATTGTACTTACCTCTGAAATTCACAATATAATCTTCAGGCAAAACCTAATCACACAAAATCTTTTCTTGTCCACTTATGTTTAATAGTTATTTATGCAACAAGTGCAAAAAGTAGGTGTTTATTGCACTCGACGTGAAATAAACTCTTTTTGCACGAGTTTCATACAATATTTTTTCTACGTTCATGCAAAAACCAGAAAATGTTTCATTCAGGTGGCACTAAACTATAAGGAAGACATTGTTTGTTTAAATCTATCTGCTAAAAGTAATTCAAAAACATTTTGTGTAAATCAGATGATATTTGGAAGAAAAAAATTTATTTTTAACAAATTGCATTTTCTAGTAATTTCATAGTCCATTATATAATGAATATGATGAAACATGCAACTATTTAAAACGTAATACAATCTCACAGAAAATGGGCTAAATTTGGCGTCGATTTGAAAGTTTATGTCTGTCATGATGACAGAACGCCATAGTAGAATGACAGATGAGTGCAATAAAGTCCTTATTGCACTCAGTGCAATAAAGAGACAGTTTTTCCACCAAATATAGTTCAATAAAGTTTTGTTTATTGCATGAACGTAGAAAAAAATATTTGAGTCTGGTTACCGGCAACTGTGTTAGAACTAACGTGCTTGAGACACAACGGTGAAAGGGTAGACGTGTGCATGAATAGCAGGCCATCACAACGATCTCTGCCGAAAAGAGACGGAATTTTTTTTCCATATTGTGGGTTCGTTAAAGTAAGAAAATAGCATTTCTTGATGTGAAATCAGAGTCATGTTAAAGAACATATCCTTAATATTTCCTTGAACCAAGGAAGTTTTGTGAGAAGTTTCCCAATTTTATAGTCGTAGACAACTGAAGAATTGATTAATATGGTTCACTGAAATGATATTAGTGTTATTTTGTAGATCATCAGCTGAAACTGATGTTATTTATATGTACTGTAGGCTTATCTGGTTATATGACTGATGCATTCGGTTTGCCATCTAAATCCTTCCATCAAGACTATTATTGACAAAATGAGTTGCTAATCGTAGTTTTCTCTTTTTGACCCAATTTTCTATATTAGATGTTTCTGCCGTTTCTTTAAACCGAACAAAATATCTAGATTCAAAGCTCGTTGATCGTTTCTTCTGAAAAAACTCAATTACTCTTTGCAACAGAAACGTGGACTCTTCTTTTAAAATTTTAGAAATGCTTGATCGGAAATATCAAATTACCTGATTTCAAGTAAATTTCGTCAGCTGAATGGATACTATTGAGAACTTTGATTTCTTCATTTGAAAGGATATTTCATCGATTATATATTCTTGTAATAACGAAAGCTGAATTATTTTCATGAAAATCAGAATTATAACTTGCTTTTTCTCAGCCTGCAAAAATGTTCTTTCGATTGGAGTGTCTGAATCATTTCAGAATTAAATCATCAGAAATGTTCTCTGAAGAAAATATCATAATAGTTTGAAAATAATATTAACTTGAAAGAAGAAATTTTTTTTATTTAGATAACAACAAGGTTTTCTGTATATTATGAATAAGAAGAAAATTGCATATTTTGAACTAAAAATCATAAAATATTCTGACGAATACTTTAGTTCTCTCATTACAAGAATATTTTCTTAGAATACGAAAATTCTTTAAGAAGTTTGAAGTTTTGAATGAAAATGATTTGATCAGAATAACAAAAATGTCCTGAATAGAAACGATATTCTGTTAATCCAAGGAAATTGAAACAAAACTTTTAAAATCGTTAAGTTGACAAGTAATTTTTATGTGTGTGCCTACAATAATTCGTGAAAGACTGAGGATAAAAATGAATGTGACAAAGACATTATTTCAGATATTTATATACTATTGCTACCTATTATTCATTAATTTATTTAGCACCATGGGGACACATACCAGTCCAAGTCCACTAAGTTTAGATGCAATGAATTGATAGTGTTCATGGAAATTATCACAAATATACATATTATAGAGTATTAATGAATGACATTGTATTATATTAATATTAGATTGGGGCGAGGGGGAAACCGCTGGGGAATTTTGGTGTACATGTCTCGGGTATTAGTGGCATTACTCGGGTATTAGTCGGGAATTAGGGGCATTGCTCGAGTATTAGCTGGAAATTAGTGGCATTACTTGAAAATTATTGGGCATTACAAGTATTACTGGTGTATTACTCGGGTATTAGAGGAGTTATTTGGGAATTATTGGGCACTACTCGAGCATTACATGTGTATTACAGTGCAATGAAACAAAAAAAAAAGATTATTCCCGACTTGTATTTGACAAAAAAAAACATAATATAAAAAATATTTTTAACACTTTTCTGAAAGGCATTACTGGCATTACTTAGGGGGCATTACTCGGAAATTACTGGGTATTGCTCAGAAATTACTTGGGTATTAGAGGCATCACTTACGATTTTTGGGAATTAGTGTGCACAATATTCTCAGCGGTTCCCCCCTCGGAATAGGGTGAAATATATTTCCTACGACCACATATAAATATACCCATTTTATGCGCTTTATCGATCAAGAAAGTATGCCAATTGTATGTCATCATCATCATCATCATCATCATCATTTCCGTACAGAATATTTAATTTCCAACGACTTTCATGTACTACTAGACTGTCATTATAGTTTTTAACGAATTTTATGACCATAAACAATAGAAGATCGAATCATAAGTTTGCTATGGCTGTCTAATAATTTGACATTTCACATCAGTATTTACAAAATTCGTAAAAAAAATAGGTAATCATAAATGAGTAGTGAAGTGAGGATGATTTGATATCGACATCGCTAATTTCAATATAAAGATTGATGACAATCCAATTCTATATTTTCGAATAGATGACAGGAACTTTCTATAGCAGTTAATTTCATCGTATTGTATGAGCTTGTAGCAGAGCATGTTGAGTGATGAAACGGTAGGGTTTGGATCGTGGGGGGTGAAGGCTCAAATACCAAATAAACCACTATTTTTCTTTTCTTTTATGAAATCGATTTGTGTTCGATTTTCATTATAATTTTCTATATTCCTATTTTAGGTTGTATGTATGGGAATAATGACTACAGAAGAGTTTATGAAAAGTGTTATCAAATATAAGTATTACAGATTTGTTTATGATTCAGTTGGTCGTAGAAAAAGTATAGTGTACAAGAGCATGAAATGACCCATTTCCCATTCGTAGGTATATGATCTATTGAAGAACTCGCTACGCTCGTACTACAAAATTTCTTATACCTACTCGTGGGAAATGTATGTCATTTCATGATCATTGTACAGTATACTATTACATACAATAATATCTTGAGATTCAACAAACCTAATGAGTTTTGAGCCTTAATTATAATGAAGCTGTACTAACAGTTTTTTTCTGGATTTTTCCAGTCTGTTGATATACAGTACGGCTTTTAATACTCCTTCCCCTGTTAACGTTTGAACGGTTCGACGTAGAAATATAAAAAAAAAATCGAGAGTTTCACCAATACTACTTTTTGAAATATGGTGATATTTCGATCATCTACTCAAAATTTGTGAATGGCATGGGGGGTCAAGTGTCACATCGTTGAAAAGGGAATTCAATTTCCTTCACAACCATCTAAATATTTTTGAATTTTATTCATAATTTTTTTCCCAGTTTCGATTTTCATGCCTTTCAGAATTTCTAAGTTAATATGCTCCTAGCATCATAAGTCGAGTAGTTGCAATGTTTCTTCTCTCTAAGAGTAGTATCGGTAATACCATTCAAAAGATATTTGGTTTCATTGTTCCACATGAAACTGTTCAAATTTATCGAGGTATGAGTACTTATTGAATACGACTTTAAGTATAAAAATATCTTAAATATATTTAAAATATCACTTTCAGCATTTAAATCTATATAAATACCACTTCATACTTTAAATATTACTTTTATTTTTAAAATATCCACTTGATATTTTAAAAATTATTTTCATTATCAAAATATCTCAGTATATTTAAAATATCTCAATCTATAATTTATGTTTTATGTGTTTGATGTGTTTGATAAAGTTGCATTTCAAATCCCTAGGGACATAAAGTAAAAATCAAATATTACCGCAGCTACACTATCAACAACTAGGACAAATATTAGAAAATATTCCATTATAAATCGTTATTGATTGAATTGAGATTGTATGTGATATTAACATTATGACAATTGATGAAACTAAATGGGCGATTTATTTTATTTGATAAGTGAATATTAGAAAGTGTAGAGATATCATGTTCTTGACGTATCGGTTAATGTCAACCTTAACTGTAATGACACTGAATTGAAAAAGTTTGTTGACACCGTTGCTATGACGTTACCTACCGAGTAATCCAAGTACAATGTTTATATAACTCACCAAATTAATTAGTTGTATTATTATTGAAATTTATAATACTGGGAAGTGAAAAAAATAGCATATATGCCGCAGGACTAAAGTGATATTTTATCCCTTACGTGATTATTAGCCCTCGGGCTCTACGAGCCCTCAGGCAATAAACATCACATGCAGGACTAAAACATTTACTTTAGTCCCTTGCTATACAGGATGTTTCATAATAAATGCGCAGGACATACAGGGTGCTGAATTAAATTAAAAAAAAATCGTTTTTTGCGAATTTCTCTGGAACCGTTTATCGCACAGAAAACAGATTTTGTAGGAATTTTCCACTCATAATAAGCTATGTTTTGTTCTGATTTTTAATTTTTTTAAATTCATAATTGGTGAAGATTTTGAAGGGATAGTGTGTGTTTTTTCAACTCCAACTTCTACGCCACTGGAAAAAGTACAGTTTTGAGTCATCTATTTGAACCGCTAATGTTTTCTACACAAAAAAAATACTCTTGTTCATAAGCTCTAAAGTGGACCGTTTTCAAGAAAAATCAACTTTCATGTTGAAAAACGTGGTCAATTTTTTTAAATAATTTTTTTCATAATCATACAAAATTTATTTAAACGTTAGAACAAGTAACAAAACCAAACGTTAACTTCATACTCATGCAGAAAGAATAATTTCGCAACCTTGAAGAGTGGTCACACAACAGGGTGATTTTCCGGAGGAAATGAAAAGGAAGCAACTAGTTGGAATTTGGATATTTGTTATTTTACGAAATACATAACAGTGTTTTGTGCGAAAATATACTGTTTGTAACAGTATTTTCAGTAAAACTCGGTTAGTAGAGGATCAGATTTTTTGAGAAATGAAATATTGACGCTAGTATAAATATTATTATTTATTATTGACAAAACTATAAAAAAGTTGATTTGTGGATATGCAGTGTGTTTCTCTTCCGAATCTTCCTTATTTTTGAAGTGGATTTGATGCAAAGTCTATATAATGTACACTGAATAATCCCAAGGGGTCTAGTCGTTTTAAGTTATATACACTGCACGCCAGCAGCGATGGAACCACCGACATTTCCGAAAAAATCATAGTTGGAGGCAGAATAGGTCAAATATGTCTTCGAATTAATAATGAGAACAACTATTTTACTACCAGTGCACCTGAAAAAACTTCATTTCTGAAAATCGAAATTAGGTTAGTGGTAAAATTATTATTCTGAATACGAATCCGAAGATGGTTTTAACTTAAATTGCCTCCTGCTATGATTTTTCGGAAACGTCGGTGGTTCCATCGCTGCTGGTGTGCGTTTATGTAACTGAAAATGGCTCCTTCAAGGACAGTCGTTATATTTTTACTACATCTACCGATTCTGAAAATTTCCCAATTCTACGTCAAAAATGACGGAAATTACCTCACATTCCTATGATACCCTTTCTTCTCGTTTATTATTCTGCTTGCTTCGAGAGCATCAGGAGATCTTTAAGTCTCAACTAGTCTTCTATAGACTAGTTCTAGAATCATGTTATTCAGGTAGGAGTGTATGAGTTTATCCTTTATCACTCCATCCAACGTATTCAACACTTTATTTCTCAATATTTTTGTGAAAAAAAAAATATTAACAAGATTATATAGAGGAGCCGGTTTTTTTTTCATTATTTCTAGAGTGGTGAAAGGGCGTCAAATCAATGCGACTAAATAAACTTTCACATTCAATGTAATCAATACTTCATTTCTCAATATTTTTCGTGAAAGATTGCAAGAAGATGATATAGAGAGTCAAAAACATTTTTTTTATTTCTTCTAGAGTGTTGGAAGGAGGTTGAATAACTGCTACAAAATCAAATTTCACCAAAAATGTTAACAATGGATAATTGTTCAATATTATCATAAGCGACTCCAAACTCATGATCCACTTTTATCAGTTCAAGTGATTTAGCTATTTATTATGGTACTTTGAAGATATGATTTTCATTTCCCCACAAATTCAAATAAAAATATTTCACACACACGAACTAAAATAAATGTGATGAAATGAATACCCACACGCTGCTACCACGATATCGACCACGAATTTATCGAAGAGTAGCGCCTCCCATCTTCCTCTCACTCTTTTACTATCATTTATTTTCCCATTAATAATACTCATTGTAAAACTTTCAATTATGTTATTGTCAGGAATTAATTTTTAACTGACGTTTCTGTAACCACAGTTGCATTATAAAGATCAAAATCATAGAGGCCGTGAGCGTGTATGTTATCACGAGGTCATAGTACAGACAGTTCGCTCTATGCAAGTAGACAGTTTAGATCAGATCGGATCAGTTTTGACCAAGGAGTTATTCTCGGAAAGGCATTGTTTGTTTAACTCTGGCAGCTAACATTAATACAAAATAATATAAAATATGTAACTGTTCAAAATGTATTGCCAATCTAACAGAATATGTGCTAGATATGTAGTGGGTTTGAATGTTTATGTTTGTCATGATGACAGCACGTTGAAGTAGAATGACAGATGAGTGCAATAAAAACTTTATTGCACTAGTGCAATAAAGAACTTCATTTTCTACTAAATATAGTTTAATAAAGTTTTACTTTTTGCATGAAGTTAGACAAAAATATTTTATCAACGCGGACGAAAATAAACGTAATGAAATGAATAGCCATACGCTGCTGCCGCGATACCGAGCACGACTTTATCGAAGTGTAGCGACACCCATCCTTCTAACGATGCCGTAATGCTGCTTTCACGATTAACTTTCACTAGTTCAACATACAGTGTCACACATAAAGTTCGCGACATATCGATTTTTTTTTTATTAATTGATATTAAGAAAATTTAACTTCGCAGTTAGTTTTTGCCTGAAAAATTAGTAAAATACAGCATCTTTCCTTTTTTCATGCGGTACTCTAAATCAGTTTTTTTGGAAATTTCGAAAAATGCCAAAAAAAGTTGCTCAGTTTCCAATTTTATACCTTTGCTCCAAATTTGGGCTCTCTACTGTCACTTCGACTTTTTTCCATTTTTTTTATTTTTTCGAATCTTTCGCTATATCGATTCGAACGGAACATTACGCAATTTTCATAATTTTGATGAATATGAGACTTCAATATCATATCTGGCTCAGAAAATACCCACATTGGCCTGTTACCAGAAAATTAAAAAAATGCACGTCCAGAAATTCGTCTTTGTGGTTGCAAAATTCATCTTGTTTTTTCATTTCATTGTTATTCTCAATGTATGGACGTTAATATGTCAGTAATCAAATAAACGAATTTTTCTTCATTCTTAATACACTGGTATTTCTTTTTTTAATAGATTTTCATCAAGTTCTTCTGACCAATAATTCAGTTACAAACAAACCCGAAATATCATACTTTTCTGTAAACTAAACAATGACCTACAGTTTCATAACTATTCAAAAGACTTTCGTTTTAGCGATTGTACTAAACATGAATAATTTTTCGTTTTTTGAATTAATTTCATAAATCTTATATTCTTTATTTCCTCCATTAGATGTGTAAAAAAAGTTAAACTAAAATAACTATAACCAAATTTACAAGAAAACATCGTAACATTCATTGATTCATCTCAATAATCTTATTCTGTATGCCGCCCTTCCCGTTTTATACAAATTATAGTCCTTTCATTCACAGACTTTGTGGCATTTTTAATAAGTAGGGGATTTATGTTATGTTAATATTCTCCAAAAGTTCTTTGTTTGCAAATGGTCTGTATTTATACACTTTTTGTTTGAGACAACCCCATATAAAAAAAGTCCATTCGAGATAAGTCCGGTGATCTTGGTGGCTAATAATCTTCCCAATCTCATCCTATCACTTTGCCAGTAAACATCGGACCGAGACACTGTTTCACTGCTACCGTTTGGTGGATCGGTGCCCCGTCAAGCTGATACCACAAATTTCGTCTAACACTTAGAGGCAGATTATCCAAAACTTCAGACAACTGATTCATAATGAAATTTTTGTACATGTCAGCGTTCAATTTTTCTCTAAAAAAATATGTTCCAATTATTTGGTTATGTAATAAACCACACCACACATTTGTCTTGAATGAATATTGGTCACGGCATTCTATTACAAAATTTGGATTATTATTGGACCACCAGCGACAATTTTTGGAACTAACTGTTCTGTTCGACGTGAAAGTTGCCTCGTCAGTCCATAAAATCCTGTATGGAAATGCGATATCATTTTCTTTCTCAACTTGAAACCAAAATGAAAATCCTACTCAAAAATCGAAATCTCTTTCTTTGATAGTGTGTATGAACTTTGGCTTATAGGGATGGAAATTATTTTTGTGCAAAATTCTTCTCAGTTTCTCTGCCAACCCCTGTATTTTCACTAATACTGCTAATATTAGTTTTCCGGTTTTCAACAATGCTCAAACATTGAGTTGTTCTTTTTCATTATACTTTATTGGATTATGTGGTTTCTTGAAACGATTTTCCACAGAGCCAATTTCTTTGAATGTTTTCAATATCCTTCCCACGGTACTAAGGTGGATATTTCTTTCTGGATGCCGGTGATTGGAAATACAAGCAACATCTCGATATGGCACATTCTCACCACATAAAAGAACGATTTTCACTTTGTCTTCTATGGATAACATTGTACATAAAACTTTTTGTGAATTATAAATGTAAGAAAATCTGTACACAAAACAACTCGATTTATTAAACGCAATAATTTGACATTACCCAAAACTAAAAATTTGTTTTACAAGCATATTAAGTGAAAATTTCATTTCGCTTTGATCAGTACCGACTATTTTCTTTCCGAGATGTTGCATTAGTCTTGTATTATATATTATATACGAAATTTTATATCAGTCTAGTACAAATCGGTCATTGTTTAGTTTACAGAAAAGTATGATATTTCGATTTTGTTTGTAACTGAATTATTGGTCAGAAAAATAAACAAACTCGGTAAAAATCTTTTAAAACAAGAAATACGAGTGTAATAAGAATGAAGAGAAATTCGTTTATTCGATTACTGGCATATTACCGTCCATACAATGAAAATCCACATCAGTTTAACAATGAAATGAAAAAACTAGATGAACTTTGCAAAAACAAAGACGAATTTCTCTAGGTGCATTTTTTAAATTTTCTGGTAACAGGCCAATGTGGGTATTTTCTGGGCAAGATATGATATTGAAGTCTCATATTCATCAAAATTATAAAATTTGAATCATGTTTCATTCGAAGCGATAGAGCGAAAGATTCGAAAAATAAAAAAAATGGAAAAGTTGGAGCAAAGGTATAAAATTGGAAACTGAGCAACTTTTTTCTATGGCCATTTTCGAGATTTCCAAAAAATACTAATTTTTTGAGGATTTTCCAAATAATTGTCAAATTTTACAGGTTTAGAGTAGCACATGAAAAAAGGAAAGATGCTGTATTTTACTAATTTTTCAAGCACAGACTAACTGCGAAGTCAAATTTTCTTTATGTTCATTATTAAAAAAACTTCCATATGTCGCGAACTTTATGTGTGATACTGTATACATGGTTTCCTAGCTATTGATTATGCAGAAAATTCACAAACAAATATTTCACCCACACGGTCGAAAATGTGATAAAATGAATACTCATACGCTGCTACCGCGATACGGACCATTAATTTATCGAAGCGTAGCATCACCCATCTTTTTCACGATGGCGTTCTGCTGCTTTCACGATTCACTTTCATTAGTTCAAGAGATACACGGTTTCCTAGATATTGATTATAGTGTTTTGAAAATAGTATTTTCATATCCCGGACGAAAATAAACGTGATGAAATGAATAGCCATACGCTGCTGCCGCGATACCGAGCTCGACTTTATCGAAACGTAGCGCCGCCCATCCTTCTGACGATACAATAATGCTGCTTTCACGAATCACTTTCATCAGTTTAAGAGATACGCGATTTCTTAGAAATTGATTATAGTGATTTGAAGACAATATTTATTTTCTTTCTTTCTTTTTTTTTTCTTTTCGCAGACCTGAACTAATTACTCACTACGACAAAGAAAACAAAAACTAAAATGCTAATAAGTTACCGTAAGTTACGTATTCCGACTAGGTACCAATTCCGTAAAATACGCAAGAGAAAGAGACACAGACTTCATTCATGCAATTCACGGTTTTTTGGAGCACAAAATTTATAATTGAATGAAGATCTTGTGTTTTTTTCAATTTTTGATTGCCACATTTAGAATAGGACGGAAAAATTATTGAAATACTGTATTTTATTTTTCTTGAATACCATATTTACAATATTTGTTCCAGATGAGAATTTGATATTTGAAAGAATTTTTCAATTTTGTTCGTATCGTCTGTATCGTCATATAAATGAGAACTTCAATCAACCATACTATTATTTCCATTCATAAGTCGGTCCTATTGATTGAAATGAAGCAGGAATAAAAGAGGAGGTGCTTCACCAGAGGGCAGCATAAAACGGTATAATGTTCTACGGTTTCGGCGTTCAATGTGTGTAAATTCATTTTAAATGAATGGGTAGAGTGAAAGTAATACTTCACAAAGATTTTCTGGCTCAGAAGATGACACAGTGTGTCGAAACAGCTGTTAGCATTAAATGTTAGTATTGTGTAAAAAATCTTTGTGAAGTATTACTTTCACTCTACCCATTCATTTTAAATGGTATAAATTTGAGTAGTTTTCTTGATCGGTAGAGCTGTCGCTCTTGCTTTCGTTTGGCAAAACCACCGAATATATTGACAAATAAAAACTATTTTCAGGTAGTCGAAGGTTTTTTGAACGGTGCTTGTTGAGAAGTTTAATATTAGTAATTCATTCCCTAGAAGGTGAGAAGGTGAAAAAAAAATCCTGAAAACTACCTAAAAATTACCGAAATAGATATATTTCGTCTATATTTTCTGACTTCTCAGTTAATAACTTTGATTTCAGGAGTACCAATAAGCATCGTTTCAACCTTTTCCTATGAGCTACCCCCTTACAGAATACTGCTAACATATTTAGTTTCCTCAAACGAAAGCAACAGCAAAGGTGCTGCAGTACGAACTAATTTTTGCTCCTTGTCAGCATTATGGCATCGTCAGAAAAATGTGCGGCGATACGCTTCGATAAAATCGTGCTCGGTATCGCAGCAGCAGCGTATGGCTATTCATTTCATTACGTTTATTTTCGTTCGCGTTGATAAAATATTTTTATATGATATAATAAATACCTATGAAAACGTGTAGCTCTCGAACTAATGAAAGTGAAAGCAGCATTAGGGCATCGTGAGAAAGATGGGAGGCGCTACTCTTCGATAAATTTGTGGTCGATATCTCGGTAGCAGCCTATGGGTATTCATTTCATCGCATTTATTTTAGTTCGTGTGGGTGAAATATTTTTATTTAAATTTGCTGGGGAAATGAAAATTATATCTTCAAAGTACCATAATAAATAGCTAGGAAACTGTAAATCACTCGAACTGATAAAAGTAGATCATGAGTTTGGAGTCGCTTGTAATAATATTGAACAATTATCCATTGTTAACATTTTTAGTGAAATTTAATTTTGTAGAAGAAATTTAAAAAATGTTTCTGACTTTCTATATCATCTTCTTGCAATCTTTCACGAAAAATATTGTATTGTATTGATTACATTGAATGTGAAAATTTATTTAGTCGCATTGATTTGACGCCCTTTCACCATTCTAGAAATAATAAAAAAAACCGGCTCTCTATATCATCTTGTTAGTATTTTTTTCACAAAAATATTGAGAAATAAAGTGTTGAATACGTTGGATGGAGTGATAAAATCAAGGATAAATTCATACACTCCTACATGAATAGCATGATTCTAGAACTTGTCTATAGTAAACTAGTTGAGAATTAAAGATCCCCTGATGTTCTCGAAGCAAGCAGAATAATAAACGAGAAGAAAGAAAAAAAATCAATGAATATAATTTCATCAATTAGGTAGACATGTATCTCAAAAATGTATTGTCGTTTTATAGGAATGTGAGGTAATTTCCGTCATTTTTGACGTAGAATTGGGAAATTTGCAGAATCTTCGGATTCGTATTCAAAATAACGATTTTACCGCTAACTTAATTGCGATTTTCAGAAATAAAGTTTTTTCAGGTGCATTGGTGGTAAAATGGTTGTTCTGATTATGAATTCGAAGACATATTTGACCTATTCTGCCTCCAACTATAATTTTTTCGGAAATGTCGGTGGTTCCATCGCTGCTGGCGTATATATCGACCAGACCCCTTGGGGTTATTCAGTATATATTATATCGATTTTGCACATTTCACAGATCCACTTCAAAAATTACGGAAGATTCGGAAGCATATCCACAAATCAACTTTTTTATAGTTTTGTCAATAATAAATAATTATATTTATACTAGCTTCGATATTTCATTTCTTAAAATCTGAACCTCTACTAACCGAGTTTTACTGAAAATACCGTTACAAACAGTATATTTTCCCACAAAACACTGTTATGTATTTCGTAAAATAACAAATATCCAAATTCCAACTAGTTGCTTCCTTTTCATTTCCTCCGGAAAATCACCCTATTGTGTGACCACCCTTCAAGATTGCGAAATTATTCTTTCTGCATGAGTATGTAAGTAGAAAATAAATTGAAATTCACCATTATTCAAGAATCATGTATCCGTTTTTTCTCCTTTAATATTTGAAATAATTATGAGACAAACAAAGAAATCATAAAAACCGCTAAGAAGTGTTTGTCGTAGCGAGGCGCCAGGCAGCATTCAGGTAGAAAACCCTTGCATGCGATTTATGAGACGCAATTTACTACAATTCGTTTACGTGTCTGTCCAGCTGTTGATTTATGACTTTTTTGTTACCGCCTTCCGACCGTTCCATTTCATCCCCGCGACCGCAAATTTTAACAGTCTGGAGCGCCTTGTCCATTCTCTAATCCAAACACTCAAAGGAAAAATCATTTCAATATTTATGTCAAGTGTAGTAAACTCAACTCGTTGCAGGATCCAAGTTGATTCATTCAGATGGAAGGTTATACCGTTGTATGAGGATTACCTAGTAATATCACCTTATGGACGTTTCATTGGAGCCAAAAGGAGACTGCGAGTAGATGGCAGCATGGTCGAGGGAGACTATGGAGTTTCATTGGTCATTTCGAACGGCCATTTAAGTCGAGATTCGCTTGACTCGAGTCACCGAGGTTGGGTAAAATCAGGTAAAATTGTTCAGGTCCGCACCGCACTGCAGCCACAGATTTTCATGTTTCAGTCATATTTATTCACTTGTTGGACGAATTCGCAGTATTCTTGGTGAATTAGTTGTGATTAGGTGTTTGTGTTTGATATCTTCGTTTTATACAGTTGTGGTTTAGTAGTGGCGGTTGTGTAGTTTTCAAACTGATTGCAAATCTTTGCTGAATTATAAGGGACGCTAAGCGCCATTTTTAGTTAGTTATTCAGTGCCAAAGTATAACTATTGATAAGAACATTGATATTCAAATACTGTAAAACAATGTCAAAGTCTATAAAAACTCGCAAGCTAACCAAAAATGTCAAACTATCAATATTGCAACACAATTAGTGATGTTACCATATTATTATGTATTATTAGTTATACAGTGACCGCCAAAAATAATGTACTATATGGGAAAAAAGTTTAGTATTGCAATAACATTTCTGGGGAAAAGTTTGTGCATGTTCAATAACCCAAAACCGATTTTGACACATGTTACGTGACTACTAGTATGGGGGCAAAATGAAAAAAAAATACACCGAGGAGGCCAAAAGTGGGGTATAATGGCAAAATATCGACAAAAGTAATTTCAAAAAGTTGCTTGGAATTTCATTTTATACTCACCGAGTGTCGAGCAATAAATCGAAAAATTTGAAAATAGCAACTTTTTTTTGGAATATATTCCAATCTCTTTGCAAAAATCAAAGTTTTTTCTTATGAATGGCTTGACTGTAGTGGAACATTTGCATTACGATGATATGATAAAACGTTCTCTGCACCAAATGGCATTAAACTGAAAAAATTGATTTTTGCCGAAACTCTTGCTGTTACATTGAAAAATTTCATGATTATGATCAAGTTGAGTGTTTTACTTTGCACGTACACTTTGAGCCTCTTTAATTTGACGCACTATTTTCAAGTTTATGTGCAATGTGAAACGCTCATGCACGATTATCATCAAAACTTAATTGTAATCAGGGAACCAAAATGTTTCTAGATTGCCATATCATCACAATAGTCCTGATATAACTGTTAGATACAAACCAATGTAACAGCGAGGGTTCTGGCAAATCCCAATTTTTTCAATTTAGTGCCATCCAGTGATGAGAACATGAGACAGTTTTGTCATTATCATCGAAATAGAATTTTCCACTAGCCAAGCTATTTAGATGAAAAAAATTTGATTTTTGTAAATGGAGCAGAAAATATTCAAAAAAAATTGCAATTTTCAAATTTTTTGATTTTTTTGCTTGAAACTCTGTAGTACAAAATTATATTTCTAGTAACTTTTTCAAATTACGTTTATCGATATCTGGCCATCTTACTCACTTTTGGTCCCTTCATGGCATTTTTTCCAGTTTCCCGCCATACTAGTGGTCACGTGACATGTGTCATAATCGATATTTAGGATATTGGACACGCACAAACTTTTTTCCAGAAATGTTTTCCCAATACTCTAATCATAAACTTTTTTCCCTTATGGTACATTCTTTTTGGCGGTCAATGCATATCGGAATTTGTTCCTGGTGTCGTAGAAGATTTACTATGTACATGTTTTTTGAACAAAATTTTTTAAGGCAGCATTTGCTACGAGGATTTTTTTCTCTTGTCACTCGAATGCTTAAAAATGGTAATATATTTCAACAAGTTGATATCTTTTGCAGCTCTATAAACTACTGCTGCATTATGATCAATATTGTATTATATTATGTATTTTATTGTAACAAATTGTAACTAGGACTACCCGTTGAATAAATAAATGAAATACTTGTATTATGATTTTATTAAAATGGTCATTGTGGAATTATAGTTTCGTTATCATTTCTAGAGCTAGAGGAATTTTCAGAAGATTGGAGCAAGGGCAACTCGTCCGCTGTTTTGATTTTATGAATTAAGATTTTCACCAGAAATAACACCTGCCAAATTTCGAATTAATTCGAAAACTGCCAATATGTCAAAATCCACTTCCAAGATTTGACACAGCAGACATACAAACAGTCTGATTTGAATAAAAGCGTGTAAAATATCATAATGAATATTCCCATCATTTGCCATTTTGATTTTGGAACCACCATCCCAAATTTGATCAAATAACACATTTCCGACCCCGAACACCCCCACATACCAATTTCGAATTGATAGCCTGCCATCTTTTTCCTCTTATAAAAATATCCATTGAAAGATTTTATTCTGTCAGACAGGTACTTAAAGAAACCTGACTTACAAATTCCAACCAGTTAAATTGTTGACAAGGGTAATATTCTCAATTGAACATAGAAAAACAACTCCTAAGGAAATGGGAACAAACCTACAATACATGAATCCTTCTAAGGAGATTACCTCTTGAACGATGAAAAATGGCGACTAAAGTTTGTCTTTTAGTCGCAGAGGATTCCACATCTGATTTTATGAACATCATGTTTATAATTTCGATAAAAATCAAAATTCCTGAATGTGTTAGTCACAGAAAATTTTATCGACTAGTTTATACAGCTCGACTAACAAATCCCTTGAATGTCCTTTCATATTTCTTTAAATGAACAGATACGTCAATAGGACAGCAGCGACAATTTTGTAAGTTGGAGCTTAATAATAATAATAACAGACGTAACATGTATACCAATGCGTCTCACCATCTGATTTTCGGCTTTTTTCCTCTCATATTGTAAGTATATTTGGAAAATAAAGACCTATTATTATTATTATTATATTCCACAAGACAGGGAGTTTCCAATCACTTATAATATCAAAATATTATCACCTAAAGCGATTATCAAAATTTGGAACCTAATTATCCAAATATGAAATTCTGTTAGCTATTTCATACATCAGAACGTGAATAATGTTCAACCCCTCAATCCGTTCCTGTCTAAATTACGTTTCATCGAGTTGGAATTAGCACCGTGTAGGGGTCACTACTGCCCGGATTGAAAAATTCGAAGTTTCATCATTTTCCTCACAGATGGCGCTAAAAATCGGCTCCAATGAAACGTCCATGAGGTGATATTACTAGGTAATCCTCATACAACGGTTATACTGATTTGTTTTCATTTTATTTTGGGTACAATTTTTATTTTTACTCTATTTCAGAGAGTGGTTATATTAATATTGTCGGAATTCTGGTTAACTTGATATTGAATATTTCATCAACGAGCAAAAGTAAACCAGTTTTAACTTTATCATACGATCTTTTTTGACACGAAAGCATGATTAAAAATATTCAGAACTTTTCTCGAATCATATAAATAATAATAAAGATGGGAATTTTCGATGCAATTTCTCCCACTTTCAATCATCAGAATATTTTACACATATATCAAGGACCGACGACAAAACAAGAATTTCATATTGATTTATTAATAATAATAATATGATGATAATTTTCAAATACAATTTTCACCCACTTCCAATCACACTGTATAATTTTCGTTAAGTTGTCGTAGTTCACCCTGTATAAAATAATATTTTATTTCGACTATTGGTAGTGGGTGAAAATTAAATTTAAAGATTCACATCATTATTTTATTTATTTTAATTATTTTGACATTATTGTAATAAGTATATGTACCAAATTTCAGGTTATTCGGACGATTGATAGTGGTGAAAATTAAATTTTGAATTGGAAACCAAGAAAATCACTCATGTTGAAAGAGAGACATTATAAATTTCAAGGTACTTGGTATTACTATTTTACTTTTCACACTGGGATTCACTTTTTGCTCTGATGATTCACTTTTCGCATTGTTGTTATAAAGTAACATGCGAACTAAACTCACTGAAATGAAAAGAAATTCCGACTTAGTCAATTTTTAGAGGTAATCGATGTTTTGAAGCTACATGTAGTTACCTATGGCAGTATCCGACTCAATTTGCACTTGTGACTATTTTCTTCAGCTCGCTTACTCCAGAGCAAATAAACATGAATAACCATATGGAGTTAAAAATAAATACCAGAAGTATTTACTATGCTATGTTGATCTGTGGGCATTGATAGGGTGAGCAATCACAAGTGATTCGAAGTTACTGATTTCCTCTTTTTTGTTGTGTTCTTATTGATATTAAAAATTTAATATTTATTTGCTCTTAAAAATGCACTGTGGCTTGTCATTATTATGGTTCTGTTAACATAATAAGTGTGACAACCATTTCCGATCGGATCGCTATTTATATAGCTATCATTATTAGTTCTATTAATAGCATTGTTACCATTACTATTATTATTGTCATCATCCCAATATCTAACTGTGGTGTTGTTTGGAAGCACCTTGTACATGTTAGTTCCAATAGGATAGACAACGTACCGGTACGCTATCTGGGTAACTTGCGTGATTAGATGATAAACGAGTGACTAAAGTATTATTCATGGCTAGAGTCTGACTAGGTGCATTGTGAAAGTCAGTATACAATAAACCGTTGAGTAATTCGCATGTGTTTTATTTTCCGGTCGTAACATAATACATGATGGTGAATATCATATGACTGAAAGAAAAAGCCATGGATAAATCGATATGTCATCAAGTATTGAGTATTTTTTGTGAAGCAATGTGCATGTTACGAAAGTCAGACGGGAAAATAAAGATAAAATAGAAACACATCCACTCTTAATGCAGTATTACCTATAATATATACCATTTCATGAATTATAACATTGGGACGCACCAAAGACTGGTTTCATCCAATCCATCCATCTAAGGTACGCGGGTTCGATTCACTAGTCTCGCGCATGTCATTACACGTTAAAATATAAGGGCTGCGTTTTCCCTAGCTCGCACAAGTCTCTAGGAGAATTTCTGAGAGTTGCTTAAATTTCAACCGGTACAATTTTTAAAATTGGTTTTGCAGATACATACCAAAGCGATGCACTTATTCGATAGGTAACTATTAATTACGTTTATATGAAATCAATCTCCCAATTACAATACGCTTGAATTATTATGGCAAATCATTTATGAAGAGGTGCGGAAATTAGTAATATCATGGCATTCTCGAGTTGCCAATAATATTTCGCAAAATGGTCCATATTTCAAGACCATTTGGCTGATTCATCTGTGTTTAGGTTAAAAATTATTTCCTGTTCAGTAAAGTTTCGATTAATTATTGGGCTAAGCCAAAAGAGCTTGATGGGCTAAGGCGATCATGGGATACTGGGATATTTTTCGATCGAGGCAAAGGCGGCATGCTCAGATTCAATGACTTGGAAGTTCGAGACGGCGCGACGTTCTAGGGCATGTACTTAATAGAGATTAGAGAGTTGAAGGAAAATGATCTACGTAGACCTAACACACGTTAGTTACCATCAAATAACGCGCGGATCAAATTGCTTGAAAAAGAGTTGAACTGGTAGATTTATAATTCTTCTTCGTGGAGCTACGTGGCTACGTGGCTACGTTAACTTCAGTGAAGTAATTTATTTTGTTTGTTTCTTCGTTTTCGGTGAATCATGATTAGTTTAGTCATCAAGTTGATTTTTGGCATTTGATTAAAAATGTTTCATTCGTTTCAGTACTCGACACCACCACTCATAAACAATAGGCACCATTCGGTAATT
The DNA here is from genome assembly GCA_958298965.1 of Chrysolina haemoptera. Classification (NCBI taxonomy): domain Eukaryota; kingdom Metazoa; phylum Arthropoda; class Insecta; order Coleoptera; family Chrysomelidae; genus Chrysolina; species Chrysolina haemoptera. The sequence continues at coordinate 20,518,938 of OY282594.1, forward strand.
CTCGGTTAACGTACGTTGATTTCTTTACGTCTACGTGAAAGTTCGTAAGATTACGTATACCCGTAAACCATTTACATGCGCTAACGCAAAGAACACGAGACCGCGCATGCGAAGCTGTCAATTTGTTCGTTTACGTCTACGTTCATGGTTGCACTTCAACTCTCTAGTGGGTGTGTGTGTAGGTGTGTGTGGGTGGGTGTGTGTGTGTGTAACCTATTCAATGGTATACATGGTGTATTTTAAGTGATGTCAGTAATTTAAGGTGGTGGTTCCTTGTCACATTTCATGGAACAAAAATTATATAAACATATGGCCTAACTTGCGGTGTTTCCTAGTAACGGGGTGTCAAAAGTTTAATAAAAAAATCTTTTTTATGCATTACTCAAAATTCTTTTCACTAATTTTGATAAAACTTTGTGTGTTTATCAATAGTAATGAGAGGTTTTTTTCATGAAATTAGATTTCGAATTTCAATTCCAGTGGAGTGGCAAAAAAAAAAAAAAAAAAGGAAGGGAAGAGAGGAAGCCCCATCACCACCCCCGTAGCTAGCAGCTACGGTCCTCTCAGCATCGGTTAGTATATAGGTAGGAGGTTCCATGAGGAATATAGGGCAGGAATCTTTATTAACAAATACAAACATAACATATAATACTAACATAACATATAATTCTAATCTAAGCGTCCGCTATATGCTTCCTTCCTGGTAGACAAGTATATCCATGATAGCAGGGTACCTTGGTGAATTATACCCCTGCTTGCCGAATATAATGAGCCATGGGCACCTTAGCCGATATCTATAGTAATATTGTGGGCAGTTAACTGAAATTTTATTCTAATAAGTAGTCGAACAACACGACCATGTATCAAACAACAGAAGAGGATCTGTTTGACAAAGTCATAACATGAGGACTATTTCAGCCAATAACAAAAGTAGGGTTGAGTCTTCTCTGGTTTCTTACTTGCGAAAATAAGGGCAAGGGATCAGGCCTTAAAGGCCTCAAATTGGGCTAAAACATTTAGATCGTGTAGATCTTGTATTAAATCCTGTATATTGGGTGGAACATTATTAGGAAGATTAAGATCATTTCTGCTTAATTGATATAAAGGGCACTCAAACATTCTATGAGCCGGAGTGTACGGCAAATCGCAGACGATACAATCAGGCGAATTTGCTTTGCCAATTCTAAAGAGGTGAACATATGAGTTGCTATGCCCTGAGAGGAAATTGATGGTCAATCTTTGAAAGGGTTGAGTATCGTGCAGGAGCCATGACCGAATATCCGGCAAGAGTTCATGAGTAATTCGGCCCTTATCGGAGTGATCCCATTCAGCCTGCCAAACTTCCAGAATAATTCGTTCAGTATCCTTAAGGATATTGGTCCAATACTCATACTGGTTTCGGTTTAATTCGTGACCACATAGATAGGCTCTTCCAGTCTTCTTTAATCTACTTCGGCTGAGTGTAAGGTCAAGTTGAAGCCTAATTGGAGGTATTTTAGTCAAAACACATAGTGTTTCACAAGGGGTAGATTTGTATGCTCCCGTAACAATCCTAAGACAGAAAGCTTGGAGGTAACGTAATTTCATTCTGGTCGCAAAATAGACAACTCGGTGACTCCAGAGAGAATATCCATAGTAGATAATTGGAATAACAGCCCTAAGATATATATCCTTCAGGGCTCTGGAATAATTCTCTATATGTCCCCATCTAGTGCGAAGAAATCTTCTAAGTTGGTGAAAAATGTTACGACATTTGTTTGTAATGTAATTTATGTGGGAGGAAAAGTTAAATTTTGGATCAAGAACAATCCCCAGGCATTTGAATTCCGTGACTCTTTGTATAGGATGTCCATCATAGCGAACAACCGGATTACGTCGTGGTGAAAGCTTAGTAAAGACCATATATTTGGTTTTATTCTGCGATATAGCCATCTTGTTTCTGCTGGTCCTATCTTTAAGTAGCTGCATGCACATGGATGTTGTGATTTCAATCTCGTGCCTACTTTGTCCATGAATTATTATTGTGAGATCATCGGCATATGCAGTTAAGTGAGCTCTAACTGGCCAGTTTAGGCGAAGCAATGTGTCCATAAAGAGATTCCAAAGCACAGGACCAAGAGCCGAGCCCTGAGGACAGCCTCGAGTAAGGTTCTTCTCCGTCGAGTGGTGGGCAGCCTGAAATATGATTTTACGATTCATCAAGTAATTCCTTATAAGATTCGCCAAGTTCCCAGGTATTCCACGATATCTCAATTCATTCAGTAAGGCAGGCCACCAGAGGTTATCAAACGCTCCGGAAATATCGACAAAAATTCCAATACAGTGAGTAAGATCATTATTCCTAACTGCGTTCGTAATAGAGTGGAGGGCATCTATAGTTGATCTGCCTTTTCTAAAGCCAAATTGAATATCGTCAAAAAGCCTATCTTCTGGTATCGCTGAATAAAGTAATCTGATCATGACTCGCTCAAGAAGCTTTCCTAGTTCAGAAAGCAAAGTAATCGGTCTAAGAGATTTTGGATCTGTTGGATCCTTGTCTGGGCTCTTGAGGATTGTAACTAATCGCCCTGTCTTCCACTTGATTGGAAAATACCCTATTCTCAGGCAGGTATTAAATAGTCTAATAATTTGTTGCGCCAACGGAGGATAGGCTAAAGCAAGTATTTTACCATGAATTTTATCGGGGCCAGGGGCCCTATACGGGGTTATCGCTCGAATGGACTCACTAATGATGTCCTCAGAAATTTCAGGAATGTTATCATTATTTTCAAAAATCGCCACTGAATTTTGTCTAGTCTCTTGTTGAATCGGAGTATCAAGATCAGGATTATCATCAGGCATAAGTCTGGCCAAAATTTCATCTAAAGTCTCACCAAGGGACTCAGTATAACTTCCTAAAGAATTCCTAATGGAATGGTGGATATTCCTAACCTTGATTTTCTCTGCAGCAAGCTTATATACAGTTCCCCATGGATTGTCTCCCAGCTGTTCATCCAGGAAATTATTCCAAGAGATTGATTTGGCCCTTTTTATTTGTAATCTGTCAGTACGACTATTTTGAAGAAATTCTCTTCTAGCTTCAGCAGCGTCGAGTCCCCTTCGACGCAGTCTTTGGAATCGTCTGCGAGATTTAGTAACTGTTTTTCTTAAATTGGTGAGTGTGGGACTCCACCAAGGATTGTTGCGAGTCTGGAGAACTTTTTCTTTACAAGAATTTTTGGTAACATGGAGAAGTCCAGTGGTAAGTTTATCTACAAAATTATCTATGGAAGGAACATCAAATATCGGCATCCTTTCTAACTCCACGGCCAAATCTATACTGGCAGCTGTCAAATTTTCTATTTTAACATTCCTGATGTTATAGTCACATGTAGTGTTCTCTGATTGAACGTTTCTGCCAATCGTGAATATAATAGGGTTGTGATCACTAGTTGAATGGCCATCTAGAATTTGCCAGTTCTGTATCCGGGTAACTAAAGCTACCGATGCAGATGTAATGTTAATGTTATCTTGTCCGTTGACGGTGGAAAAAGTATAGAGGCCTTGTGGGGAATTTATAATATGTAAATCCAGTCGGGCTAGAAGATCTTCCAGTTCAAGTCCCCCTTCGTCTGTAACCCTCGAATACCAAAGATTCGACTTGCTATTAACATCCCCCAGAAAAAGCTTAGGAATATTCCTACGACGTTGTAGGGTTAATGTTGATTCGTTAATTGACCTCTCGATGTTATCAGCACAAGGAAAATAAACATTGACTATTTCAAAATTAAGTTCACCCATAGTGATCTGACAAACCACCTTGGTGGAGCTGGATTCATTAGATAAAAATAAAACATCTAAGGTTGGGTTGACGACTATTATACAAGTGAGTGGCTGGATGACATCTATATAGGCACATCTGAATTTTGTGAAACCCGGTATTTTAAATTTATCATCCTTAACATAAGAATACGGTTCCTGAAGGCAAATAATATCTATCTCTAATTGTTCAGCCAGCGGCATGAGCTCAAAAAGAGCTGTTCGGCTCCTCTGTGCATTTAGTTGTAATGTTCTGATTTGGTTTCTATTCTCCGTAGTCAATACTGGAGATCAATTCAGATGTCCTTTTCACGAAAACTGGACATCTCTCTGAACGAACCTCATGTTGGCAGTCTCTATATTTTAGGGCACTACAATTTGCACAGTGAGGAACATTATTTTCGCTTTGGCAATCTCAAGTCTCATGATTCTCGGAACAGTATCCACAAATAGCTTGACTTTTACAGTCTTTTTGGGTGTGACCAAATTTCTGGCATCTATAGCAACGTAAAATACGGATGTGATCTTTAACGATGCAAGAGGACCAATCTAGATAAATACGCTCCTTCGCTAACAGTAGCTTCCTGACTTGAGGATTAACTTCGATTACCCAATGATTAAAGGAACGGTCTCTTGGGCCAAATTTGGATTTAGCTTGAATCGCACCAACCGTTGTTATGCCTAAGATTTCGCCAATAGATTCTTACAAGTCGATTTCGTTCATATTAGCTGGGACACCAAAAACAGCTAGACGAGGTTTAAGTTTATCCGGAACTCTTAATCGCAAACCTGCCTGTTCTAAGGCCTGGGAATTGACCTTTAAGGGGTCAAAAGATTTACCAATGATTTTTACCCCATTAGGCTGATGAGGAATAATTTTGTCGGGCGCAATCCCAAGATCGGCTGGCTTAAATCGATTTAAAAGAACTTTCCGGACATCGTCCGGACTTTTCCGACTATTTGGGTCGGTTGGCGTAACAAGAACCGTACAGTTGGATTCAGGAATAATAGTCTTCCTCGAAGTAACTTGGACCTTGGTTTTAGCTTTATCGGCATATGATTGCTTTGGAAGGCTATTTTCTATTTTGTTTTCTAAGTCATTAATGGACATTTTTATAGAGTCCTGACCCTCGAGGGCTCCAGTTATGACAATTAATTTGGCAAAAAGTTTGCTCATTTGTTCGATAATGGCAGTTAACTCATTTTTCCTATTTACAGATTCTTTCGAAGTGGAAACGAGATTGGTGGCCTGCTTCCTAAGATGCGAATGAGCATCAACTAACTTAAGGAGATTGTCCAGTTTTTTCGTGCCTAAGTCTGCTAGTGCATTAAGCGCATCGTCTGCTAAATCACAATGTAATTCGTCCAATAATATATGCTCCTCGATTGGGGTTTCTTCACCCGCATTGCTGCCCGACATGCCTGAATCCCCTACCCCTTCTTGCCCTCTTAGCCGTAAGCAGGCCTTACACTTGCCCTATTGCTTGCGCTGGGTGCAATAGAAGATTTGCCTGCCTGCTCTTCGTTATCCACCTTCGCCACGAGGAGGCGGGGCACCAGATTCCGCGGAGAGGTTTTAAATTTCAGTTTCAAAATCTCAATTCTGGCCGAAGGCGAAAGATTTATTCGCACTGAAGAGAAACCAGAGTCAGTGGAGTGGCAGTTGACACCCCTTCACTCGTAAGCGAAGCAAGTTAGGACACATGTTTATTTGACTATTTTTCATAAAATGTGAAAAGGAATCACCGCCAGAAATTAATGACATTATATAAGAGGCACCATGTATTGAAAGCGATAATTTCATGAGATGGCTTACCAGCATCATTATGATTTTATTTAGACCAAACTCCTAATTGGTATACACATTGCGAAAAAACATACGTTACTTTGCTACATAACGTTCATCATCAAGTCAGTTTTTCGGGTCTAGGTAAATTCATCGCCAACAGTTCTTCGCCAATAATTCTTTGTCAACAATAAATCTTCGCGAGGAATATTCATCCTCCAACAACTATTTTCCAACAATTCTTTGTTGACAATTTTTCGCCAACAATTCATACTTAAACTATTCATTCGCAAGGACATTGCTTCGTTTGATTCTCGGGTAGTCTGATCTAACCAGAACGAACTAACCTCAAGTAGACATTTCAGTGCGTGGAAATTAAACACATACATTTTGCGAAGAATAATTTTTTAGTCAGATCTAACCAGAACGAAATAACCCCCTAGTGGATATTTGCGTCAACTTATTTCAAAGTTTTCTCTACAAATGAGAATTTTGGTGTTCTGTATTAATATCAGTTATTAATTTTTCTCGAAAAAATTTTCAATGGAAATCTGTTTTGCTACAATCAATAATTGCATTCTCAAATATGCCCATTTTCCACAATAATCTACCTTAACCAACCCAATATTTCACTGGATCAATTCTAAGTTCAAGTTTGGCACAATAATTGATCCTTTTGAATAACCACACCTTGGAATTTGTTGCTAATCAGAATTTTTTATTTTTTTTTTCAGTTCCTCAGCCAGCGCTAACAGGCACATCACCGCGTGCAAAATTACAGATCTTGTGAAGATTAATGGTAATCACTGGGTAATAAGGGCAATTTTCTCTTTGACTTTTCGGCTAATCGATTATGATTGATTGACTTGAGGAAGCGGCTTTGTGTAATGCGTACGAATTTGTTGATCGATCAAAAAATAACGCATCGTGAAAGGTTTAACTGTTAACGAATACACGAAATGAATGCACTAACATTTATGCTAGCATTTATAAAACAACCAAATATATCATGTTGAAGCTGCAGAAACGAAGGAATTGTGCAAATCAAATAATAATGAGGAACCGGAATTCAAAATAAGTTTTTTATGACTGTACAGTGGATATAGAGCTTAACGCCCTGATTCCGAATGTTTTTCCGAATTTTTGAAACAGGGCCGGGAAAAAAAATTAAATCAGATTTTGCGCAGGAAACACAGTACATTCATACAAATGGCAAAGTGAACATAGCTACGCCAATACAGTTTTTTCAAAGTTCAAACACTTCTTCTTGAATGAATGTACTATTTACATATACAGAATGTTTTTCGATTTTGGACAGTTTCAAGTTTTATTCATTGAAAAATAATGTGTTCTTCAAGGAATTTGACTTTGGAAACGGTGTAATATTCAGAAGAACATGTTTTCTATCATTTCGGAAAAAAAATATGGAGTATTCAGATATAAAATGCTTTGGAGTGTAAATAATATTATGTGCATATTAAAAATTCATAATTATTGATGGTAATGGTTAAGAAAACTTTCACATATGAATGAAAATTCGATAAAAACACTCTAGCAATTGATATTCAGATGCGGAAAATATAACTGTGGCAGATATTACCTTTTCAACTTCCAAACAAGGGGTTTTTGTGGAACACAGCAGAAATACACTAATTATACATTTTCAGGTATTTTCACTATTTGTCAACAGTGAAAGCACAAGAGCTCTTTTTTATTGGATGCTCATTCAAGAGGACCTCGACCGATTTTTAGAGTACTGCCGAAATAATGCCCTCTACCTGAACCTCAACAAATGTCATCAGATGACTTTTAATAGAAACTCTAACTTGATAACTTATAATTATAATCTGGAGGATCATAATCTTACCACCTACAGTGAAGTGAAGGATTTGGGAATTATTTTTGATTCTAAAATGACTTTCAACAAACATATTTGTCAACTATTAAAAACACGACACCAAAGGTGGAGTGTTTTTAGGTTGACTGTTATTCGAGTCAAATTGCTGAAGGAAACAGTTAAGAATTTGAACACAAATTTATCCGATATCAATAAAAACCTCGAGTGTAATTCGGCAAGACAATTTATTGAATAAGAAATTCAGAAACATATCAATGTCAAATTATTCATTTTGGCAACCAACACAGCGATAATTGATAAACAAATGAATAAATGAAAAAACCACTAGTGTATTTGTCGCTGTAAAAGTTAAAGCTAACTTTTGCCTCTGTCAAAGTGACAATTGCACTGTGGCATATACGATTTTTTATACATGGATTAAATTTTCGCGGTAAAAAAGCATGAACCTTTTTTATCGATGTCAAAATGACTTACATGGTATATTTATATGGGTTGATTTCTACCGGATTAGATTTAACTCTGAAATAATATGGAGTAATTCGAAATATTTTCATGAATCAGGAAATGTTTGCCGAGCGCAACCTTGTGTGCTGTGCGAGAAAATTTGCGAAAAATCAGCAGAACGCATAGCCATTGCAATTTTTATGTGGAATCGAAATTGATTTGGCTTTCCTACATGGAGATCAAGAAAACGGACAAAGTGATAAGGAAAATGCACATGCGCTCGGCCAACATTTGGCAAATTCTCCCGCGCAGTGCCCAAGGTTGCACTGTGTAAACATTCCATGAATCCGCACCCGCTATGCTGTTTTATGATTATAGTATGATGTTTGTTCAAATAGAAAGACTCGTCATCAAAATATTTATAGTTTTTCAGACAAATAGTGAAAATAGCTGAATGAATGTGTGGTTAGTGTGTTACTGAGAAAAAAAGGATAGTTGTAGTCCTTTAAAGTTTCCTAGAGTGATGTCCCACAACAACCATTGTTTGGAACATGAGAAGGTGATATCTGCCACAATTATATTTTCCGCTTTAAACTTTCGTTTGCTATAGTTGCTGAGAAAATCGAAGATGTTACTGCTTTCCTACCTTTTACCAAAACGGATTCATCTCACAATAATTACTGTATCACATACAAAAACGATGAAAATATGGAACAGTCTAAATGGAAATATTATTAATGGTAGACATGGACGGTTTTGCTCCCGCCAGAGGCGCTAAGTAAGCTGAGTAATAAGTAAATACTAACATATCACTTAAATTATTCGCTAATATGGAAAAATACGATACGATAACTCACTAGTTTGTTATTTGATAGTTTACTTCTCTAAAATGACATTAATAATTACAGTCATAACTGTCATGTGTTGGATAAACAAAATTATTCTAGGGCATGATTATAAATGGAAACTATACATTCTTAAATTTCTATAAGCACCAACCTACACTTTTTAACAATACTAACAGGACCTTCACTGGCAGTAGCGCCCCCAACTAGATACGCCACTAGATTAGAGAAATAGTGTGAACACAGCCATATGCTCCCGAAGCCGAAGGTAGTCATGAGCCACCGCAAGTACGCTTGCAGTGTTACAACATGTTACGAATCGATGATCGGTTGTATAGGTTTTCTTGATTTTTGTCGGTTGTGTGCCCATTTTACAACAAACACCCACTCAGTGTAAAGTCATCTAAGAAGCACTGACAAAGGTTCACTTCTCTGTCACCTGTGAAAAATATCGTCACTCGTCACCGCCAGTTTGTTTTGCAACGGGTGTACAGTATATTGATTGGTTATTGATTTCAATTTTTATTCTTTTGTATATCGATTATGCTCATTTTGGCAGCGTTCGCCTCCCGCGAATATTGTGATACTTCAATTTTCATTTGGTCGGTTCTGTGTTAAGTTTTGTAGTAAATTCAAATTAATAATAATTTTTGCAATATATTTTTAGAATTTCCATGAAATTTTATTTCAAACAACCGAGTTTAGTATCACGTTTGTAAAAAGAAGTGCAACAGGGATTCGGGTTATCCATGTGTGCAAATCCAGGAGCGGCGTATTCTTACACTTTTACAAGATGATATTTTCAGAAGTTCAAAGATTCTCCACATCTTTTTGGTGCGGAGAGTGCACACTGTATAATTTTCGGTAAGTGGTCGTATTTCACATTGTATAATTCTGAAAATTGTTTTCCTGGTCTTGCAAAGTGGTCTGCTTTTAAAATGAAGGATACCTAAATTGATTATATGCCTTTTACAGCACAAATGATCAATTCGTTGCAAAAATAGTCACCGGAGCAAGATGCCTGATTTCTAGTTTCTGTTATGAATAGCATTTGTGTTATGAAGTGAGCCATTTGAAGATTAATTATTTCCACCTATTTTAATAATTAACTGATTTCGTACGGAGAGTTTTCATTAATGAAATACATCGATATTACTTTAGCTATACATATACACAACCCTCCAAAACTCAACATTTTTGTATCCACCCCTGAAAATGTTCAAATGCCCGTCTGAAAACAATAAAATATCGTGTAAAGTATTTGTTTTTTCTTGAAAGTTTATTCAATACCTTTAATGCACCTATTTTGTAATTTTTAGTAAAACAGGAAGACACTGGCCTCACCTTTTAACGTTTACACGATTAACAACTCAATTTTGGTCGGTCACCCTCAAAAGAATCATTTCTTGACCTTCGTTGTCGACATTTCCTGAACAATCTATTGTGATTTTCTTCCTCTCGTTCAAATGTTTCAACAACTAGTTTCGGAATTTTTTAAATAATCAGCTCTTTTGTTTTCTTTGTATTTCTTCACTTTCACAAGATCTGGTTCTCTGTATAGGCCAATAGAAATAATAATAATAATAATTCTAAAAGTTTTCAAACTTCAAATCAAAGTTGGAAAATGTTTAAGAGCAAACCATAAAATTTTGCAACTTATTCCGAAGTCCTGAACATTGTAAAAATAGCAATTAACTTGAATTTCGTTGTATATACTAGTTGAAAAAATTCCAAAAGTTCTGCAAACTTGACAGATATACTTACATAGAAGAAATATTTCAAACAGTTGTACAGATTTTCAACCTTTTACGTTGACTGAAACATATATGTTTTTTTATTCCTGGTCTTTTTTTGATCAAGGTGGTCTCGAAATAACCACAAAAGTTTTGAAACTTTGTTGCAAATTTTGAACACGTATTTTGATGCATTCACAAATTTGCAACCTTGTACACGATTCGGAACTTCATGCAATTTGGAAAAATTCAATTATTTCAAAATTGAATTTAGTGAGATTTATTGCTTTCTCGATGTAGCATTTTCTTGACCAAAGTATGGAAACTTGGAATTATTGTCAAATTTTCGATTTTTAATATCTATCTCTACTGGCCTAGTAGATGGACTAAAATATCCATTTCTTGAAACCCTTGATATAAAAGATATCAGGATATTTTATAAGTTAATTCTAGTATCATTACGAATAGACAAAGCAGCAAACTATTTCAGAATTATTGATATTCTACAAGAATTAACTCAATTGTCTCGAATAATTTTCTTTTCCTGCAGGCGTAATTATACACCTAATTACCGACTTCATGCTCTGTGTCCTATCGCATTTGTTCACTATTTACCACAAGCCGCTAATATTTGTCGTTAATTACCAATTGTTATTGGTTATTAAACAATTATTTTTTGATTGGGTTTATTTATCGACTGAATAAGCTCTTTCTTTGATGGCACCGCTTCCTCTACAAGATTTCACAGATTTGTCAAAATAACGGTTATTTAAAGTGAACTCAAATAATATTAGAATGTGGTACTGAATTTAAGAAGAATGCGTCAAAATAAAGGGGGTTGAAAAAGGCACCACATGAATTCAGTTTCATAAAAAACAATTCTCAATTTTTTTACCTAATTCTGAAAAATAAAATATTTGTCTCTCTTCTCATGAAACCACCACCCACCCTCGTTACATCCTTAATTCTGTATGAAGAATTGTGAAATTTTCAAAAAGATAGATACACCAAAAATTGAGCCAAAAATGTATAATTTTACGCTGAAAATTAGGGAAGTAACGAAAGTGTTTTCATGACATTTGAGACAAATTTGGATTCTTCAGAACTGATTTTTTTTTCAGGAACAGGGTGAATTCCCAAGTAACAATTTTAGTTTTGTGGTAGCTCTTAGAAGGTTCTGAAGATAAGCACAGCTACGATAAAATTGTTTTGCAACAACATCCATGAAACTTCCATGAAGCTAATATAAATCAACGAGGGCCCACTCCATAAAACCCTTTTGCCTTATTCGCAGGATTCTTAATAACCTACTGAGTTTCATTATAAAACCAAATCATGGGGCTGTTATAAGCCTGTATGGTCTTAAAAAAATTTAAAATGTCATTTTGACTCATGTTATTCCCAAAATGATTTCTACTTTATTTAAATACGAACATATAGCAAACACTGCACATATCCTTTCCGTCTTACATACCAAATTGCAAGAAACATGAGTTGAAATTAGACCCATCTCTCATTTCGTCACTCTGGTTGCAATAAAAAATAGCTGCCCTATCTTCATTCTGAATAGCTACACATATTGCCCTGATAAAACTTTCAACCTCAAAATAAACCATTTTCTCGTGATGGGGACGTGTCCGAAATGAGTAATCGGTGTTTATACTAATATCAGTGTTACCATTACTATTATTATTGTCATCATCCTAATATCTAACTGTGGTGTAGTGTGGAAGCACCTTGTACGTGTTAGGTCCAATAGGATAGGCAACGTACCGCTACGCTATCAGAGTAACTTGCGTAATTAGATGATAATCGAGTTACTAAAGTATTATTCATGGCTGGAGTCTGACTAGGTGCATTGTAAAAGTCAGTACAGAATAAACCGTTGAGCCGTTCGCAAGTGTTTTATTTTCCGGTCGTAATAATCGTTCATTCGTTTGATTTTCCTAATTTTTTATGTCAGATTTGTGTAATCTTCAGTGATTACATATACATGGTACATATATATGGTGAATAATTAACAATGGTATAATTTTGACTTTTGACATTTCATTACTATTCGTTCGTTTTTATGATGGCTAAAGAAAAGATCATTTGAATATTTTGACTATCTCATGAAACTTTTGCCAGCTTTATGATTTATGTATTACCGTCCGAGAGAGCTACTCGCGTTTAAATACCAATAGTTTTATGCTTTGATCTTATAGCGGTTCTCGGGAGTACATCTCCAAACCTCAATAAAACCTCACCGTTAGTTTTATTCTAGAACCATTGCATGGACTTGAGGCGTGTTATGAAACCATTATAAAACTCAGTTTCTTTAGATTATTAAAAGACCAAAACGATTTATGGTGTAAATCTATTTGCTCTGGGAGCATATTAGGAAGAATGTATTGTTGTGACTGCTTACCTGAAAGGATATCTAGGTATCGGCTCGAAAGGCGTTTTAACGTTTATTTTCTTTTTTGTGAATGTATAGAGTCGGTCAACTTGAATTATTTATTTTCTTGTCAGTCAATACAATTTTTCTTTCCATAAGCTACTATTGTTACAAAAATGAAACAATGCGATAAAAATAGAAATGGATAAAATAAAGGACAAGGACAATTACTCGTCTTTTTTTGCGACATCCAAAATGCATAGTCTTGTTACGGGTCGGCGTAGGATGGTACCACTCGCAAGTTTTACGTCGACAACTCGTATCTTGCCATCTTTTCCTGGAAATGTTTGCACCACTTTTCCTTTTGGCCAAATATTCCTCGGACCATTTGGATTTACCACAACCACAATATCATTATCCTTGATTGATCTATGTTTTTTATTTTAGTTCGAAAATATGAATAGGAAATTCATAAAATCTATTGTGGAATCATTTGCCACTGAAAGACAAACTTTAGTCGCTATTTTCCATCGTTCAAGATAACCTCTTGGGAGGTATTCATGTTAAAAAGGGGAACATTCTCCATGAAAATTGAAAAATGAAAAATGTGATTCATTTGTAATATCTAACAGAAAACAACTACTTCCCTGGCACAAGCCACGCTGGACATTGAACTACATCTGATAGATATTGTGAAAAGACTCTAACTGAAAAGGAAAGAAAAAATCTGAAAGTGAAAATTTGCATTTTCATTCAGATAGCTGACTTTTTTAATTCTTTCTAGTTTTCCTTGAAAAAATCATTGAACAAATTAGATAAGGAGAATGTTATTAAAAAAATATCACTCACAGAAGCGTTCATTTCATTGAAGCAAGGTTCGCTTATCTCGCATTTAATCCCCAATACATTTTTGTCGACCAAAATAGTTGTTTTCTGTTAGATATTACAAATTAATCACATTTTTCATTTTTCAATTTTCATGGAGAATGTTCCCCTTTTTATGTTTTTTATCTTCGAACCATTTACATCTTTTAACCAAAAATGGTAAATATTCACGTGGCCACCTTTTCCAGTAGTAATCTGCCAGTTTCTGCGAAGCTCTCCATTTTGAATTGTTGTTGTATCAATAACTTTGTCAATTTATTTTTAGGGTCTAAAATAATTGGTTTTGTCATATATTCGTCATTTTGTCCTAAATTATTCAATCTTCTACCCAGTCGTATCAAATCTTCTTCGTCTAATTTGCACGAAAAAGTAATTAGTCTGCTGAATTTTTCTGTACAGGAGTTTTTCTGCTCTTTGAATTTCAGATACGACGAGTTTTCCATTAATTTTGTTTCTTCCGTGGCAATTCCTTCGGAATCTGAACATCCAAGCTGTGGCTTTCCTAATACGATTCCATTTCCAAAATCGGTGTGGATCAGATACGATTATTTCTTCTTTGACGAAGTTGACAAAAGTGTACTCATGTCGAATTTCCAAAACATCTTGTTTTTCTTCCATTGAAATCACAGGCTTTTATTCTGACCAATTTTCAATTTTTTCTCTAAAAAAATCGACACCACATAGCCATGTGTTTTTGTCAGAGAAATCAAGAGGTTTTGTTCGTTTCGTGGCTTCATCAGTGATATTTTGTCTTGATGGTACGTACTTCCACTGAGTAACGTTTTTCAGTTCATGTATCTCTGCTAGTCGCTGAGCTACAAAAATTTTTAACCTATGAGATTCAGATCAAACCTACTACTGTAATACAGTTTTTGAATCTGTCCAAAATATAACTTGAGATATATTCAACCTCGAAGTGGCGGAGAGAGAATGTCCTAGTCGCGCTCCCATCAAGGCAGCTTGTAACTCTAACCTAGGGATAGAAACGGGCTTTAGAGGTGCAACTCTCGTTTTTGCATTCACGAAAGATGTCTGAATGTCATTGTTTTGTTCTATCCTAAGGTACGCAAATGATGCATAGCATTTTTCTGAAGAATCAGAAAAAACATGCATTACTTACCTTGATCTCTGTTCAAACTGAAATACTGACGAGGAATCCTGAATTTGTAAATATTGTTCAAATCATTAGACCACAAAACCCATTTTTCATTCAAATCATCAGTAATTATGTCGTCTCAATCAAGTTTATTTTTTCAAATATCCTGAATTAATAATTTTCCATGAATAATAAAATTTGCTAAGAAACCTAACGGATCGAAAATTGACATAACGAACTTTAAAACCTCTCTCTTTGTTGGACGCTGTTGATTTCTCAAAATTTGTTTATTGATATTGATTGAAAGTTTGATTTTGTGGAGGAAATCCAGTTCTTGACATGATTTTTTGGGTTTATGACCTTCCACAATCTGAAAATGAAAAAAAAAAATTTAATCCAAAGAAATCTGTACAAGTGTAGAAGGGCAAATTAATTTAAAAAAATTTTTTCATTTTCAGATTGTGGAAGGTCATGAACCCAAAAAATCATGTCAAGAATTGTTTATTGATCTTATGAAAATTAGTTTTGAAACCAAAAATATCATCTTGAGGATCCACCAAGCTCCCAAGATCCTTTCCATTCTTGGTTCTGTATTGTCTTCGTTGTTCTATGGATTTCGAGCTAACAATTCTTCATTGATTCCATTCGATATCCAATTACAAATAGTGAATCCGCCCTGTTTGTGTACATACATTATTTCCTGGATCAATTTTTTGACTTCAAATTCAGTATCAGCATTTCCGAGATAATCGTCCATATAATGATCTTCCATCATAGCTCAAGATGCCTCTGGATATTGGTTAATGAATTCCCAAGCATCTCTATTTTTTGTTTCTTGGGCCAAACATGGGCCATAAGTTGAACCAAAGAAAACGACCTTTATTTCATAAATGTTTGGCAAATGATTACGATCCATACCTCTCCAGAGGAATCTTTGAGCAAAACGATCTTCTTTTCTAACTTCAATTTGAAGGAACATTTCCTTAATATCTGCTGTAGGATATTTTTTTATTATAAAATTTAGTAAGATATTATATGAAGAATTGTATAAATCAGGACCAGTGAGAAGGTAATCATGTAGGCTTATTCCATTCGATTTGGATGCTGCATTGAATACTATCCTCAGTTTATTTGGTTTGTTGGGGTTGTATACACCAAAATGTGATAACTACCAAATTTTTTAATTTTTTTTTCCAACTTCCTCTTCAGATAATCTCCCTATATATCCCTTCTTCTCCAAATCCATCATTTTATCACAATATTTTTTTCCAAAATCTGAATTTTGTCATTTTTCTGTCCGTTGAGAGTAGTCTATTCATGGCATTCATCTTGCTTTCTGGGAGAATAACACTTTCATTTTTCCATAGAAGTCCTGTTTCTCTTCATAGTTTTGTCCAAAATTGCTTGTGTCCTTATATCTTCTTTTGACATCGTCTTGGTAATTTTCTCTAAACCTAAATTGTCGATTTGCCATTGCTGTTTAACCACGTCATGAATTATATCTAATGACTAATAAAACATACCCAACCCAAAAGTGTTTTGCTCAATGCTGGACCATTCCAAGGACCAGTAATATTATGAAATGGTATCGAGCAAGAAAAACAAATTCCATTGGAAGTAACAAACTTCCATCTTTCGTCTTTTGTCAAACCTTTAAATTTGGAGCACTTGCTGAGATGGTATAGTTCACTATCACAACACATGCACTTTTTATTTTCTCTAGCTGAATCAGGTGAATCTGTAGTCGTCATCGTAACATCTTTTTTGTCGTAAGTTCGTTGTTTAGTCAGTTTTGAAATCAATCGTCACTTTTGGCAACATAATTTGACAAGCCACGGATGCTTTTTGATCCAGTCATAAACTAAACTCAACCAATTTATGATTTTCTGGTGTTTTATTAGAGATGTGCTCAATCCAATTCATTTTCAGGTTTGTGAGAAATTTACTTAAAAGTTCCTGGAGTAAGATCGGATTTCGTAAGTGTTTATCCACATGTAATGCTTCAATAATCCCGACAAGGTTTTTAATTTCATCCGAAAATTCAATTAGCATATCTAGTCTATCCTCTTTTACACAAGGAAACTTTTTAATTTTGTCCATTAGCATCATAATAATAATAATAATATGCTCAGGACGTCCGGATCGATTCTGTAAAATACCAATTGTGGTGTTCACTATTTTATTTAAATAAAACACTTTAATCGTTTCTAACACGTCTATTATCCACAGTCTACATGCATGTTCTCGTTCACTCTCCGTATCTGAATGACCACACAATGTTGTCATTGCTCCCGCCTCGATATTCGGTTATATATTACATGACTTATCAATATCATCATAATAATTCACCAACCAGTTCGATACATTACATCTCTTCCCTTGTTTTAAATCTAAATTAAGAATAAACCAAACTAAATCGAAATAATTAACAAACATCAATACGTTCGACAGTGATAATAGTACATAGGTGAACATAAGATCTAACCCCTAAACTAAGTATAATATATAATTAACAAACTTTCATCAAATAAATTTTCCAATGGTAAATAGGTACATTTGAAAACCTAATTCAATTAATTCTTTCATTATAATAATCTCCCATCAACTGTTAGAAGAGGTACGTATTGTTTTGTTCTTTGGACTAAAACAACTTCATCTCATGGTTCTGAATTGCATTGTTGTGTTCTCACTTCCTCTATCCTTTTCCTTTGTTTTATCCCGGTCTCTCACTTCACGAACGCCGACCGTTTTCAGCAGTAGTGGTTGTCGGATATCCAATTCTCTTGATTTGTTGAATACCATATAGGCTGTAAAGTAAGCAGACAATTTTATTATATTTACTTATTTTTATGCTTTCATGAGCTTTAACTGCTTGTTGTCACTTGACTAATGTGATTTTTTGTTCTTGCATATTCCAAACTTTCCTAGTTACTTACTCACTTTCTGAAATAGATGGGCAGGAATTGAAGCCCCTGCATGTAGGTCTCTTACCTTGAGACCTTTGTGCACCCACATGGTCATGGTATCCTTCTGATTCACCAGTGCAGGACGTTCCATGAGGGGGTGTAATGATGTATCGTCATCTTCTAAGTACCACGATTTGAATTAGGTCAGGTGATTGTGCCCAGAGGAATAGATTTCCCTCCGAAGCCCAATTATATTGAGTTTCGATTTCCTCATGGATTCTCAGGATGAATTCTTGCCAGATTGGTAATGTTCCTGATCCTTCCTTGATTCCTTGGTTAGTTTATCTGCCTGATATTTCCCTTGCAAACCTAAGTGTACGGGAGCTCCTTGTAGTTGGCTCTTTGACCCAGTCCACTACGACACTTGCAGTTCTATTGTGGCTTCAGAGCGCACT
Organism: Chrysolina haemoptera; assembly: GCA_958298965.1. Taxonomy (NCBI): domain Eukaryota; kingdom Metazoa; phylum Arthropoda; class Insecta; order Coleoptera; family Chrysomelidae; genus Chrysolina; species Chrysolina haemoptera. The sequence goes on from OY282594.1 coordinate 20,537,124, forward strand.
CTCTAGCTTTGTCTTTATAGTGACACTTTCTGTGCTTCTGCTACAGTCATGTATAGTCATGACACCGGTAACATTCAGGTACGCTAGCTTTTGGATGTCACTTTTTTTTTCGTTCCTGACTGTTGTATCTTGATCAAGCTCATGTATAGCTATGAGGTAATTTTTTTTTATCCGACCCAAATCGGTACATCCTTTCACATATCCCGAGGGCCAATCAAGCCTTATGGGCCGATCTAGCCGTATGTGGAGATTTCATGTGAGTATTGAGCTTGTGGTCGAACAATACTCGTAGGTAATGACTCCCGTAGCAAGTGGGAATACTGATGGACTAAGGCCTTTCAGCACTCTTTTCCTTTTATGACAGCGGTTTTCTGGGCATTGATTGAGAGTGACTCTTGCTCGCACCACTTGCCTATAGCTACATCCTTCTCAGCTATTCATTTACTCGACAAAGTTCCCGCGATAGATAAATCGCAGAGAGCCAGATTCGGACAATGGGATGGATGCGGAGCAAATCGGTGAGTTTTACTGTTGCAACTTAATCTGTGGATGATAATGGATGATAAAATAATATTACTCCCTAAATCAATACAACTTAACGTAAAATCAATCAGTTGCAATCTAATATTGAAAAGATTTTTTTTTGGTTAGTTGAAAAGTGATTTGAAATTTCGTTTAAATTAATGTACATGCAGGCAGTTAGTCGTAAAGGCTATGCGGCCTCACAAACACTTCGACCTATTAGATCTTTTGTGCCAGACCCATATTCTATAACTCTAAGTCTTTCTTGTTCGGCTCGAGAAGACGTTCAGCTTTTCTTGTTGATACGCTCACTGTATGTCCTGGAATTGTATGTATTCCAGTGAGATTTAATTTCATCGGTTATCCAGCATATAGAAACTCTTCTATGAAATGGGTTTTACTCAGACTCTCAGGTGTATGTTTTCCGAACTTTCAGTGCTGCTTGACTATCTGACAGTAAACAGATTTTTCCTTTCTGGGCACATCACACTAGCATGTACTTCTGCTCGATATATTGTTGGGGTGTTGACAAGAGGTTTTGAACGCATTAAACTTGGCTCTGTGACGCCCCTTCAGCCCTTTCATCCATTGAGGTCCGCTCTTTGTGCAAATTTGGTATAAAGTTATTTATGACCACTTCAAACTGCCTTTCGAAGCCAACCTAACTACATGTTATCTGTGTTCCAAAGTTAAGCATTACCTCTAACACTGGAGAAGGGCACGTAAATATTGCCCCTGCGATACCCAGACATGCACTTTCTACACTTGACTTTACCGAAATGTGTTTCTTTTTCGGCCACCATGACAGTGAAGCATATATGGGACCATAGTTTGAAGGTACGACTCAATATCTCGAGGTGGTGGTTTTACCGTAAAAATGTACCGGTGGTTTTTCTTTTCGGGCAGTTATCGTGGCAGGCATGTATAATTGCCTCATTAAATGAGTCATAACCCTCTCCATAATTCCTATAGGAATTATTTCTGGATCCAGTGTCCCTCGTAATTAATTAATTTAGATTTTTTTTTACTTTTAGTCCCACTAGATCAACAACGTAATACCATATGTTCAGTTATGACTCAAAGTTACTTCAAACTGAAGAGGGGAACATTCTCCATAAACATTGAAAAATTAAAAATATGATTTTTTTTAATATCTAACAGAAAACAACTGCTTGCCCGGCTAAAGACACGCTGGACATTCAACTACATCTGATAGATATTGTGAAAAGACTCCAACTACAAAGAAAAAATCTGAAAGTGAAAATTCGCATTTTAATTTAGTTAGTTGATTTTTTTATTTATCTCTAGTTTTTATTTTATAATTCATTAAATAAATCAGGTAGGGAGAATGTAATTCAAAAATATCACTCACAGAAATCGTTCAATTCATTGAAGCAAGGTTCGCTTCTCTTGCATTCAATCCTCAATACATTTTTGTTGACGAAAATCTATTTCGCTTCGCCAAGCTGATCAGGGAGATTGGAAAGCAGGCTCTTCAGAAGCAATTATACACATCAAGCATGGAAATGACGGAAATATTTCCTCTGCGGTAACATTTTTTTTTTTCATTTAGTGCTAGTTTTCGACCCCTCAGTATCTTTGGTGTTTTTTTTTCCAAATGTGCGAATTATCAACACCTCAGTTCCTTTAGTACTTTGTGAATACTATTCAAGGGCATCACAGATTTGAAATTAGCACTTGAGACTTGCAAGTTATTAATTTGAATTCATTTGTACATATACATGCTTACAAACCAGTCGTACCCCTTGCCACTAGGAACCATTCATTCAGTTCCCTGTTATACTCTATAGCACATTTTCATGACTATGCAGATTTGGTTGTACCACCGTATGCCTACATGTATATTACAAACCATTATAGTATTTTTTTCGTAGCCTTTTCCCTCTTGGAAGACCGACAAATCTTTGTGGTTTTGTGGTTTTGCCTGTCTTTACAACACCCTGTATTTCTTGATAGAGTATTTTTTTTTTTCGAATTAGGTATTTCTGTATACCTTACTTCATTCTGTGTTTCTTGATACAGTGTTTTTCCGTATTAGGTATTTCTTTGTACCTTACTTCATCCTGTATTTCTTGATACAGTCTTTTTTCGAATAAGTATTTCTTTATACATTCTTCTTTCGAATTAGGTATTTCTTTATACCTTATTTCATCCTGTATTTCTTTATACAGTCTTTTTTCGAATCAGGTATTTCTTTATACCTTACTTAATCCTGTATTTCTTTATACAGTCTTTTTTCGAATCAGTTATTTCTGTATACCTTTCTCCATCCTGTATTTCTTGATACAGTCTCTTTCTCAGCTAGATATTTCTTTATACCTGTCTTTGCTTCATCCTCTTTTTCTTGATACAGTCCCTTATTCAGCTAGGTATATCTTCATATCTGTCGTTGCTTCATCCTGTATTGCCAAATACAGTCTCTTTCTCAGCTAGGTATATCTTTATATCTGTCGTTGCTTCATCCTGTATTGCCAAATACAGTCTCTTTCTCAGCTAGGTATATCTTTATACCTGTCTTTGCTTCATCCTGTATTTCTTGATACAGTCTTTTTCTCAGCTTGGTATTTCTTTATACCTGTCTTTGCTTCATCCTGTATTTCTTAATACAGTCTCTTTCTCAGCTAGGTATATCTTTGTACCTGTCTTTGCTTCATCCTGCATTTCTTGATAGTCTTTTTCTCAGCTTGGTATTTCTTTATACCAGTCTTTGCTTCATCCTGTATTTCTTAATACAGTCTCTTTCTCAGCTAGGTATATGTTTATACCTGTCTTTGCTTCATCTTGTATTTCTTGATACAGTATTTTTCTCTATCGTGATAAACAAATAATTCAAATCACTGTTAATTTAATAACTGATAACTTCATACTGTCGGTTTCTTTCCCATTATCATCGTTTACTTTTCTCCTACTTATCTTAACTGTGTGATAAGTCCTTCTAGATAGTAACTCAATGAAATAGATAAAAGTGCAAGGTGGTTAGTATCAAAATGATAGTTTTATGTTCGCATACTAATAAAATCTACCGTAAATCTTTCCCCTCATTATTCTTTTCTTTTTTCAGTATACTATAAGCAAATTGTCATACTATTTATATATAATTTCTTCTTTGTGCTTAGTGGTTATTTCTACAATTAGTTAATCCTCGTCGCCAATTATGGTGTTCACTATTTTATTTAAATAAAACACTTTTATCTTTTCTAACACTTCTATTATCCACAGTCTACATGTACGTTCTCGTTCACTCTCCGTATCTGAAAGACCACACAATGTCGTCGCTCCTCCCGCCTCTTCATTCGTTTATATATCACATGACTTCTCAATATACTGAATCATTATAACAATTCACCGCCCAGTTCGATACATCACACCAATTACTGTGTCAACATTTTGCACTTTCCTAGCGTGTCCTTTCAGACATTTTTGAAGTCTAACCTGATTTTCTTCTTTAGAGTAGCCACAAATAGCCGTTGTGTTATTGAACTGAAATATGAAATTAGGCCATTCTACTGGATCACCACTGAATGAGGGCAAATCCTTTGGCATGGACTGCCCAGTAAGTATTTTGGCTAGTTGTGAAGAAGCTATTTGTTCATTATTAAAAATGGCTACTACCTTTTGAGAATCCTTTGATGATGACAGCGAATGACAATGGACACTCACCATCCACCCATTGTTCAATATTAGGCTTTTTATAAATTGACTTACTATCTATCCACAATAGGCCATTGGCCGCAGTGGAGAGCCTGATATGGGCTCACTCACATTTAAACCTAACCTAACCTAACCTACTATATATCGAATCTGATTCCTCTTCGAAACCACTTTTTCCTTCATTCAGTTGTGCTAGTTTATTGGATAAACTGATCCAATGCAGAGTAATATATGGAAGGAATAAGATTCAGATAAAAAATTACTTCAGCAAAAACGTAGCTTTTATTATGACAACAACTTCATCATTTTTTTCTTTAAAACAACATCAATATGTAAGACAAAATGCAATCACTTAATGAAATTATCCAACACTCTCCCTATTTCATTAAGTTCCAAAACGTTGAGTTCAGAACACATGAACGAAATCTTCTGCTTTGGTAAAGGCTTTGTCATAATATCCGCCAGCTGCAGTTTGGACTCCACATAGTTCACGATCACTTCTCCGTTTTCAATAACTTCACGGACATAATGATATTTCACGTCAACATGCTTCGTCCGTTTGTGGAATTCGGGATTATTCGCAAGTTTGATCGCACTCTGATTATCAACTTTTATGACAGTCGCAAAATTTTCCAAAACGTCAAGTTCATTCATCAACTGACGTAGCCAGACAGCTTCTCTGCACCCCAAAGAAAGAGCAATGTACTCAGCCTCAGTTGTAGACAGTGCTACAACTTGCTGACGTTGTGAAGACCAGGTAACTGGAGATCCATTGATTATGAAAACGTATCCAGTTCTTGATTTTCTAGTTCTGACATCCCCAGCATAGTCTGCATCGGTGTATCCACACAAATTCACTCCATTGAAACTTTTACTATTTCCATATAATATTCTAAAACTTTTTGTACCTTGTAAATATCTTAAAATTTTCTTGATAGCAGTCCAATGTTGTTGGCTATAGCTGTTCAAAAACTGACCAACGTAGCTAACGGCATATGCTATATCTGGACGAGAAATCATAGCTATATACAACAAACTGCCTACTGCTTCTCGATATGGTATGTTTATGCAATTTTCATCGACATTAGGGAGTTTCTGAAGTTGTAATCCTAACTGGAATGGAATATTTGAAGGGGAACAATCAGACATATTGAATTTTCTCAAAATTTTTTTCACAAAACTTTCTTGAGTTATTCCAATTCGCCTCTTCTCTCTGTCTCTCCATATTTCTATACCAATGAAACATTTGGCATCCCCAATAGTTATTTCGAAGTTCTTTTTGAGATGTGCTAATAATTTCTGGATTTTGTCATTTGACTTTGTCAAAATTAATCCGTCGTCAACAAAGAGTGCTAAATAAATAATGTCGCCATCGATGTTTCCAACGAAAACGCAATGATCAGCATTTGTCTGCTTCAATTCAAATTCCACCAGAAATTTTCGGAATTTGTGATTCCAGCATCTCGGAGACTGTTTGAGCCCGTACAAACTTTTGTTCAGTCTGCAGACCAAATCACCAGGTTTTTCAAAACCTTTGGGCTGCCTCATAAAAATGGTTTCCTCCAATTTTCCATACAAAAACGCTGTTTTTACATCGAATTGGGCAATTTCAAGATCATATTCAGCTGCTATTGCAAGTAGCACTCTGATGGATTCATATCTCACAACAGGGGAGAAGGTTTCATGATAATCTACCCCTTCTTTTTGTGTGAATCCTCTTGCAACCAGTCGAGCTTTATGTCTTTCCTTTCCACTTGAACTTTTCTTCACTTGAAATACCCATTTGCAGTCGATGATGTTGATATTTTCTGGTTTTTCTTGTAATATCCAAGTTTAACTTTTGATTAGGGAATCCATTTCCTCTAACATTGCCGACATCCAAAGATGAGATTCTTCTGAATTTATTGCTTGTTCATAGGAAGTTGGAACATCCACATCAACAATCATTGCAGAGAGATATTTCGGCGGATGTATTTGACATCTGTCACGTAAATTATATTTGACCTCTTCAGTCGGATTTTCTCGTTCATTATTTGGATTTTCTCGTTCATTATTTTCATTTTCGTCACCTTCGCTACTAACATTTTCTTTTTCATTTATTGAAGGACTCAAAACATCCTCTTCATTTTTGAAAACCAGCCTCAGATGGATATCACTTTCCTCACATTCCTGATTGTATTCGTCAGCTTCATCAAAACGAACATTTGCACTTATTCGTATTTTTCTTCTGGAGGGATCCCAAAGACGATAATTGGGAGATTCTTTTTCATATCCTACTAAAATCATTTTTTGACTTTTTGGGTCCCATTTCTTCCTCAATTCATTCGGAGTGTGTGAATAAGCTACTGATCCAAAAATTCGTATGTGTTTTATATTGGGCTTTTTACCAAACCAATTTTCATATGGTGTGATTTGATCCACTTGCTTGGAAACAGTTCTGTTGAGGACGTAAACAGAAGTATTCACAGCTTCTGCCCAAAGTTCTAAACACAAATTTTTCGAATACAGCATAGAACGAGCACCATCTACGATTGTTTTTATGTCTCTCTCTGATTTTCCATTTTGTTCATGGGCATAAGGTGCTGACGTTTCACCTTTTTCTCGGAGGAAACTTCTTATATTTTCATTGATAAATTCTGTCCCATTATCAAACCGAAAATACTTTATCAAATTTCCAGTCTGTCTTTTCACAAGGGTTTCAAACTCAACAAATTTCTGGAAAACTTCCGATTTGTACTGCAAAAAATAGGTTGTTCGATATCCAGTGCAGTCATCTTTGAAAAGTAGGAAATATCGCGATCCACTCGGAGACACTATGTTTGAGGGGCCAAAAACATCTGCATGGATGAATTCTCCTGGCTTATGTCTTCTTGGACGATTCGATTTGATAAAACTCCTTCGATTCTGCTTCCCAAGGCTGCAGGCCTCGCAAAAAAAATCTGAGTCGTCTTCAAGGTGTGCCCCTTCAACTGCACCACTTTTTATCGTGTCTTTGACATACTTCAGGTTGACATGTCCCAGTCTCTCGTGCCAAAGTTTCAGGGAGTTGGTTGATATTGAATTACATTCAATTTCATCAAATTTCAGTAGCATTTTGAACATGTTCCCTCGTCTCAAACCTACACAGGATAGTTGGCCTTCAGGATTGCGAAATTCACATCTGTCGCTACTAGCTATCATCACGAAACCTTTATCCGTTATTTTGTCTACAGATAAGAGATTTCTCCGCAAATCATGTATATACAGAACATCCGTGATAAGTTTTTCTTCCCATACACCTTCAATATTGGCTTTCACTTTGATATCTCCAATGGCTGTTGCATTAACTATTTTGTTATCAGCAACTCTAACAGCAATTCCATTATCAATCGATTTCAAATTGTGAAACCATTCTTTTCTGAAGGACATATGAACACTTGCACCAGTATCAGCCAACCAAATGTCTTCTTCATTTTCCTGATTTTCAACCCAGTTTTGAAGTTTATTTGGCAAGTCGCAAGTGAGAGCTTCTCTGGCATTTTTATGTTCAGAATCAGTTTGAAAAATGCCTTTTTTAGATTTCTTTGATTTTCGATTCGGGCATTCTTTCCACCAATGGCCAATTTGCTTGCAACATCCACATTTAGTTTTCTGCTTGAGTTCTTGGATAATCTGTTTCCTCGGAGGTAATTTTTGATTTTGGTGAATCTTCATAGATTGAACTTGGAGCGCTAAATTATCCTCCTTGGCATCGGAAACGGACATTTTCTTCTTTCAGGAGTCTTGCAATAAGATCTGAGAGAGTTTGCTTACTAGGATCGACTGAATCCCAAGCAGTAACGAGCATAGCAAATTTAGGTGGCAGACTATTGATAATTTTAGAAATCACAGCAACATCAGATATATCTTCACCCATATCTTTTAACTGCTTCACAATGGACTCAACTTCGGAAATAAAACTAGCAATATGTCGACCCTGGGGCATACGGAGTTCATAGAATTTCTGGTATATTATATGTTTCGACACCTCTGTCTTCTGTTCATGAACCGTTATCAGTTTCTTCCACATTTCTCCGGCAGTTTGGCAATTAACTAGGTAGTACAACTGATCCTTATTAATGGACGAGAGGAAAATTACCATGGCTTGGTTGTTTTTATTCTCCCACTTTGAAACTTCTTCGGCATTGCTGGCAGACATTACAGGTTTTTCTCCAGTGACAACTTCCATCAAATCACTAGCCTTTAGGACAATCGTAACACTGAATTTCCATAACTGGAAGTTTGTTCCATCGAATTTAACAATTCTGGCAGTTTCAATCCTAATATTCTCAACTTGGGACATTTCGAATAATATTGTCAGTGTCAGTGTTCGAAATCGTGACTATTGGCACTCTTGCTGTGTTTTGATTATGCTATTGGAACCGTTCTTTCAGCATTTACCAAAGATGACATTACTTTTCCTTCCACCGTAACTTTGCTTTTCAGTCGTTCACTCCGTCTTACATTTGGCATTGATTTAGACATCGTAGACTGCAGTTTTTCTATAGTGCAAGTTCTTTATAGGCAGAGACGGACCAGTGTTGTGACTGCTTACCTGAAAGGGTATCTAAAGTATCGGCTCGAAAGGCCGAGTTGTGACTGCTTACCTGAAAGGGTATCTCAAGTATTGGCTCGAAAGGCGTTTAACGTTTATTTTAATTTTTGTGAATGAATAGAGTCTGTCAACTTGAATTATTTATTTTCTTGTCGGTCAATACATTTTTTTTCATGAGTTACTAATGTCACAAAAATGAAACAATGCGATAAAAATAGAAATAACCAGCATAAATCAAATTGGCTATTTACCTAACCTCCATAAAACTTTCATAAAACTAGGATAAATCCAAATGACATTTAAATTCTTACTTGGGTTGACAGTTAAATAATTGCTCTGACTTTTTTCAGTAAATTTTTCATGCTACTATAATTTTTTTATAATTTTTGATATATCTAGGTATAAGTTTTGCAAACTACACAATTCTATCTCAAAAATTGAAGTGAATAGGTTTTCATATTTGTAATAATTCATTTGACGATTATCAAATTGTGACAGTCCATACCACTTGGACACGACACGTTTTGAAGGCACATTGTCGACTTTTGGACCATTATAAGCGGGAAATGCGACCAAAATGGTGATTGAAATTTGTACCTAATATGGCCCAAATTGTGTCATATGGTGAGTCTGAAATATTTTTAAATTTTTTAGAAAATGTGTCTTTATTCAGCCTTTTGTTTCCAATCTGTAACTAAAATGAAACCGTGGTGTGTCCACAACTGTCATTTTGTTTCTAACTTGGCTAAAATAAATGTGTCGATTATGTGTCGATTATGTGTCCAAAAATAAATTTGAATATGCTATAAATTTCACCGAAATTTTACCGAAACTATTGCGTACCAAAATGAATCCAAATCGACACAAATCATTATTTAATACTGACATAAAATATAAATTCACTTTTAAGCAAAAGCAAAAAAGATTGATTGTATAAATATTAAAATAGTAAGGCACACAGTATAACACAAAAATAAGTACAACCAGCTAAAAATATCCCTTTACCGCAGGGTAGGGGTGAGGGGAGGGAGTTTTGTGACTGATTCCCCCGGAGCGGGGTTTATATCTGCCATTATGGAATTCAGTGGGCGGGTTAAACGACGGCTCGCCTGCCCTGGAGCAGACCCCACGATGTTTGTGGGCCACTTTTGCGAACACCGGTCTCCGTCACACACTTTGCTATTGCCCCGCCCCCTACAAGTTATGCGGGGGGGCTCGTGTTTGTTCATGTGAAGCCATCAGGCGATCAAGTGCATCATCGATTGAGAGACTGACGAATTCCCGGAAAAACATGAAAAACCGGGTTTTATACATGCATGGCATAAGTGGTCTATTTCCTACTCTTCCTTAGGGGGGGGGTCGCGGAAAATATCCAACGTTTGGTAGATATACCCTCCGTACCTCCATGTTACACCGTGGTGTTCCCTTATGGCTGCGATGTTCCTAGTCAAAGGGCTTCCCTGGATGTGGTACCGATAGAATTCATCGAACTGTGATTTTATATAATCTTCTATTTTCCCGATTTTGGCCAGCTCACGTAAATCGTCCGACCGACTGAACCTGTCACTATCTGTGACTATACGTAGTACTTTGTTCTGCATCACCTCTAGCCTACCCTTTTGGGTGTTGGAGATACTGCAGAACACTGGGCAGGCGTAGGTCATTGCTGGCCTGATCACCTGCTTTTACAGGAGCACTTTGTTATCTTGGCTCAGCCTGGAGGTCCTCGCGATTAGCGGGTACACTCGCCTGAGCGCTGCCGCCCCTCGCTGAACTGCCAGGCTGACGTGCTTATGCAAGAACAGACGCCGGTCCAGTTGTATCCCCAGGTACCGCACGGTATCGGTTTCCTTTATCCGGTTGCCCAGAACCCTGAACTCTCCGGGAAGGTTGATGTTGGTGTTCTTCATCCTTCTCGAGAAGATCATGAGTTCTGTTTTGTCCGGATTGAGCTCTATTTTGTTCTTCTTCATATACGGTATGACCGCCCTGTCAAAGTGTGTTTTCAGCCTCGACGTGGCCACCACGCTGTGCTGCGAGTGTAGATGGCCGTGTCTACCAGGTTGGACATGGGGAAGTCACACGTGTAAAAAGAATACAAGAGCGGGGATAGACTCGATCCCTGCGGCACTCTGGCTTCGATCGGCTTCATTGCGGAGCTGGTGGAGTTCACTCGCACCCGGAAAGCCCTATTGACCAGGTAGGAATCAGCCAGACGCACCATGTGGGCAGGTATTCCTGCTCTTAACATCTCCATGATTATGCCCTCTGTCCAGATGGTATCAAAAGCTTTTTTGATATCCAGCAGGACCATAAGCGAATTATGATATTGCTGGAAGGCCTCCCTCACCCCGTGGACAATCCTGGCCACCTGGGAGGACGTGGAATGCCCTCTTCGGAAGCCGAACTCTTCCTCCGGGACGAGGTTGAGCTTTCCCTCAACATCCTCAAATCTTTTGAGGAGGATTCTATCCACCAACTTCGCGACAGTGCTTAGCAATGAGATCGGGCGGTAGCTTTCCATCCTTGCATCTGATTTTCTTGGCTTCAGGATAGGGATAATCTCCGCATGCTTTGAGCATTGCGGGTAGTGCTGTCATCTAATTATACTATTGATAATATATACCAGTTGCACTAGGGACTTCTTCGGAAGGTTTCTCAGCAGAACCACGTCGATTCCGTCTATGCCAGGCGCCTTGTTCCTAGGGAGCCTCTTGATGTTATCCTGGATCTCCTCGAAGCTGGTCATCAGCTTCAAGAAGGCCCTTGGTTCGACCGGCGTTTTTAGTCGTCTCCTGAACTTTCTGGCTTCCCTAGTCACCGACTCGTGCTCTCGCGTACAGTCAGCGCCTGTCTTGAAGGCACTCTGGAAGTATTCTCCGAATAGCTCCGTTTTTCCCTTTTGCCTGACTGCCTGAGTGCGGCCATTCCCCACGGTTGGGATGTCCTTGAACCTCTTTTGAAGGCTCCCATTCATCCGCCATAGGGAATTGTCGCCCACATTTAGACTTTTGAGTTTTCTCTTCCAGACCTCATCACTGTGACTCTGGATAAGGGCGCTTATCTCCTTACCCAGAGTCGTCATGTGTTCTCTATCGCAGGCACGTTGTGTTGCCTGCCATTTTCTCCTCTCCGAGTTCTTTACTTTTATGAGATCAGTGATGAAGTCTGGAAAAAGCTCTCGATCTTCCGTCACTACTTTTTTCCTGGTGGTAACGTCCCGGGCCGCGCGGATATCCTCGAACAACTTCTGAGTCTTCTCGTCCACCCTTTCTTTGGAGATATCGAGGGTGATGATAGTGTTTATATTCATCACCCTTCGATACTCTTTCCAGTCAGGTGTTGAGTAGTCGTAGAGCACTCTTTCATTTCGGGGCCTTTGCTGTCCACACCCGACTGAAAAAAATACCGGATCGCGATCCGAGACAAACTCAGCCGCCGTTCGAAGCTCCGTTGGGTCTGCGACGTTTCTATTCAGGTCGAGAGTGGAGGGGGTCAGTCCATTCCAGGGGAAATGTGTTGGAGCATCATGGTAGTCTATTACGACATTATTATTCAGATAATACTCCCTAGAAAGTCCTCCCGTTTGCATTCTTGGTACCGGCGGGGTTTCACAGCTGACTCCTTGCGTACAAGTCCCCGGCTAGCAGCACTTTGTGCCCGCTATTACAGAGATTATCCACATCCATGGCCGTAAATCTCTTATGCGGCGGATTATATACCACATATATCTTAGTCCCCGTTTCCAGCTGTATGCCGGCATGCTCGATTGAGCTTTGTCGGGGAGATAAGACTATATGCGGTATACCCGCCCTTGCAAGAATCGCGACTCCGCCTCCTCTCAGGGCATTGGGCCTGTCGATCCGTATGGTGGTGAATCCCCTGATTTTCAACTTATGTTCCTGTCGGAGCTTCGTCTCGGATAGGAGCATAATATCAATCTTATGTCTGTGGACGAATTCCGCCACAAGATGGTACTTGTTGCGGACCTTGTCCACGTTGAGCATGCATGCTTTAAGGGGCATCTAGAGACCTCAACATGGGATAGTATCCGCCATCCTCCAAAAGGCGAGGCCCTCAATGACGTCATCCATTGCCTTTTGACCATGCCTTTAATTTCCTGCTACCTTTCCATGAACCCACAGAAGGCGTCATTCACAAAAGTGGGACCTTGCTGTCGCGCTACCTGTTGGAAGGGGGATGTTGGGATGCGTTTGGGGGAGGAGATATTTACCCTGCGGTTTGTTTCCTCTCCGTTGGCTCTTCTGACGGCTGCTGCTTCTTTTTCTTGCTTTTTTTTTTCGCAGGCGTTCTCTCGGACAGGCTGGGCTGGAACATAGCTTAGTGTTAATGCCTTCGTGGCTTCGGCGTTGCCTTCATCCTCCGCTGCTCCAGGGACTTGAGGTGGAGATTATAAGCATCACAGTTGGTGGAACTTGCAGTGTGACTTCCACCGCAGTTACAACAGACATCCGGAGTGGTTCTAGGCTTGGGGCATGCCCTCGACCAATATTCGTCGTATTTCATGCACCGGATGGTTCTGGTGCATTTGGACTGGGCATGTCCCCACGCCTGGCACCTGTAGCACTGTGTGATTGCGATAGCTTCGACTCCTTGGGTGGCCAGGTGCTCCTTGATATCCACGATGTCTGGGCTATGGTCCAGCCCTTTAAGTATAAAGGCATGCCTTCGTTCCCCCGGCAGAGTGAATGTGTGGTATTCCACCTCCGCGTTTTTCAAAGTCGCCTTGATCTTCGCGTGGTCTTCGGTTGACTTTGCGTAGATCATAGACGACTTTGCGGTATATTTATACTCCAGACTGCCTTTCAGATCTTTCTGGAGCATAATTTTTGTCGGATTGTCCAACCTTATAGTTCCGTCTATGATGATAGGCGGATATCTCTTAGTTGCTTTCTTCTCTACCGGGGGCTTGGCCTTCCTGCCTCTGTTCTGGAATGCCGCGGCAACCTGGATATCTTCGTTCTCTGTGTCCTCCTGGACCTCTTCGGCATCTTCGCTTTGACGTCGGCCTCCGCGATAACCTTTTGGGTTACCACCCGCTTTTCTTTCTTGGTGTTGTCGGGATTTGTCGGCGGGGTAACTTTTGTGCTTTCGTGGACATGCACTTGAGCTTCTATGACCGTGGTATTTTCCTTGTCGAGTTCAATTGGGGGACGTTTCCTGGAGTCCCTGGCGTCGTTGAAGGACGTCGAGCTTGCCTGCGAGGAAGTATTTTTTCCGCGCATGCGCAGTTGAGCTGGATTCCCAAATTTTCGATTTTTCGGGATTTTCACTTCTCCTCTAGGATTCCTTGGTTGATGTTCTTCGAGGAGTTTTTTCCCCCTCAGGGGACCCCCCGAAGTGCTCAACATGACTCTTTGCTGCGCCAATACCTTAGTCAGAGAGGGGTTTTGGCCAATGGGCGGTGCCAAATGAAGCGAACTGGGCGGGGCTTCCCGCCTGGGTCTGGGATAAATTCCCAGCGGTTTAGGGTCGTCTGGCGGTTTTACCCGGAAGATACATCCCTTCTCCTGCTCACCTTTATCCTCCAGACGAGTCACTCACCCCCTCACAGGTCACATGCATTCGCGAATTTCCGTTTTTTTAAGTTTATGCCTAATAAAATTCGCTTGTAAGTATGCTCCGGACGGCTGGCCGTTGCACACTTTTAAGCATTCATCATCTACTCAGAAAACACAACGGTATTTCATTTTGCGTAATTTGGTATTTCTCGCATAGGTAGGTAAGGTACACTTGCGAAGTGAAGTTTTCTGATGATAGTTGACATGGTACTTCTGAAAATTAAACGCGTCTTAAAAATGCCAAGTAATTTTAATCAGCCGATTTGTTTATTTCTCCGATATTTTTTTTAAGTATAAAATAATCAATTTGTTTTATTAAATATAAAATAGAACATAATGTAAAATACAAATGAAATATAAAATAAAACTAAGTATAATCTAAAATTTCTTTCTGCTCGTAGAAGAGAACATAGGCATTATATTCATGCCACGTGCTCGCATACGGATGTCTACAGTAGGCTGTGTAGTGTCCGCTGTAGGTAGTTCCACTATGATTAAAGAGTGCATACAGACTATAGCGACAAGGGGTTACGTTGTCTGCTGCATAATTACTCATGTCCAATCCCTCTAAAGAAAAATCGACGGCAACATTCAATTTTCTTTGGCATCTTTCTGTTAAAGAAAATCGTTTTGAATGGATCACTAAAATTTTCGGGAACTTATGAATTAATATGGATTTCATGCACTTCCTTCTCGTACATGTCGGCTTCTCGTCACCATCCAAAGTTTCTTCCCTTTTGAATGAATCTAAACATTGTGATAATCTAAGTTGGCCTATTCTTTGAGGTATTGGGAGGTAAAGATCCCAGAACGGATCGAAAGTAACTGAACAGTGGCCACAATGAGTACATTTTAATGAATATTTCAACTGGCCAACGAAGTTATCTACAATTTCGGAATTGTCCGTTCTTAAGTATCTTAACCATGACTCTAGAGCCTTCTCACTGTCACTTGATTTCTCATCTATCTCTGTCATAATGTGTATCGGCTTCTCAGTTGCTCTGTTGACGTCTGAATGTAGATCCTCTAACAGGAATCGTAAAAACTCCTGAGCATCTTCCTGGGCATAACCGATGAAACGAGGAGCGAATTTTTAGATATGTCTTTTCAAGGAGACTATATTCACAACCCTATCTGACGAATCTTCTGACCAAAGTTTCTTGATCACCTCAGCAAATGCTTTTATTAAAGGTCCTCTAGATAAACCAGTGTTTACATCGCTTGTATAGACTTCTTTTTTCAAATATTCCAATAACCATCTTGTGTTCGATAAACACGGGATAACACTGTTCATGAAGCATGTGTTACCAATATGTTCCAGCCCATTAAGACCGAGAGTTTTGACAATATGTTCTACGGGCCTGATGGTGTTGAAGCTGTTTCCATCTGAGTGGTTCCTTAAATTGTGGTTGTCTTTGTCATTGGAGCGGTGCGACAACGGATTCAAGTGGAAACTACTTTCTATGGAATTGAAAGGAAATATGGTAGATTCTGAGATATTTGGATAGGTTGATGAATCTATTTAATCTAATTTTCCGTTAAGAAAACTACCATTATATCAATATCCTTTTTGGAACAGGTCGGAATCGAGTATGATTTGGAAAAAGGGGGATAAACAAATCTCCTCCAGAGAGTGGGAAGGCGGTATAGTGCCAAAAACAGAAGAAGAATTATCGCGTTGAATGGCAAGGCTAATTCTTTGTATCAGAAAAGGATCGAACACATCAAAAGTTTCAACTGCAACCAGAAAGAAATGATAATTTGTTCCGAGATTTTGATATTCGGATCGTTTTAAGTTTTCACCAGTTATAGCTGCAGCACCAGCACACTTCGTAGTTCCAGCAAAATGAGAAGCAGCCAATGTATCTGTACAAGTAAAATCCCAAACTACTGGTTTACCGCATTTCCAAGGTATCAAAGTCATACCGTCAGGACCTTTACCGTCATCGCGACTAGAACCCAATGGTTCCAAAATAGCTGGAATACCTGATGTAACCATAGCACGTTTTATGAGATCGTTAACTTGATGATGACTTGAAAAACGCCCCGAACTTGTTCTACAGCTCAAACCATGGGTTCCTTTGCTGTCAACCTCACTTACACAGATATGAGTGGTGCAAATAGTTAGACCCAATCGAAGCCCAATTGCAATCCTGAAAGAATCATTGTCTAGTAAAGTTCCCAGAGCAGCAACAGGTAAGGCGTTCAACCAGGCTCCGGATTCTTTTACTCAAACTGCGTTTAGGCGAGCTTTATCAGTCAAAATTGTAGTGGATGCAAACAGATCTTCAGAAGTGGGCGATCCCAAAATGTTTGAATGATTTTGTTTTCATCAGATAAAGTAGTTTGAGTTTTAGAATACCAAATCGATTCTCCTTCATTATATAAATTATCTTCAATGCTAGAAAAAGCAGCAGGAAATATGACAGTGATCAATTTTGAGACACTCTTGAATGATGATAGAAAAGCTGGTGAAGCTAGCGAACTTGCTGAACGTAGACTCAATCCTCCAAGATTCACAGGTAGTGTCGCTTGAGCCAACAGGTATCATCGAAGTGGTTGTTTGTGGTTTGTTCAGTATCTGCACGCAAGGTGTCATCAAACAAGATCTTTTCGACTTCTCCAAGTTGGACTGCATCTGAGAGTATACATCAATTTAGGTGTTGCCAAACAATTTTTGAGCAGAAAAAAAAATGTGCACAGGAATGTTATTCAACGTGAAGAGATTAATCGAAGGGATTCTTTCTTCCTTTGTATAGATTCAGTTAATCCTTCCTCTGACAAAGGTATACCAAGAAGATTCCATTTTGATTTATTTACAATTTTGATACCAGGAGCAATTTTTCTGAATTCAGTTTCAAATTTTTTGTTTGGATATGACGGAGATATCAATTCACATTTTTCAAAATTGAGTTCTAGGCCAATTTGTTTGGAATGGTAAATAATTATCTCAAAATCCTGCATAACCACATTTGTATCATCAGCGATCGAACCATCGTCCAAGCACCAACAGTTGAATTCAGAATTAATGTTTTTCGTCAGTTCTTCAATAGTCAAACAAAAAAGTTGTTCACCAAAGCTCAAGTAAGAAATCGAACTGTAACATTGACTGAGAAAGGGAAATAAGCTTGGCAAAGAAAGTTTAACTTTTTGTAACATAACAGCCCTGTCAATCATGTTGAATGCGTTTTTGAAGTTTAATTTTAGAAATATTTTTGATGAACACCTCCATCGTTTCTTTTAATGCACAAAGAGAAGCACCATATAGAATTGGAGAAATCTGCGAATTCACTTTCCCGGATAACAATAAAATGCATAGTTTGGTGACAGAAGAAGCAAGCTTGTCTTTGATACTTCCAGAACTGTGCCTCATCAAATCTTGCATATGGCTTGGTCGAAAACCATCTATTCCACCAGCAGAACCTGTGCGAAATGATTTTATTGCATCAATGACGTTTTTTTCCGAAATTTGCAGCACTGGAAAATTCATTGATTCACAGAAAGTTTCGGGGAGATTATGAGTGGAACATGGACTTGGATGTTTCAACTGAAGCTCTATTAAAGTATTATTATCTTAATCAGCTATAATGTCGCTGGAGCTTAGAATTCGGATAGCGGATGAAATGCCACCATCAGCAATTCTACTCAGAATGAGCTTCAAAATATCATTTTTTTGGAATTTTGTTCTTCAAGTCTGGTGATAGATACTTAATAGTGTTTTTCAAAAGTTTCAGGTTTTTCTTAATGATTGAGGTCAGAGATTCTTTGCAACTATCTTCCGTACGTGGAATAGAGAGAGCTTTATATGAAAAAGGTTAAAGATTCTCCCAACTCTGGATTTGACGCATTCGTCTACTATCTCACAAAGCGATGTTGCGGCACAAATTCTGGCGGATTTAGGAACCCTCCTAATGATATGGAAAGTTGTTTGAGGAAAGACAGTCTTTCGTGAAGTTCTAGAGTACCTGGATCTCTTTCAGCTAATTCTCCATTTAAATTTGCAGTAAAGCTCTGTGTCGCAGATTTTCTTGACATTGACGTTTTGTGAATTTTTCCGACATGAATTTTGAGGCCATTTTGGGATTGGAACGATCTCTCACAAATACTGCAATATGTACCAGTTGTAAATGACTGTTTGTTCTTCTCGATACATTCGGAATCCATATTAAAACTTGAGTTATGTTTGAAATATATGTATATAAATATAGTAAAATATTTTGACTACAGTTTGTCCACCAAATCAAAAACCTATTCTGGACATCATATTGAGTACATTTCTGCATTGAATAGTACCAAAAGCCAGGTTAAAATTATACTTTAAAAACCGCCATTTCTCTCAAGTCATTCACGTCGAAGTACTTGTTAAAATATGGCGTACTTATAGGTTGTGTCCAAACAGGACCATGTTTCCGTAATGTGAATAAAATTCGACTGTAAATTGTCAATCCCGACACATCTGAAAATAGAAGAAACGACTCACAGTAATGTTCCTGAAAAATAAACCAATAATTCACTGAAATGTGACTGAAAGTTCACATAGACACACTTCAGTAACCTATAGGACCGGAGTTCATAATTATGGCTAAAATGTGTCTCTATTCAGCAGTGGGCACATATCGCAGGGTTGTGTCTAAAATGCAACCGAGATTCAACTCCACGTTAATGTTCTCTCTCGAAGGTTTTTTTTCTGGTGCAACATTTTTTAATGTCATTCAAAATCATTAAAATAATAGAAAATCTTACAGTTCAACTGTGTATTGTGCCAACAGCGTGGGAGAAAGATGGTATTCTATACTGGCAAACAAAATCACAGCGAAACATTCACTAGTGCACACACTAATGAAGAAAAAAAATTAAAATGAATATTTTTTATTAGTGTACGATAACCTGATGGAGTTTAGAAAAAAAAATCTTTGTTCGTTTCAGACCCAGAAATGAATATTACATCTTCTATATTTAATTTTTTTCTATTAAAAACCATTTATCGTTTTTTTTTCCGGAATGAATAACAATGAAATTACTTTTTATAGAAATGAAATGGAAATTATGTATGTGAAATGTTTCTATACGGATACGTATGTGCCCGTATGACACATTAGAAACAATAAAGAAACTTTATGTTTGAGATGTACCCAAATGAAAATTATTGTGTCTATTCAACTCATTTCGGTAACAAAATGGAATCGTTGTGTTACGAAACAAATCAGACAAACATGAGTCTATTCAGTGTCGATATTTGAAGAATCCAAACCAACACTAAGTGGGGACATTTAAAACACGTGTGTTTCAAATGTTGCTATTTAGACACGCATATTCTTTTGACACGATGAGTTGGAAATATGTCGACACAAACTTATTCATTTTTGGATACAATAACCACTGAGCGGAAGTGCCCTGAAACGAGTCGACACAATTCAGGCACTACACAATTGTGCCCGACTTCTGCTATGAATTGCTACTTGGGACAGGTGCATTTGGCCATTCAGACTGAAGGTGGTGCACATTGTACTAACGTGAATTAGTTTTTTACTCGCAATTGACAAACAAACCTAACCAGAGCAAAGCTAACTAACCTTGCGAGTTGAAAATGCGTGAATTAGTTTTTTGCTCGCGATTTCCAGACATGCCTAACCTGGGCAAGCTAACCTAGCTTGCCTGTTCACCACAGGGAATTTTTTCGAATTTTCCGGGCGACAAATTGCACCACGTTTCAGACTGGATACACCCCAGTTTGATCATTACCAATCAGAAAGGTATATCTTCCATTGACTTAAACGTTGAACAATTTGCTTATATGCTACCAGGGAACATTTCACATAGCCTTCATTCCAGGCTTCAATTGGTTATTATTGTAATCTGTAGAATGAAAGAGGTTATTGAAACTTTTTCACGAAGTCATCAAACCTGTAATGGTCAACTTGAAAAAGATTAACAATAAAAACATCCTCTTAAAAAAAGTTGCACCCACGACAACCCATTCTTGGCGCCACAGAAAATGTTTCCTTTTTTGTATGTATAATATGGTAAACCTAATTTTTCTCGCAAACATTTGACACTACCATGCATTTATTGAGTTTTTTGTTGCAGCACGCGCACGATGAGTCAATGAAAAATGGACACGAGGTGAATAAGGTAGGTTTTTGGAACACAAAGATGTTCATTTTTCTTCAAAAGTGTTTTGCAGTCGCAATCGTTTTCACTTGCAATGGATAACCAATATTAACAGATATAAAATATATCATACGATTGCGGCTGAATTTTTTTATTTTTATAGGTTATGAACAAAAAAAAATGCTCCCTCTAGTGGGCGACTCATCTGAGATATTTTTCTCAAAATTAAAAAAAATCATACCTGAATTAGGCATTATAATACTTTGGTTTTACTACGTTGTTGATCATGAAAAGAGTAGTGAATCAATGTGAGCTATTGGAGGCTGTTAAAATACATTTCATGTGACGTTATCATTCGATAAAATAATAATGATGAAAGTATAAGAGAATAATCATCCGGACGTCTGCCAAAATCATAAACAAAAGGCATCTGGGGTATTTTGAAATCATTTTTAAGTAATTGGTGGCTCTGAAAATGAATTTCCTGTGACGGTATCAATCAATAGAATAATAATGATAAAACGATTATAACAATCTGGACATCTGCATGAATCTGAAAGTTGGATACGGTTTGGTAAGCGTCTCCAACATATGAAAACTACTTGCCATCACTTGGAATTTTGTCAGAAAATACAAATAAGGTGATTTATTTAATGCAAAATATTCAAAATGAGTGTTCCGACAAAATTTTCGGGAAATTTCCGTTCCCGACAACAGGAGTTTGCGGGTGTTTCAAAAAAGAACGCCCTGCTGAACATCCTGGTTTTGTTTAGTTGTTCGCCTCAACATGGTGAACAGATATACGAAGTCTCGACGTGTGTGGTTATAACTTTTTGAGGTATTGGCCCAAATACTATCAGATCTTGCAATATTTAGAATAAATTTTGCTGAATCACACATAGTGTCACTTCATCTGATGAAAATCTGATGATAACACATATGCTATCTAGTTTCAAATTATTAAATGAAAGACGGCATTTGTAAACTGTGAATAACATTTTATGGCGCTCACCCACTGTTTGTACACATGGCTCAGTATTGTCGTTGATATCGAATTGCCAACAGGACAACAAAGAAGATAAAGTAGTCGTAAAAAATACAACAAAAAATGAATCCATATAAAGCATATCATTATTCACATAGCGCTACGCGAGAGGATTGAGTTCATTATATATAACAATGACCAAAGAATTACGAAAGCAAATATGTCCGAAAAGCAAATTGCAAGTGTATTTTTTCAGACATCACGGATCGCACCTATTTATCAAGTTGGTGAGTCTCTTACCTTATTTTCGAAATGCTTCACAATGGGAATTATAATATTGCTTTCGTCACAGCCTTTGAGACGAATAGGAATGAAAATATATTTTTGTTTGTGACTTTTTCCTACATTTGCTGGTACACCAATGGAATGCTGAGTTCAACTTACACCCAGTTTCACAATATATGGTGATCACTTTAACAAAGACCATTGGGTCTACTAATGGTTGAAGTTTGATATTCTTTACAAAAACAAAATTTATATCATTCAAGTAAATATTAGTTAATATTAATTTCCTATGCGTTGGCAACGAAAATTTATTCTGACGTAGTTATAGAACATAAAAATTGAATGAAAACCCAATTATTTTTCGTCTTTCAATCGAATTTGCCCACACAAATAATAAATAAAAAACTAAAGAACTTCCAACATTGACTAAACATTACATTGTAAAAAAAGCGTGGGTGCTTTCGATCTATATTCTCATATTTTTTATTTCAATTTAACAAAAGTGAGCGCTCAACAGCTCAAGATAACTCTGTCAAGCACCTCACGGTTTTTTATATTTGAGTAATTACATTGCTAATTATTTTTTATTTTTCAGTCAATGTTGAAAGTGAAGCGTGTCCTTAAGGTTTTTTAGTTTATTAATTTTTTTATTACTACAAAATCGAAATCTCCGACCCCGAAAACCCCCACATACCAATTTTGAATCGAATCTCATCATAATCACGAAACTGGTCCACCATCTTGGGCAGCCATCTTTAATTCATGAAGTTTAACATGAAATCCATAATCTCTGACCCCGAAAACCCTCCACACCAATTTTGAGTCGAATTGGACTATAATGACAAATCTCGTCCGCCATACCGGAGCAGTCATCCTAAATTTATAAATGTGGATGTGGATGAAAATTGCGTTGAAATTTTCCGTTACGAGATAGATACATACATACATACATACATACCGGTTAAAAAATTAGGGTTCCGTTACGATTGGACAGTGGAATTCGAAATCAATGGAATGGGTACCGAGCTGATAATAGTATAGATGGTGGTGATTCTATTATCTGACCCTTTACATATTATTATATACAGTGGCCGCCAAAAAGTTTGTACCATATGGGAAAAAGTTTATTATTAGGGTATTGGAAAAGTTTGTGCATGTCCGATAACATAAAAATCGATTTTGACACAAAAATTGTTATGAAAAAACCAAAAGTGAGGAAAGAATTCAATTTTACGTACATCAACGCTGTTTAGAGATATTATGGGAGAAAATTGAATATAGCTATTTTTGTATATTTTTCTCTCTATATATAAATATAATTTTTTTTTTTTGGATTGCATAACCAAACTGAAACATGTGTATTCCAATAATAATGACAAAAATTTCTCATTTTCTTCACACCACTAAATAAAAAAAATGGATTTTGTCAGAATTCTGGCTGTTACATTGGTTCGTATCTAACAGTTATATCAGAATTCAACGACCAGTGTTATGATACGACGCTGCAGAAACATGGTGTTTTCCAGATTAAAATCAAATTTCGGTGACAATCGTGCAAGAGGGTTTCACACCGCAAACAATCTTGACTTACCATTTTCAATATTATGTGCGAAGTGAAACGCTCGAGTACGATTATTAAAAATTGATAATAATTGGAAAACATCATATTATTGGATTGCTCTATTATTGCAATTATCGTGGTATTCCAATATACGACTGTTAGATATGAACCAATATAACAGCCAGGGTGTTGTAATTTATGTTGATTTCACAAAAAAATACCTTGATGAAATTGACAACAGCTTGAAACTTTTATCTCGTTTAATTAATTGAAAAATACATAACAACCATATACCAAGTGCGAATCAATGAGTTGACATTTTTCTTCCAATACTCTCCCTCAATGGCAACTCTTCATGCACCTCGACAACAAATAACTGAACTTCTCCTTACCTAACGGCTTTGCAAATAAATCAGCTGAATTATCTTTGGGTGGAATATAGGCAATATTAACATCTCCATTCAATATTCTTTCTTTGATATAATGGTAATGAATATCTATGTTTGCTTTTTTGATGCAACACAGAATTCATAGACAAATGAATTGTTGATTGGTTATCGCAAAAGAGCAATGAAATTGCATTTTCACCCAAGTCTTTTACCAACTGTGACATCCACACTGCTTGTCTTCATGTTGCTGAAAGGGTCATATACTCTGCTTCCGTTGTAGAAACTGCAACACTATGTTGTTTTTTTGTACACCAGCAAATAAGGGATTCACCATAAAAAGCTACGTATTCACTATAGGATCTTCTGTCATCTAAAGAATTTGCAAATGAAGCATCACTGTATAATTTCAATGATGGTGGCACCACAAATTCATAAACAAGTTTATTTTGTATTGAAGTTTTCAAATATCGAAAAAGGTGTTTAACTGAATTACTGTGAACAATTGATGGATCTGGCAGAATTCTAATAAGACATATAGATATCTGAAAATGAAAACATTTTAATCCAAAACAATCTGTACAAGTGTAGAAGGGCAAATTAAGGATATTTTCGAACCCATTATTTTTCGATTCCGGAAATATCCGAACATATTCTAACATCTGATGGCGATCATATATGATGGAATGGAATAATACCAACATTTTATTGAGAGAATAAAATCAAGAAAAAAGAAAGTTGAAGAAAACTGCGTGCATTATTTTATCGAACAACTGCTTTTCAACAAATTCTATCGAAATGGACCACACCTGGTTATCTCTCCTCAGAGATGAAAGAAGAACTAATAGAATGGTGATTGATTGACCGAACACTCTATGAATCAAGATACCAAATGTCAATCAAAAGAATGTATGACAGATTTCATTTGACTCTTGTCAAAGAAAGATCTTATTTCCAAAACCGCAATTCAAATTCAGTTTTTTCAGCATCTTTCCAGCAAGTTTTGATAACGGAGGCAGATACAGCCTCCAAAACGTCAACAATTAAAAAAAAAGAGAAGTATTCTTGGTTAATTTGATCTAATTTTTTCAGATAGGCAAATTCAGTGTAGGGTACGTTACTGACAAAAATTGATTTCTTTCAAAACAGCAGTCTTGTGAACGCAGTAACTTATCGGGCAAATTAATTAATGTGCCCTTCAACACTTTCTTTGGATTAACATTTTTTCATATTCAGATTGTGGAAGGTTATAAACCCAAAAATTCATGTCAAAAATCGGATTTCCTTCACAAAATCAAACTTTTAATCAATATTAACGTCGAAATGTTAAACCAAACAATCTTCCACAATTTTCATCTTCTCCTCAGAAGATGCTGAGAGCAGTAGGTCATCTACATACACTCTTATGATTTTCTGTTTATCTGGAGAAGTGAACAAACAGGGATCTGCATTGGACTGCTGCAGGTTGATACTTTTTAGGACTGTGATCAATTTTTGATTCCATTGGCAAGGCGATTGCTTTAAACCGTAAATGCTCTTTCTCAATCGACAAACTCTTCCAGGATGCTCATTAAGGAGCATTTGGGAATCCTCATGTATACCTCGATGTCGATATCACCATTGAGGAACGCCGGTTTTATATTCATTTGCCTGACTCTCATTTTATTATGGATGGCATGTGCTAAAATCAATCTGATTGTTTCATATCGTATAACAGGGGAAAATGTTTCCTCGAAATCCAGACCTGGAATTTGACTGAATCCCTGAGTCTGGCCTTATATTTTCATATCTCACCCTTTTCGTCTATTTTTTCAAGTGCCTGATTGGCTCCCAGAAGTCTTGCAGTTTCGGATGTATGAATTCCTTGACCGTATGGCCTTATAAGGAGACAAAATGCAAGTGTGCTGATTTGAGCATTGGAATATTGTCGGATTGGAATATTTTCCGGTTGGAATGCATAATTCCAACATTCTGCCGCGCGCGACGGTAGGTAGTCAAAAAAAAAAGAGAAATGTTCGAAAAAGAAAAAAATTATTCAAAATATGACAGGAATGTAGAAATGAATGTTCAAAGAACGTTTATGAAGCTAAGTCATTCTCCTCTGGAGAAACAATGGGCGGGGGAGAAGGGAGAGGACATATTTTTGTTATTGGTCTGACCAACTCACCATCGGGGGTAACTGAACGTACAACTCGCACCTTGCCATCTATACCAACAATAGTTTATAAGACTTTCAGAGGGATGCAACCATCCAGAACATCTGGTGGATTTTGGACCATTGTTGCCAAAAACATCTTTTTTCGGGTATGCAGTTAAAGAGGTTTCTACTAAAAAACGTCCAGGGGTAAGAGGTTGAAAATCGGTTGGGTCGTTCGAGAGAGTGTAAAGAGGTCGCGAGTTTAAAATCGCTTCAATCTGAGCTATAATCGTGCTGAATTCTCGTATTTGGCGCTTTTTATAGCCGATTCCCAAATACCACCCCAATGAGGTGAGCGAGGGGAAATAAATTTCCACTGAGTTCCATTTAGATCTAGAAATGAACGAACTGAGTCATAAAAAGGCTGTCTGGAACAGATCATGAAGATCTCTTAACTGATTTATTGCCCCAAGAAAATTTGAAGCATTATCACTATAGATTATGGAAGGGTTACCTCTGCGAGGAATAAATCTCTTAAGCATCAACAAAAAGGCTTCAGATGACAAGCTAGAAACAATTTCAATATTATTTGCCTTTGTTACCATGCAGACGAAGAAGGCAATATAACACTTGATTTGCGGGGCTTTGCGTAGTCTAGATGATTTGATTAAAAATGGACCACCAAAATCGATTCCTATTTTCTGAAAAGGACGAGAAATTTGCACTCTATCTTTGGGGAGATCGGACATTATTTGTTGAGCTGCTTGAGAATTGAATCTGTGACATACAATACAATTTCTCATAATTCTTTTTATTTCTCGCAAACCATTTAAACGCCATTCGGCAAAACATTTTGAGGACCACTGTGTCCAAGTCTAGAGTACTCTTGGCGCAATAGTAGAGAAATGACATGGTTATGAGCGGGTAATAAAATTGGGTGCCTCTGACGATATGGGATTTCTGCGTATTGTAACCTGCCACCAACACGTAAAATACCAGATGAGTCTACGAAAGGCTTGAGGGAAAGTAACTGTTTATTAGAGACGGCCTTATTATTGGAATTTCATGAATTTTCTTGAAAAAGTGGTGGGACTGAACAGTTTTCAATATGAAACTGAGAGCGCAAGAAAGTTCATCAACTTCCAAGGGTCCACTAATTTTTTCAGTGTTTGATTTAAGGTTGTGTAGAAATCTAAATATGTAAGCCACTGTGTGTTGTAATTTCGTGAATTTAGAAAATTTAAAAAAAATTGTCTCCCAAAAATTTTCATTTTCTTTGACAGCAACGTGTGACATCTTTCTATCTTCTCTCTTTCTTTCTTTCTTTCTTCAAAAAGTATCAATAGTTGGCAGATCTAAATCGGGTTCGTGTAAGAATGATGGGCCTGAGTACCAAAATTTTAAAAATTTTTCATTAAAAATACCGCGTGATAGAATATCAGCAGGATTTTGTGCCGATTTTACGTGATGCCACTGATACCATTTGCTACAAAAACCGACCATCTACTTGGATGGGTTTTTTCCCAAGAAAGGGCAATTTGTCACTCCACAAATTTACTGAATTGATATCCAACTTATTTTCAAAAATATGTAAAAAAATTTCAGTAAGTTTAGCTAATAACATTCCACTTAGTTCGAACTTGGGGATTAAAACTCTCTTTGAGGGGGCGACATGGGACTTAGAACATGCAAGTGTTCATGAAACAGTATTATCAAAGTATGTAACACGTACATAAATGTTTCGATTCTTGTGATTGTTTTATTCGGAAATAAATAGCGAGGCATTTCAATGTTTTTGACTTTCGAAAGTTTTGTAATGAAATTTTTCCATTAATCCAAAACAGAACAATCAATTATTTGGACATCCCAATCCAATTTTTGTAACCATATTTTTTGCAATAATATTTTTCCAGAAACAATAATAGGATTAACTAATCCATTGGGACCATAGCATGAACTAACTGCGGAGAGATCTTTCCGTTTAGTGATGTTTTCTCCAACTATAGAAGTAGGTACTGAAATTTTCAAATTATCAGAAAGTGTATTCCATCTCAAACCGAGTATTTTACAAGGTGATTCATCAAAATTTAAATCCAATTCAGAGGTTTAAGGTTGGGAAATCTTTTGCAAAAAATCCTGAGAATTCGAACACCATTTGTGCAAATAAAAGCCATGTTCAAGATGTGAAATGTTGTCAGTGCCTATGAGAATATCGTCAACGTATGTTTGAGTGAGTAAGGACTCCAACGCAAGAGTGAGTTCCTTGTTTCTTTACGACACGAGTGGGAGCAGTTTTGGCCAAATGAGAGTTCAAGACATTTCATTGGTTCTGAAGGGGACTCCCTCCACAAAATGTTTTGCAAAAAATTATACTGGGGGTTCATTTGCACCTCCCTGTACATTTTTTCTATGTCAGCAGTTAATACATATTTGAAACTTCTGAAACGACAGAGAATGTCGCTGTACTTGAAACCCTTTCAGAGTGACGTCATTGAGGGGTAAACCAGAGGTAGTTTTACATGAAAAATCAAACACAACGCGTAATTTCATGGTAAGGCTATTTTCTCTAACAACACATAAATGTGGGATGAAATATTTGTTTTTTAAGAACTGATTTGTAAGAGAGAGAGACATATATTGGGCATGCCCTAAATTTACATATTCGTTAACAAATTTTTTATAGTCATTAAAGAGGTTGGGTTCTTTTTCAAACCGTTTTTCTAGGGAAAAAATCTTTTTCGAGAAATAGTGTACGAGATCCCTAATTTTTCGAGTTCTATAGTGCTTTTCTAAAATTCAAGTTGTGAAATTGAAAACATTTTCTACCATTTCATTTTCCTCAGAAAGAACGGGGGTAGTTTCGCTCTCTTTTTGATCCCAAAACTTTTCTACGAGTTTTTCACTGACATCAACGTGAGAGGAAGATTGAGTGGCTAAAAATGAGTGAGAGTGAGGGAACAGATGACACTGATTTTCCATTCAACCTAAATGTGAGTTGATGAGGGTGGGCAGGTCTTTGCCTCATTTCACAAACCCATTCTTAATGAACGAATAATAGATGTCGGCGCCAGCTATAATATCAATTTCGGAGGGTTTATAAAGAATTCGGAGTCCACAAGAGAGCTTGCAATTTCTTCAGGAATTTTGAATTCGCTAATTTTTAGAGAGATTTGAGTGAGTTTTTGTGTAATTTTGTCAATAAATAGCACAAGAAATTTTAAATTTTTTCATGATCTAGCTTAGAAAACATATGCACACCCACCATTTCATTTGAAAAATTGTTAGAATTAGCACAAATTCCAGATATGTTTATATTTTGTTTATACGGAGTATAACCTAATTTTTTAACGAGAGATTGAGTCATGAACGAATTTTCACTTCCATTATCGAGACGAATTTTTACTTAAAAGGGAGGGCCATATTTCGGGTGGACAAAAGCTTAAGCTGTTGCCAACAAGACGTGAGGGGCATGAGAGGAGAACGAGGAGAGGGTGGTACATTGTAATGACGAGTTTTCGAAAGTGTTATGTTCCTGCGCCCTGTTTGAGGGGCTTGGGGACTGATTCATCTTAGAGTGTTGAGAACGATTGGGAGAGTTTGAGTTTCGAGTGATGGAGTGGGATTAAAGTCTTGGATTTAACTGTGACGAGGGAGTGTTATGCTTGGGGCAGTTACTCCGGTTCAAATTCGTTAAATGGAGTAACGTGTGGTGTTTTTGGTTGCATAGAGCGCATGTTGAGGTAGAGGGACAATTTTCAATATTGTGCTTGTTCCCCAAGCAGTTAAAACAAAGATTTTTTGTTTTGGCAAACTTATGTCTGTCTGGGGGATTCATGGATGTGAATTTTGAGCACGTGTAAATACGGTGGCTTCCGCTGCTACAATATAAACAATTGCTACCAGAAGTTGGCGAGGGAGGTGCAGACTTTTCAACATTTGTGTGCAAATTTACTTTATTTGGGTTTCAGAAAGTTTTATTTTCCAAAATCTTTGGGCTACTATCAAAAATATCAAGAACAACACACCTTTTTTAAAAAAATTCAAAAAACTCTTCAATTTAAGGTAGAGTACTTATATCTCGTTCTTCTTCAAACACCTACGTGACGAGAAATCTAACTTTTGTTCCAACAGAAATACTAAAAGAGCATCAAACAGTTCCTCTGTACTATACTTTAAAATTTTTAATGATTCTCAACTTTTCCGGCCCTGCGTGACGAACCCTCTTATATTCTCCGGCTTACATTTTTTAATTTCTGCTGTTACAAAATGAGTGCCAGTTTAGGGCTATTTTTATATCTTTTCTTAAGCAAATCCAATGCAGTACAAAAATTTTCATTTGTATTGAGTGAGTCTATTACTTTTATAGCTCCACCTCTTAAAAGAGTTTTTAAATAGTAAAACTTTTCAGCATCGGAAGTGAGTTTCGGGTTATCAATTATAAGTGACTTGAACAGATCAAAAAAACTTTTCCAGTTTTGGTCATTACCAGAGAACGGCTGAATATTAATTTCAGGTAATTTTACATTGGGGATCATAGTTGTGTGAGACGGATTTACATTAGAGTTTTTGTTGTTTCTTGTATGAGACAATATTTTTTCGCGAGCAATTCAAAAGGGCTAAACACTTATTTTCAATTCTTGACATGATTTTTTGGGTTTATGACCTTCCACAATCTGGAAATGAAAAATTTTTTAATCCAAATAAATCTGTACAAGTGTAGAAGGGCAAATTAATTAATTTGCCCGATAAGTTACTGCGTTCACAAGACTGCTGTCTTGAAAGAAATTAATTTTTGTCAGTAACGTACCCTACACTGAATTTGCCTATTGTTGTAAAATTGTTGACGTTTCGGAGGCTGTATCTGCCTCCGTTTTCAAAACTTCTTGGAAAGACGCTGATGAAACTGAATTTGATTGACATTTGGTATCTTGATACATAGGGTGTTCGGTATTAATCAATCACCATTCTATTAGTTCCTATTTCATCCCTGAGGAGAGGTAACCAGGTGCGGTCCATTTCGATGGAATTGGTTAAAAAGCAGTTGTTCGATAAAAGAATGCACGCAGTTTCCTTTAACATTCTTTTTTCTTGATTTGATTCTCTCAATAAAATTTTGGTATTATTCCATTCCATCATATGATCGCCATCAGATGTTAGAATATGTTCGGATATTTTCGAACCCGTTATTTTTCGATTTGTGATGTAACTTTTATGTTCTTCCTGGCGCACAATCAATGGTCTTGATGTTTCACCTATATAACTCTTACCACACGAACAAGGTATGTTGTAAACACAATTTTTTGAACATTCATCAGCGTTTTTGGGTTTTGTATGTGTGAGTATTGATCTCAATGTATTGGTTGTTTTAAATGTTGTTCTTACATCATACCTATGGCCAATCCGTTTTATCTTTTCAGACAGTCCAGGGACATAAGGTATAATGTTGTTTGTTGGATGTGTATGGAGATGTCACATGTCTGTGTGTTGTGTTGTTCGATTGTAAAGTGTAGTACTATTTTCAATTTCATTAAAGGTTTTTTCCACGAATTCATTTGGATAAGCATTTTCCCTGAGAACGGACTTTTAAAAATTCAATTCTTCTTTCAGATTTTATGTTGAATTGCAAACCACTTGTGCCCTGTTGAAAAGACATTTGACAATTCCCTATTTCACGCTGGTGTGGTGATTTGAGTTATAATGGAGATATCTATTGGTATGTGTTTTCTTTCTATAAACAGTTGTGTTGACTCGAGATGTTGATTTTTTTGTCAAAACATCTAAAAAAGGAAGTTCATCATCTTTTTCTGTTTCTAATGTGAATGTTATCGTTGGTTCTTGTTTATTAATGTAATCTAAGAACACTTTCAAGTCATCTCTACTCTGATTCTAAACAGCAAACACATCATCAAACATACCTCCACCATACTCTGGGTCCATTCTGGTACGTTTCAACGAAAAATGCTTCAAAATATTCCTTGAATATATTACTCAAAATGGGTGATAATGGAGAACCCATTGCCATACCAAATTCTTGTTGATAAAATTCATCTTTAAATTGGAAATATGTTTTTTCAGTACAGAGTTTTATGAGTTCAATAATAGAATCGACATTGAATTTTGTTCTAGTATTCAATGATATGTCTCTTTCTAATTTAGTTTTGACAATTTCTAGAGTTTTTTTAATTGAAACATTTGTGAACAAGCTTTCAACATCAAAACTAACCAGAATATCTGTATCATTAATTTGTAATTCATTTAGTTTTTCATAGAAATGTGGAGTGTTTTTTATAAAACTATTTCCATTACCATTTATCGGTTTTAAAATATTGAGTAGGTATCTTGCAAGTTTTTAGCATGGAGAACCAATGGAACTAACAATGGGTCTCAAGGGATGTGTTGGTATGTGAATTTTTGGTAATACATAGAAATGTGGGGGTTTACTGTGGTAAGAAATAAGGTTTGTGCGCTCTGCTTTTGAGAGCATATCTTTGTATTTTGCAAGGGTTCGATATGTTTTTCTCTCTATGGATGGTTGGGTCACCATTCAGTTTGTCGTATAAATTTTTCACTGAAGAAGTGTTGTCTTCATTTAGTATTTTTTAAGTGGTGTTAGAGATCATTTGTGTTAGTTTGTGTTCGTAATCTTCTGTATTCATGACGACTGTGGCATTCCCTTTATAAACCGGAAGTATTTTAATTTTATCATCTGATCGAAGAGATGTTATTGCACTCTTCTCATATGTATTTAAATTACTTCTAGAATGATAAGGTTTTGTCAGTGCATTTTTGCAGTCAGATCTGTAATCACCAGCTCTTTCAACTGGTAAACGCTGGGCTGTTGCCTCTATGGCAGTGACCATTTCAAGAGTAAGTATAACTTTGGGAGTAACAGCAAAGTTCAATCCCTTCGCTAAAACAAGTTCCTCATGTGTATTTAAAGTTCTAGAGGATAAATTGATTATAGTTCTTTCAGCAAAAGTTTTGGTGTTTCTTGTGTTATTTTGGTGTTGATCTTATTTCTTTTGTAATGGTTTTGTGAATTTTCCTTTGTGTATTTTAATTTTGTTTCGATTGAATTAATTATAGGAATTTTGAATACAGTGACTCTTATAATTGAAATCATTTTGGATCATATCTTGTTTCATGAGTTGCTCCAAGTTATCAATTGAATATTCTAAATTTACCTTGTTCTTTCTGTTGAATTAAAATGCATGGAAAATCAGCTGAGAAAATATTTTAACTGGGTTCATCCTCTGACTTTCTAACTCCAGCATAATTATTGAAAATAATAAAACAAGGGGTGTATTACAGTATATTCTATCCCCAAGATCTGAGAAGAAACACAAATTTCCTGGAAAAAGATTTGTAATCGTCTTCAAATTGTGATGAGAACGAGAGAATTGATATTTCACATTTTTTTACACTCTGATTTTCTAACTCCAGCACAATCATTCATAATGATAAGATAGGGGTATATTGAAGCATATTCTACCATCAGGATCTGAAAAGAATCAAAAAATTCCAGGAAATTTATTTTTTAATCGTCTTCAAATCGTGATAATAACGAGTTGATTGAAATTTCACATTAGAAAATCAGAGGGTGAAACTCTGATTTTCTAACCCCAGCACAATAATTGGAGATAATGAAAAAGGTGATTATTGAAGTATATTCTACCCTCAGGATCTGTGAAGAACCGAGAATTTCCTGGGAAAATATTTTTAATCCTCTTCAAATCGTGATTAGAAAGAGATAATTGAAATTTCATATTTGTTTCACCGTCTGATCTTCTAACTTCAGCACAATCATAAAAAATGATAAAACTGGGGTGTATAGAAGTATAGTTTATAAACAGGATCTGAAAAGAATCGAAAATTTCCTGGGAAATTTTTCTTAATCGTCTTCAAATCGTGTTAAGAACGAGTAAATGGAAATTTCACATTTGTTATACCCTCTGATTTTCTAACTCCAGCACAATCATTGGAAATAATAAAAGAGGGGTGTATTGAAGTATATTCTACCTTCGGGATCTAAATAGAATGGAAAATATCCTGTAATAATATTTTTAACCAACTTCAAAACGTGACGAGAACAAGAGCATTTACATTTTTAAATCCAGCAGAATCATTGGAAATAATGAATCAGGGCTGCATTATAGTATAATCGACCCTTAGGGTCTGAAAAGAACTGAAAATTTTCTAGGATAATATTTTCAATCTTCATCAGAATTTGACGAGAACGGGAGCATTGAGATGTCACCTATGTTTTACCGTCTGATTTTCTTACTCTGTCACAATCATTGGAAATAATAAAACATGGATACTTTACAGTATTATCTGGCAAGTCCCCACTTCCCAGAAAAAGTAGAATTTTACCAGCCAAGTCTGGAAAGTAAGTACTAAGAAGTATCACATCGTTGTTGTCATTATAAATATGAAAATCTTGGTAAGTATAGTTTTGACTTTTGACAGCTATATAACATGAAATAAGTAATTATTTTGATATCTACTGGTCAAGACAAATGTGAAATTTCTATGCTCTTGTACTCACATTTGGAGACAGTTAAAATATTTTTTCCCGAAAAATTTTCCATTCTTTTCAGATCCTAAAGGTCGAATATTATTATTGTATTATTTTCAATGATTATGCTGGAGTTAAAAAATCAGAGGACAAAACAAATGTGAAATTTCAGTTCTCTCGTTCTCATCTCGATTTGAAGACGATTACAAATATTTTCCCATGATATTTTTGGTTCTTTTCAGATCCAGTACTTTATCCAGTACTTAAGTACTCTCCTGTCTTATTATTTTCAATGATTGTGCTGGAGTTAGGAAATCAGAGGGTTACGAGCACAACCCCTTTTTCTCCGGAACGGCTTGAGTTAGAAAATTGAGATTTGTGTTACTCGAAAGTTATTAAAAAGTTAGAAATTTTAGCGTTTGAATCCTTCAAAAATTTTCAGCAGGAAAAAAGTTACGGGATGGCTGTGCCAGATTAAGGGTTAAGCTAGCACAACCCCGTTTTTCCGGAACGGCTCGAGTTAGAAAATTGGAAATTGTGTTAGAAAATAGTTATTAATTAGTTAGAAAATAGTTATTAATTAGTTAGAAAATACTGTACTTGTTTTTTTGGATTGTGCTGAAACGGCTGTGCCAGCTTGATATACGTCCTTTCTGCCATCCCCCGAACTTTTCATCCACGTTAAACTATTGACAAAAACTGCCTAATTTTGCTTTTTTACAATCTTCACATCCTTTCATCTACACATGTAAGGAAGTGGGTTTTGTTCTCTTGTAATTTTTCATTTACTTGTACGGTTCAGGAGCTACAATGAAAATATCAATGCGAACATTTTCCAGTATCGCGTAACATAAAGAAATTTTAGAAGCAAATATTCTCACAAACTCCGAAAAGGTGATTATTTGAAAGTTTTCAGGACGAAAAGTTCATATAAATATATATCCCAAACGGATCGATTTTCGAGATACAGGGGGAAAAAAATAAATTATTTTCAAGATTTTTTGGAGTAGACTTCGACATTTTCGACAATAATCAGTTCAAATTAGGCAAGTACAATCCATTCAATAGTACACACGATACAAAATAATTCACATGGTCCTACTTTTTTCAAAGTTAAGAATTGTTCAACCCTTCAGATTTTTTTTTGCCACCACTGAGAGATTGTGAAAGAAGAATAATCATTTGTGTTTCATTTAACAGCTTTTTGTTTTCTGGAAGTTTTCATTTACTTGTACGGTTCAGGAGGTAATATAAAAATAATAATACAAGCATTTCCCAGTGTCCCATAACATACAATTTCAAAATAAAACATTCGCAATTATTGGAAAAATCTACGATGAATAAAAATTATGAAAAAAAAAATGTAAAGACAAGCTTTCATACAAATGCATTGAAAATTAAATAATTATTTTTTTCATTGTTTGATAAAGGTTATTTTGTGGTTGTTAGATTCAAAAACTTCCTGTATAAGATTACCGATTTTGTATCCTTGGAAGCTTTTGAATTTGTTACCCACAGAATAACCTAGATTAAAAAATTTTTATTAATCGTTAATTATTCTAATTGTGAAAAAATATTTCTTCCAATTTACAATAATTGAGAATGTTTTATTTTCAAATTTTCTAATGTTATCGGACACTGGAAAATGTTTGCATTAATATTTTCATTGTAGCTCCTGAAACGTTCTTCAAGAAAACAAAAAGATGATGGAACATCATTGATTCACACACAATCTTTAACTGTGACAAAAAAAGTTCTGAAGGTTGAACAAGTCTTGACTCTGAAAAAAGGAGGACCCTGTGAATTATTTAGGAAATGAATTATTTTGTATCGTGCGTACTATTAAATGGATTATACTTGCCTAATTTTAAATGATTATTTTCGAAAATGTTGAAGTTTACTCCAAAAAATTTTGAAAATAATTTATTTTTATCACCCTGTCTGTCGAAAACCAAGCCGTTTGCATGAACTTTTCGTCCTGAAAACTTTCAAATTATCTCCTTTCGAAGTTTGTGAATGAATTATTTTGTATCATGCGTACTATTGAATGGATTATACTTGCCTGATTTGAACTGATTATTATCGAAAATGTCAAAGTTATGTCCAAAAAATCTTGAGAAAAATGTATTTTTATCACCCTGTATTTCGAAACCCAAGCCGTTTGGGACATATGTTTATATGAACTTTTCGTCCTGAAACCTTTCAAAGAATCACCTCCTGAATTTTGTCAACGTACTTGATTAACAGCCTGTATAGAGCCAAGCCAAAGACAAGACTCTCACTGAGCTTAGGTAAACACGTAACAGTATTACATCACTGTGCAGGGGAGTTACTACGGTGAGCCTTCAAGGAAAATGCCATTGCCTTATACTCCGACAGCCAAGTGGATGTAAAAGCAATCAAATGCAAATAATTCCAAACTCATAGATTTTTACTAGACTTTGTAATCAAAACAGACTGTCCTTAGCTTAGGTACCAAGACACAGAGGTTACGAGGGCAATGAAGAGGCAGATTCACTGGCCCTAGAAGGAGCATAACGTACTCCTATTGGTCCAGAAACCTTCTGTGGTATAGCAAAAGCACTGCAAAAATAACAGTTCTTGGGTGGAAAAGCAGTCTCGAAACTGATGGAACAAGGCCCTGAGAATGAGACAG
This sequence comes from Chrysolina haemoptera, assembly GCA_958298965.1. NCBI lineage: Eukaryota > Metazoa > Arthropoda > Insecta > Coleoptera > Chrysomelidae > Chrysolina > Chrysolina haemoptera. Next base: position 20,574,112 of record OY282594.1, read on the forward strand.
GCCAGTTTATTTACGAACCATCGCAAAAATTATCTGTCAGAACAGGGGAAATACCAAGATCCTGGTTGAGCTCTCAACAGGGCACTGTAGACTCAACAAACACATTATCAACATTGGATTGACAGACACAACAATAAGCAGGTTCTACCAAGAAGATGAGGAAACCTGAGCACTCGCAATACCTGGAGGAACCGAAGTCTGGCCCATTGAGTCTAGTTTCAAAGATGGGTCTAGACAAGGAACTCTAACTCAACATGAGGGCACAAACAATAGATCTGCAAACGTCGCACTTTTGGAAGCACACGAGCCCCTAATTCATCCAAAGCCCCTCCTTGGTTGCCATTGAAAACAGGTTTTCCAGTTCTCGATGCAAGTTTATTCGATGCGTTTTCTCTTCGAAGCCTTGGTGAGCTTGTTCTATGCCGGAAGCTACAACGGATATGGGCGATACGTTCAACATCTCAGTCCTCCAGCAACGTATCCGTGGCCCCTCTTCGGCTCCCATTGAAGACATGTTTTTCAGTTCTCGCATCCGCCTATGAGTTTGTATGTGTCAAGTGTCGGACAAAATATGTGTGTTTTGGGCGACGGTGTAGGGTGGGCTAGGGGATAACCGGTCGCTACTCCCGTTGGGTGCGGTGACTCAGCCACCCTTGAAAACCGCTTTATTCTCGTTGGCTGCCATGACTCATCAGACGTGGGCCAGGGTTTACCACAAAGAGTTGATAGTAGCGTCGGGTTATTCGATAACCATTGTACATCTTGGACCCCTGACCGTAGTAAATCTTCGTATTGCACGATCACCATTCAATGGAAAGTTTTGCGTGGTATCGGTGTAGATCATAACATTAATTTTTTCTTATTTGAATGGCGTTAAACAGAATTTCTATCTCAAATTTACTTTTATCAAAATATTGACTTTTTATTACTTCATATACTGCATTATACGTACCATATTTTCGAACAACTCAATTATCCACAACATTTTTCTCACACTTTGTTCGTGTAGGTTCATAAAACAGTATTATATACCGCGCATCACGTTTCGACAGCAGAGCTATCATTACCCTCGAAGTAGGGTAAATTAAGACCTTCATTACCGAAATCAGGTTACAAGAACTGGGATTAAGACAAAATTCTGAAACAATGGGTGGTCTCGAACTGACATGCTAGTGCCAATTAGCATGCATTAAAGAACGCTCAAGAATAACCTTAATAGTTTTCATGTTACGGCAAAAATGCCTCATTTGTCTGAAGAGTGACAGGCAAAACACGACACTGTAAGTGGAATATTAAAGAGCCACTCATTTATTAAAGTTTATTTGTAATGTTTTCGTTGGGTGAGTTATGTGTATATGAACTCGCTGAAAGAGTTATTACTTGAAACATCAACATCTATCTATTGATTTGTGAATCAGGTTGGGAAAAATATGTTCTGGCTCGAATACTTGATATAATTGAATGTGAATACTTTATTGGACAAGCAAGCCTGATTCTAGGCCGCCCGCGTGCAAAGACCTAATGTGCCGCCCTTCTAGAATTTTGTTCGTATTTTGACCGATACTTAACGTTAACGTTATATACTTCATCTTAGGTTAATTTAAAAGCTATCTCTTCAACTGATATCAGTAGGTTGTCCTAGAGGAAACCAGTTCCAGTGTAATGCTCTTACCTCGAAGAGTTCCGCAGGGCTCAGAGCTTAATATTACGCCCGCTCCTAGTTTTCACTGTACACCATGGATCTGAAAGAATGATGGTTATTGTTATATACATCAATATCCTGACGACACTTAAGTGTATGCAATTTTCAATAAAGATAATGCTGATATAGTCATTACAATAAATATTGATACCCTTGACGAAAAATTTAAATATTCTAATAAACACTGTCTGAAATTGAATCCTACCAAATCACAAATAAACAGTTACCTCTAGTTAAAGAAGTATACCATCATATTTTTTTGTTTGGAAGAAGTATTAGATTATGGATTATTCATCCCCATTCCTGTTGAAAAAGTTAGAAGAACTAAAATAAAATAAATAATGACTCGTAGCGCTCTCCAAGGTCTGGGTAGAAATGAAAACCTCAAAAAACGCTCAGAAACATCCTGTACAACATTTCATTCATAAATATAATCAAGCGCTTCTATTTTTCACTCATTCGTAAGAGGCCATGAGCGCGATCACATTTAGGACGTTTTTTAGGAGTAAAACAGTCGATAACTCAAAAACAGTTCGTCGTATCGATTTCAAACAAGGACAGGCTTCTAGAGGACGTTTGATTCTATAAAACTATGACTGGAGTAGCATCTCACGATGATTTTCATAGATGGTCGAGAAAGCTACAGCAGTATTTCTTTTCCATTAAAATTTTAAGCAATCTTTATCCACTCGAAATGAATTTGGTATCAAAAGAAAGGTAAAACGTTTTTCTATGTACGTGCTGTTATGTTTTTTGAAATTATTGTTCATTCATCTCTACCCAAATTAGCAATCCAAATGTGATCGCGCTTATGACCTCTTAATATTTACACATATTTACACTTATCATTATTTTGTTACCAGTATTATCGTATGTTAAATCAAAATTGAATGAACATATTGAAATGAGAATGATTTATCTCATTTTTCCTTATATATACTGGTAAAGTAAAGGGAAGAAAGTTTGTTTCGACCATTGAACTGCGAGCCGCGTGCCGATCGTTAACTATATGCGGCTTGCGGTCGCCCGTTGTTTGATCGCACCCGGGTGCAGGGCACGCGCTGCACACTTGCTAGGATCGGCCCTGTGGATATTAGAAAAAGTCGTGGACTTATGAGGAGACTAATGTAGTCCGGGAAGTACCGTCAAATTTTTATGAGTGATTATACCGAGAATATCTATCCGTTTATAACTTGGTCTTCTCTCTGATAGTGAAGAAATCATGTTAGCTGAAAATAATGATTTGATGTCAGACCATTTCTATGTGCGCTGCTCCGATTCATTTCAATATTAATACATCTATAAAAATTTTCAACAGCCTTTGTTTTGTTACTGTATAATGAGAATAAATACACATATTGATAAAATCAGTCGATTCCTAACTACGATCTTTCGTAATCTCATTGTTTGGAAATTCCGGAGTCCCCCAAAGAACACTTACCTGGATCCGTTTCTGAACTACTTACAGCTGTTGTAGAAAAGTAGCTTTCGTGTCCATTACAGGAAGAGGCCAAAATAGTATATCATATATGCCAGATAGATGTGAGATGTTCAGACACTGATAAGAGATGAAATTTGCACATGGTGACCGAAAGGTCCCAGGTTCGATTCCCAGCCGGAGACCGAAAATTTTACTCTTCAGATGTAAAAATCTGATTTACTGATTTTCGTAGCCGGCTGGGAATAATTCCTCACAATTCACTGTTGAGTTAATAATCTACAGTGCTGCTTCTGCGGTGGTGTTTGGCTTTTATAACAAGGCCTAGCCACAATACACTATTATTCATGTGAATTAGAACATGAAGGTCTGTTCGGATATAAAATAAAAAAAAAAGATATTGTAATAAGGAAAATGGTGATTCCATCTACTGTATCGTTACTGATAACTAGTGTTGAGCATAATGAATTATTCTGATAATCGAATGATTAGTACTCGAGCGATCCTAATAATCGAATGATCGTCATCATCATGATTACAGGGCCAAGTAGCTCAGTCGTTGAGACTGTGACGTTCAAAACCATTGACTGCTGGTCGGCTAGGTTCGAATCCTAGACACTACAGATTTTTATCTGATGGCCCGAGAAAGTGCTACGAATCGCTCGTTAAAAGGTACCTCGTTAATCCTTGGCTTGCACAAGTTTCGACTGTTGAGGGCTGCCGTTCTTAAGGGGACGACAGTTAATTAACGGAAAAAAAAATTAACAAAAAACAATCATTCGAATGATAAATCACTCGAATACTACGTCACATGAGATGCGCTTGGCAGGTTTGCTAAAAGGCAGGAATCGAAGTAATTTGTTTGGTTACACTACCAATTTGCAACGGCATTTAAAACGTATTTACTTATCCTATACCCTTTTTTCGTCAACTCCTGAAGGCACTAGCAATAATAATGTGGGAGAAAATTTCGTGACCGTAAGCTGAAAAGTTTGGTATCAAATTTTTCAAATTCCTTCACATTTTGAACCCAAACCTGTATCCTACAACTTCCTACAAAACTTTAAAAACGTTGGCCGGCACTGGTGAGCACAGCGCAAAACTCGTGACTACCTACTGCTTTGCTTTCGAATGTTTCGCTCACTAGTCGGCATTCACTTCTCTTTCGCAGCTTGATGTTTGTTTACTATTACTACTTCATTCGAATGATCTGAATCATTCGAACGTTCGGAATTCACTTCTATTTCGCAACTCGATGTTTGTTTACTACTACTACTACTTCATTTGAATGATCTGAATCATTCGAACGATTGCATTTGAATAATCGATATCTCGAGTGGTTGCAACAATCGAATGACCGATTATTTTTAGTTCGAATTATCCCTCCACTACTGATAACAACTTTTTTTCAGATGCTTCGATCGACATCTTACAATGGCTTCGGAGATACACTCACCAGCCAACCGAGGTCGACTCGTGGAGGCATCTTGAATATTTCCGGAGCTATGGATCTCAGCTATGTCACCGAGAGAATAATATCCTTGTGGTTCCCGCCAACGACAACAGCCTATGCCTATAGACAAGGACAACAACAGGCGGCTCATATGTTGCGGAATAAATACGGTGATAATTATATGGTGAGTTACAGATTCAGTATTAGGAATGAAAAGTGAAATCTTCAACTCTCCAAAGTGACAAAAAGAGTTTTGGAGACTGAATTCATCGGATTAATTTAGATTGGTAGACAATGCTTCAATTTGAGTGAAAGGTTTTTATAGACTTTTCACTACCTAAAAAATTATGATAAAAGAGAGAAGTTACTACACCGACATTTGGACTGTAATTATCTACGGTTGGTGGATATTCGAGACACAAATGATAGACATAGACATATACAACAAAACGACAAAATAAATTATAGAAATTGATTGTTGATTGAACAACAGCTTTTAAATAGAGAGTATTTCCGAAATTGGGGCATTAAAAAAATGGGTTGTTGAATGGAATATAATTTTTTTTTAAATTTCGAAAATTTTCATGGAATTTTATGAAATCGCTTTCAGTTACTTTCGTTTGGGAGGCATTGGTTTGATTCTCCAGACCACAGCGTGTCTGCCCGCTGGACGTGTTTCAGCGCGGCTTGCGCAGGCTATAAACCTGTAATTAGTGATTACTGAAATATTTTGTTTTGTTTTGTCATCTTCTACTTTCCATTTCATTCATTGCTCTAATTCCGAAAGCACCTTGTATTGAATACTTCCATCAAGGACTTCGGTACAGTACCTCCGATCGTTATCAATTGTTAACTGGTGCAACTAAAATTTTTTAATTACTTGCTCATTTTATACAGCAATGCCTGTGAGCTGCTCAGATTGGTACGGGAGGTCGTGAGTATCGTTATACAGTATCGGAAAGTTTTCATCGGGGTATAGACAAATCTATGCGAGCAACAAGGAACGCAATGATACGATAATACCACATAAATAAGAGAGACGCACTATACTGTATGACTCCCCTACTACCTCGTCCGACGAATTAACAGCCACGTCGATATCCCTTGCTCGGGCGAGTCGAGGAGAAATCGTAATGCTCTCTCAACACAATAGCAACCTATTCTTTACGCTCCTATGAAACCAACATACCCCGATAAAAACTTTCTGATACTGTATGTGCTTCTCAACAGTAAAAATCAAGAATTTCAAAAAAAACTATATGAGACTACACAATTTGAGTTATGGTTGGAGAAACATATTTGCATACATAAAATATACTGGTTAACAGTTAACACTTGATAACAATCGGAGATACTGTACCGATTGAAACGTCGTGCTAATAAGAACACTACAGACAGTGGAAGTTCGCAATGAAAGAAATCAATCCACGATATTGTCTAAAACTTTCGGACACACCTTTCAAATATTGTAAGAAATACATTTGATGATTTTTGGAAGAAAGAAACTACATTTGTTATACATGTCAATACAGTGTGTCTCACTTCTCGGGGGAATCACCCCCGTATCGTCCGTAATAATTGAGGTAGAATGATAAAACTCTCAGGACAGATGAAAATGGTCAAAATGCACCTACCACCTCAATTGAGTATGTGCTATACACTACCCACCACTCGCGATGGAACTACCCATTTTTACGGTAAAACAGACTAGCGGGCAAAAAAGGCTATAAATTCTTTCAGATTCGTGATCAGGACCAACAACTTACTACAGATACACTTTTTTCGACAAAAAATTTCAGTCCTGAAAAATCCGAATTTTTCTCACTTCTCATGGAAACACCCTCGTAATTGCCGTAATTATTGAAGTAGAACTCTGTAAATTCCAGGAGTGTTAGATATACCAATGATGAGTCTAAATCTTGCATGAAGTTGATCTGAGTAACATACACTGCTCGCCAGGGGCGATGAACCTAGCGAAACATTATACCATATTATAGGCTTAACGAATTCGGAATCGGGACACCAATTTTACCAACAATACATATTTTCGTGCGTAATACCACTCGAAGTTTTGTTTTCATCGTATAAACTTCAATTCTGTTCCACTCAAACTTGGTAGCTTGTAACATGACGGTGTAGTGATTTTATCATATTATTGGTTCTCGTCAATTACCAAAGCAACCAAGTTTTCGTGCACAATCAAAGTTTGTCCAATAAAATGAAAACCTCTTGTGGTATAACCCTCGAAAATATGAATTTTTGGTAAAAGTGGTGTCCTGATTTTGAATCCGTTGAGCCTATATTGTCCCCTAATATAATTTTTCGCAAAACTGGCTCGGTTCATCGCCCCTGGCGAGCAGTGTATATCACTCAGATCGACTCCATGCAAGATTTAGACTCATCGCTGGTATACCTAACGCTCCTGGAATTTTTAGAGTTCTACTTCAATAATTACGGAAAATACGAGGGTCTTTCCATGAGAAGAGAGACAAATTCGGATTTTTCAGGAATGAAATTTTTCCAGAAAAGAAGTGTATTTGTTGTGAGTTGGTGGTCCTGATCACGAGTCTGAAAGAATTTAGAGCCTATTTTGCCCCCTAGTATGTTTTACCGTAAACATGGGTTTTTCCATCGCGAATGGTGGCAGTGTATATCACTTAGGCCAACCCAATTGATGTGGAAGGTACATTTTGTCCATTTTCATCTGACCTGAGAGTTTCATTATTCTACCTCAATTATTACGGAAGACACGGAAGTGTTTCCATGAGAAGTGAGACACAATTATATCGAAATAACAATAATCTTCAATAATAAATAATAAATCGACAAAACGACAAAATTAATTATGAAAAGTAAGTGTTAGAAGCAACAGCTTTCAAATATTGTAAGAGAAAAGCATCATTGTTTTCAAATTCTCTATGGAATCGTCTGACAACTAGAGCCAGTCTTTTATTTTTATTCTTATAGAACTTGTTCGTTATTTTTTGTACTTAGGCATCCCCACAAATTTGTTGTTGTAGTTTCAGCTGCATAATGCTCTGTTCTTGAAGTAGTCCTTCTATAAATGTCTAGATAGATGGTTTTTTCTGCATGAAATGGTCCCTTCAAACTTCCATGCCACCCTTCAACGATATTGTTAGTTTTATATAGTTTGTTGGTGTTCATGATCAAAACTAGGCCGCTATCTGTTCTTCCGAATTTTCCTATCCACGTATCCTTGAAGTAGTTAACAAAATCCTTAGCGTTTTCACGAATGAATTTTCCATTGGAAATTACTTCAAATGCTCGGACAACAAATTTTATAGGTACAAAAGCTATTGCTGCTAAGAGTTTGATTTCCATCTGAAAATCTGCATCGAAGTCATACTGCTGATTGAGCCAATGTCTTTGAATTTGTATATAGACACTGTTTGAAATGGAAAAAAATATCCTTGACTTTCAGCCATTGGAAAAAGTGACTGACAGGCCTTCCTTGCTGCCAATTCAAAATCAGTTGTACTTGTTGCTGCTGTAACTGTTTCCATTTTCATTCACAATTGCTCAAAAACCTTAGTGTTGATTTTTTCAGTCTTGGAGTTAAGCAATGCATATGCTAATGGATGGGTTGTTTCACTTACACATCCATGTACTGTGTATACCTAACTGGTAAAACAGTTCAGGCACAATCGAAAACGTACCGTCCATATGCCAAGCAGTGCAATTTCCAAGAAGTTCCAGGTTTCGTTTTGTTCCGAATATAATGAACTTATCTACAGTACATTCTGATTGAAAAACAAAAAAGTTTTTACCTTTCTCAGTTTTATTGTATTGTTCTGTCAAGAAAAATTCCTCAATTTTTAGTGTAATTTCATTATTCTCTGGTATACCTCATACTGCGTCCCAAGCTTGAAACGGACGACATTTCAAATTACGCAGATTCACATAAGCTGAGCATTATGTTTCGGAATCATAGCTTTAGGAGTATCTCTGCTTGTTTATGCGTCCTTTTTCATCCTATTGACACACTTGCTCTGCTCAAGTTTTACAGCGGATTCTTCGTGATTGTGTTCCTTTCTGATGAAAAATCTTTGTCCCTCCTTATAAATTGTAACGTACCTTGTTTCTTTACCAGGACAAAAGGCGGACGTCACTATGGCGCGTCGGTGGTTGAGCTTTATTATTCTCTCCAACGAGAACAACTTCCAAACCCAACCGGTGCCTCGGGCGCCAGCTGATTTAAAGTGGTATGCTCCACTCTCCCCCACAGCAAGTCGGAGGGAGGCCCAGGCAGCCTCAGATGGAGATACGGTATCCCAGGGGTCAGGTGTGTTGTTTACAAGACCAAAGTGGGCAAGTAGTTGCAGGCTTTAAGTGCAACTCTTGCAGCTTCTGTGATACCGGCTGCGTTGCTCGCTCTCAGACTTCGAGCAGCAAAAGAAAATCAGATTATTGATAGAGAATAAATGAAAGATAAGATACGGCTACTAGTTCGGTCTTTATTGTTAAATTAAAAATAGACGAGATTTTTTTAAGCAAAGAACAGACACTGATAACTACCTAAGCACGTGTTCGAATATCGGTCGGGGAAACGAGTTCTGAATAGTCAACGGGTTTTGGGGTGGTTTGGGTAATCCGAACTTAACGGGGGGGTCACACAGATATCCCAATCAGGATAATTTATATTCGGTCTTTAACTAACTAGCTTTAACTAACTTTTCAAACACCTGGTATAAATCTATAATTCGGAGTATCACCAAATGAGTTGAAAGTGCTCGAATTTACTGCTGGGACAAATACTCAGTATATTTGTCTCTACAGATACTTTCATTCACGGTCCACGGCACATTAGCTACGGCGGCTAGTCCCTGAACAACTGAAAGTTTCAGTTCCCAGAAAACGTAGATCTCGCGCAATATTAAATTCCGGAATGAATAGGTGTTTGTAATGTATAAAACGGCAGGACTCCCCAATCCCACGGATTCACGAGTGTTCCGCCGACAGGCCAACAAACGCCTTAGGAACACTTTGACTAAGCTGTATTTTCTTTCAGCGAGGCTCTAATCCAGCCAGGCACAGATTCCTCTGGTCCTTTCGGGATCTTAGCGTCGCAAAGAACGATGGAAGATCGGTTGGGAATCCCTAATCGAGCACTATTCTCGGATACCAACAAATTGTACTGAAACCATTTATTTTGTTGAATTAAATATTTGTTGTTTTGTTATTAAAGAACTATTACTCTGATAGCTGGTTATAATCTGTTCAACTTATATAATTATTCTTGTCAACTATTCAATTAAATACCTAAGTTATCTGAGGATAAATGTTCTATGATCCACTATCTTGTCTGTTATTATATATTATGGCGTGGGGTCCGACAACTACCTTGATTGTGGCAACTGGGAATACAACTCTCCTCAGTTAAGAGTATTGTTGGTTGCATATGCTTTGCTTGCTTTATTTGAATATTGAGCAGACTTCAAACATCATTTACTGGTTGTATTTTTTTTGGAGATCAACGGAAATTCTTTCTGGTTTTTATACTTGAGGCTTATCTGTTTCATTGTTCTTGGAAGACAGGAATTTGGATTCGAATGATTTTGGTTGAATTATTCAGAGTACCTGCATAACAATATACTGAAAGTAAAGTATTGAAGGTGTGAACTCAGAAATAATATATTATTACATTTGTTTGTCAAACAGATGAAATATAATGTCAACGGGATATTGTTACTTTTTATATAGATTATGTCATGATCAAAACTCTTTTAGATACTTTGAAAATCGGTATATTTGAAAAAAGCTACTAACCAACAGCATCAGAACAGCACGGATCAAATTAAACGTTATCAGAGTGGTAAACCAGGAGACTTTTCTTGCTTCCTTCCTACCTTCCACACTCAGCTAAGCCACGACCCAAACTTGTTTCACTACATCTTGACGCCCAACTAGTGGAGCTGAGTTGTTTTCTCTGGGAAAAAAAATGGAAAAATCCAACTCTCATAATTTGAGAGCAAGTCGAAGATTGGACTATGAGAGTTTGCATAATGGTAGGCTGCAACCTCGGCTGCAACAAATAAGAAAGGAAAACATGGCAGAAAATCAAGGTATGAATTCATTTCTGAGGGTCAATCTACAGAAAAAACGCACGGGGCTGTCCCTAAAAATTCAAATTTTTCAAGAAACTCAAATTTATTCACTACACCTGCTGGTAGAGGACACCTGCCAGAAAATTCTCGGCATACAGCACCGCAAAGCAAACCATCAGTTGAGTTTTCAAAACCTCCAGAAATAGAAAAAGCAAAAAGTGTTCCTCCACCAAGCTTGTCAAGTCGTTTTTTGTCTGGTCAGTCTGAAAATTTAAGTAGACAGCAAAGCAATATACAGGGGGAACAACAACCTTATCACACATTAAATGGAGAAAATGTTGGAATAGAAAATTTCAATTTTTCACCTCCCAGACTATGTAATAATATGAGAATACAAGTTCCGAATAATTATTTTTCATCTACTATTGATATGAATAATTTTGTAAATAATATAGTCAACAATACTCTACAAAATTTGCAAAATCAACATTTGTTAGGAAATAATGCAATCTCTACTAATTTATTAGCACCACAAATTGTACAGGGTGGACCAAACATTAATAATTTAAACTCCAACATTTCTAGGTTGAATATAGACAGCAATATTAATTTTTCTTTGTCTGATATAATAAAACTCATGCCAAATTTTGATGGTGATAGTGAATTACAACCAATAGATTTTTTACATTATTTAGAAAGCAGTGTTGACATTTCATGGTGGGAAGCTTTTGCTCAATCTTTTCAAGAATATCAGTCATTTAAAATTGAATTTATTGAACATTTTTGGAGTACTAAAAAACAAAGAAAAATAAAAGATAAATTAGAGAGTGATCAATATAAATCTGGTGTTTTTGTAGATCATTTCAACTTCTGGGTCTCAACAACAAAGCACTTGCAACCGGGATACTCACCTCCAGAGTTGATTGATCTCATTGCTCCTCATTTTCCACCCAGTGTTGCCTGCACTCTATTAGGGTGCACATCTTTCTCACAAGCCCTTGCACGACTAAGACATGCTGATGATTATTTCAAAAATGAGCAAAATGACACAAAACACAAAATACAAAATCAAACTAAATTTTTCTCTGCAAATCAAAATCAAACTTCTCAAAATCAAACAAAAAATCAATTCCAGAATAAAAATGTTTCATTTGGCTCAAATAGAAGTGCTCATGAGCAGTCTTCAGCACCTAAAAAATATTTTCAAACTAAGAAACATATATTGAGTTTAAAATGTGAGGAAGGTGATGAACAAAATAGTGAAAATTCGGAATAAGAAATGTGAGGATAAAAAATGTTGTATGTAATGTGCTATTAAAAAATAACCCTCTAGAGGATCTTCTTCAAGAAGAATGTCAATATGAACATACTTTTGATGAAGATCGTTGTCCAATGATAATGATTTCTTTGTATGGATATCAGTATGGGGCATTAATTGACACAGGAAGTAGGGTTTGTGCAATTTCACAAGATGTGTGGTCACAGATTAATTTCTCAAATAAAATTCCACATTTTCCAGTGACAGGAATTCGTGTCATTGGTGCTTTCAAATCAAAATTTCAGAAGGTTTCTTTCCAGGCTTCACTTAATTTGAAAATTCAAGATACAGAATTTTCTTTTGAATTTCTAGTGATTAATAATTTATCACATCCAGTGATCATAAGTTGTGAATTTTTACGATTTTTTTGTGTAGAAATTATGTTATCGAAAAAAAATGTATCCCTGAAATCTGGTGAGAAGAAATTGATAATATCAGAAATGGAAGTGAATCCTCATAAATCTGAATGTGACAGTATTTCACGCAGTAAAAAACAAGAATTTCTTGAAATATTAACAAAATATGGAGAAATTTTCTCTAACAAGCCTGGTCTTACCAGTGAATATGAGCATACAATTAAATTGAAAGATGCCTCAGAGTTTTTTATAAAGCCCTATCCAATCCCGATGGCACATCGCGCTGCAGTAGATCAAGCGATAGAGCAGATGCTGTCCTGGGGAGTGATTGAGCGTACTTCTTCTAAATATATCTCACCTATCATGACTACTCTGAAAAAAGATGGAACAGTTAGAGTATGCTTAGATGCACGCCACCTAAATAAAGTGATGGAACCAGATTATGAACTGCCTCGTCAAATTCAAGAAATAGTAAAACTTCTGTCTGGAAATGAGTTCCCTTGACCTCACACACGGATATTGGCAATGTCCTATAAAGGAAGAGGTTAGACAGTACACAGGATTTATGGTTGGTACCAAGACTTGCAGGTTCCGATGCCTTCCATTTGGCTTAAAGAATTCAACGAGTTTTTTTACAAGATGCATGGACACTGTGCTTGGTCCAGAGTTCAAGGATTTTGTGCTAATATATGTAGATGATATCCTAGTGATGTCAGAAAATATTGATGACCATCTACATCATCTTTCACTAGTATTTAGCAGACTTGCAAATGCTGGATTAACACTGATAATTGAAAAATGCCATTTTTTTAGATCGGAAATTTCCTATCTTGGATACATACTGACACCTGAGGGAGTTAAACCTGATGATTCTCGAATTCAAGCTATCCAAGATTACCAACGTCCTGTAATTGCCAAGGAAGTTCAAAGGTTCTTAGGGTTATGTCAGTATGACAGAATGTTCACCCCACATTTTGCTGAACTTTCGGCTCCACTCAGTAAATTATTGAGGAAGAAAATTTCCTGGAATTGGGGGCAACTGGAAGAAAATGCTTTTGTAAATTTGAAAAACAAGCTGAAGCAAAGCATACTATTGAATCACCCTGATCCAAACTTGCCTTAGAATGTTTCATCGGATGCAAGTGATGAAGGCATTGCCGGTATTCTTTTTCAGGTTAGTGTTGGACAAAAGAAAGTGGTGGCATGTGCATCACGTCTGCTTCTGGAAAGGGAGAAACGCTATGGAATTTATGAGAAAGAACTTCTTGCGGCCTTGTGGGTGATACATCGTTGGAGAATATATCTACTTGGTAGTCATTTCACTCTTTTCACTGACTGTAGGACTTTGATGTATATCAACACGTGCCGTCTGCTCTCATCAAGGATAACCAGATGGGCACTTGCTCTGCAAGAATTTTCGTTTGCTGTATCATATGTCCCAGGACCTGAGAACCTGCAAGCTGACGCCTTATCCAGGCATGCTTGTCTGAGCTTGCCCACTCCGGCGGATAAATGTTTCCAAATTAACCGCCTAGATTTCTCAAAACGTTTTTGTGTATCCTAAAAAACATAAAGATTCATCAGGAAAATAATGAGAAGCTTCAGCAAATTCGACAGGCACTTGAACTGGATGACAAACTTAAGAGACAATTTATTTTTCATCATGGAATATTGTATAAGAGAGGAAGTGAAGAGCACCAATACCTGCTATGTGTTCCATCTAAGCTGATATATACCTGTATTAAGGAATATAATTAAGCACTTGGACATGTGAGTGTCCATAAAACATGGATATTTATCAGAGCTGAACTCTGGTGGACAAATCTACACCGCAGAATAAAAAAGTGGTTGATATCATGTGACTTTTGTCAGCGTGCAAAAGTTTTGGTTCTACCATCCCCACCTCAGAGCAATATTCTTCCTGAAAATAAAGAGGATATAATTGCTATGGATTTATATGGACCACTTGTGAGAAGCCGTGGTGGTGTTATGTACTTGCTTGTCATTGTCAACTTATTTACCAAATATGTGGCCTTGTATCCCTTGAAGAAAGCTAACTCTAGAGCTATGTTAAACAGGATTTTTCGAGACTACTTTCCAACTCATGGAAAACCGAAAAGAGTTCTTCAAGATAGAGGAACTCAATTTACATCAAAAATTTGGAAACGTACCATGGAGGAGGCAGGTGTAAAATTGGTTTACACTACTGTTCGGCATCCTGCAGCGAACCCCTCTGAACGTATCATGAAAGAACTTGGGAGGCTATTCAGGACTTATTGTTTTCAACAGCATTCCAGATGGGCCTATGAAGTGCCTGAGTTTAGTGAATTATTAAATGAAATGGTTCATGAGTCCACGGGCTACTCCCCAAGTGAATTACAGCTAGGGAGTAAGCACTTGGAACTTCTTCCCAAGCATTTGAAGGTTTCCAGTGTAGGTGATGAGGTTTCACAAAGAAAAAAAGTTGGTTTTGGCTGAGGCAACACTGCATAGCAAAGCTGCCCGTCGAGCACACAGAAATCCTGGAAAAAGGACAGTTTTATTTGAACTTGGTGACCTTGTGCTTTTGAAGGCTAACAACATGTCTTCATCCATCAAATCTGAAATGGAGAAATTTATGTTAATTTTCGAGGGTCCCTATAAGATAAAGAAAAAAATACATGACCATACCTACCTTTTAGTGACACCGGAAAATGAAGCTGAGGAACGTGGAATTTTTCATGCATCACATCTTAAAAAATATAGTCAACCATCTCCTGTTCAGTGAAGTGCACTTTCTCAGGAGTTGTGGGGGCATGATGTACTGAAACCATTTATTTTGTTGAATTAAATGTTTGTTGTTTTGTTATTAAAGAACTATCACTCTGATAGCTGGTTATAATCTATTCAACTCATATAATTATTCTTGTCAACTATTTAATTAAATACCTAAGTTATCTGAGGATAAATGTTCTATGTTCCACTATCTTGTCTGTTATTATATATTATGGCGTGGGGACCGACAACTACCTTGATTGTGGCAACTGGGAATACAACTCTCCTCAGTTAAGAGTATTGTTGGTTGCATATGCTTTGCTTGCTTTATTTGAATATTGAGCGGACTTCAAACATCATTTACTGGTTGTATTTTTTTTTTGGAGATCACGGAAATTCTTTCTGGTTTTTATACTTGAGGCTTATCTGTTTCACTGTTCTTGGAAGGCAGGAATTTGGATTCGAATGATTTTGGTTGAATTATTCAGAGTACCTGCATAACAATATACTGAAAGTAAAGTATTGAAGGTGTGAACTCAGAAATAATATATTATTACATTTGTTTGTCAAACAGATGAATGGTGGTGTTTGGTCACTCTTTTAGGTGAGTGCTTCGGAAATATAATGTCAACGGGATATGGTTACTTTTCATTTAGATTATGTCATGATCAAAACTTTTCTAGATACTTTGAAAATCGGTATATTTGAAAAAAGCTACTAACTAACAGCATCAGAACAGCACGGATCAAATTAAACGTTATCAGAGTGGTAAACCAGGAGACTTTTCTTGCTTCCTTCCTACCTCCCACACTCAGCTTAGCCACGACCCACACTTGTTTCACAACAAAATTCGCACAAAATGATCTCTTCACCGTTTTTCGGATATCCTCGCGATCAGTTTCCTGCCGACGGGCAAACAGACGCCTTTGGGAAGAGCTGTGGAGTGTTACGCTGAAGACGGCGGATAGAGAGATCAGTTCGGATATCGTACACGATTATATTATAGAAAGAAGTTAAGATTATAGCCTAACGGATACTCCAAATACTGTCAATTACAAAAAGAAATGATAATCGCTCCTGATTTAAACATATAATGACCTGTATACGAGATCAGACTTTCAAGGTAATAAGTTTCGGAACGTATATAATAGGTAACACTGATAATCCAGTAACACGGACGGATTACTAATTATTCACACTCGGACTGATGAACGAATGAACTAATAATATATCAACTAATGAACGGACGAACTAATATTAATCAACTGATCAACGGGTGGACTAATAATAAGCAACTCATCAACGGGTGGACTAATAATAAGCAACTCATCAACGGGTGGACTAATAATACGCAACTGATCCTTTCCGAAGAGGAGTGGGTGTATTTATAATAAGGCGGTGACCTTCGTAGTGCGGCGTAGCAAAATGAATGAAAAACGGAAAAAAGTCTGCTCTGACTTTTTAAGATATCAAAAATATGACCTATAAAAAACCGGAGCTGGAAAACTATGCAAAAGTTAAAATTTTTAACACTACACAAAAACTAATCAAGCCCCAAAAAACAGAAGGATGGCAATTTGTAGTAAGGCAAGGAAGCAATGAAACCGGAGTCGTATAGAAAGGAATTGAATTGAAATTGTAAACAAACCGAAAGTGTGGTTGAAGAATAATTACTTCAGAACTTGTCACCTCGATAACAATCTTTCTTAGCTCTATAGTAAATACAAATTTCAAGAAAATACCCTGATGGTGAAGCCATAAAGTAAGTATGTCGAAGCATCGTCAGCTGAAGGCCTTATGTGTGCAGCGGACAATAAACATAGGGGAAATCACCCCAGGCAGAGTATAAAAAATATGCTTCGTTACAATATACATATAATTATATAATGAAAAATAACTTGTTACATCTACAGTTACTAGTTGAAACTTAATTTGAAACGATCCACGGAATCCAAAGTTAAAAATGTTTAAAGGTAAAACGGTTTCTCAAAACATAATAGATTTTTGAGTAATTTTATTTTTCCGCACGGCGCACACCAAATGTAACTTGGCGCATAAAATGTGTGCTGAAAAGTACTACTTTACGAGCGCTCGTTGAGAAAAGAAACTTTTCCTATGGTGTCTACTTTGGGGATAACACTGTATATGCCATATTGGATTTTGGTGGCCTTCCAATAGTAATTATCTTCCCAGTTACAGAAAAACTTGACACCTGTCCCTTCTACATATGGGTTGGTTGATTGAGATTGATAGTTTGAATTCTTCGGGTTAATTTTGATGAAAATACTGAAGCGATGATTGATGATATTTCTGATCCTTTGTTACGTGTAATTCAGAACTCGTCATATAATCAGACAGGACACAATTTTTTATGTTTTATAATTAGTCAATACATTTCAAATTGTGTATGATATCCAGAATTATCTATTGAACAGCCTTTCAACTGGTACTGTCCGGTTTCCACTGTGTTTTCATCTCCATATGAAATTATGGAATTGAGATGATATAGCCTTAGTGATTTCTTTACTTCCTGAATACGAAATTGATATGTAACCATATTTGTGCTCATTATGGCTATCTGAGGATACTTCAACGAATATGCAGGAATAAGTTTGGTTCCATTTGAGATTATAAGTTTAATTAATTATTACTTGAATGAGGTGAAGGTAATAAACCAGAAAATAGTCTCTTGATTTGAATTTGAATTTAGATAGAATTCATCCATTACCAACTACCCGTATGAATTCAAAGGAAGCGCTCGTCTATGTGGACTTGTTTGACGTGCGTCGAAATGAAAAATTGTCGCTGAACAACCACTTGTAACGGCGAATCGTTAGGTTGAAAGCAGTGTATTGGTCCAGTGGCGATTCGAGGCTGAAGAAGTTATAACTCATCTTATATATGAGATTTTTCCACCTACACATATAATTGTCGGTAAGGGTTCCGAACGATTTTTTTTATTTTGCAATTGATAATTGATATAAGTACTTTCATGGTTTCGTGCTTTCAGTTTTCGTCTGATAGTATGTGGTTTATTTCTCACAAATTTGGGAGAAATGGATTCTTAAAAGTACACAGTATATTTTTCTCGAACTTAAAGCATATAGGCATTGACCTCATGGATATTCAGCATACTGGCTTGTGAAAACTCTTTCAGAGCTACCAGGTCTATGACATCTACATTCTCTACGGTAGTAAATTTTAGCATCGAAGACATAGTTAATTGCATTAACAAAATTTCGAAAAAAACGAAGAAATAATGTTTCCACAAGAATCAAAAAAATAATTTCATGAAGAGCCTACGAAAGTTAAAGGCACATGTGTTGGGGAAATGAAAGAATCTGATATTGTTTTAGAGAAATTTTAACACAACTTCTGTGATATCGATATGGTGGTATTAAAGCATTCTTGGTTGACCATGGAGTTAGTTTCTGACAAACTATCAAAAATGAAACGATATTTTAGATTCATCATTGATATCATTTATAAAAGATACATTGAAACTCAAACATTTTGCCAATAGCAAAACTTCAACAATGTGCTTGGAACAATTGACCGCGGGGTCACTAGTAATAATAGGGGTTATTGAACATCGACGAATCATGGAAAAAACATAGATATTGAATTCCGTGGCGCAATTCTGTAGGTTGGAGCAGGGACGGGCCTATGGGGAGATGGGGGGGGGGGAGGGGTGCCCAATGAAGTATGAGTTGGGAGATTGCTGAATACAAAAAGAATCAAATAATTTTTGAAACTGGTTTATTTCTATTTCCATATCATATTGAAGTAACGAGTTATTTGATTTGTACTGTTGTTCAGAACGGTACAACGTACGCGAACGCATATTTTGTCTGAAACTCATTAAAGTAAGAAAATACTTAGTTTTGACTTCATATACTATTTGATGTTTTATAAAGAGTTTTATACTGAAAATTATGACAGAGCTTATGAAATCATTTAACTTCAACATTATATACGGCATTTTAGAGATATAAGGCACAATGAGAAGTCTCGAAATTCGAAGCAGCGACATTGAATTAAACAACCTGATTGAAAATGCCAAACAGTTTTCACAAAAACCGAATTTCTACAGAGGATGACTCATCACAGAAAACACCCAGAAAACTTGATGAATAGAGAGAAAACACTGTTGATTTGAACATAAATCAATTTTTTAGAAAAGAGTTCATAACTGTTTTAGACACGGGAATTACATTTTTCAAGATGATCTCAAAAATGTAGTAAATAATATACAGCCTATTAAGACATTTTTCAACCGTTGTCCAGTAAGCCGCTCACAATTCCATTCAGAACATTCAATCTGTTATTGAATTATATCCGCCTGATAAAAAACTGGATGTTTATTTTCTTTAGGGACATGAAGTTTCCGAAATTGGAGTGATGAATGAAGTGGGAAGTAGAAAACTACAAAACAAAACGAAATAAAGAATACATTTAAAGTTTTGAAATTTTGTTTGATAATCACTGATCAGAGATCTACAGCCTGCGCAAACCGCGCTGGAACACGCTGTGGCCTGGAAAATCAAACCAGTGCCTCCCAAACAAAGGTAACTGAAAACGATTTCATAAAAATTTCTATCTATTGATATCATAGGACAACAAAATATCAGATTCGCTCATGTTAATTAAATCTGAAAAAGATCTTTGTGACTCGAAGGATTTTCGAAATATAAATGCGTGGACAAAGTTGAAATCAAGAAAAATATTTTTTTACAGTATAACGATTTGTTCTGTGTATCAAACAATTTATTTTAAAATAATTATATGCATAATTTCTTTGGTTTTTGATGGTAGAGTTTATTTTTAGTTGGAGCGCCACGACAAATAATAATAATAACCGCCCTCTACCCGCACAGGCTAGGGGTATTCTCTACGAGTGTTCATGAGGGAGTATTATTATCATTACTCTTATTATTTCAGTGAAGTCAAAACTCATGTTATTTTTTTGTTAATAAATAAGTTATTAAAGTCTTTTATGGCATATTTATTTTTGTTGATAGCGATGAGCACCTGTTGATAGTTGGGAAAATCACCTAGAATCCCCACCATTAATATACCTTCGGTCATCGTAGAATATAGTATTTTACGGGTGGGCTTCCACATGCTAAACTACTACATACACTATTATATATTTTCAGCCATTGGTCATAGTTCACCCAGTAGAAAGGAAATATAAAGCAATGAAGGAGGGAAATTAATTGCTTTATATTTTTATTATATGAATTAATATATTATATCTGAAGGAGTTTGAAATAATTTTTGATTTGAATGTTATAAGTATTATTAGAAACGAATATTTGGGTTTGGTTCATTACAAACAGTGACGTAGCTAATTTTCAGCGAGCCCCCCGGCAGTGACCTGCTTGCTCTCTTACCATAAACTGATTTCTGGTTTCCTTGGGCCCCCCCCCGCGCCGTAGGGCTTGCGGGGTGTTAGCTACGCCCATACAAATGTTGATTTACCTATATATTTTTTATGTTTTCAATGTTAATGCTTCAATCTTTTCAGGAGAAAATATCAAATTAGGATTGTTGTATCTGACTTAAAAATGTTATATTCCAACTCCTGACCAGTTTTTCATTGGTTTGATAGCATTTCAAGCGTACTTGGCGATTTTAAAAGGGTTTATTCTCAAAACATGCCTTGTTTATTCTGGGTGACCATGAAACAAGGGCCATGACTGTTCTCTTTCATTCGTGAACCGATTGAGATTGAATGAGGTGTAGTAATTTGTGGCATAATTAATTTGTTAGGGAAGTGACCTATGTCATAAAAAATTTGAAAAGCAAATAAATAATAGTTCGAAAATGAAAATTTGGCAAACCCGTCGTATTTATTTCGAGATGTAGACTCCTAAAATCGAATATTATTCAGGGTTATTCACTTATAAAAATGTAAGTGATTTGTACTTTCGACGAAAATGAAAGTCGGCCAATTTGTCTCCATGTGTCTGTCATTCCGAAATTATTTCATAGGTCACAGTACCAAATGTATATCAAATTTGTTCACAAGAATGAAAGATATACATCAGGCATGGTAGTCACATTGTCACCCGGTATTATGTCTTTTGAAGAAATTTCAAAAATATGTATATCTACGAAGCTTCAAGGATTTCAGTTTTCTGAATGTGCACTAAAATTTCACTGCGGTGTTCCTTTTCTTGACTTCTTGAAAAATGGATGTTTGTTCATTTACATCTTCTCATATGTGAATAGAATATTCTAGCACTGATAGCAAACATGTGTCTACTCGGATTGTACAAGATGAGTTTCGACCTACGCATCAGCGGTGAATATACTTTAGAAATTTCCAAATTACGTCGTTCATTTACATTGTTCTTTTTCATGAATCTCACAGGTTTTCGAAAAAAAAAAAAAAAAGCAGACGTGTACGAGCAAGGGAGATCCATATACGGGGTATATTTTCAAATGAATCAATACCGGAAACCGATTCTTTCATTATGATGTCATTTTACTGCTTTTGCACCTCAGTTCAGACTACTTAAAGCCCGAATGAAATATATGAATTCTCGATGAATTACATGAACTACTAATGAATTACCGATGAATTACATGAATTACGGATGAATTACATGAATTACGGATTAATTACATGAAGTCCCGATGAATTACTCTGGTAAGGTTCGTCCCTCGTTATGTCACGAACGTTCCCTACCGATTTCGGATAATTTGATCGATAAAATGTGCTTACCGTTTTTGATACTCATATACGATAAACTTGAAATTAGGATCATAATATCTTTGTAGTTCACTTCCAAGTAGAGTGAACGCTTCACAAAACAAAAGAAACCAAGGAACGATAAATTTCTCTGGAACGTGATTTGACTCGGTGAAAAGTTGAAACGATTAGAATGGTGAACGCAAGTTAGGGAACAATATCATTCACGAAGTATGACAACATGCTGAACGTTATCTATTACTGTGTTCTATCAGACTCCATACAAGACGAGCAATGCATTATTCATCAGTTCAATGTGAGTCGAACTTATTGCGGAATGATATAATTAACAAATGCTTGGTAAACATTATTAGATTGTATGTTGTTCGTTGTTCCAAATTTATTCTTCATCACTTTACGAGCAATTATCAGAAATCTTTATGGGCTAGGAAAGACGATGGTCTTACCTTTCAATGTGCGATCTCACGACTGGTATTGGATAATCAATAACGTCCATAGCATTACTATCCTACTAATATTGTTTGTGTGAGAGTGTGTAAGTTTGAATGTGTTTTACACAATTACGCAAAAACGACTGAACGGGTTTGTATGAAATTTGACACATAGGTTGTTTATAAATCGGATTAGATGTGATACTTTTTCATCTCGGTAAATTATCTTAACGGGTGTTATCAATATTTAGTAAAATGAGCTTCTATCCGCCACTTCGTAAAAAAATGTGTCCTTCAGTAACATATGTATCGGAAGGGTCTGTCAACGAATCAAAGATTTACACATCAATAGACACGATGATGGGAAGTGAAGATAAAACAAATCACTTTGTAGAATTACAATCACAACACCTTGGAATTCATACTTATGCCTATCCATAAATTGCTGATGCGTAATCTTCATGCACCGATATTGTGCAGTGGCACCAGGCATGATACGTGTCACAGAGCTTTGGAGGAATATCATAAAGGCCATTTTTCTTATCAGAGCAGCTGAAGGAGGGAGCTTGTTGATACCCCGAATTCCAATTATCCCAACTAATTTGCCATTTCAATTTTGAGAGTCTACAATTCCCCCTAAAGTTGTCAATTTCAATAACCTTCAGTGAGTCCCAGGACCAAACACTGAAAATGGCAGAAATTTATTCACTTACATCGATTTTGTTGATAATTGTTGATATTGTTAATAAATTAATTTCTATAGTGAACTTCAAACTAGTAAATAAAAGCAAATATTAGTTAATATTGAAGTAATATGTTTCTTTGAGTTAATAAATATTAAGTTTGTATCAAACAACTGATTTATTTGTAATTTTCAAACGAATCATTTGTTAGTAGTAAAATTACATTAGTTTGGCCATATTCAAAAGCATAATTTGTTAACATTTAAGAAAATATCTTTACTGCTAACAAACTGTTCTATCAGTGTGTGTATAGCCCTTACTAATGATAATAATTTGTAACAATAATACTTCCTCATAAAAATTCGTAGAGCATACCCCGTACGGTTATGTTTATTTGCCTGACCCAAAATGGCACCAACCAGGTCAAGAGATAGTCACTTGCCCAACTTTGCTTCTTGATTACAAGAAACACTTGCAATAGACGAATTGACGAACATACCAAAAATATCCCTCAGATGTAGGTTAGTGTCCGTCGTGGTTTCATTAGCAGATATTTGACCCATATTTGTCAATGTGTAGCAAAATGGTGTTACGATATTGTGGAATTATTCAAAAAAATTACAGACAATAGTTGTATCAAATGTATTACCCATAATTATACAAATCCTTGTGCTCGCTCATAAAGGGAATAACTTTCCACTATGTGCAGTTCTAGTCACCTAGCTGAAAACGTAAAAACATGATGCGCACTCTTCGCACAACGGACTATAGATCGTAATATATGTTGGAAGTCGTCGAATCATCAAGTTTACTTTGGATCAACTTTGGATGATCTCGTTGTTATTTATAAAAAGTGAATTTGTATAATTTTTGAAATTTGTCATTTTGTACATTTTCTTAATAAACAGTTTGAGTTCTGTTTTGGACTGCCTTATTCAAGAATGAATGTTCTAACAGGTTATGGGCCCAGTCCATGTTTAAATAAGGCACTATTGAAATTGAAACAGAACAGTCAAAGTAAAGTTAAAGTTCAGTCAAAAGTAAGTCAAAGTAATGGAGTCTTCAGAAGGCAAGTTTGGGTTTTCTAAGCTCAACAATAATAACTACCAGCCCTGGAAGTTCAAAATGCGGATGATGCTGATAAGAGAAGGATCATGGAAAGTGATCAATGAAACTAAACCAGTTGAACCAGAAGAACGTCGAAAATGGAAAATATTGGACGAGAAAGCGCAGTCTACAATTTCATTGTTCGTGGAAAATGATCGGATCGTTCATATCTGCAATTGCAAAACATCTAAGGAGATGTGGGAAGTTATTCAGAAAGTTCACGAGAGAGCAAATCTGAGCAACAAATTGTATTTGCTCCGTAAGCTATACCACACCAAACTGGAAAGTGATCAACAAATGTCCGAGTATATTAGAAAAACCCTAGAGATGGTGGAATTGTTGCGTGGAATAAGCGAAGATATTAAAGATTTCCATGTTGCTGCTCTACTCCTTGGAGGCCTACCGGAAAAATATGAAACACTAGTTACCGCTCTGGATGCACGTCCTGATGATGAGTTAACGCTAGAATACGTGAAGGGGAAGCTTATAGATGAATATAATAGAAAGACTGGAAATTTTAAGCAATCCGAACAAACTGCTTTGAAAAGTTTTGGTAGTCGATATAATAAGTCCACAAATTTGGAGTGTTTCCATTGCAAGAGGGGTCATCTGAAAAAGGACTGTTATTTCTACAAGAAGAGTCAGAGAGAACAGATACACACAAGAAGGCAAAACCACGAAGATCCTAAAAGCCACAAAAATGCCAGAACAGCGGTTGAGAAGGAAACAGAAGAATTTTGTTTCTCAGGAGTCCAGACGCCGAATGATAATTCAAAATGGTACATAGACTCTGGTGCTTCTAGTCATATGTCATCCGACGCAGAATTTTTTGTCAGCTTGGAACACCACAGTGATTCAGTTATAGTCACCAACGGACAGCGAATGAAATGTACTGGTAGAGGCGAAGGAATTTTAAATTGTGTGGTATCAGGAAAAATCAAATCAGTTCGCATCAAAGACGTTTTATATGTTCCTGATTTGTGTTCCAATCTATTGTCTGTAAAACGGCTGACAGAAAATGGATTAAATGTCATTTTTGATCCTCACATGTGTCTCATAAAATGGAGAATGAAGTTTATGCTGAAGCAAAAATCAGAAATGGTCTCTATGAACTGGAATTAGAATCTCCGAAAGCACATATCACACATGGAAAACATCAGTATTGTATCCACCTCTGGCATAAACGATTAGGACATAGAAATGCTGAAGATATAAGAAAAATTGTTTCAAAACAACTTGCTGAAGGACTGAATTTAAAAAACTGTGGGGAATATTTGCAATGTGTCAGTTGTATTGAAGGAAAATTGACTGAGAAGCCATTTCCGAAATATACCATTAAGCAATCAAAAAGATGTCTCGATTTGGTACACACGGATATTTGCGGCCCAATGCGAACTGAAACACCAGGAAAGAAACGTTATTTTCTCAGCTTCATCGATGATCACTCTCGATTCACCATAATCTACTTGCTACATTCTAAAAACGAAGTATCAGAAAAATTGGAGGAATATATCACAGCTGTCACAAATAAATTCGAAAGGCCACCCAAAGCATTCCGATTTGATAATGGTGGAGAGTATTCATCGCAAACAGTGAAATGTCTATTGAGAAAATATGGTTTAGAATCACAAGCAACCGTTCCTTATTCACCAGAGCAAAATGGAGTACCTGAGCGTAAAAATCGCACTCTGGTTGAGTCAGCAAGATGTATGTTGATCGGTGCAAAGCTTCCAAATAAATATTGGAGTGAAGCCATCAATACAGCAAATTACATACAAAATCGTCTCCCAAGTAAATCTATAGATACGACTCCGTTTGAAATTTGGAATGTGGAAAAGCCGAGATTAGACCACCTAAGAGCTTTTGGGTGCGAAGCCTATGTTTATGTTCCGAGAGAAAAGAGGCACAAGTTGGATCCACGAGCAGAAAGAGGCATCTTCGTCGGTTATGCAGATAATCCCACTGGATACAGAATTCTGGACCCATCTACAAACAGAATTTCGATTAGCAGAACCGTTGAATTTTTCGAAGAACAACATTCAACGAGTTTTGATACAAATTCAGCCAGTGAAACTATTCACATAGAAACTGAAATGCCAAACGAAATGTCAGAACTGCCAGTAAATTCAGTTACGAATCCGATCCAAGATTGCTCAGAAGAAAGAGAAGTGAGAAGATCATATAGAATCAATAAGGGGGTACCACCAGAAAAATTCTGATATATTGCAAGCCCTGAGCTAGCCAGTGAACCCAAGTCATGGACCGATTTGATGAAGTTTCCCGAAAATGAAAAACTACATTGGAAGAAAGCAATGGATGATGAAATAGAATCATTTCGGCAGAAGAATGTGTGGATTCTGACCAGTCTCCCAGTTAATGAGAGACCAATCGATTCAAAATGGGTCTTCAAAATCAAAACGGATTCGGAAGGAAAAATCACCAAATACAAAGCCAGGTTGGTTGCTAAATGTTTCACTCCAACACATGGAGAAGATTACGATACCATATTCGCTCCCGTATTGAAACAAAACACGTTTCGAATTTTGTTGACAATAGCTGCTGTCAATAAATTGAATGTCAGACACTTCGACGTGAAAACGGCATTTTTAAATGGAAAACTGAATGAAGAACTCTACATGCTGCAACCAGAAGGATATGTGGACGAAAATGCTCCTCATTTGGTATACATACTGCACAAATCAGTTTATGGTTTAAAACAAGCTGCAAGAGCGTGGAATGCAACTTTAACAGAAATTCTCAAGGAGTTTGGTTTTGTGCAGAGTCAAAATGATCCGTGCTTGTTCACAAGTAATTACACAGAAGGGTGCATTTATCTTTTGATATACGTAGATGACCTAATTATCTGCCACAAAAAGGAAAACGTCATTACAAAACTAGGAGAAAATTTAAACAAACACTTCGACATTGTTGATTTGAAAGAAATAAGATATTTTTTGGGTATACGAGTTCAACGAATCCAGTATGGGAAAGAAAATTAATAATTTGATTGATGACTTCGGTTTGAAGGATTCTGCGCCTGTTACAATCCCTATGAATCCCGATTATCCAAAATTGAACGAAGAAAAAGGATATTTGTCCAACAATGAAAAATATCCAAAGCAGTGGGGGTTCTACTTTACTTTTCTACCACAACTCGCCCGGATATAGCCACAGGAGTGGGTTATTTAACAAGAAAAATAAGTCAACCTCGTCAAATGGATTGGGATGCCGCCAAAAGAATGATAAAATACTTGAAGGGAACAAGTTATTTCAAATTGAAAATGAGATCTGATGTCAACACGACTTTGACTACCTACGCAGATGCAGATCGGGCAGACGATATCGCAGATCGAAAGTCGGTTAGTGGTTTCGTGTTGTTTCTTGGAGAAAATCCGATTTACTGGAGTAGCAAAAAGCAAACATCGGTTTCTCTTTCATCGACTGAAGCAGAATATATAGCTGCAGCGCCTGCGAGTCAAGAAATAGTTTGGACAAGACGTATTCTGGTGGATTTTGGACTGACATGTGATGAAGCAACTCGTGTTTTCGAAGATAATCAGAGTTCTATAAAATTGGCTACAAACGAAAAAGTGAAATTGTCAAGCTGTGTGCACGCTTCAATATACTTGAAGGAAGAAACTTTGTATTTCGTGCAAAATATTTTTATTTTAAAAATTGTAGCAGAGTGCTTTCGACTGTTAAGTCATCATCAGTGCGTACCTGCAAGTAAGTAATGATTGAAAATGAATTTGATAAAATTGAAAATTTTTGAAATTTGAAAGTTATGAAAAGTGAGGTTAGTTACTCGTCAGGTGTACAAGAAGCCATATAAAAACATCATGTCCATGGACCAAATTAAAATGTTACAAAATATAAAACATATTTAAAATTGAATAATTTTCATCCTGTTTAAGGATTATTAAAGATAAAGATATGGGATAATACATCATATCTGTCTGAATGTTGAAGCGGAAGTGGAAAAGAAATTTAAATTGACAATGTATGCCAATGACACTATTGACAAGTGACAATGACCATTGACATATGTGACATAGAGTCAAAGAACTCAAATAGAAATTGAACTAATCCAGACATGAGTTTAAAAAAGGAAACGTAAATCTTAAAGTGATTCTCAGAATTGAAAGCCGGAGAGAATGGATAAACTGCTAAACGGGTTCAAGTAATATCATCATAGAGAAAGATTAATGAAATATTGAGAATGTTTGAACCGAAAAATTTTTTTTTTTTAATTAGAAAAAGTTTAAAGACATTAATTATTATTATTTCAAACGCCTATGAAGCGGTAGATAAGCTCTGTTTAAATAGACTTGAGTATTGAGACAAAGGTCATTGTTGAGTAATTCTTTACTTATATGTAAATCTTCAAGGAAATCTAATCTATTATTATTTTCGGACCTAACCTCCTGTAAAGTTTGAGAGTTTCGGTTTGGGCTAAAATTATGGTTGTTGAACCTTAAATGTTCACCAAAAGCAGATACTTTGTTTGGGTTTTGATGTTCTTTTATACGAACTTTCAAAGATCTACATGTTCTGCCAATGTAAGCTGCATCACAATCTTCACAATTTTATTTATAAATACCACTTCTTGAAAGTTTATCAATTTTGTCTTTTCCATTGACTAAAAATCTACTTAAATTGTAATTAGTTTTTAAAGAAATATTAATGTTTTCAATGTGACCTTTTATGCAACCAGCTATTTTGTTAGAAATATTATCGTTTAAAAAAGGAAGTGAAACAAATTTGTCAACAGAATCTACTTTAGGATAAGCCAAGTTATGTTCCTTCTTATTCTTAATTTTTTGTATTAAAGAGTTAATGATATTTGGGTATATTAACTCTTTAATACAAAAAATTAAGAATAAGAAGGAACATAACTTGGCTTATCCTAAAGTAGATTATGTTGACAAATTTGTTTCACTTCCTTTTTTAAACTATAATATTTCTAACAAAATAGCGGGTTGCATAAAAGGTCACATTGAAAACATTAATATTTCTTTCAAAACTAATTACAATACAAAAGACAAAATTGATAAACTTTCAAGAAGTGGTATTTATAAATTAAATTGTGAAGATTGTGATGCAGCTTACATTGGCAGAACATGTAGACCTTTGAACGTTCGTATAAAAGAACATCAAAACCCAAACAAAGTATCTGCTTCTGGTGAACATTTAAGGTTCAACAACCATAATTTTAGCCCAAACAGAAACTCTCAAATTTTACAGGAGGTTATGTACAAAAATAATAATAGATTAGATTTCCTTGAATATAACATATAAGTAAAGAATTACTCAACAATGACCTTTGTCTCAATACTCAAGTCAATTTAAACAGAGCTTATGTACCGCTTCATAGGCGTTTGAAATAATAATAATTAATGTCCTTAAACTTTTTCTAATTAAAAAAAATTCGGTTCAAACATTCTCAATATTTCATTAATCTTTCTCTATGATGATATTACTCGAAGCCGTTTAGCAGTTTATCCATTCTCTCCGGCTTTCAATTCTGAGAACACGAAGTTAATTTTCACCTTTTGGTTTTTTATTGGTAACTATGTAGTTGTGTACAACTTCCAACTTTGATCAGCGGGTAAAATGTGATGAGTTCTCATTAGACTCTTTCTCATTCCCTTAGCTTTCCTTGTTGGGGTTGGATAGAACTGCATAGAGGCCTTATATTGATCTTTTGCTTGAAAGTTTCTTCATTTCTTTACGTTTGTGCTACCCAAATTGCCTAAACTTGGACTAAGATAGTTCTCATTAGACTTTTCACATGTCCTTAGCCCAATTCTGGGTGCTCAAACATTGGAGCTAATTCACTTAACTTGGGTCACCTCTTAGGTTCAGTTTGTCTTCCCAGTATGCAGGTATATTGAGTGAAGTTCTCATTAGACTTCTTCTCGGTGTCTTAGCAATATTTGGTTGAGGATGGACAGATCCATAGAGAACCCAACCCACCTCCCTATTTTCTTTCTGATTATTACTCATTATTTTTCACCCATTACTAAATTTGATAATTTATTCGTAATCTTGATAGAGTTTTCTTTGGTAGCGTATTTTTGGAAAACGAAACGTTCCCATTAGACTAATCACTTTCAGATTTACGTTTCCTTTTTTAAACTCATGTCTAGATTAGTTCAATTTTTATTTGAGTTCTTTGACTCTATGTCACATATGTCAATGGTCACTGTCACTTGTCAATAGTGTCATTGGCATACATCGTCAATTTAAATTTCTTTTCCACGTGCGCTTCAACATTCAGACAGATATGATGTAGTATCCCATATCTTTATCTTTAATAATCCTTAAATTATTCAATTTTAAATATGTTTTATATCACTTTTCATAACTTTCAAATTTCAAAAATTTTCAATTTTATCAAATTCATTTTCAATCGTTACTTACTTGCAGGTACGCACTGATGATGACTTAACAGTCGAAAGCGCTTTGCTACAATTTTTAAAATGAAAATATTTTGCACGAAATACAAAGTTTCTTCCTTCAAGAAAAAACAAACGAAAAAGTTAGTTGCAGAAGTAAACATATCGATGTGAAATATCATCATTTACGGGACTTGGTGACATCTGGAGTAATCGAATTCGCATACTGTCAAAGTGAAGATATGATTGCTGATGGATTGACAAAGCCTTTATCAAAAGAAAAATTTTGGAAATGTAGACGTCAGATGGGTTTGTTTGATGATTGATTCGTCGAGTGGGGGTGTTGGAAGTCGTCGAATCATCAAGTTTACTTTGGATCAACTTTGGATGATCTCGTTGTTATTTATAAAAAGTGAATTAGAATAATTTTTGAAATTTGTCATTTTGTACATTTTCTTGATAAAAAGTTTGAGTTCTGTTTTGGACTGCTTTATTCAAGAATAAATATTCTAACAATATATCCAGTGATATACCTAAGGCACTCAACATGAACGTACCCACAGTTTCACATGTTCAGCTAGGTTTGACGAACTGCAGTTTGAAAGCTATGGTGAAACGATGAATATAATCTTCGAACTGTCGAAAACATATTAGGCCAATCATTTTGGCATTGAAAATAAAAGATGTGGAAAAAATTACAAAAGACGACAAACTTTCACACGACACTTTACAGATTTGCGACCTCGAGTGATGCCGACAAAATTGTTAAATATAGGAATCATAAGCAATTCTATTATTTTCTAGAAAAAATGCAAGAGTCGCAAAATGGTGGGAACGAAAATATAATCCTTTATTAGTTCTTACAAAATTTTGTAACAATTGCCAAGTTAAGCATCAGAGTGAATCAACAATTTATTCATACTTTTGTTGAAAATTTGGCGGAGGGAATCTAAAAGAGTGGCAAACTTGAAGAATCACTTGGTGCAAAATGGTGGGAACGAAAATATAATCCTTTATTAGTTCTTACAAAATTTTGTAACAGTTGCCAAGTTAAGCATCAGAGTGAATCAACAATTTATTCATACTTTTGTTGAAAATTTGGCGGAGGGAATCTAAAAGAGTGGCAAACTTGAAGAATCATTTTTCTTTATGTCAAATGTCCCGCCGAATAATTTATATATTTTCTCTACGACTATTGTATATTCTACGTTCATTACCTATTCATTTCTAATGGATTCGCGAAATTCGAACCAGGCACATTCTTTCTCAGAAAATGTCCTTTATGCCTATTTTACGAAATTCCGAGAAGTATCTCTGAAGGTTATCAGCCAAAAAATTCAAAAGCATTCGCCTCTAAAGAAGTAAACAGATTTTTCAATGAAGCTCCTGATGAAATCTATCTTGCAACAAAGCTATTTCAAACAATTTTCTCTAGTTCCTCTAGTTCCTCTAGTAGGTATTTCATTAAAAAAATTTTGAGTGCATGTTATAACTCAGTTGGTAGAAGCTTAAATGTATAACGAAGGTAGTCCAGATTGTCTAAAGAAGGCACTGGTGATACCCATTCTAGAACCTGGTAAGGATGGCCATAAGCTCGATAGCTACCGCCCGATTTCGCTCTTGAGCGTGATCGCCAAGGTGGTTGAGAAGATCCTCTTGAGACGACTGTTGGGTCTCAAGGAGAAACTCAAAATGATCCCCGATGTGCAATTCGGATTCAGAAATAATCATAGTACAACCTCTCAGGTTGTCAGAATTGTACACGGGGTGACAGAGGCAGCTAATCGTGGACTTAACACGGTCATGGTCCTGCTGGACATGAAAAAAGCTTTTGACTCGGTATGGGTTGAAGGTCTCATCTCCAAAATTCTGTTGGCAGGCATGCCTTCATATATAGTAAGATTGGTTAACTCCTACCTTGTTGGGAGGACTTTTATGGTTAGAGTAAACAACACTCGCTCCGCAGAGTTTCCGATTGAAGCAGGTGTCCCGCAGGGTTCAAGTTTGTCGCCACACTTGTACTCGTTAAATACTATGATTTTCCTCAGTGCGAGAGACCGGATATGGGCACGGCGGTATATGCAGATGATACCGCCATTTTTGCCCATTCCTTCTCGAGCTTCGCTGCCCAGTATAGGATCCAAGTTCACTTGGATAGGAAGGTCATACCCTATTTAGACGAGAACAACATCGTGGTGAACCCGGCGATGTCAGAGACCATCAACTTCACCAAGAAGTATACTTACTCGAAATTATACAGGAAGTTGGTGATCAATGGCCAAGCTGTGGAGAACGTGAACACTGCGAGATACCTGGGCAAGCGTCTGAATATCGGTAGACATATAACACTGGCAGAGGGCGAGTGGTGCACTTAAGCGCACGGTAGGTGATAGACAGAAGCTCCAAATTAAGCCTCGAAAATAAACTTTTGTTATATAAACAAATTATCAGACCATCAATGACTTACGCTTGTCCAGTGTTTTGCAGCCTAAAAATGACCCCTTTGTTGAGGTTAGATAGGATGCAAAATAAAGTACTCCTTATTATAACCAACAGCCGAAGATACGTTCGATTGGAAACTCTTAGGGAGCTTGCTGGCTTCGACTCGGTTCCGACATATATTAGAAACTTGTCATACAAGTTCTATAAAAGTCCCCTCACCAAGGACATTACAAAGCTCAGAGTGTTCGATAATGAGCCCCGCACACATGGCGGGCTTGGTTCCTTAGGGAACCAAGACGAAAGGAATACCTAAAACGCAAAGTACTTCGACCCGGTTTTTTGCCTCAGCCTTTTCCGGGATTGACATCGAAATAACCAGCCTCAAAAACATCTGCTAGCATTTTCTACATCGAATAAAACTTAACTACACGCATTAGCTATGCAGGAGGCGTGTATCTTACAGAATATCACCGCAGGTAATGAAATGTCTGGCCCCACGTTACCACCAGCGTGGCCGGGCAACGGCACCCCCTCTTTTGGGGGTTCCAAGTTCGGTGTGGCAGGGCGCTCTCCTGTTCTCCTGATCGAGGGCAGGAGAGTTGCTAATTATGCGCCCTTCTATTCACCCCTTTTCTGTCCACCCTGGGTTGGAAAATGTGAATGCGAATGAAATGGCATGTCATTGACTGTGAAATGTAATGATTTACTATAGAAAATAAACCTCTATTTATTTTTTATTTATTTAACGAAGGTAGTTATATAGACGTGAGTTCGAATCCCACTCTTGGAAGTTTGTTTTTATATTATTTTCAATTAAGGCATTTATTCATTCATGAATTAACACCGATTATTCGAGGGTAATACCACAAGAGGTTTTTATTTCATCGGATAAACTTTCATTTTGCACGAAAACTTGGTTGCTTTGGTAATTGACGAGAGCAAATAACATGAGAAAATCACGACACTGAAGGTGGTGTGATTTTATCTAATGTCATTTGGTCGAGTCATATTACAAGCTACCAAGTGACGAGTGGAACAAAATTAAAGTTTATACGATGAAAACAAAACCTCTAGTGGTATTTACTGAGATAATTTAACGAATCAAATAAATGAATTATAAAAAAAAAGTGAATAGAACATAATTTATTGAATTAAATCAATAGTTCGTTGAACAAAAAGTACATTCAACAGGAAATATTATTTAAATGTACAATTAGTGAAAGTACAGTTTTGGTATATAATCCTATCCGAAGAACACTGTTGAATTTGATTATTTTCCTCTCTAAGATTTGTCACTAAAGTGGAATGATGCTGTGAGACTAACCGAAGGTATGGCTTCAGAGAATTGGCGTTCGAATGTCCGGTCAGCTTGATAATTTGTTGTTCTGAGACTCCTGCTTTGGCAAGAGTAGAAATAGTGCTAGCCCTAGGGGAGTGATTAGTCATTTTATTTTTCAGATGTAGACCAATTTTTTCTGCAGAAATTCTGGTCCAAATTTCGTTTACACCAATGGGCACATTTTTGTACATTCCTTGGCATTTTAATTTTTCCAAAACGGCTTTGGTGTTAGAAACAATCTGTCTGAAGAAATATGTTTATTTCGTCTTTCTAGAAGCATTTTCAACAATCTTACAAGACACACGTTCGGATTTTCTTTATTTGTAGTCAACCACTTACTTTCACTGAACCTTCTATCTCCACCTTGAGCTGTTTTAGAAAAGACCGTGCTGTACTCCACTCTGCCTGTCAATGTTCCATTATTGTATTTTTCGGCTATGAAATAATAAATTTTACACTGCGCACTTTCACCAACTCTCCAGGCTGATTCAAAAGCGGCGATATGAAAAAGTTTTTTTTGAAGTCCCATTGGAGTATTTTCATCCCACTGCTTTGCCATTTTTATAACTTCTTCTTTACTTAATGCTTTACAACCTTGTCTTCGTTTATCTAAATTGCTCTGCAGTTGCTTGCGTTTAGCATTTTTAGCGTTTCTAGCGGCTTGAAATGTCACATCTTTGAATGGATCAAACACAATCTTATAATCCATATAATATTTTTCTTGCACAATTTTGGATACAGTATTCCACATTGTTTTAACTACGTACTCCTTGTAGTTCCATAAAGATGCACTCTATGAGTATTGAAGATATTCAATATCTTGGATCTGCTTTGATGATAACTATTCCCAAGACCAAAACAAAAATTGTAAGGAAGTTCACCGTGACTGGGAAATTTTATCAAATTTGTAAAAAGTACATTGATATACGTGCAACAAATGTTGGGATTTCCAATTTTTTTATGAATTACCAAAAAGGAAAATGTACTCTTCAGAAAATTGGAATTGCAGCAATGGTGATACAAATAGCTACATTTTTGAAGCTTCCAAATCCCGAAATGTACACCGGCCATTGCTTCCGACGATCATCTGCAACCTTGCTCGTTGATGCAGGTGGAGACATAACAGCATTGAAAAGACATGGTGGCTGGAAGAGCACATCAGTGGCATAAGGATATCTGGAAGATTCCATGTAAAATACGAAAAAAAAACGGCAGATTCGATTCTTCAATCAATCGAGCAATGTTCATCAAGTAAAAGTACCTTCACACAAAAAACATCAACTAACAATATGAGTAAAAATGTCAGTGTTGATATAAATGCAACACCGACATTAAATTTCACAAATTTTGAGAATATCACTATAAATTTAGTTACTGAGTATGACAAGTGAAAAACATAGGAATTTACTTACCTTATAATTATGAGTTGTTTTATTATTCAAGTTCGTTAAGTATTAAAGATTTGTGTCAATTGCATTATCATATCATTAAAATTATCGAGTCTGCCATTGAAACTGAAATGAAGTATCTATTATTTTCATAAATAATATTTAGATTTCATTAAAAGTCTGACTATCGTATAGTCGTAGAGAAAGTATAGTCTTCTACTCGCGTATAACATTTTCTCGGATAATTCCGAAACGAGAATAATAGCTATCATTATACGCTCGTTGAAGAATATACTATACTCTCATGCCCAACTTGGAAACGGTCGCAAACTTGGGAAACGGTTGGGAAACGGATCATATTTTCTTTGTTTCTATTTTTGCGACTCTTTTGCATTTCTTCAATATGAACAAATAACCCCAATTGCCTTTAATAATTTGTTTTAATGGTTTCCGGGCTCGTACGAGGGGGCAATTTGTATACTCTCTTTGAGCACCAAAATACCAGTGTTGTTATCAACCAGCGCCATTCCCGGATGTTATGAACCAGCGATTACCACTACTATAGCGTTCGCTATGTTTTTACTTTCTAAATGTACAAAAATATTGCTGAATCGAGACAAGACAATCGCTACAATACATAAAAAAATTAAAAAAGATATTTATAATTCCGCGAGAACCAAAACGAAAGAACAAAACAACAAAGTATAGAACGACTGCTAATATTATAGGCCAAGCAATAGAGATATTGTCCTTGACATAAAGACTACCTGTTTATTCCCACCATGTCCTCTACTCGAAAATGCCATTTTTTTATTTGTTATAAACAATAAATAAGTTGTTTTTTTTAATTTTAAAATGGGAATTGTTGAAGCAGTGTTAACGGTGCAAGAGGATGAACTGTAGATAATTGAATTCCGAAGATAATGACGGGTCAAACGATCCGATCGCATAATTAGAACAGGAGGAAAGCGGGAAAAACCAGAAAATTGTGTTTTTTTTTTTCAATTCATTAAACTTTAGACTTAGCACGATAGTAGCTATTGACGTGCACTTTATGTGTGCAAAACCTGGATTCAGTCGGATTAATAGTTTTCGACATCAAAAGTTGTACGGGAGAATTATTTCCTTCAACATTCCTATTACGATACAAGAGTAATGCCATATAGAAATCTTCATTATCTTCAAGGACTTTTCTAAAAATCTGTTCGACTGTTTGGACATTGCTTTCAGCTAATCTATTCGACTGTGGATAACCTGGTGAGCTCTGAATATAGTCAAATTCCCAATCTTTTGAAAATTTCTTGAACAATTTTGAAGAAAACTGTGGACCCCCATCGGAAACAATAGTTTTCGGAATACCGTGCAAAAATCGCTTTCATTTTATTTATAATAGCATGACTAGTGGTGTCTCTTCAGTTTTTCAATTTCTATATATTTTGAATGGTCTATGAAAATAAGATATTTTTGACCGTTAAATTCAAAAAGATTGTAACCTATCTTATTCCATGGTATTTGAGGAACTTCATGTGACAAAGAGGTTCTGAAACCTGTGAATTAGAATACTGTTGACAAATATCATAATGTAATATAGCCTGTTCAAATTAATTTTTTATAGTTGGCCAGAAAATTTAGTCTTCTGCCAATTTAATGCATTTATTCATACCCATAGTGAACTTTTTGTATCATTTCTTTCCTCATACTATGAGGAATCAGTATAGTTTGACCTTTGAATACGATATTTGTAATAAATTTTAACTCTATCATCAATTTTTTTACTATTATTACTTTTAGTTCTATGTCATCGTTCGTTTTTTGCCTAAATTCTTTCAATTTTTCTGGTGTAATATTGATTTCAGAATCAATTTGGCAAATTTGAGCATTTATCTCATCTGAAGTATCTACGTCATCCGTTTTAAGATATGCCCTAGACAAAGCATGTGCTGAAATTTATTGTTTTCCCGGTATATACTTAAGATCAATTTCATACTTTTGTATTTGTAACAGCATCCTTTGTAAACGTGGGGGACACTTATTCAATGGCTTTTTAAATATTGACAAAAGGTGTTGGTGATCAGTTTCTACTATAACTTTTTTACCGAAAATATAGTCATTGAGTTTTTCTAGACCAAAACAAATTGCCAATATTTCTTTTCCAATTTAGGCATAATTACATTGAGTTTGTGTTAATGCTCTTGAAGCTTGAGCAACGGGTAACCTGTTTTGTAGCAAAACTGCCCCAAGACCCAATTTCGAAATATTTACTGATATGGTATGACTTTTCTTTTCGTCAATATATTTTTCAGATTAGTCAGTGCTAAATCATGATTTTCATTCCACTCAAAATTGACGTCTTTTTTCAACAGATCTCTAAGGGGTGATGTTCATTCGAAAAATTTGGAATGAATTTACTCACATCAGTGAGTGTAATACAGTAGCCTAGAAGGTGGGTCTGTCCACAGACCACCCCACCCCACTCTGTATTTTTGTGTATTATTAGAAAATAAAAAAAAAGGTTATCATCATTAGCAGTATGATAATAGGATGTTAAAATTTTGGCTGTCACCAGACCAGAGTATAGTTTTGAATCCGCTCTGAATCACTCGGATTTAAGCTTAGGGGATAGCCTCCCCAAAATCAGAAGAATCAACCCTAGATGCTACAAATCTCTGGTTTTTCTATTTCACCATCATTCCGAAGGGCTAGTTGTAGATTTGCAGATTCGGCCATGGCTTCACAAATGCGTGGACTTTGTATGAGGGGGTTGAATGGGTAAATGATAGTCATCAAAGTTCCACGAATCAGCTTAATTTACCAAAGCAAAACTGGTGGAAAATATTTAAACGAACAATAAAATAAAGGCGTAAAATATGTGCAACATAAAAATACCATATTTTAAATTCGAAAGAAAAATAAACCCTAATATAAATTCCGTCGAAAGAATTCATACACTTGATATTGGCAAATAAGAAAAACTGTTATAAAATTATCGAAATAAAACTAAAATGGTCACCCTCTCGTGAAATAAATGAAAGCTTGCTCTACTTTTAAATGAATGTGTCTAAAAGCCTGCACTCACCAAAAAAAAAAAGTCCTATAATTTTGCCCCAGGTCCCTTTCCAAATTAGTGTCTCGATTCATTCCTGTTAGACCTAGCTACACTATAGAACGCACTCCTACAGCGACACAAAAACAGCCCGAATTCACAAACCACTAGTTCTATTTATATCAAAATAAGACATGTTCTTGAATTCATATCTGAATCATCATTATCATTAACTCATCCTAAACAAAATATTCCCTCAAACTTATTAGAATACCACCCTCATTTCGAAAATTTCATACCATCCCCAAATCATGATAAAAGAAAGCCTGAAGCCCATATTTCTAACCAAACTATTACCAATTTGAATAAGACAAAACTGATATTGCTATTGAAAAATAACGAAATTATTGAGCCCATATTTCGTCATCCCTATGACCGAGAGTGACTACCGAGCGGCCACCCTTTACGTTCGTCACACGTCCCCAACCGAATTCAAACTCTCGACCCGTTACCGAATTCTGACTATCTCCTGATTTTTTCATCCTTACCCAAAGCTGGCAAGACAGTTTCAAAAACCAATGTCTAAGCATTTTGTCAATCTCGGTCTGCGATTCCTTACATTGTTGCATATAGAGACCATTCATAAGATTGTTTTGCCTCGCTATCAACTATCAAGTTGAAAGATTGTAAGTTCTGTCGAACGAATATGCTAGCATTCACAGTTCGCACAAAATATTTCATGGAATGAATAAAATTACAATATACCAAGTAAGGACCGAATTATATAGGGTGGATTATAAAAATAGTGCAATGGTCATTGTTACATGAGCATACCTAAGAGTCGTTATTGCTTTCATTTTTGTATTATCTACCGATAAACCAACATTGCTGATAAAATGACCCATATATTTCAATTTTTTAAATTAAACTTTACATTATAGTTTCTAGCAATCAATAAAACTTTTTTCAATCTTTCGTCGTGTTCTTGTTTATTTTTTCCCCATATAATCAAGTCATCAATATGGGGAGCTGATTTGATGCCGAATGGTAATCTGAGGAATTTGAACCTTTTAAAAGGTCCAAAGGTACATAAAGTCGAGCTTTCCTCATCCAACATTATTTGATAAAATCTGCTGGAAGCATCAAGTATGCTAAATACTTTGCACCTGTTAATTCATTTGCAATTTGCTCTAATGTTGGAATTGGATAATACTCCTTTTTATAACAGAATTCAAATGGATCGAGACAAATTCTCAAAGTAATTGGATGAAGAAAAGGTTTGTATTTCGTACAGAAATTCATTTATAAAATAATAGCAAAGCGCTTTCGACTATAAAGTCATCATCAGTGCGTACTCGGCAGGTGTACAAGAGCCAGACCATAAAAATATCATGTGTCCAGAGGACCATGTAAATATTTAAAAACAGGACATCATATGAATAACATTTAAAAACATCCTTATTCCAGCAACAAGATCAAGAATCCTCGGGATGGGATGACTCAACGGTCACTAGATATCCTCAGATATTTTTCTTGATTGCAGTAGCCTAGGGCTCTTCACAGTAAACTTTTCATCAAGTTCTTACCAACTCGACAGCTTCATCAAGACTGCCCTAATCACTCCCACTACCAATTTCGTTGGTTGACTTCAAAAACAGTGTAGCCAACGTACCGACTCTAAACGCTCTACAAAAGTACGTTTCACTTTACTTACTCTGTGGACCATGTAACAATTAAATTTGAAGACAGACATACTAAATTATACAAAACGGATCTGAAACAATAACAGAACAAACTAAGGTCAAACGATGTCATAGTCATCATATCAACAGATAACCCACTAATAATATTCATCCAAATCGTAACCTTATCAGTGTACACAAGTGCAGAGAAGAACTCACCGATAACGGACCTACTAAATACTTCACGTATTTGACTGGCGCGTATGCAGCTGAATTTATATAGGAGTGAGCGGGGCAAAGCTAGGAATCAGATGCAAATTCGTAACGTTGAAAATGACACGTAACAACACCCCCCTGACCTCAAATGAATTCACTCCGGTGAATTTTCACCAGCGCTAGCTGACTTGAGATCTTTCACGCTTCAAACTCCTTTGTCCCTACCTCCTTCATCAACCAAACCTTACATCCAAGTGGATACTTTCTTCTTGATGAGAAAAGGACCTAACCATCAAGGAGCTAACTTTTTAGCAAAGTAATTTTTTGCATCGGAAAGTTCAAAGTCTCTTCTCCAAACTAGCTGATGAGGCAGAAACTCTTCGTGACAGCGACGAAGGTTATATCTTCTCTCAGTATTCTGAGAAGCTCTGTCCAGATGCTTCCTAACATCCTCAAATACACTCTGTAACAATTTTGTTCTATTTTCGAAAGATTCAAAGTAACCATATTCCTATCAAAATTGATGAAGTATGGGTTCTGCTTGATAGTCTCATGATAAGCCGTTCTAGTGGCACAAGCCAATTTTGCCAAATTTTCATCCCACTTCCGATGGTTATCAGAAACGTAAGTCGCCACAATAGTCTTCAGCGTCCTGTTGTATCGCTCGGATGGATTAGTCTGAGGATGATATAAATCATTATACCGAACCTTCACTCCATAGTCTTTTAACAATTTTTAAAAGATGTTTGAAATAAATTATTTACCGTTATCACGGAGCAATAATCTTGGTGCTCCAAACATAAGGAAAACATCTTCTTCAATTACTTTCGCCACATAAGGGGCTTTAGAAGATCTAAGAGGAACCACTAACGGAAATTTACTAAACGTGTCCAAGACAACCAAGATAAAACGATAACCCTTATTTGATCGGGGAAATGGTCCCATCAAATCGGTAGCAATAACTTCCCAAGGCTGAGTAGCGCGTGGTTGCGCAGTCATCAACCCTTTCGGGGGTCCATGCTTCAATTTATGAGCAGCACAGCGATTACAATTCCGAATATAACGAGCAACATCCGACTTCATCTTTGGCCAAAAATACTTCTCACTGATCCTCTTAAATGTCTTCAAGACACCCATATGACCCGCCATAGGATTGTCATGAAATTTTTCCAATAATTTCTTACGGTCACCTTTCGGAAAAACTTCTTTCCACTTATCCTCCTCTTCACCTAAGCAACCACTCTTCGAACCAACATGTTTGTATAATCGTCCCTCAATCAAACGCCATTGCAAAAACTTCAATGGTTTGGAGTCAACGCCTTTACAAATCTTGTTATACCAACAATCAGTAGTTTGGACTGGGCCAGTTTCAATAGAATCAACGACTGGAACAGATCGAGACAAAAGATCAAGAACAATGTGATCCTTACCTTTTCGATGTATGATTTTGAAATGAAACTGTTGTAACCTCACGGACCAACGAGCAAGTCTACCTGTGGGATCCTTCAGATTCTGGAGCCAGACCAATGAAGCGTGGTCCGTCAAAATCGTAAATGGTATTCCCTCCAGATATGGCCTTAGTTTTTTGGTGGACCAGAAAAACAGATAAACATTCCCGTTCCGTCGTCGAATAATTACGTTCCTGCCTGCTCAAAGACCTACTCAAATAACTAATAACTCGATCACCGTTAGGAGTACTCTGCAACAGTACCGCGTCAATTCCGAATCCACTGCTATCACATTGAACTACAAACGGTAAATTGTAATCAGAACAATTCAGCACAGGTGCTGATACCAGAAATTCCTTAATTTTCCGAAAGGAATCCTCACACTCAGGTGTCCACACAAAGGACCACGCACACTCCTTATGGAAAAAGTCTTTCGGTCAAACTCGGACCTAGGACCTGATCGATAAGACGCCGCCACGTTGCTGGGCTATTGCGAAATCCAAATGGAAGTCTAGAGAACTGGAAGAGTCCTCTGCCAGGTACTGTGAAAGCCATGAAAGGTCGTGATGACTCAGCAACAGGTACTTGCCAATACGCAGACTTAATGTCCAAAGTCGATAAATAATGATAGTAGAGGAATATTAGACATTTAGCTCGGACTCCGAGCTAGTTGCACCGATTTTCAAGTTTTTTTTTTATATCTTTCCTAAATCGAATTTGAAACAAAGTTTACCATTTTAGAACACTTGCTTTTTTTTAATTTTTTTTTACGGAGAATTTACGTAGTTGGTGTATTTTGAGGATACTTGATGTGATATTTCTCAGGAAAATAAAGAATAGGAAGAGACTCTTACTATATTTTCAGTTATATCGTCAATATCGTTGTCAATTGAGTCCATTCTAATGACCGGTGCTGCATTCATGCAGCTGACCCATTGCATGCACCACACACTTCAGTACAGTGTAGTCCACTTTTTCTGCAACCACACGCTTCCCCACATCCCTTCTGACAGTTGCAGAAAATAGTTTTTAGGATATTTTCTGGGGCCGGTTGCTGCTGCATAGTGACAGGCCTCAGAAACTGTCGATCATATCTCCAACCCCACTCCGTTGAAAATATTTTATTTCCGATCCAAAGTTGAACCTGGAGATACACCCTCCGGATATGCTCGGCTGATGCGTCTTCGGTCGGGGTCAAACCGTGCAACTGCGTCGCTCTCGTATTTTTCGCTGTCGCCTTGATGAAAGTCTCGTACCTAGGTTGAGATGTTGAAATAAATTTGATTAGATCACAATATCATCACTTTTCAAAGTAAATTATATTTAAAAATATTTGAATACACACCTGAATTCGTTCAGCGATTTTTTTGATTTTGGAGCTCGATATAACGCAAAAATGCATGTAATCCCCGCATGAAGGAGGTTTTTGATGTCCGGATTTTCTGTCTTGAATACCTCAGCTAGGGCATGAAGATCTGCTCTCTTTTCAAAAACTTTTGCGAAATCATTTTTGCCTTTATTATAAAAAGCTGATGTCGTGTCGCATCCTGTCAGCGCGTGTATAAAAGTAGATGTTCTTGGCAGCGGGGGAATTTGTTTTTCAAGCCATT
Organism: Chrysolina haemoptera; assembly: GCA_958298965.1. Taxonomy (NCBI): domain Eukaryota; kingdom Metazoa; phylum Arthropoda; class Insecta; order Coleoptera; family Chrysomelidae; genus Chrysolina; species Chrysolina haemoptera. The sequence continues at coordinate 20,617,706 of OY282594.1, forward strand.
CGAAGAGAACACTAATAAATCTCCTTACTGTCAGGCGTGAGAGCGGCCAGAATAATTAACACATCTATGTCCTCAGCTACAACAACCACATTTTCTCTAACAACTTTAATCGCTGTCGTAATGATCAACGTATCTGCGTCGCTTTCAGCTTGATGAGACAGAATGTGCTCTGCCGTCAGGAATTCCCTTAACATTGAAATGAGCCGCGATTTATCATTACTGTTGGCCAAAAATTTGTCCTGTGCAATTTTTAATACCATATCTTTTTCAAAAATGCAATCCACTGAAGCATTTTTCAGGAAACGGCGATTCCTTTCGACAGATTTCGTTCCGTCTTTATCATAGCCATCAAAAACAACGACGATATTGTTCCCGTAATTATTTTTCAGGTATCTTATGTAAGCTCCGCAGATATTCCCAAACTTTTCCTCAGGTTGCCATTTAACGCGGTGCAGAAGCATCCCTCCATCAATGATAAAGACGGGTTGTTCGATATTTTTAATATTAATTTGTAATGATGGGAACAGATCAAAACATGTCGATTTTTTAGTTTTCCGCATTCCTGCCCCATCAAAAAGAGACAGTGGATAAGGAGCCAGCTCAAACTGCAGAGAATTTTTTAACTTTTCATCTGATTTTTTCGAGACGCAGATCCGTTGAAACAGCAGTAAGGGATCAATTGGAACGGTCTCATCCTGGATCTTCATTTTGCTGTGTACGGCCAAGAGAGGAACGACTTTATCTTGTCTACACAATTTCACTTCCTTGAAATTTGCTTTGTCCATTTTTTTCATCGCCTTGACACCCACCTCAAAAGCGTCACAGCAATTTATCGTCTCGTCGCCTGCTACTCCCGTTGCGATGGACATTATAGGACCAGTTCCCGAGAAAGGATTGTGTTGGCTCAGAAATTCTTCAATTTTTTTGATATCCGAACGGTCTCTTTTTATGCGAGCATCGGTTGCGTCAGTATGCTGAAGACTTTTGTCGAAAGATAAGTTGCAGAAGTTTTCAATAGCTTCGAGTATATCCTTACAGTAGATGGTGCCTTCAACCCACTGATGAACGACACTTTCTGTAGCACCACGTCGAAAAGGACCACCCTCCAAATTCATAGCTCTCATCAAAGTTTGTTCAATGGGTTGATCAGAAGCAATACCCGCGAAATATTTATTCGATCGTCGAGCTGTGCAATAACCTTCTTTTGTAAATTTTTTGTATTTTTCCGGATCCATTTTCTCACTTAGCTCCTTCATGTCTTGGATATATAATTGAGTGGATTTGGCATACGGAAAATGACCCGCAGCGTGAAAGTAGGGAATCATCAATTCGGTGGTACTGAGATGTAAGTCCCACTTACCCATTCGTTCAGCGGCAATATAATCCTTCAGTATGGATACCATTCGAAAATATGCAATCCACAGCTTACACGTCTTACTCTTTTGTTCGAGTTCTAATAATTTGTCTTCAAACAAACGGGAGATTTTATGGAAAACTTCGTTGTCTTGTATTTCGTTCACGTTGAACTCGTCAAATGTATTTGCAGATTCTTCGTCTTTACATAAAGAGGAAAATTCGTCATTGCTTTCTATTAAATCGGAGAATATTAGTCGGGAGAGAGCCAGTTGAAACAACGTGTGAGCTCTTACTGCTCGAGCATAAGCTTTTCGTGATAAAATGTGCTTCAAGGTATTTTCCGCATACACGGTTCCAAGACCTTCTTCGAGGCCACTACCTCCCATTATGAAGCCGATATATCCCAAGAATGACCCCCCTAATCTAATGACGATTAACAATTGGTCTGTCAATGTCGAAGCCACAACTATGTCACGGGACTTGACATATAGGGGTTGATCGAATGTAAGAATACACGTTCTGAGGCCCAAAGCTTCTGCTTCGCTTATGGAATATTTTATTGCAGTGTAATCACTAGGAGTTCCATTGACAAACGGTAAAAAGTTTATCCTGGAAGTTTCAAAATGTTCACCCCGCGTCAGCATTTCCATAAAACCATTCCAACCAACGTAACCGTCGCAATTCTTGTATTGTAAGAACATCCAAAGAATATTCAATTTTGTTGTCAATGTTAGTTGTAGTTTGAGCTCTTTTTGCGGTATTGTGACACAATTTTTTTTCAATCCTTCACCTGCCGAGGCTGTATAAGTTTCAATCGGGATGTGACCTTTCTGAATAATTTCGGACTCGGTTGGAACCTGTTCTAATCGTTTGAGCGGTTCTCTAGGCTTTAGCCCGCCTCCTGGAGTAATAATGGAAATTGATCCCAAGTTGTGGAAGGTACCTTTTCCATCGATGGTATCCACATTAAAATCTGAATTGTCGTGCACGAATTGTACAAAAGTCCCAGGGTTTATCTGAGAAGGCGTCTGGAATACAGCAGAAGTTTCGTATAGTCTTGCTTCGCTGTATGCACTACAAAATCCGAGAGCATGACATATTTCTATAACTTTTTTAGAACCGAATTTCCGATGAAGCGTTACAGACAACGCGACTTGTAGGGGCGATAAAAAAGTTCGTGGCCTGACTGCAGCCATAATGGCATGAGCGATAGAAGTGCACTTCTTTTCGTTGAAGGCTATGCTTGCATCTCCTTTTTCATCCTTCAAAATAATTTTACGGAGAAGATACAGCAGTGCGCTTGGTATGGATTCGTTGATGTTATCGAACATTTGATCGCTCGGTGGATAATTCTCCTTTAAACATACTTTTGTTCTGATGGGTCTCCGAAGATTCTCGGCAGCAGCTCGTAAAATGCGAAATTCCTCTTCCTCGTCATTTTTTGAGCGTTGATTATACCAATCGTCCGTCAAAATTTGGTCACGTTCTTTCGCAAAACAGATAATTGATTCACCTCCGGCTCTGGTAGATATGATTATGTCATCTTCATATATCAATAGTAGCCTTTTTTTATGGTTTTTTCATCAGGAACATGCGAGCCCGTGATTATACCTTTCAACTGTTGCATACTGAATTGAGAATCATCTTTTCTTCTATATACCTGAATATCTCGTCCATTGCGTCGTCTACTACGACCATAGCTTGTCTGGGTTTTTTATTGTTCGCGAGATCTTTCGTTTCTATATGCAACAAAGCCAAACAAGTTGCATGATATTGGGCTTCAACTGCCGCCAAGTCGATTACATGTGAAATTCTCGTAAGAATTGCTTGAGCTTGATCATCTCTTTGTTCTTTTACCAGGTTGAGAAGTGTTTCTTTGAACCTAGCACCTACTCTTCCACTCCAATCCCGCAGGAGCACTTGTACTTAGTTTTTTCTTTGGTGGGCTATACTTTTGTGATGTTGACTCTTCGGATTTTTGTTTGTTTTGAAAAGCATTGATGTATTTCTTATTGACGTATTTTTGTCGACATTCTAAGTGAACATAAACCGATTCAACGCTATTTATAAACTTTAATTTTCCATCGGATCTCTCGGTTGCAGCATTCCGCAAATTAGGCATTCCTCTCTCCACTTTTATAAGATCTCCAGTACTTTCGCAAATGAAACATTTCTCACCGTCATCGTCGGAATTTACAGAGTCTGGATTGGGCTCACCCATCTTTAAATGTCGATACTTAATACAAAATATAATTGCACGGAAACAATGCACTCGCTACAAAGTATTTTGTGTTACTCAGAGCGGGTTGTACAAAACATGTTCACCAACGGTTTAATTAAACTCATTTCAGTTGCTATGGAACTAGACATGTCATTTGCTAATCCATAGCAACTGAACTTGTTTTGTACAACCCGCCCTCAAAATATTATTTCTACTTACTTGTAGCACGTTTATGCAAATAGGCCCGATGGCTTTTGGAATGCGACCCGCTCCCCCTTAAACGCTCCTACGGTCGTATACCTGAGTGGAAATGTAATGGCTGCTACGTATTTACATATAGTATAGGGCCTAAACTTGTTTAAAAATAAAAAATCACCATAATACGCTTATATGAGTACCTCAAGTACACTTTTAATGCGATTAAACGATTAATCCGTTTTTTTAAAAAATTAAAAAAAGCAAGTGTTCTCAGATGGTAAACTTTGTTTCAAATTCGATTTCAAAGCGATTAAAAAAAAAATCATAAAAATCGGAATCCAAGCTTTGCACGTTTTTTCGTCTAATATTCCTCTACTATGAGCATTTCTCAATTTATCCAGAATACTAGAGATATAGGGAAAGGGGTAACTATCACTTTCTGCCACAGCGTTCAACTTCCTAAAGCCAACACCGAATCTGAACGAATTGTCCTTCTTCCTGACCATCAAGATCGGCGAAGACCAAGGACTACTAGACCTTTCGATAACTAATGTGGGCTTGCATTACTGGCGACACCGGTTTGATGGGTGCGGCTGTACAGTTTATTACATGCTCAGCGACAGTAGTACATCCCAAAGAAGAACCCATGAGTTCCCTATTCCTCTAGCTGCACCTTTCGTAGATCTGTCAGCACAGTCTGACTCTGAAGATGATCTACAGTTTCAATTGCTACGGGTAACTCAGAAAAATGCCATTCATTATATCTTAAGTCAGGGAAAATTCCCATGATTCTCCAATAATCTGATCCTAAAATGAGTGTATGTGGCAGCCCAAGAACAACTAAAACAGATACTACTCTTGAACGATCGCTAACAAGAAAAGGTACCATACATTCTCCTAAAACATCACAAGTTTGACCACTAGCAACACGACAAACAGACTTCTTCGAAGTATCTACCACTAAACCTAAATCCTCGAGTAACTTTACACCACAACTACCAACAATAGTTTATGATTCACCAGAATCTAACAAACTTAATACTTCAGTACCTAAAATTCTAACTTTCAAATATGGCCTTTCATCATTTACAGCATGATCTAAAATAAAATCAAGTATTGATTGAACTTTGGTCGAACACTCTACAGCGACACCATTTCGACCACCTTAAGTGCGCTGTCTGCCGTTTTCCTGGTTATTACAATCAGGGCAGTTTCTAGTTGTAAAACCTTCCTTTTTACATTTGGAACAATGCATACTATTAGAAGCTAAACAACCAATCGCTCTATGGCCGGGTTGCTTACACCTATAACAAAGCGAGTTCCTATTCGAGTCACCAGAGGGACTGTTTCTTGAATTCGACTGAGCGAAACGTACATTGTTAGAGTTGCGTCGCCAAATATTATCTACTCTATCGGAAGACGAAGTAGAGGCCGCAACACTCCTATTGTCAACACTATCAACCTCAATATATGCCAAGTCCTTTTCCAGAACATTGGATCTCCTAACATTCGGCTCCACATAATTCCGAATACTATCTCGACTCTCTTCCATGCGTCGACAAACAACTCTAAGATACCCTAAAGTTGTTGGTGAGGGATCCCGTAACCTATTCTGATAGAAAGGATGCAAGTTCTTCAAAATAATCATCATTTCAGTCTCCTCAGAAATCGGGCATTTCAGTCTGTTGAAGTAACTGTTCATGATAGCTAAATAAACACCAATCGATTCTGAAGGATGTTGAGTTCTATGACGAAGTTCCTTCCCTTCTGAATTCTTCTACTATCTCACGCCAACTGAAAACTCTAACACGAACATCCTTATAGAACTGCTAAGCCTTTTCTGAAAATAAATCGATACCGGGCTCCAACAAAACATCTTCGGGAACATGGCGAGCTATTCTAAGTTATTCAACCATTTCGAAGAATGCGGAAACAAATATATGTGATGGTATATATTGTTGTAGAATAAGCATTTCTAATATAGCTAGGAATTATTGTCATCAAGTTGAATAACCTAAAAATTGACCTGATTATTTATTAATTGTAATCTGTAATCAATATCGATTCATTCTTTATTATATATCAAAAGCGAACGCATGTGTTTTATTCAGATAAACTTATTCAAATAATACCAAGTTTATCACATGGCGATCCTGCCTTAGAACCAAATGCAAATGGAACTTTCATCGAATTGAATTGGTTTTTCAAACAAAAATGGGATTTACGAAACCAAAAGTTGAATCATTATCAATGAAGCTGGAAATGGTGATGGAAAAACGAATGCAGAAATAAATTGATGATGGAAATGGTGATGGAGAAAACGAATGCAGAAATAAATTAATAATGGAAATGGTGATGGAAAAAACGAATGCAGAAATAAAGTAATGCTGATAATGGTGATGGAAAAACGAATAAAGAAACAAAGTAATATTGAAAACGTTGGCTATTGGATATTGGAAAAGAAGATGCGAATTGGAAGCAATTAGTTGAGAAATAGCCTACAATATAGCGTATACCCCGATGAGAGCCTATCAAATAATGGAATTCACTTACTGTAGGAAGTTATGTCTAACAAAAATGAGTTCGAAAATCTTGTTGAAGAAGTAAGAGTATTTAATAGGAATTTACAGAAGGACAGCACTGAAAGACGAAGAGACGAAGAAGTAACACGTCGTAAGTTTAAAAAGTTAGAAGAATTCAGGAATATATATTGTTGTTTAGTAGATACATTTAATGAATGTAAGGTAGATGATAAATTTAGGAATGAAGTTAGGTCTTATGCAATAACTATCTAGCGATATTTTAGGGAAATAGATGAAAATGAAAAAAATAGAATAGGTGAAATTCATGAGAAACCCATTACTCTTCCCTCCACAATCAAAATCACTGTACGCTCCTGTTCAGACTCAACAGATTCCTTAAGTAAAATAAACAACATGACAGAAAAATTTGATTTAAGAACGGCGGCAAGCCTCCTGCCCGTCATGGACGGTACGGAGAACGTAATGAAACAGCTCATTGATTCCATTGAATTGTACGATGCATTATTAGATGATGCAGGCAAAAAATTACTAACTAACTATATTTTGAAAACGCCATTGTCTCAAAATGCAAAAATTAGAATGAATAGTACGTATGTCGGTAATGCAGAGTTAATTTTGGATTTAAAAACTCATTTTATCACTAAAAAATCTATTTCAGCTCTATCATTTCAAATGCACAATGCAAAACAAAGAAACTCTTCAATTGATGATTTCGGCAAATCAATAGAAGAACTGTTAGTTGATCTTACAATCACACAAGCTGAAGGTAATCAAAATGCCATTCAGGTTTTAAGGGGTGTGAATGAAAAAATAGCAATCAATGCATTCGCCAATGGTTTACAAAATTCAGAATTACGAACTATTATTAAATCAAGAAACTATTCAAAATTAAGTGATGCCATTCAGGGATCAAAAGATGAGGAGATACCTAAGCAAAATGCTCAAATTTTTCACATGCGAGGACGTAAAAATTTGATAATACTGGAAATAACAGATTTTTCAGAAATTCACATGTTTCTCAACAAAACAGAGGTAATTTTTCAGGCAATAGAGGTCAAGCTTCTTCACGACATTCACGTAGAGGTTACAATTACAGGAGTTATCATAATAATACAGTGAGAAACAATCCACAAAGAGCAAATATATTCAAGAAATTCTAATGAAAATGTTCCTATTAACAACCCTAAAACTGTTTCTCATAATCCTCCACTCCCATCTACATCATCTGAACCGTTTTTTCGTGTCTAAATTAAATTTCGAAAATCATCTTAGTTTTAATGCAAATGGTCTGAATTTTGTAAAACTAGCTTATAGGCAATCATTTCCAACTTTTCTAATTGATACTGGGGCATCTGTCAGCATACTTTTTAAACAATATGTAAACAAAGACGAAGTGATTGACCGTTCGAAAAAATACCGGATAACTGTCATATCTGGGTCAACAACTTCGGATGGTAAAGCTCATATTATATTACGAGCAAATGATACGGAACTGTGTCATCCATTTCTGCTGATGCAAGCTTTTGATAATGATATGCATGGTGTACTGGGTTCTGATTTCTTTGGTAAACACAGCGCGGTAATTGACTACGAGAAATTTTTGTTTTTGTTCTGGAAAAACAATAATAAAATCTCACTAGCAATGCATTCTAAGCATTTTTTATATACTACGATGTCACCACGATGCGAAACAATTAAATTTGTTAAAGTTGAAACATCTGATGATTGTGTAGTTTTGCCTAGTGAATTGTGCGAAGGTGTTTTTGTAGCTGGATGTCTAGCTAGGCCAGATGAAAGTAATATGATACCTATAAAAATTCTCAATGTTCGGGATGAAGAAGTTCTACTTAAAAATTTCATTCCCAAAATTGAAAAAATCGATGACTATGAACTTTGTCAATTCAATGATAATAAAAGCAATTCGGTGAATCGAGTTGATGAGCTATTAATCAATACTAATCATTTAAATAGCGAGGAAAAACAGTCAATCGAAAAAATTTGTTCGAAATACTCTGACATATTTCACATAGAAAATGATCGTTTGATGGTCACTAATATTCATAAACAAAAAATACATTTGAAAAATTCTGCAAAAAACCTGCGTATGTCAAACCTTATCGCTTACCGCATTCTCAAAAGGAGGAAATTCATAGACAAATTAATAAAATGTTATCGGATGGTATAATAGAAGAGACTAACAGTGGTTAGCACCACTACTAATTGTCCCCAAAAAACCCGATGAAAACGGAAATAAAAAATGGCGAGTTGTGATAGATTATAGACTTTTGAATAAACAACTTGAGGATGATAGATTTCCCTTACTGAAATTTTAGATTCACTTTTTTCACTTACCGAATATAACTGAAATTTTAGATTCACTTTCTGGCGCAATGTACTTTTCTCATCTTGATTTATCTCAAGGGTATTATCAAATCGAATTAGAACCATCTTGTAGGCCTTGCACAGCTTTCACTACTGACCGAGGACAATATCAAATGACGAGATTACCCCACGGGATGAAGGTTTCACCAAATTCTTTTTTCTCGTTCCATGACAGTCGCTATGTCAGGTTTAAATTACGAAAGTTGTTTTATTTATTTCGACGACTTAATTGTTTTTGGAAATAATTTATGGAACCATAACAAAAATCTATCGAAAATATTTCATAGATTACGGAAAGTGAACCTCAAATTAAATCCGAAAAAATGTCAGTTTTTGAAAAAAGAAATTCTCTACCTTGGACATAATATTGTTACAGACCTGAAATTTGATAAAGACTTCTCGAATTGTTCGAGATCGTTCGATGAATTAGATGGAAAAATCTAGAAGCACTAACTTTTGTTCTGGATCAATCGTCGAACATTCTATTTGTGTTCTATTGATTTCTTAAGTTTTCTAGAACTTTATTTGTATATAAAAGCAATGCATTTGTGAGATGAAGTAAGTTAGTTGGGAAGTTACTCTGAGTTACCTTGGATACAAGTATTTTGATATCAGTATTTGACAGTGACTTGAATTACAGTGTTGTCAAGTGAAGTTTGATTAATAAAGGCGAGTTTATACCAGTGTACACTTATTTTTGAACCCGAAGACGCAACAATTGGTGACAGCGGTGGGATAAGTGTTACTGAAGAAAGAAAAGTAAGGCAGTTTTCCAGTATTTGATGGCGAATACTCGAGCAAATAATTACGACGAGATGGCGACATCAGCAGATATCCTTGAGTTTTTAAAGGAACAAGAAGCCAAACGAAAACAAGAACAAGAGGAACAAGAAGCCAAACGAAAACAAGAACAAGAAGAGCTTCTACAACAATTCGAACTGAGAAGGAAACAAGAACAAGAGGAACAGGAGGCGCGGTTAGTCCAGCAGTTACAACAACAACATGTTGATATTCTGCAACGTATTAGTCACAGTCAAAAGTGCTTCCAGAATGAAATCACCGAAGTAGTAAAAGAGGTCAAAGGAGAAGTTCAAGAGGTTAAAGGTGAAGTTCAAGAAGTCTGAGGTGGAGTCCAGGGAGTCAACAGAAGGGTCCAAGACGTCGAAAATGAACTGTCCAAAATAGATGAACGGGTGGCACGAGAGGTGAACAAGAAATTCAACGAAGAAGTGGATAGGATCAAGGAGAGGTTGGAAACGCTACACCTTCCACACAAGCCTGCACCCTCTGAGGAAATCTCCCCCACCAGCGAAAAGCCATCCTCACTGACAACTCCGATAAGGCCTACACAAGTGAAAATTTTGAAGCCTCCAACATTCGATGGGCAATCCTCGTGGCCCATGTATAGACGTCAATTTGTCCTGTGTCTACGAGGACAAGCATTGGACATCCTTCAGAACATCTCCGAGAGTAATCAGAAGGAATATTCTAGAATCGTTGAAGCTTTGGAAATCAGATATGGACAGCAATATCTCAAACAAGTATTTCAGGGCCAAATAAAGAGTCGATACCAAAAATCCAACGAAACCCTACAGGAGTATGGAGCCGACGTAGAGCGACTCATTTATTTGGCATACCCACAAGCACCAAAGGAGTTCATAGAACAAATTGGGGTGCAGACTTTCATCGATGGTTTGAGAGATACTGACATGCAGCAAGCCCTTCGACTAGGATGACTTCAAACCATAAGCGCAGCACTAATAGCATCTTTGGAGTTCGAGGCTGCGAAAAACGCATCAAGAAATACGAGGTCCAAGTTACGTGAAGTTAAATTCAACGAGAATTCTCCTACAAGCGAGGCGCTATTGAAGAAAATATTGGACTCCATAACAGCATTAAGCAACCGAGTGCCTTCCCCAAAAGACAGGAAGAGGCGCTGCTATAACTGTGGGAAAAGCGGCCATCTACAGAGGAGTTGCTGGGAGAGATCGAGATCCAGAAGTCCAAGAAGAAAGAGGTCGTCATCAGATAGCCACGAGGATAGATCGAGATCTCCGAGCCCAGGAACAGAGCAACGTGGGCGTTATAACAGAGGAGCCTTCAGGAGATCGACCACGCCAGAAAGGAAACCTCAAACGTCTGAAAGAGGACTTGCTCCCAACCAGGAAAACCAGAATTAGTCGGCACTAGGGGGCGCGTGGCGACTTTCAGTGTTCAAAGCCCCAAGATCCATATATCGTCATTGAAGAAAAATGGTCAAAGTCTACTAATACAAGGCCATTTAGAAGATCGGAAATGCACCTTCACTATTGATACAGGAGCTTCAAGATCAGTCGTTCGCCCAGACCTCATACAAGAATCTGTGAAGCCGATGAAAAGGAATATGGTTTTGGAAACGGCAACGGGACAAACCGCACCAGTCATTGGGGAAACACTTGTACACATCCAGATAGGACCTATTACAATGGAACATTCTATGTTGGTTGCGGAAATAAGGGATGAATGTGTTTTGGGTCTGGACATCATGGAGAAGAACGACTTCATCCTTAACATCAGACAGAAAATTTTGCGGATTGGCAATCAAGAAATCTTCCTGAGCAGATACAATGAGAAAATCCAACCAATTAAGATTTATGTTGACGAAGACATCCACATTCCTAAAAACTCCGAAACCATCATCATGGCCAGAATGGATAAACAACCTGAAGATTTGAGCACTGGAATAATTGAAAATGATGAATACCGCCAAGATGGAATTTTAATTGCCCGATGTCCTGTGAACACAGAACAACTAATTCCTGTCAATGTTGCCAATACTTCGGAAAATAAAGTCCTACTGAAGAAAAACGACCAATTGGGATTCTGCAAACCTGTCACTCGAGTTATTAATTGTGAAAACCACACTCAGGTACTGCGAAGAAATACCACTAACACCGATCAGAGAACAATAGACAAAATGATGGAATCCACGGAACATTTAACTATGGAGGAAAAGCGGAAGGCCAAAGAGTTTCTTCATAGCCATCGTAACATTTTCTCGACAGAGACTTCGACGGGACGTACCAGTCTAGTTCAACATCGCATCAACACCGGCGATGCCCGACCAATCCGACAGGCTCCGAGGAGACTACCGTTTGCCAAACAGAGGGAGGTAGCAGACATGATAAACAACATGATGGAGGATGACATAATTGAAGAAACCACAAGCCCATGGTCCTCACCGGTAGTATTGGTAACTAAAAAGGATGGATCAACCCGATTCTGCGTGGAATATCGTCGATTGAATGACGTAACGATGAAGGATAGCTACCCATTACCAAGAATCGATGATACACTAAACACATTATCCGGTTCCAAATGGTTTTCAACGTTGGACCTGAAAAGCGGGTATTGGCAAGTGGAAGTTCATCCTGATGATAGAGGAAAAACAGCGTTCTCTACCGGACAAAGGCTGTACCAATTCAAAGTTCTTCCGTTCGGATTATGCAATGCTCCCGCCACCTTTGAGAGACTTATGGAACTAGTATTGAGAGGTTTGACATGGAAAATTTGTCTAGTCTACTTGGATGACGTCATAGTAATGGGAAGGACATTTGACGAACACCTGGATAATTTGGAAGAAGTATTTTTGAGGTTAGAAAATGCTAACCTGCAACTGAACCCAAAGAAGTGTTATTTATTTCAAAACGAAGTAAATTTTTTGGGCCATGTCATCTCGGCCGAAGGAATTAAGACCGATCCTGCTAAAATCGAGGCTGTTAGGAGTTGGCCACGTCCTAGGGATAAACATGAAGTAAGAAGTTTTCTGGGGCTATGTACCTACTACAGGAAGTTTGTTCAAGACTTTGGTAAAATTGCCAAGCCACTCCACCGCTTAACTGAGAACAACGTTCAGTTTGATTGGAGCCCTGATTGCCAACAGTCGTTCGCTGAACTGAAGAAGAAATTGACAACTGCGCCTATTTTGGCTTACCCACGAGAACAAGGCACTTTCATTTTGGACTGTGATGCGTCTCAGCAAGGCATTGGATCAGTTTTATCCCAAGAACAGGATGGCGAAGAGAAAGTAATAGCCTACTTTAGTAAAACTCTAGGCAAAGCTGAAAAGAATTACTGTGTTACAAGAAAGGAGCTTCTATCGATAATCAAAGCCATTGAACATTTCCATACCTTCCTCTATGGCAGACGTTTTCTCGTAAGAACTGATCACAGCGCTTTGCAGTGGATAATGAACTTCAAGAAACCTGAGGGTCAGGTTGCGAGATGGCTAGAGAGACTCCAACAATACGACTTCAAAGTTATTCATCGCAGTGGCAGGAAACACAGAAATGCAGACACATTATCAAGACGTCCATGCTTGGAACAGCAATGCCGATATTGCCAGAAATTTGAAAACAAAGAAGTCAACTTTTACAATGATGAACATTGCAAGGAAATTCTGCAAGTTACCACCGTAAGTGTCGAGTCTGAAAAATCTGATTTATGGACCACAGAAGATATGAGGAAGAATCAGAAGAAAGACAACAATTTAAAGTTAGTCCTAAGCTGGCTAAAGAATGGAGTTAGACCTGAGTGGCAGGAAGTATCCAAGTTCGGTGCAGTTGCCAAGGGATACTGGGCTCAATGGGATTCCCTATGTCTTCGTGATGGCCTATTGCATCGCAAATGGGAGAGCCCAGATGGAGCAACTGTGGTGTACCAACTGGTCCTGCCGAAGGCACTTACTAAAGATGTGCTCGAGCAACTTCATAGTAGTCGTGCAGGTGGACACTTCGGAATCAAGAAGACCCTTGTTAGAATTCGAGAACGATTCTATTGGATGAATTGTCGTCGTGATGTAGAAGAATGGTGCAGAAGATGTGACCTATGTTCTTCAAAGAAGAGACCCAAAACTAGAAGTCGAGGGAAAATGGCTCAGTATCTTTCTGGTGAACCATTCGAAAGAGTAGCAGTTGACATTCTTGGGCCGTTTCCTGTTACCGAGCAAGGAAATAAATACTTGATGGTAGCCATGGACTATTTCTCCAAGTGGCCTGAAGTTGTGCCCATTCCAAACCAGGAGGCAAAGACCGTTGCAAAGGCCTTCATAGAAAATGTAATAGCCAGACATAGAGTCCCACTAGAATTACATTCTGATCAAGGACGAAACTTCGAATCTGAGTTATGGCAAGAAATGATGAACATTCTAAGTGTGAAGAAGACTCGCACCACAGCCCTACATCCACAATCAGATGGTATGGTTGAACGACATAATAAAACCATCAGCCAGTACCTGTCGATGTTCTTCTCCAAAAATCAAAAGGATTGGGATGAGTTGGTACCACTATTTCTCCTATCCTATCGAAGTTCCCAGCATGAGTCCACCGGATATACCCCTTCAATGTTGATCACTGGGCGAGAAATTAAACTACCATGCGATCTGTTGTTTGGAATGCCACCCAGAAGTACAGAGGACAAAGTCCTACCAGAATATGTCCAAGAGTTGCGAGAAAGACTGGACCAAGTTCATGAATTCTGCAGACGTCGTCTTCAAATCTCCAGTGATAAAATGAAAAAGAGGTTCGACAGGAAGAGTCCAGGGACTATGTTCGAGCCAGGTGATGCCGTTTGGCTATACCAACCTCAGAGAAAGAAAGGAAAATGCCCCAAGTTACAGAGAAATTGGACAGGACCCTATGTCATCATAAAGAAGATCAACGACTTGGTATACCGCATCCAGCTCAACCCAAGGAGTAAACCCAAAGTTGTTCACATCGAGAGGTTAGCAGAATACCGAGGCCACGATCCCCCAAATTGGTTCCAGAGGGACAACCAAAATAGTGATGGTGTTATCCGGGACGGAATAACCTAAAGGAGGAGGCAGTGTTACAGACCTGAAATTTGATAAAGACTTCTCGAATTGTTCGAGATCGTTCGATGAATTAGATGGAAAAATCTAGAAGCACTAACTTTTATTCTGGATCAATCGTCGAACATTCTATTTGTGTTCTATTGATTTCTTAAGTTTTCTAGAACTTTATTTGTATATAAAAGCAATGCATTTGTGAGATGAAGTAAGTTAGTTGGGAAGTTACTCTGAGTTACCTTGGATACAAGTATTTTGATATCAGTATTTGACAGTGACTTGAATTACAGTGTTGTCAAGTAAAGTTTGATTAATAAAGGCGAGTTTATACCAGTGTACACTTATTTTTGAACCCGAAGACGCAACAATATTTCTCATGAAGGAGTCTCTCCGGATCCATCTAAAATTGAAGCTATCGAAAATTATCCTGTTCCAAAAGATTGTAGCGATACAAAAAGATTTGTAGCTTTCGCAAATTATTACAGGAGATTTATTAAAAATTTTGCAGATATTGCGGCTCCTTTGAATTATTTAACAAGAAAAGGTGTAACATTTAATTGGACGGACGAGTGCCAAAAAGCTTATGAAACATTGAAATTATCACTGAAAAGCCCTCCTATATTACAATATCCAGATTTTTCGCCTAATAATTTTTTCACCCTTTGTTGTGACGGTTCAGAATATGCAATAGGAGCTGTTCTGTCAAATGGGGATGGCAAACCCATTGCATATGCTAGCAGATCTCTTTATAAGGCAGAAAGAAATTATCCTTCCATACATCGAGAAATTTTATCTGTAGTTTGGGCTGTGAAGTATTTCAGACCTTATCTGTTTTCAAGAAAATTTGTCATTTTCACGGACTGCAAGCCTTTAATATATCTATTCGGTATGATGGACCCATCTAGTAGACTCACAAAATTCAGACTCGTTCTCGAAGAATATGATTTTGAAATAAAATACATCAGAGGGAGAGACAACGTAGTAGCGGACGCGTTATCTAGAGTTGAAATCTCTTCTGGTGAATTAAAAAATATGCAAAATAATGTAGTAAATACAATGTACGTCATGACGAGAGTTCAAACAAAGAACACAGATCATACGAGTAGTCTCTCGAGTAGTATTATTGATTCTGACGAAAGGATTGATCACCCTGGAGTTATAGAATTACCAAAACGTCCCAGAGACTCGTATCAGCTATGTCCTGTTTCAACCCCTGATTTCAATAAAATTGCTATCACTGAAAAGTACTTCGTTGTTGGAAAATTGATATGTAATTTCGATTCGCGAATCATTTACTTGTGTCAGGATACTCGATCGACGATTGACTTAGGTACAACGTTGAGAGATCTTAACATTATTTGTAAACAATATGATATTCCGGAAATTATAAATTTGAAAAATGAAAAGTGCGCACAACTTTTAAAGGAAGTATTGAAATACCACAAAAAAGTAAAAGATTCGAGAGTCAAAATATCGATAGTAAAGGACGTAAATCATATCACTAATCTTGAGACGAGACAACTTATTCTTAATGACTATCATATACTACCGACTGGAGGACATGCAGGGATAAACCGAATGTATAATAACATAAAGAAAAACTACTTCTGGTCAGGGTTACGAAAAAATGTAGAAGACTTTGTTAAAAGGTGTGACGATTGCCAACGTTACAAACACTCCAAACCTAACATAGAACCAATGACAATAACAACAACAGCTTCTTCCGGGTTCCAAAAAATATTTTTAGATCTTGTTGGTCATTACCAGAAGATTCTGACAATAACCGCTATATCCTTACTTTACAGTGTGAACTGACAAAATTTGTCGAAGCTTACCCAATTTCTAATAAAGAGGCATTAACTGTCGCGAAATCTTTTGTTGATAATTTCATATAGAGATATGGTATTCCAAAAGAATTCGTCACTGATAAAGGAACAGAGTTTTTGAATTCTACTATATCTGAGATTTGTGAATTCTTGAATGTCAAAAAATTGAATTCAACTGCGTACCATCATGAAACTATAGGTTCGCTTGAAAATATGCACAAGAGTTTGGGAAATTATTCGAGAATTCAGGTTTTAAACCATCCAAATTTATGGAGTTCATGGGTACCTTTCTCGAGTTCGATACATTTTAAAATTTTCAATAGTAATTGTATTTTGACACTAGCGAACGAAGAGGGAAGAAATCGGATAGCCGGTATGAGTAAATAATACCAGAACCCAAAAACTCTGACAGTATCTTTCAAAAATTGTTTTAAAAAATTTTTAATGATAAGCTGTCTTTTCGACTTCATTACTTTATTCCGAATGTGTACTCGTTCCTCGTTCCTAGATGTTATAACTCGGGAACAATTTGTGTTATGAATTTGAATTTCTACCAGTAATCTCAACGATCTTCTACGTTTGTGTTGACAGTGTTGCCGATTCTCAGAATTTGTCTGAAATATTCAAAAATAATGGCATGTTATCAAAATTAATAATGCTATAGCTTTTGCCAATGAATATTTTCAAATGAAATTTTAGAATTCACCTAAATGAAGAATGCTGAATCCAGTGGCTGAGTCGAAATTTCACGAAAAATTTCGCTAATGAAATTTAGCAATTAGAACATAAAAAAAAATCGTAGTGTACCCTGAAATTTGGAACATTTTGCAAATGTTTTGTTCAAACGTAGACTTTTTGATACTCTTCCTGCTAAAAAAAAATGAGTCGGTTGGAAATTATAAACAGATTTCGATGAAATCACAGTCAGTGATATTTCGAGGCTTCCTGAATCCAGTGGTGTAGTCAAAGTTCTGATAAAAGTTTTGAAATTAAATTGGTGGGTTGATTAAACGGCATATTTTTCAAAATTAATTCCCTCATAACTTTTTATTGATTGACGCATTTCAACGTTATTTACATAAGAACCATTTGAAAATGTTGCGAATCCAGTGGTGTAGTTAGAATTTTTCTAAAAAAATCGCTAGTAATTTTTTTAGATTTTTGACCTTGAAAAATCAGATTAGTTGGCCCTGGAAATGGAGATTTATTCATGAAATTTGGTGTCCTAGTAGACTTTTAGAATGTCTACCTAATGAAAAAAAAATCATTCGAATCGGTTGAAAAATGTAGATTTTATAAGGGTGCTCCGGTCTTAAGTGGGTCACACTGTAGTTCAATTATTGTTGTGCCAACTGTAATGTATATGTTGAATGAAATTGACAGTGTGTTATGGCAGTTACGAATAACTCAGGTATTATTATTACTTTCGGTATCCAAGATATAACTAGGAACAAGAATTTCGTAAATTAGTTTCTTAAACACAAAAGAATAAATTCCTAGCGAGAGAGTAGATACTTATACCGTACGGAAAGTGTAGCCTCTGAAGATTACCAATTCATAAAGAAACGTCGGCGAATGGATCCATTGGCAGAGGTTCATTATATGCAAATCGTGCGCTTATATGTGATGTTATGGGCTTTCCGCAGATAGTTTACAACAAAAAGTACCTATGAATACCAGTATGATATATACTTTTTCAAAATATAGCTTTACGAGAGTTCTAAGGGCGTCAGCCGTTCAAAAAATTATTTGACTAGTAAATAAAATAATTTGGATATTTCACAAAGTTTTCAACCTGTTTTCAATCTGTTGGCATATGGGCGTTATTCTTCCGACGGGAGTATGGAACAGGAATCTCTGGATTCGTAATCCCTAACAGCTACTTACAGACTCCAGATGAGTCTGATAGGACTCCAAAATAGTCTGATAGGACTCCAAAATAGTCTCTACAGGTCCAAGAAGAATATGAATCTCTATCATGAAATGTAGGCTTCCCACAGGAACTTAGACCTCCACTAGAATAAGTCTGGAACTAGAGTACGTCTCTAATTTGAAATGTAGGCCTCCAACAAAAAGCCCAAGATACAAAATACCAGCATTACTCTAACGAATAGCTTGTAGATAAAAGGTTTCCAATTTCCCCCAGTCCTCTACGCGATTTTAGGAGTTCACGATGAAAATTCTTTGCCGAACAAATAAACAATCGAATTGCGATAAAGTATACTAATAATCATTCAAAACTTCCCCTATAAATTCTACAAGTGACTCGAAGTACTGAATAACTGACGTTTGAAAATAAAAAGGAATAAGATGGCGGCTTGGTGAAAAGCGCCCTCATGAAAATTACATTTAACACATACAAACGAAATTAACCATGTACAGTAATTATTTACCTTGTTAACAAGTGTTCCACATAAAATACAACAGTTGTAGGACGACGAGATGAGTTACGTGATTGCAATACCCCCAAAGGGTTTTGAAAAGGTGATTTTCCACAAATGGCAATATTTCAACCAACAACGCTCCAAAATCAACAATGCACCTTTCAAACTACCATACAGCAACAAGATCAAGAATCCCCGGGATGGGATGACTCAACGATCACTAGATATCCTCAGATATTTTTCTTGATTGCAGTAGCCTACGGCTCTTCACAGTAAACTTTTCATCAAGTTCCTATTAACTCGCTTCATCAAGACTGCCCTTACCACTCCCACTACCAATTTCGTTGGTTGACTTCAAAAACAGTGTAGCCAACGTACCGACTCTAAACACTCTACAAAAGTAAGTTTTACTTTACTCACTCTGTGGACCTGTAACAATTAAATTTGAAGACAGACAGGCATACTAAATTACACAAAACGGATTTAAAACAATAACAGAACAAACTAAATTCAAACGATGTCATAGTTATCATAACAACAGATAACCCACTAATAATATTCATCCAAATCGTAACCTTGTCACTGTACACAGGTGCGGAGAAGAACTCACCGAGAACGAACCTACTAATTACTTCACGTCGCTTGCGAAGTGAGCTAAGGGCTATTTGACTGGCACGTCTGCAGCTGAATTCATATAGGAGTGAGCGGGGCAAAGCTAGAAATCAGATGAAAATTCGTAACGTTGAAAATGTTACAATGTGTTACTCTGCCTGTTGAAACTTTTATCCAGGTTAATTCTGAAATAAGGATTTTTTTAAATGTTATTCATATGATGTCGTGTTTTTAAATATGTACATGGTCCTCTGGACACATGATATTTTTATGGTCTGGCTCTTGTACACCTGACGAGTACGCACTGATGATGACTTTATAGTCGAAAGCGCTTTGCTACTATTTTATAAATAAATTTCTGCACGAAATACAAACCTTTTCTTCATCCAATTACATTGGAACGTGCACAGCTTATACTTGTACCTTTCAAATGGAAGATTTTTTTTCGGCAAAAAGTGGTTTTCAAACATTTTCAGGAGCACTTTCAATTTGTCTTTATCATCATCATCAATTTTGAAGGTATAGATGCGAAAACCTTCTTCCCCAATATAATGCAACAGTTGAGCGCATTGTGTAGCCTCCAGTTTTTTATTCATTTCTGTTGCTTTGAGGAAACTTTCGAATCTTGATCTCCACAGTCTACAATTTTCAGCTATATTTCCGTCTATGGACATTGCTGTAATACCTCTGCTATCTGACATTGCAGAAACTTATGTCAAACCTTTGTCAAGCTTTATTTCGTTAATTCTCAAATTTCCTTCTGAAAACTTTTTTTTGTAATGGGGTTCGATTTGTTCGAATCTGTCTGTCTATCGGAATTAAGGAAGGAATCTATCTAGGGTGTATATTTCGTGAGTTGAAAGTCTGAAGTTTACCAGGGAAATGCTCTCTTAACATTATGGAAATTGTTTCATCCCTTGGATTTTGGATTTATATAGGGGTGTAACCATTTTTTGAAATGGTCACTATTAGGGGAATGAAAATCTTATTGATTGAACCTTCGATTATCAAAATTTCTCCCTCGTATAAACTAACAGGTATATTTTTCACCGTTCTCTCTTGTGGGTTAACTGAAAACAAAAAGCTTAACTCTGTGGGTTGTCTGAATTTAAATGGTATCTCAATGTGATTTCCAATCAATGTTTTATTGATCAAATCGATATTCAAATTCATGTTTATCAAATCTGTTGATCCCAATACTCCGTCAAAATAATCATGGAAATCGAACAAAATGAAATTGATTTCATACTTTATATTGAATTCTGAAAATGCCGGTATTGAGGCTTGATATCTTACATTTTCACTTCCCAAAGCAGTTTTGATTTTTGTGTCAGATTGATATATTCTACAAAAAAGATTTATTTCGGCTAAGTGTATAGTTCTTCTTGGCTGGTTGGTCGAAGATTTTGTGTTTCATTATAGTTCAAGTCGTCGTTATATTGGTCATTTTCAACCTGATTGGGATTTTTGCTATACATTTCGTTTTGATCGGGAATTGGCTCTTCGTATTCATTTAAAAATAATTATTCTGATACAAAACGGGGTTTTTGATTTGAATGAAAAAATCGCTGATTGTTTTGGAAATTATTTGATATTGACTTCTAAAGTTTGGCCTGGGTTGTTGAACTTGTGAAAAAGGTCGATGAGATATCTTGGTGGAATTTCTAGAAGTCGTTGACATGGGTTTTGGTTTGGGTAATTTATTTACAGGAATTTGGAAACACTTTGTAGAGGTCCAAAACCTCTCGATTAGTTGGATACCTCTGAGGGGGTTGTTGTTTGGCTGTTTATTCAGAGGTTAGCTGGGCCAAATAGGCCTAGTAGAGAAATTGGGTGATGATAATTTTGGATTATTTTGGTAAGGTGGTCTCTGCATATGGGCGTTGTTTGTATGAACGTTAGGTGTGTAGGTCTGTCTGGTGTTTGGAGTATTGAATTTGACTTGAAATATTCTTATAAATTACCGTACATTTTTTTAAAATTTTCATATTCGTTCACATACGCCAATGCGTCTTCTGAGCAAGTGGGTATCTTGAGATGCATATTATTTCTCAATAGACCGGTGCAGCCTGCAATGAATGTACTGAGTGCGTCTTTATCATAGTGTGAAATTCGATAGACTTTTTCGTCTTGTTTCAAATTTGAATCATTACTCACTCTTTATACAACACTACTTCGCAATAATTGTAGTCAATTTCCAAAGCTCAGTAAGTCTTCTTCTTTGTGTACTAAACAATCTAAATCCCTACGATCTGAAAAGCATGAATAAGTGCGTTTTTTAGGGAGGCCCAAGTATTGAGTTCGGCCCTGTTTCCTACCATGAATTCTACTTTTCCTATCAATTTTTCTTGAATACATTCAAGAACATGATCATTTAGAGTTTTTATCATTATAAGTTTTATAGTTATTGATCAAATTATCACACCTATCAATAAATCTATTCAATGTATTATTATCACCATCGAATGGTTTGATATTATTTAATCTAGATTAGAAAAGAATCCAGTTTACAATTTGGGGTTGTGTTTGATCTACTGGTGGAACCATATTGGATGCTAATAAATTTCCAATACAAGAATTTGGTTCAATAAAAGTTGAATTTTCTTCAAATAATAAATTAAATAAATTATCAAAATTACATCAAGATCATTCGTAAATATTTTCTGTTTAAAATTATTAAGACTAATCGTCTATAATCGACAGAAATTCGTTCGCAATGAACAGCCCTAAATATCTTCACCGAAGCCTTATTCAGAGGGTACAGTAAAAACAAGAGGAAAAATTTGGCACTTCCAGGTATAATTTTTGAGTATCCAAATCCATGTAGTCTTCGGTTCCTTCCTCGTTGATTCTGTGTAGCCTTGCAGGGAGTTGAGTCGTCAACTTGTCCGCTCGTTCGGGATATCCTTGATGGATGGATGGTTCGAAGTGTGCTTAAGGGTTAAAACTCCACGACGCGAAAAAGTTCTTTTTGCTCGCTGCACAAATCCTTACACGACTGCGCCAGTTAAATACTTCGAACCAAAAAATATCTTTTCAAAAAACAATTTATTACTACACAACTTGACGGACTATCTCTTACAAGAGTTACAATAAGAATTAATTAACATTTTATGAAAGTATTCTCCCAGAGATCTTAGATAGACGATTCCGGGATTACTGGCATGGTATAGACAGCAATTCGTTCGCAATGAAAAGTCCTAAATATATCCACCGAAGTCCTTATTCAGAAGATTAAGTAAAGGCAAGAAGGAAAATTTGGTATAGGTTTAATTTTTGGGTATCTCTGGTTCCTTCCTCGTTGATTCTGTGTAGCCTTGCAGGGGTTGAGTCGTCAGCTTGTCCGCTCGTTCGGAATGTCCTCGATGGATGGATGGTTCGAATTGTGCTTAAGGGTTAAAACTCCACGACGCGAAAAAGTTCTTTTTGCTCGCTGCACAATTCCTTACACGACTGCGCCAGTTTAATACTTCGAACCAAAAAATGTGTTTTTAGAAAACAATTTATCACTACACAAGTTGACGGACTATCTCTTACAAGAGTTGCAATAAGAATGAATTAATATTTTACAAAAGTATTCTCCCAGAGTTTGGATGGATGATTCCGGGAATACTGCATGGTCAGCGCAGCTTCATCAGCATAATCCATGGGAACTGACTACATAACTCTTTCAAAAAAGTAAGTTTTAGAATGCAGTGCATTTTTTTCGAAGAGTCATTTGTCAAAAGAATTCCTTCTATCAAAAACATATTATAGAAATTCATGTACACGCATGGGTTAATCCTCTTCATTTACGAATGATACTCATTGTACTGCGCAACAACTGAAACAATTCATGTGAACATAATTATTATTATTTTATTATTAAAATACTAATTAATTAATTTTAAAATTATATTTTTGCAAATTTCATGAAGTTCCGGATCGCGTTCAATGTTCCAAAGGAGGGTATGCTTATCTGGGCCAACCGCTTCCGTTCATGATATTTTGCACACTTTTGGTCTAGAAAAAAGAATGATTTTCTCAAAATTTCTTCCAAACCAGTCCGGAAGACCGTCAAACAATTTCTTTTAGACCAGAGTTTGTGAAGGCAAAATATGATAAAACAGACATTTTGGCAAAAAAGCGTGTGTTTATCCTGGGTTTCAATGTAGAATAAATAAAAAATGTTATTTCTGATAATAAGTTATTGAACTAATTCAAGAGCAATGTTGGCAGTATGCATTTTCTTTTAAATAATTATAGAAGATAACTTATTCTAGATTGAAACAAAACTAAAATGTACAACTATGTTACTCATGTTGAAAAGGGGAACATTCTCCATGAAAATTGAAATATGTGATTTATTTGTAATATCTAACAGAAAACAACTACTTCCCCGGCACAAGCCACGCTGGACATTGAACTACATCTGATAGATATTGTGAAAAGACTCTAACTGAAAAGGAAAGAAAAAATTTGAAAGTGAAAATTCGCATTTTCATTCAGATAACTGATTTTTTTAATTCTCTCTAGTTTTCATTGATAATGTTCCCCTTTTCAACATGAATACCTCCCAAGAGGTTATCTTGAACGATGGAAAATGGCGACTAAAGTTTGTCTTTCACTCGCAGATGATTCTACAACAGATTTTATGAATGTCCTATTCATATTTTCGAACTAAAATCAAAATGCTCATGACAGGTCTATGTCAAAAAATAATTTTCAAAGTGTCACCGCAGAAGAATTATTTCTCTCATATCCATCACTGATGTATATGCTTCTGAAGAGCCTGTTTTTTTCCAATCCTATAACAATCCTTCTGAAGAGCTTGGCAAAGCGAAATAGATTTTTGTCGACCAAAATGTATTGGGAATTAAATGGGAGAGAAGCGAACCTTGCTTCAATGAAATGAACGATTTCTGTGAGTGATTTTTTTTTTAATAACATTCTCCTTATCTAATTTATTTAATGATTTTATCAATGAAAACTAGAGAGAATTAAAAAAATCAGTTATCTGAATGAAAATGCGAATTTTCACTTTCAGATTTTTTCTTTCCTTTTCAGTTAGAGTCTTTTCACAATATCTGTCAGGTGTAGTTCAATGTCCAGCGTGGCTTGTGCCGGGGAAGTAGTTGTTTTCTGTTAGATATTACAAATAAATCACATATTTCAATTTTCATGGAGATTGTTCCCCTTTTCAACATGAATACCTCCCAAGAGGTTATCTGGAACGATGGAAAATGGCCACTAAAATTTGTCTTTCAGTCGCAGATGATTCCACAACAGATTTTATGAATGTCCTATTCATATTTTCGAACTAAAATCAATATATTACTCATGTTCGAGCATATGAAAGCATTGAAATGTTTTTTTCATGAATATCTTAAATATCCCTATCAAAAGCATACCCACCTTTGTAACTGCATCACAATAGATGTTTTCAAAATTGGCAACAAAGTTAACTTTTGTAATCATTTCGAGACCACCTTGATCAAAAAAATTACCACGAATAAATAAAAATGTATATTTCGGTCAACGTTAAAAGTGTCAAAACTGTTCGGAATATTTTTCCGATGTATCTGCCAAGTTTGCAGAACTTTTGAAATTTTCCCTTATGGTATATCAAAGAAAAACAGTTTTCGACAAAAAAGATGTTCCGTTCACTTGTACGGGTTGCAATTTTGATTCGTGATATTGAATATATATTCAATACTACTGTAAGTTTGCAGAACTTTTGAAATTTTCTCAACGAGTATATAGCAAAATTCAAGTTATTTGCCATTCTGACAATGTTCCGTACTTCGGAAGAGGTTTCAAACTGAGGTTTATTGCTTTCTCGATGTACCATTCACTCGACCAAAGTTTGAAAACTTTTGAAATTTATTGTCTATTTCTACTGGCCTAATATATTTGCGTCTACAGAATTATTGTGGAAGTAAACATTTCGTTATATCTATGTATGAACCAATTTCAAATCTAAACTCTCATCTGCATCTTAAAAACTTCTCATCTTCCTCCATTCTTTGTTTTTCTCTTATCGTTTGCATATGGAAACAAATTACAAGACACGTTAACCTTTACAAATTTTAAACACATTAATTGATTGAAGTTCACTCAAATGGATTTTTCGTTTTCAGGTTTACAATCTTTCAGAGCCTAAACGGGCTATAAGAAACGAACATAAACATGTCAAAGATGTGGGGTGGGCATCAAAACTAGCACCACCTCTGGAAAGACTATGTGGCGTTTGCAAAGAAATCGACTCCTGGCTTTCGGCAGACCAGCATAGGATAGCTGTTCTTCACGCTAGGTAAAATATCCAATTTCATTTTCTATTTCTAGAACGCTAACAATTAAACAAGAATTGAAAGTGAACTGGTATGTTATTCAAATATATACCTATCACTGTCATAAGTAAATATTTTTTTATTATATGCAACATTCATTTATTATTCAGTCAAAGATTTGAGTATTTATCATAAGGAAGTAAATAAAAATTTTCCACATTGAAATGATTCAACCAATTCTATACAGGGTAATTCAAATTCGACCCTCGCAATCGGGATCTCCTAAGCTACAGGAGACACGTCGAAGCTTAAACTAGGGCAAAGTTGCGTATTTTGGTGCCCAACAAAATACTGTATTGAATTTTGAAAATTTACGTGTATTTCCGGCAATATCCGGAAAAACTAAAAATTAGAATTTTCGTTTCAATTTTTTTTTCAGCGTTATTAAGTTACACGGTGGCATGTTCAGATTTACTATACGACGTTTCGTCTTCTGGCAATCATCAACATTTTTTTTTTCTATTATGGGCACCATATTGTTTTTTCATACAGAAAAATAGTGCTTCTTATTCTGGTTTCATCCATAATTTGTTATGATTTGCTCTACTGAAACCACATATATTAAATTGAATAAACCGAGGGGGTGACCACTCATCAGAAAACGTATACGTATTGCCGAAATCCCTTATGATTTCTTGAAATATTTGGGATTTCCGAGGATTTCCTGGAAATCTTATGTGACTTCGAAAGATTTTGGGGATTTCGTGAAAATCATATAAGATTTCGAGAGATTTCCGATGATTCCGTGGAAATCGTGTACGATTCCGAGTGATTTCCAAAGATTTCTTGGATTTCCTAGAAATAATAAAAAAATGATTGCAACACGTTATTGGAAATGGGAGATTTTAAAGAAGTTTTGGTGCCTGAATCACAGAAAATAAAAAGATTTGTTATTTCGAAGTCATTCTCAGTCAAATTTATTTAATTAATTTGATCAAATATCACTTAATCCGAACAACATGTGTATTCTTGAGACCGAAATATAGACCAACCAATATACATTTTTTGTGCAAATTAATTCTAATAGTAAGCGACTTGCGCCATGACGTTGAGGATACTTTATAAATAACTAAAATCCAAATTGCAACTCAAATTTTTTTTTTGTGCAATTGTTTAAACAATGATTATTAAAAAAAAGGGTCCTTTTTTTGTTTTTTTGTAAATATCTCAAAAGGTACTGAACAAATGGCTTTACTCATAAAAGACCGTTTGTAGAGAATGAAAAAACCTACAAAATGGTTTTTGGAAAATCTCGATACGACAATTTTTCGCCGAGAAAAGCCGGAAAAACTCTTGAAAAAGGGTCTTTTTTCAAAAATTCGTATCTCCCTCAATTTTCAATATTAAGAAATAATTTTTCGGGAAATGGTAGCTAATATCATGTACGTTGAGCTCCCGAAAGGTGGCAATTGTCGCTTCAATAGTTTTCCTACAATCGGGTTTTAAAAAAATTACAGCCATATTTTGCATGATGCGTCATATTACGGGAAATGGTCCGATTTGAATTTTTAAAGCGGCATTTTGAAGTTGAGGTTAAAAACTACAATTTGTCTATCTCACATTTTCCCATAAGTTTGGAGAACATTGTTAAAAATGCTTCTGAACACAGCGCTTCGAGTGAAAATTCGTCGCCGAGTCGTGCTGAGGTAGTAGTGGAGGGGGCGCCGAGAAGCGTCGTCTTCGCTGTATAGAAAAAAGCGCCTTGTGCGCGCAACCGGTCTCTCACTTCTCCTCCGCTTCTCGGCGCCCCCTGAACATCCTCACAGTTGGGCCATATATATGAATCTAGTTCCCATTTGAGGATTTTTATTTTGAATTGATTGTCTGAGATGATGTCCACAATACGGTCAATATACCACGTGTCGTAATATACAGCATAATAGTGTTCTATCATTATTTGTAAACTTGTGTCTTCGTCTCGTCTTCGTTATTTAGATTCTCTTTTATTACTTTTTTTTCGATGTAGTCATATTTTTGCATCGCATATTCCTGTCTGAAGACAAATGTCTCATGGGAAAAGAGCCAACATAAAGTTGATTTTCTCACAACCATTTTTTTATTATTTGCATTTATGGTCAGAAAAGAACAATCTGACTCCATGTTTTATTCTTTTGTTTCGCCTCACTATAGTCCCTAATATCTAAGTTGTCAAATTTGTTCAATATTTCTATTTCCCTTTCAATGTCTGTATAGTCCTGTTCATTCACTAGAATCTTTTCATCTATATTTTCTATAATTTCTTCCTTGCTTCGACACTTCACACTTCGACAACTCAAAACTCGATCTACAATGACTGCAATCAGGGCCTTCGAGGGATTCATGATTCAACAAGTTAATACAAGGAAAAATATGTTTCCCTAGCATCTATCAATCGTTCGTTTCTATACGCATGCGTTATAATTTCGCATTTCTCTATCGACTGCGATTTCCGAAGAGGATTTCGGTGATGATTTCGAAAGTTTTGTCAGTGATTTCCGGATTTCCGATAGGATTTCGGGGATTTCAAAGTGATATCGGATTTTTGGAGCGATTTTCTAAGTGATTGCTGGATTTCGGTCGAAAATCAAGCGATTGCGGTCGACTGCGGGGCTAATTTGTACACGTATTGCCAGAGTGGTCACCCCCTCGGAATAAACACTAGTTGTCAGAACTCATCAAACATCATAAATCGCACAAATAATTCATTTGAATGTCCTCATTCACAAATGAAGAAAAGCGAAATATGTTTAAACCGAGGGGAAAACAACTAGTCATTTTTTGTACACCTAATGAATGTAGTGCAGTAATTACTTGTAATGAAAAATAATGAAAAAAGTTTTGGGGGTCATGTTATTCTCTGAAAAATTATTGAAGGTTCATGTAATAAGATTTGATTATATTGATTAGCGTAAATCATTTACATGAACATTTCAATTTTAAATCTATAATGGCCAAGCAGTCTAATGCGCGAGATAGAATGAGTAATGATAAATTGATGGATGTAGCCGTTACTATGTGGTAGGAGATCATCATGAAAAATGGGAAAAGTAAATTTTCTATGTTTTTGTAACACTTTATATTTATTACCTTTAGTTACTGCAGTTTCGTCCTATATGAACATTTTCAAAACTATAATTCAAACTGATAATTGCAGGAATGAAAAACATAAGGTTATGGCTAAACAACAGTCTTTTGAGTCTGAATGTAAAAAAAACAAAATTCATTTCCTTCACGATAGATAAAAGAGATCAACCACAAAACAATGCGCTAAAAATACACTCGCCTCGATGTTCGACAGAAACACCCTGTACTTGCCCAACAATTGAAAAAGTGGAAAAAATAAACTATCTTGGTGTAATACTTGACCAACACATGAGGTGGGATGAACATGCCATGTATGTCACGAAAAGGCTAAGAAAGTTAACCCACAAATTTTTTACATTGAGAGAAATTTTGAATAGAAGAAACATGTGCATTTTATACCACTCACTAGCAGAATCGGTCTGACAGTATTGCATCACTGTTTGGGGAGGAATGTTAGACAATGTTTTACGCAGCCTCCAGGCTATACAAAACACTATTATCAAAATAATATTCAAAAAACATAGACTATTCTCGAGTGAACAACTATATAAAGAAACTAACCTGCTTAATGTAAGAAGTCTATACTCACTACAATGTTTGATGTGAATATTCCATAGAAAGAACAGATATGATGAAAAAAAGAACAAATACTAGATTTGCAGAAAACTTAGGTCTAAACCTACCATTATACAGAAAACACCACACCCAAAGATATGTCTTCTTTTTTGGCTCAAAGCTCTTCAATATGATACCTCCTCACCTAAAAATTATTAGTAAGAAAAGTAAATATAAGTCAAGCTTGAAATATTTCATAATCCAGAATCAAAATCTCATTTTGAGTATTTTCTAAAAAAAAAAAGAAAAGAGAAAGGGAAGGAAAGAGGAAGGAAAGGGAAAGAGGGGAGGAAAAAAAAACTGAACAAACTTCACAGAATATTACATAACGCTCAAAATACTCCCCTTTTCTTTTCCTTTCTTTTCTTTATTTATACCCTCCATACTAATTCTTAATATTTTTTTCTTCTGGGTTTTCTAGATTTTCTTATATATTGATTTAACATAATACTCACTATTGTTTCAGCAATTTTATAACATAGTTGTACTATTTATTATAGCCTCTAGCAGGGAGAGAGATATGTCACAAAACAAGCATTTTATATGCTTAGGTGCTATCTCTTTCCTTCATTGTGGTATATACATTGACAATTTTATGTAAAAATATTTGTACGACACTTAAACTGTATAAACTGAAACTATATCAATACACTCCTTTTATACCTGGCATCTCTTACAAATAACAATTTAACCGCTAATTAGATCCTTATACCTGATCGAAATGTGTTTATGCTCGATAATGCGGAAGGGCTGCATTAAATACGGGTGAATATAAACACATTTCCATCAGGTATAAGGATCTAATTAGGGGTTAAATTGTTATTTGTAAGAGATGCCAGGTATAAAAGGCGTGTATTGATATAGTCAATTATCAGTTTGAATTATAGTTTCGAAAATGTCCATATAGGACGAAACTGCAGTAACTAAAGGTTATAAATATAAAGTGGTACAAAAACATAGAAATTTACTTTTCCCATTTTTCATAATGAAGTAATGGAAATATTATGATGTACACCTTATGAACTAGTTTTTTCCCCCTTGGTTGAAACTCAGTTATAAATTTGATAGGAATAGTGCGAAAACAGCACAAATTCATTTTGAATTATATACGGAAAGATAACAGACGGATACAACATTATTCGAAATTTGGACAAACACTTTGAGTACGGTACATTTCAAAAACCTAGAAGGAAGTATGGAAGCAGAAGGAAGAAACTACTAGAAATAACTTATTAGCCGCAGTGAAATAATTGCTCTTTCTCCACAACCTTCACAGAATTTGCCAATTCTGAAATCATATTTGATAACAGAATGGTAACATTCACGATCTTGATATTAAATAAATATTTTAAAACACTTGCTGTCTTATGCATTTTGCGTTCAATTGTATTAGAATGAATATTCTGACATTGTCGTAGCAATAATTACATTAGCCTTGACTGGTATCATAGTGACAAGATGTGAAATGAAATGTCAAAATAATTTTTCGTTTGCTTTCTATTTCATTATATGTGAAATTTGTGGTTGTGGAGAAAGCACAGTCTGTTACTCGTTTAGAATAAAAATACGGTATGCTCGTCCCACTCGCATACATTTTTTCTTTATAACCTTGTTACAGAATATACTATTCCATGTTCGATAAAGTATAATTATTGTTGGTACTTTTTTAGATAAATGCAGATCCTTCCAAAATCGACGTATCAAGTCGGCAGAAATGGATGTGCCACAGACTAGCCTTTGGAGGGAATTAAAAAAAAGTTATTTGAATTGTTATAAGATACATATTTCACAAAAATCACATCCAGGTGATCCTGAGAGAAAGATGGAATTTTGTAGCTGGCAGACTCTACAAACTACTTGAAAAACATTATTACTGTGACAATTTTGGAGGCCGGCCCTGAATCGGCTTCCGCTCTGCGAGCACACACCACATACTGGTCGAGTGAGTCATCGCCTATGAGCTCCGATACGAACAAGTGTCTCTCTCTCGTCGCGACTAGAAAAATATAGAACTATTCTAGTATAGAGTGAAGGCTATTCATTCTATTACACTCAATAAATGCCGTTTATTACCTTTCCATTCATTGGCAAAATAGTTTTTCATCGTGGCAATGAATAAACATTCACTGACGTTCGTAGGTGTTTATTGATACAATGAATTCAAGTTTATTGAGATCAAAGATGATAATTTTTTACATTTATGAACAGGTTTTGTTGCTGCTATGGAAAAGTTTATTGAGGTGAGAAAAGGGGTACACTGAAACAATATCAAATTGTTTATCATATCAAGGAACATAATTCATGGTCCCAGAGCAGTAATACCTTTTCGTTTATTGGCACAATACATTTTTCGCCGAGTCAATGAATAACCATTCACTGAAATATGTATGTTTTCAGTTACAATGACTTCAAGTTCATCAAGATCAATGATGATCTATTTTCAGGTCTACGCAAAGGTTTCGTTGTGGCTATGTGAAGATCATAGAAGGTGTAACAAAGTCCCAGTTTTGTTAGGCAGGCAGAAGCAACATTTTCCTCAGATTTCATAACTCGTTATTAATATAAATATTATAATAAATCTTGTGTCGAACGCCATATCGTGTATTAGTCTCATAGCTCACGGATTTTGCCGTCCGTTCAGCCGAATCGTCGCATAGAAAAATTAGCGTAAGCTAGTACACAGCGCCTTCACTAGAGGGACCACGTCACACGACATCGTTGTTCACACAGAGCAGGTTTGCTTAAGCAGACAAAAGCGACCCTTAAAGCATCTTCTATCGGGTAGCACAAACTACAGAATTGCGAATTTCTGATGAGTGCATGCTTATTATTTTTCCTTTCTTTTGGAAACTTATTGTATGCTCGATATCAATTGGAGGCCCTCATTGCATTCACTAATAATATGCAATGATTGAATAAATATCAGTTATTCATGAAAGCATTTCGAGATTTAATGTACTATATCAATTATTGAATCAAGGAAGGTATAGTATTAACCAATGAATTCACTAATCACCATTCATTGGATTGATGAAAAATATCCATCGTCAAAATAATCTAAATCATTATATCAATCATACAGCATTTATTCGAAGAACGAACAATAATAATTAATATAATGAATACATTTTGATTTTAGTTCGAAAATATGAATAGGAAATTCATAAAATCTTTGTGGAATCATCTGCGGCTGAAAGACAAACTTTAGACGCTATTTTCCAACGTTCAAGATAACCTCTTGGGAGGTATTCATGTTGAAAAGGGGTAACATTCTCCATGAAAATTGAAAAATGAAAAATGTGATTTATTTGTAATATCTAACAGAAAACAACTACTTCCCCGGCACAAGCCACGCTGGACATTGAACTACTACATCTGATAGATATTGTGAAAAGACTCTAACTGAAAACGAAAGAAAAAATCTGAAAGTGAAAATTTGCATTTTCATTCAGATAGCTGACTTTTTTGATTCTTCCTAGTTTTCCTTGAAAAAATCATTAAATAAATTAGATAAGGAGAATGTTATTAAAAAAATATGACTCACAGAAATCGTTTATTTCATTGAAGCAAGGTTCGCTTCTCTCGCATTTAATCCCCAATACATTTTGGTCGACAAAAATCTATTTCGCTTTGCCAAGCTCTTCAGGATTGATATAGGATTGAAATAAGACAGGCTCTTCAGAAGTATACACATTAGGGATGGATATGAGAGGAACATTTCTTCTGCGGTGACACTTTGAAAATTATTTTTTGACATAGACCTGTCATGAGCATTTTGATTTTAGTTCGAAAATATGAATAGGAAATTCATAAAATCTATTGTGGAATCATCTGCGACTGAAAGACAAACTATAGTCGCTATTTTCCATCGTTCAAGATAAACTCTTGAAAATTGAAAAATGAAAAATGTGATTTATTTGTAATATCTAACAGAAAACAACTACTTCCCCGGCACAAGCCACGCTGGACATTAAACTACATCTGATAGATATTGTGAAAAGACTCTAACTGAACGAATACAGTTTATTGCTCGAACACTCTTCATTCGTTTGAAAAATCCAGTTCATTCTCCTAACGAACCTATTTAATGTACTCGATCATGATATCAACGAAAGCATTTATTGATATTATTAAGATCCGTATACATAGTATGGATAACCAGTGGTTTATTGGCATACCGATTGCGTTCATTGGACCAATATTGATGAAGATATTTATTGAGCCACTGAACTTTTTCATTGTATTCAGGTACAAATTTTTTCTGTGTAGAAGAAGGGATATTGTTAAAACTGTTCTCAATATGAGATGTCGAGCTCGCTTATGTGTTCAAGAGAAAGGCCATCATTTTATTATACAAACTTATTCGATGGAATCATGACCATCCAAGATGAGGTGTTTTTTTTTTAATCTGTGAATTCAGGAAAGCAAATCATAACAAATTATACATCATTGAAATCAGAATGAGACTCACTATTTTTCTGTTTAAAAAAACAATATGGCGCCAATAATAGAAAAAAAAAAGTTGATGATGATTGCCAGAAGACAAAACTTCACATAGTGAATCTGAAAATGCCAGCATGTAGCTGAGAAAAAGTAGCAATGGGAATGTGTTTCAGTTTTGGGCTGAGTTGTCAAATAACGTTAGAAAAAAATCAAAACAAATATTCCGATTTTCAGTTTTTTCCGGATATTTACGGAACTACTCAGAATTTTCAAAATTTCAAAATAGCATTTTGTTAAGCCCCAAAACACTCAACTTTGCCCTGATTTAAGCTTCGTCGTATCTCCTGTAGTTTAGGAGATCCCAATGGTGGGGGTCAAAATTTAATTACCCGGTATATACTGGCACTATTGGCTATCGAGAACGGTGATTGAAAAAAATTCTAACCGTTTTAAAAAATCAGTCACTGAGCAGAAAGCTTGAAGTTCTCTTGGGAAGGCGTTCAGAAATGTGCCGGTATATATAGATATTAATTCACAATAATTAAAACAGTTTTCAAATTTTAATACATTCAAGTTCGGGAAAGGTTTAAGAACAAACTATAAAATTTGGAAACTTTTCTGAAGTCCGGAACATTGTTTTTTTTGTAAAAAAAATATATCTAATACTACTTCAAGTTTGCAGAACTTTTGGAAATTTTTTAACAAGTATACAGCAAAATTAAAGTTAAATGCAATTTTAACAATGTTCCAGACTTCCGAACAGGTTGCAAACTGAGATTTATTGCTTTATCGATGTACCATCAACTTGAACCAAGTTTGAAAACTTTCATGAAAAATTATAGTTGAATTTTTTATTTTTAATATCTATATCTACTGGCCTATAACGATAGTCGTTGCCAACCGATGTTCATCATTTTCAATCCAATTCACCTACAGTGTACGCTATTATGGCAAATACCAGAGAAACAATAATCATTCCCTTCGCTAATGCCACGACGGGTATTGAATTGTATTGAAACAAATAATATTTGTGCCAAGTTTCTCATTGCAGAGGACACAATCGCAAATGCTCACTTCTTTGTTTTGGAAGAAATTGAGGTGCCAGTCGCAAAATGAAACAGATAATTTAACTATTATTACTGTGACAATTTTGGAGGCCGGCCCTGAATCGGCTTCCGCTCTGCGAGCACACACCACATACTGGTCGAGTGAGTCATCGCCTATGAGCTCCGATACGAACAAGTGTCTCTCTCTCGTCGCGACTAGAAAAATATAGAACTATTCTAGTATAGAGTGAAGGCTATTCATTCTATTACACTCAATAAATGCCGTTTATTACCTTTCCATTCATTGGCAAAATAGTTTTTCATCGTGGCAATGAATAAACATTCACTGACGTTCGTAGGTGTTTATTGATACAATGAATTCAAGTTTATTGAGATCAAAGATGATAATTTTTTACATTTATGAACAGGTTTTGTTGCTGCTATGGAAAAGTTTATTGAGGTGAGAAAAGGGGTACACTGAAACAATATCAAATTGTTTATCATATCAAGGAACATAATTCATGGTCCCAGAGCAGTAATACCTTTTCGTTTATTGGCACAATACATTTTTCGCCGAGTCAATGAATAACCATTCACTGAAATATGTATGTTTTCAGTTACAATGACTTCAAGTTCATCAAGATCAATGATGATCTATTTTCAGGTCTACGCAAAGGTTTCGTTGTGGCTATGTGAAGATCATAGAAGGTGTAACAAAGTCCCAGTTTTGTTAGGCAGGCAGAAGCAACATTTTCCTCAGATTTCATAACTCGTTATTAATATAAATATTATAATAAATCTTGTGTCGAACGCCATATCGTGTATTAGTCTCATAGCTCACGGATTTTGCCGTCCGTTCAGCCGAATCGTCGCATAGAAAAATTAGCGTAAGCTAGTACACAGCGCCTTCACTAGAGGGACCACGTCACACGACATCGTTGTTCACACAGAGCAGGTTTGCTTAAGCAGACAAAAGCGACCCTTAAAGCATCTTCTATCGGGTAGCACAAACTACAGAATTGCGAATTTCTGATGAGTGCATGCTTATTATTTTTCCTTTCTTTTGGAAACTTATTGTATGCTCGATATCAATTGGAGGCACTCATTGCATTCACTAATAATATGCAATGATTGAATAAATATCAGTTATTCATGAAAGCATTTCGAGATTTAATGTACTATATCAATTATTGAATCAAGGAAGGTATAGTATTAACCAATGAATTCACTAATCACCATTCATTGGATTGATGAAAAATATCCATCGTCAAAATAATCTAAATCATTATATCAATCATACAGCATTTATTCGAAGAACGAACAATAATAATTAATATAATGAATACATTTTGATTTTAGTTCGAAAATATGAATAGGAAATTCATAAAATCTTTGTGGAATCATCTGCGGCTGAAAGACAAACTTTAGACGCTATTTTCCAACGTTCAAGATAACCTCTTGGGAGGTATTCATGTTGAAAAGGGGTAACATTCTCCATGAAAATTGAAAAATGAAAAATGTGATTTATTTGTAATATCTAACAGAAAACAACTACTTCCCCGGCACAAGCCACGCTGGACATTGAACTACATCTGATAGATATTGTGAAAAGACTCTAACTGAAAACGAAAGAAAAAATCTGAAAGTGAAAATTTGCATTTTCATTCAGATAGCTGACTTTTTTGATTCTTCCTAGTTTTCCTTGAAAAAATCATTAAATAAATTAGATAAGGAGAATGTTATTAAAAAAATATGACTCACAGAAATCGTTTATTTCATTGAAGCAAGGTTCGCTTCTCTCGCATTTAATCCCCAATACATTTTGGTCGACAAAAATCTATTTCGCTTTGCCAAGCTCTTCAGGATTGATATAGGATTGAAATAAGACAGGCTCTTCAGAAGTATACACATTAGGGATGGATATGAGAGGAACATTTCTTCTGCGGTGACACTTTGAAAATTATTTTTTGACATAGACCTGTCATGAGCATTTTGATTTTAGTTCGAAAATATGAATAGGAAATTCATAAAATCTATTGTGGAATCATCTGCGACTGAAAGACAAACTATAGTCGCTATTTTCCATCGTTCAAGATAAACTCTTGAAAATTGAAAAATGAAAAATGTGATTTATTTGTAATATCTAACAGAAAACAACTACTTCCCCGGAACAAGCCACGCTGGACATTAAACTACATCTGATAGATATTGTGAAAAGACTCTAACTGAACGAATACAGTTTATTGCTCGAACACTCTTCATTCGTTTGAAAAATCCAGTTCATTCTCCTAACGAACCTATTTAATGTACTCGATCATGATATCAACGAAAGCATTTATTGATATTATTAAGATCCGTATACATAGTATGGATAACCAGTGGTTTATTGGCATACCGATTGCGTTCATTGGACCAATATTGATGAAGATATTTATTGAGCCACTGAACTTTTTCATTGTATTCAGGTACAAATTTTTTCTGTGTAGAAGAAGGGATATTGTTAAAACTGTTCTCAATATGAGATGTCGAGCTCGCTTATGTGTTCAAGAGAAAGGCCATCATTTTATTATACAAACTTATTCGATGGAATCATGACCATCCAAGATGAGGTGTTTTTTTTTTAATCTGTGAATTCAGGAAAGCAAATCATAACAAATTATACATCATTGAAATCAGAATGAGACTCACTATTTTTCTGTTTAAAAAAACAATATGGCGCCAATAATAGAAAAAAAAAAGTTGATGATGATTGCCAGAAGACAAAACTTCACATAGTGAATCTGAAAATGCCAGCATGTAGCTGAGAAAAAGTAGCAATGGGAATGTGTTTCAGTTTTGGGCTGAGTTGTCAAATAACGTTAGAAAAAAATCAAAACAAATATTCCGATTTTCAGTTTTTTCCGGATATTTACGGAACTACTCAGAATTTTCAAAATTTCAAAATAGCATTTTGTTAAGCCCCAAAACACTCAACTTTGCCCTGATTTAAGCTTCGTCGTATCTCCTGTAGTTTAGGAGATCCCAATGGTGGGGGTCAAAATTTAATTACCCGGTATATACTGGCACTATTGGCTATCGAGAACGGTGATTGAAAAAAATTCTAACCGTTTTAAAAAATCAGTCACTGAGCAGAAAGCTTGAAGTTCTCTTGGGAAGGCGTTCAGAAATGTGCCGGTATATATAGATATTAATTCACAATAATTAAAACAGTTTTCAAATTTTAATACATTCAAGTTCGGGAAAGGTTTAAGAACAAACTATAAAATTTGGAAACTTTTCTGAAGTCCGGAACATTGTTTTTTTTGTAAAAAAAATATATCTAATACTACTTCAAGTTTGCAGAACTTTTGGAAATTTTTTAACAAGTATACAGCAAAATTAAAGTTAAATGCAATTTTAACAATGTTCCAGACTTCCGAACAGGTTGCAAACTGAGATTTATTGCTTTATCGATGTACCATCAACTTGAACCAAGTTTGAAAACTTTCATGAAAAATTATAGTTGAATTTTTTATTTTTAATATCTATATCTACTGGCCTATAACGATAGTCGTTGCCAACCGATGTTCATCATTTTCAATCCAATTCACCTACAGTGTACGCTATTATGGCAAATACCAGAGAAACAATAATCATTCCCTTCGCTAATGCCACGACGGGTATTGAATTGTATTGAAACAAATAATATTTGTGCCAAGTTTCTCATTGCAGAGGACACAATCGCAAATGCTCACTTCTTTGTTTTGGAAGAAATTGAGGTGCCAGTCGCAAAATGAAACAGATAATTTAACTAAATTTCGAATAATTCGAAAATGGTTGATGCTCGGGTCAAGATTTTAGATTCTGAGACATTATCTGATGCACCGTTCTTGAAATGCCCCAGGTAAAACCTGGAAAATGTTATATGAATCTATATGAAAACAGAAATACCTACTTCAAATTTAGAAATTCGTCAGTGACATTAATTCAAAGAAAGAATTGTACGTGTAATCTGTTTCATACTCATACATCTGAAACATGTTTTTTTTAGGGGTAACAAAGATAAACTGGGAGTTATTGTGGCAGCTTATATGCATTATTCAAGCATTTGTGGGAGCGCAGAACAAGCACTAGATAGGTTTTCCATGCGTAAATTCCTGGAGGATAATGTTGGGCCGATCATCCTTCCATCCAACAGAAGGTAAGAAGCGCTTTTGAATAAACTCAGAGATTTTTCGAACCCTTGAATAACTTTGAATGACAAAGGACGCATTATTTAATGACCCATAAATCTTTGAAAAAATTGTTTTGTTAGTTTCATGTACAGTAAATCGCCACAAGACTGACATACTCTTAGATGAGAAATGTTGAAATCAAGTGTGTTTTTGAGATACTCTTGCTAAAATCTTCCAATTATCAATGAATATTCTAATGAAAAATGGAATAATTAATTCAGTCTTGTGCTTCATTCCATAAGATAGATATATTTCACTAACGATGAAGTTGATGTGGTTTTGATCAGCTGGTTCATTCCTTAGCATCATTTTCAATTTCCTGAAGTAGGTTCTAGGAGGGTGCCGTCTTAATGGATAACGAGCAGCGTATATCATACTAGCACTAATAGCATTCTTCTGACATTCTCCGTATATCAATATAATATCAATTTGTTCGTTTCGAGAATAACGATTATTATTTTCCATTTCGATAACACTTTTCACAATAAACAAAACGAGATGACAAGTAAAATTGTTATTTCACTTTTGACATGATACTAAACATTATTGTTTTCCATGATTCCATGGCTACCTTTCATTTCATCACACCTAACGAACCCCATTGGAATTCCGAACCATCGTAGTAAGAATTTGTACAGTACCAAATTCAATAAATGATTGTTTTTAGTTTTGAACAAAAAGGAAGTGGTACATATTGTATGCCGTTTAATAGGTAATTCAATTCTCTAACGAATGGCAAAATGGCCCTCGGTAGGTACCATTTGAAAAAAATTATATTTTCGTTGAAAATGCGTTCAAAAAATTTCAATTCCTGTTGTAGGATTTCTTATTGATTTTATTAATGTAATGCACAAAAAATAATAATAATTCGATTTTTTTTTTATTTGTAAAATAAAAATTTGGCAATTTGTCGTATGTAATTTGAGCCGTAGAATCCGAAAAACATCAAACATACAGGGTGTTTAATTTAAAAAATCAAAGTTGCTGGCTATTCTGGCGAAACGGGAAGTCGGCCATTTTGTTTTCATATGTGTGTCAATCCGAAATTTTGTCTCATATCTATGTACCAAATTTCATCCAAATCGGTTGATAAGTGAAGGAGCTATAGGCATGGCCCTAGTCCCATTGTCACCCGGTATATCACCACGTCGCTTCTTCTGGCCAGTCTTCCTCAATCAACGCGGACATTTCCTCCTGTATAATTATTTTTCGCAATTTTTCTTCGGTTTTTGATACTTGTGCTCGGTTTTCCACTTCTTTGATTATACTGTCCTCATCTACTTGAGTCGCTGAGTCGTTCATGTATTTTATGGTTTGTGTATATGTGGTCACCAAATCTTCAACTTTCTGGGTTTTTCCAGTGACGTTTATTGCCTCCTCCAACCATACCTTGAGTTCCTCTGTCTGAAGACGTCTGATATGCAGGTTTATCCTTTTCGATATATCCGTTAATTTCGTTTTTGGTTTATCTGTCTCCTCTATCATCTTCTCCAGCGCAATGGCTTGCTCTATGATGGCATCTATGCTAGTTTTAAAGGCTATTCCGTCTTTATTTGCATAAGTCTGTTTTTGTTGTGAAGTGTTAGCTTTTCTTATCCGCTTGTGCGGCTGTTCCACTTCCATGTCTATGGCCTCATCGCTTCTTCTGCACGCCGTAGTCGTAGTGTCTATCCGGTATATGGTTTGCGTTCCAGGGTCTGATCTATGTATGTCGGAGAAACTCTCTGAGAATATTTGGGCTCCCAGGAGGGGTTCTTGACAATGGGGTTCTGCTCCAACTGAGCTCCTGAAATATACTTGCTGAGATACAGCTTTTTCTCATCTTTCATTCCCTTCTTTTCGGCTTCTCTCTTATCCTCTATACTATTTGTTCTGGCTTCTTTCTCATCTGTAGCCTTCATTTCTGCTACTTTTTCGTCTTCTATAACCTTTGTTTCGGCTGCTTTCCGGACTGCTATTTCCTCTGTATAAATATTTTTTTTCCATCAGCTAGGGAAAATTCCGTCCGCCACTGCAGAGCCCCGTAAGGCTGTAGTCCCCTTCGGTTTGCCCTCTCCATCGGGCATCGCTTTTGGCACCTCAGTGACCCCCAGTACCATGCATCCCTTCGGCACGATGGTGCTACACCTTGGGATTGGGAAGAAAAGAAGGAAAGTGAAAGACCCCTAGCCCTCGTTGCCTAATAGCGTCAAGGTCTGAAAAAACAAGAGTTGGTCAGGCAGGACCGAAAGAAAAGATGATAAAGAGAAGGAAACTGGCTCTAGACTAGTTGAAGGAAAACCAGATTCAGCTCGGGGACCTCGAGATTGCCAGGCCCTTGCCTAAAGTATGGGCCCCTGAGGTGATATACACCGGGTGTCCACGGAAAGTGGCTCGCACCTATAACTTTTCTGATTTTGCAGATATTGAAATGAAATTTGGAGAATCTGTATGAGACATAAAACAGCATTTTATGACAAGTGACTCAGATTCGTGCAACTTCCGGTTTCACCGGAAGTGATATAAACTTTCGATTTTTAAATGAGACACCCGGTATATTTTCACATTTTTTATCTCCATATGACATTCTGAATACAACACAACAAAAAGTAACAAATGATACATGGTTGTATTCAGAATGTCATATGGAGACAAAAAAGTGAAAATATACCGGAAGTTGCATGAAGCTACATTTTTCGTCCTTGGCGAAAAATGCAGTTTTATGTATCATATGGATCGTCCAAATTTCATTTCCATATCTTCAAAAACAAAAAAGTTACAGGGGCGAGCCACCTTCTTTGAACACATACCGGGTGTTAAAAAAAATTGTTAAAATTGTGTTTTCTGTTAACCTGCTGTCGTCCCCCTATGAACGGCAGCCGTGAGAAGTCGAAACTTGTGCGAGCTAAGGATCAACGAGGTCTTACCTTTTAACGTGCGATTCCTAGAACGAATATATACAGAGTGGCCACGTTTTTAATGGGATTGTATTGGTAACTTTTAAACCATAAGAGTTAGAAGGTCGGTCAAAGGGAGAAAAAGTTGCATTCATAGAAGCATTGTCAAGTGGTTCAAACAAATCGAGATTATCAGGACCGGTTATTGAGATATCATAAGAAAAGTAAATTCTGTCATTTTGATTTTTCTTTTTTTCCCACTTTATTTCAAATATTATCAAAAAATGTTACAGGAATTTTTTATTCGATAGTAAATTATCATTAATTTGACCCAATCAGATTTCGTATCCAACGTTTCGTACTCTCTGGGCCACCCTCAACCTCATTTTTTTAAATACGGACCTGCATATTTTATGACACTTTTCGAAATAACTTTCAACGCTGAATTCAACAATATATCATACAATGTCATTCAAAGTTGATTTTCAGGTGATTTTGACGATTATCCAAATTTCTCTGGGTCGGATCTGTATTGCATTTACCTTTAGTTTAATTAACAACATGCAATACATTTTGATTAGAAAAACAACTCAGTCATCTCAAACTGTATGGAACGTATCAGAATCAAAGCAAGAAATAAGTAATAATTATTTACATGATATTTCAAGAGAAGAAAAACCTAATGCAGAATAATTAAACAAAACTATCATTAGAAAAATTAAATGATTATTCGAAATTAAATGAAAATTAATGAAGTAAGTGTTCGAAATGACCACCATTTTGTAAAATGCACTTTGCGGTTCTGGAACTCATACTTCTTATACATTTGCTTATTTCGTCTCCTTGAATACCTTCCAATACATTCTCAATCTTCTCGCGAAGAATCTCTATTGTCGGGTTCGTAGTATCATAAATTTTATTTTTGAGATATCCCCACAAATAAAAATCCAGCGGATTCAAATCCGGAGGTCTTGCAGGCCATGCTACTGGACCTCTTGTTC
Source organism: Chrysolina haemoptera (assembly GCA_958298965.1). Classification (NCBI taxonomy): domain Eukaryota; kingdom Metazoa; phylum Arthropoda; class Insecta; order Coleoptera; family Chrysomelidae; genus Chrysolina; species Chrysolina haemoptera. The sequence goes on from OY282594.1 coordinate 20,660,660, forward strand.
CAATCCATGAATCGGGAAAAGTTCGATTTAGATAATCTTTGACTATTCTTGAGTTGTGTGGACCACATGCGTCTTGTTGGAACCATGAACTATTACGCCGATACCATATAGGAAGATCATCCAACATTTCTTCTATAATTTCTACATATTTTTTTCCGGTTAGGTTGCCGTCAATAAAATAGGGTCCCAGTAATTTATTATTCAACAAACCGCACCATATGTTCAAAGAAAAACGATATTGATGTCTAACTTCATGAATTAAGTGAGGATTTTCTGTGGCATAAAAATGTTTGTTCCTTCGATTGAACATGCCAGAATTTGTGAATGTCGTTTCGTCTCCCCAAATGATATTGTGCGCAAAATTGTTTTTATTCCGCACCTTCCGTTGAAACCAATTGCAGAATTGCAACCTTCTCTCAGGATCATTACGATATAGTTTTTGCACGGCTTGGTATTTATAGTCATGGTATCCGTGTCTCTTGACTATTTTATTAACAGCACTTTTTGTTAAATTGCATTCACTGGCCATAGCTCTCGATCCTATTCCTGGATTCATTCGAATTTGGGCTAGAACATTGATGTCATTGATAGGCTCGTTTCGTCTTACATAAGGACCTCTAGGTTTGATGAATGAATTATGTGCAAGTAACGTTGTAGATAAACGTCGAAATATTTTAATATTTGGTGCTGTTCTTTCAGGATATAATTCACCATACCTTTGTTGTGCTTTGAACGAATTCCTACCTAGTTTTATGTACACTTCGTACATATCTCTCTTTTCTTCATTTGTGTATCTTACCATACCGAATAAGTTAAATTGAAATTACACAGAAAAGTATTTAATGACGAGTTCTTGTGACACAATAATGAACGAAGTGACAAATAATATGACATTTCTTGTTATGTTCTTTTTTATCCACGGCCTACTACTTGAAAATAATACATTCAATAAACCTAGAGTTTTAAGAAAAAACAAGTCTATAAACGATAACAATATTCCGCCCAAATTCAATTGAATCCATAAAAAAAATCGAAAACTGTCGCCAGTGAATAAAATTTATCAAAAACTTGCTGTTAATAAAATAGTCAAGAGACGCGAATACAATGATTTTAAATTTGAATACCAAGCCTTGCAAGAATTATATCGTAATGATCTCAAAAATAAAGTTCGATTCTGTAATCTGTTTCAACGGAACAAATGACAATTCCAACAATAGTGATTCCTCTCGAGAAGATTGAGAATGTATTGGAAGGTATTCAAGGAGACGAATTCAGCAAATGTATAAGAAGTATGGGTTCCAAAACCGCAAAGTGCATTTTACAAAATGGTGGACATGTCGAACACTTACTTCATTAATTTTCATTTACTTTCGAATAATCATTTAATTTTTCTCTCATATAAATGATAGTTTCGTTTAATTATTATGCATTAGGTTTTTTTTTTCTTTTGAAATATCATGTAAATAATTATTACTTATTTCTTACTTTGATTCTGACACGTTCCATTCAGTTTAAGATGACTGAGTTGTTTTTCTAATCGAAATGTATTGCATGTTGTTAATTAAACTAAAGGTAAATGCAATACAGATCCGACCCAGAGAAATATGGATAATCGTCAAAATCACCTGAAAATCAACTTTGAATGACATTGTATGATATATTGTTGAATTCAGCGTTAAAAGTTATTTCGAAAAGTGTCATAAAATATGTAGGTCCGTATTTAAAAAAATGAGGTTGAGGGTGGCCCAGAGAGTACGAAACCTTGGATACAAAATCTGATTGGGTCAAATTAAGGATAATTTACTATCGAATAAAAAAATCCTGTAACATTTTTTGATAATATTTGAAATGAAGTGGGAAAAAAAGAAAAATCAAAATGACAGAATTTACTTTTCTTATGATATCTCAATAACCGGTCCTGATAATCTCGATTTGTTTGAACCACTTGACAATGTTTCTATGAATGCAACTTTTTCTCCATTTGACCGACCTTCTAACTCTTATGGTTTAAAAGTTACCAATACAATCCCATTAAAAAAGTGGCCACTCTGTATATACCGGGTGACCCGGAACCAATTTACCCCCCTGTATCTTCGTTGTTATTTTATATGGATGTCTCAAATTTGGTACTTCGATTTGATGTTATGAATGTACAATTTAGCAAGTATCAATCCAAATATGACACTTCCGGTTTGACCGGAAGCACATCTAATTTTTATATTTCAAATGGGAAGTATTTTTTTTTTTGAAAATTACAATTCGATATAGAATTACCTTCACAATGATATATCACAATGATACTTTCAATTCACAATCTGCTTACATAAGTGACATTTTATAAAAAAATTACTTTTTGTATTCCCCTCGTAACGAAACATTTTCATGAACGTATGCTGTGGAAAATTGAACAATATAATGTAAGTAACAATAATTCATGGCACAACTTTCACACAATAAGTTTTATGCAGACTAATTATTTTTATGATTTTAGTTTTTCTTAATTTTTGGATACCAATACATAGGAATTTTTAATGTTGCTTAGAAACTCAAATACATATTGAAATACAAGAATTGAACGAAACCTTGTTTTGTTTCCTAATTATTTTTTATGAAGATAATTTCCATGCTATACCTACCTTTTATTGAACAATTCAACTTCATGTTAGTTGGCTATGGAATTAAATTTGTTGAGTTGTTCTGTTGTTGTGTTTACGCCAAATTGTTGACATTTCGAATGTTCTGAATTGTGGGATTCTGGGAAGATAATTATTTGTGAAATGAACAACTACTACCGATTTACCCAAACTGAAAAGGTTGATATGTTGTTGACATATGGAGAAGCAAGGAAAAATTCCTATTTAGCCTTGCGTCTGTACCAGGATAGGTATCCTAACCGTCCGCACCCTAGTAGTAGAAACTATTTTGCAATATTGGAGTCACAGTTCAGGAAAGAACGGAATAATCATGATGGGGAACATGTTATTGTAAGCGAAGATACGGAGATCACTGTTCTAGCAGCGGTTGAAATTGATCCAAATACATCATTAAGGCAAATCGAATATGAGGCCGGGGTACCTAGAGAAACAGCTCGAAAAATTTTGAAAAAACACCGGTATCGTTCATTCAAATATCAAATTCATCAATATTTGTATGAAAATGATGTGCAGAGAAGGATTGCGTATTGTAACTGGGTTATACGAAAAGAAACAGAAAATCAAAATTTCCATTACAATATTCTATATAGTGATGAATCACGCTTTACAAACAATGGTCATTTCAATAGAAATAATTTACGTTATTGGGCACAAGAAAATCCGCATGTGTTCAGAGAAGGAAGACACCAGGAGAGATTCGGATTCAATGTTTGGCTAGGAATTTTTGGAACCAGAATAGTGGGACCAATTATTTTTGATGGAGCTTTAACAAGTGAACGGTACCTACAAATTATAAATGATGAAGTCCAAAATTTTATTGAAGACATTCCCTTAGCGACACGTCGCGTTATGTATTTCCAACAAGATGGAGCACCTCCACATAATTCGAATGTAGTCCGAGGACATCTTACTAGAACTTTCAACGACAATTGGATTGGTACTCATGGCCCAATTCGTTGGCCACCAAGGTCACCAGACCTCACGCCAATGGATTTTTTTGTTTGGGCTCACTTGAAGAATAAAGTTTATGCTCATAATAGACCTCAAAATCGCGAGGAACTTGAAGACAGGGTAAGGAGAGCCATTAACGAAATTACTCCGGCTCAACTCGTGAATGTTATGCGGGCATGCTCCGAAAAAATACAAAAATGCATTGACGTTAACGGGCGACAATTTGAACAATTAGAATAATTAAGTCTGTCATAGGTATGGAATTTCTTTTGAATTGAGTTATAAAACTGTACAAGTTCCAAATGTCTACTATTTTGTAGAAAAATTATCGAAATAAATATTTTGTGAGTCCGATTGTGCAGTTTCAAAAATAACTCCAGACCTTTAGAATAAATTTAATTCCATAGCCAACTAACATGATGTTGAAATGTTCAATACAAAGTATAGCATGAAAATTATCTTCATAAAAATAATTAGGAAACAAAAATGTAGAAGTTTTTTTTCTAATTTTTTGTATTTCAATATGCACTTGAGTTTCTAACCAACTTTAAAAATTCCTATGATGTTGAAACTTATTGTGTGAAAAGTTGGGCCATGAATTACTGTTACTTGATTATATTGTTCAATCTTCCACAGCATACTTTCATGAAAATATTTCGTTACGAGGGGAATACAAAAAGTATTTTTTTTATAAAATGTCACTTATGTAAGCAGATTGTGAATTGAAAGTATCATTGTGATATATCATTGTGAAGGTAATTCCATACTGAATTGTTATTTTCAAAAAAAAAATATACTTCTCATTTGAAATATAAAAATTAGATGTGCTTCCGGTCAAACCGGAAGTGTCATATTTGGATTGATACTTGCTAAATTGTACATTCATAACATCAAATCGAAGTACCAAATTTGAAACATCCATATAAAATAACAACGAAGATACAGGGGGGTAAATTGGTTCCGGGTCACCCGGTATATATAGAGTCTTTTATGAGGATTCAACAAACTAACATTTAATCTAAGGAATTGGAGTAAACGTTCAGTATACACCGAATTGCCACTAGGAAAATGAAACCCAAACAGTGCTTAATTGCCACTATAAAACTAAAATTCAAATACTTCTGAAGTAGTGCTTCCTACTACCAAATGAAGTACTTATAGTAATGACACAAAGTTTTTGGCCCTCGATAAATATTTTAAGTGTTGCTATTATTGATTTTATTTGGTATAGGGAAAAAGTTATTTGTGTCGTGAACTATTTATAGATTTTGTGAAATTACTGAAAGCTTGGGGATTATCAACATTTTTCTATTATTTCGGAGGTGAGTCTAAGTTATTGTATCCAAGAAGTTTAAATTAAACTTTATAAGCTCACCATATTTTATCCATATAGAATATTTGTTGTTGCAAATAAGTTAACAAAATAGTATACAGTTTTTTATATGAAATGTCTCATTTCAAGTAAAAAAATTCTAATATTACAACTACAGTTGTACGCATTCGAATTTTCTCATTCGATCGATAGTGGACTTCTATGTACACGGAATCACACCGCTGATGAAGTGATTAATGAATAATCGTGTTCTAAGGAAATGCCAATGACCACTTGTATTACTTGTATAATATCAGTATTTCATACTTGCAATGAGATGTTTCATATGAAAAAGAACATACTAAATTGATAACTGTTATACTACAAGAAATATTTTATATGCATAAATGATAGTAGGGAAGCCCAAAATTTGTTAAAAACTTTCCCGATAAAATAATTTGTACCTCCCTTTGGAACTATCGAAAAATATTGACAATCCCCAAGCTTTCAGTAATTTCATCACATGGTTCACGATATTCATAATTCACCAGCAATATATTCTAGTAAAGACGCTTTCTTCTGTGTATATCTAGCTACAAGATGCAATTTTACATCTTCACACTCTGAAATCCTAACGAAAATAAACGATGTACAATGCAAAAAGTAACCGGCGCAGATACTCGTAAGACATGCGCGGGAAGCGATACTATTGGCCGTTGGTGATAAGTTTGCACATGCCCGTGATCTTCCTGAACTGTAGGCTCATTATGAATCGATGACTGATAGTAATTAATACTCTGTTTATTTATGAGTATCAATGACACTTCAATTATATATAATAATAATTATTTGTTCATGTAATTACACCAATTACTCTTATTTGGAAGTATTACAAATCCAGTGGTGCGGAAAAATTTCATTTCAAAAATTGCAAATGAATTTTGTGGATTGGACATTGACACATTGATAATTTTATATTAACGGAATGGCGGTATCATGGAGTAATCACAGTAACTGCGGAAAAGTACTACTTCGCGCAAGCTCATCAGAAACATATATTATGTTATTTTCTTTTCTAGATATGTAGAGTACTTTGCCGGATTGCTTTCAAGAAATATCAAAATCAATTCTGCACCCATGTATCTGACCCACGTTACAGTCCTAGGAGCACCTTCATTTCAAGATGGGGGTTGTAAGGCATTCCTGAAATTGTACGAAGGCCATACTCCAGTTTACACTTCAGGTAAGTATAATGAACTATTGAATATTAGCACGGTTCGCAAATATAATATTTATACAATATCATACCACATAATTCAATATCGGATATATATCCGATATACAGGGTGTGAATTAAGTACGTTGACAAACTTCGAGAGGTGATTCTTTGAAAGTTCAGATAAACATATGTCCCTAACGGCTTGGTTCACGAGATACAGGGTGATGAATAGGTATCCATTTTTTTCAAGATTTTCAAGTTTACTTCGACATTTTCTACAATAACCAGTTCAAATTAGGCAATTACAATAGTACGGACGATACAAAATAATTAATTTCTCAAATAATCCACAAGGTTTCCCTTTGTTCAAAGTCAAGGCTTATTCAACCCTACAGAATTTTTTTTCTGCCGTTACTGACATATTATGAGACATGAATAATCAATGTTATTTCATTTAATATCTTTTTGCTCTCTGAAGTTTTTCATTTACTTGTACGATTCAAGAGCTACAAAGAAAATATTAATGCAAACATTTTTTGAGAAGCAAATATTCTCACAAACATCGAAGGGTGATTATTTGAAAGTTTTCAGGACAAAAAGTTCATATAAACATATATCTCAAACGGCTTGGTTTTCGAGATACATGGTGATGGAAATAATAGTTTTTCAAGATTTTTTGGTGTAAACTTCGACATTTTCGCCTATAATCAGTTTAAATTAAGCAAGTACAATCTATTCAATAGTACACACGATACAAAATAATTCATTTCTTGAATAACTCACAAGGTCCTCCTTTTTTCAGAGTCAAGACTTTTTCAACCTTTCAGAATTTTTTTCTGCTACCACTCAGAGATTGTGAGAGAAGAATAATCAATGAAGTTTCATTTAACATCTTTTTGTTTTCTTGAAGTTTTTCATTTACTTGTACGGTTCAGGAGTTATAATGAAAATACTAATGCAAACATTTTTCAGTGTCCCATAACATTAGAAAATTTGGAAATAAAACATTCTCAATTATTCTAAATTGGAAGAAATGTTTGTTCAGAATTAGAAGACTCCACGATGAAGAAAAATTAAAAAATAAAAATATAAAGACAAGCTTTCATACAATGCACTAGAATGGAAAAAATATTTATTTTTTGAATTGATATAGCCGATACTTGATGATAATCCATGTTAATACCTTAATGAAACTATAGTTTAAATGATTTTCACATCAAAAGGGTTTACAAAACCACGAAAGTGAAACAATTGTCGTGGTTTTGTAAACCCTTTTGATGTGAAAATCATTTAAACTATAGTTTCATTATAGATATAAATATTTATTTCATTCTTTGATCTAGGTTATTCTGTGAGTAAGACATTCAAAGGCTTCCGCGGATACAAAATAGGTGATCTTGTACAGGAAGATTTTGAATATAATACTCACAGAATAATTTATAACAAACAATGAAATAAATTATTTTTTTATTTTCAGAGCATTTGCATAAAGCGCTTGTCTTTATAATATTTTCTTTTAAAATTTTTACTCATCGTGAATTTATCTAATTCTGAAAATTGATTTCATCCAATTCACAATAACTAAAAATGTTTTATTTTCAAATTTTCTAATGTTATGGGAGACTGAAAAATGTTTGCATTAATATTTTCATTATAGCTCCAGAACCGTACAAGTAACTAAAAAACTTCAAGTAAACAAACAAACAAAAAAAACAAACCGATTCTTGTACAAAATGCAGAAGTTAAAAGGCCATGAACGCGATCACATTCGGGGCGTTTTTTAGGGTAAAAAAGTCGATAACTCAAAAAAGGTTCGTCGTATCGATTTCAAACGAGGACAGAAAAGGATGTTTGATTCTATATACCTATGTCTGCGGCAGCATCTCATTATGCTTTTCATAGATTAGTCGAGGTAGCTGCAGTGTTATTTCTCTTCCATTAAAATTTGAAGCAATCTTTATCCAATCGACTTGAATTTGACATCGAAAGAAAGTTAAAACGTTAATCTATGTACGGGCTGTAATGTTTTTTTGAAATTATTTGTTCATCTACCCAAAAAATTGCTTAAAACTAACTGCATTTTTGAGATTTTTTTTGTGAAAAAGTGGATTGAAAATTCAAGTTCCATTACAGCACGTACGTAGAATCAAGCTTCTTCTAGAAGCCTGTCCTTGTTTGATATCGATACGACGAACCGTTTTTGAGTTATCAATTGACTCTTTCACCCTATGAAGCGTCTCAAATCTGATCGCGCTCATGGCCTCTTAATTCGAAAAAATCTTGAAAAAAATTTATTTTTATCACCCTGTATTGCCATTTTTTTTTTATTTGAGAAATGAATTATTTTGTATCATGCGTATTATTGAATGGATTGTCCTTGCCCAATTTGAACTGATTATTGTTGACTCTGTATCTCCAACCCAAGCCTTTCCGGACATACGTTTATAGGAACTTTTCGTCCTGAAAACTTTCAAAGAATCACCTTCCAAAGTTTGTCAACGTACCTAATTAACACCCTGTCCTGTGTATCCTTTTTAAAATTAAATTATTTATTTAAAAACAACGTTGGTATGGGCATATAGAGTAAAAATCACAACTAACTTAACATCTTAACTGTCACCACAGAGGGGAAACACAGGAGAAGCAATTATTTGGGAAAACAAAAGCAATAACAAAACAAATAGTCGCGAAGCTGGGAATCCCGAAGTCGGCGCGGCGATGCTTGCGCGGCAGCCGAATAAATCGCTACATATTCTGTACAGGGGCGTATTGAGATATTTTTGGATGTTTAGAATGATGGACACATAAACATGTTCAGTTTGATAAATAAAACTATCGAAAATATCCGATATATATACAGGGTGTTCCTTAAAGACATGCTAATATTTGAGGGGGTGATTCTTTGACTTATTTTAAGGAACAAACTTTCTATAAACGTATGTCCTAAAAGTCCTAACTTTTGAGATACAGGGTGATAAAGTTTTGAAAAAAAATCAGTTTTTTAATAATAACTGAGATAATATCGTAGACGTTTTTATAAAATTTAGTACATGTCTTCTATGAATCATGGTGCATTTTTTAATGCACAAACATTTTCATTTTCTCAACCAGTGGCGTCCGTTCGGGTTTTGCATTGAATATTTTTGGAGAAAAAAATACTACGCCACTGCTTTCTTAAAAAAGAATACTTTTGAGATCCTCATTTATTTTTGAGCAAATTTAATCTCCTGAGTTTTCTTTGTCCGCCGCATGGTTTTCGCTTAAAAAAATAAAAATCGTTTCATTTCAGGATCAATTCTTCAAAAATCTGATGCGGTGTGGAAATGTTTATGCATCGGCTGAAAGCAAATTGCGGGATCAGATTTGTTCCAAAATGAATGAGAATCCAAAAAAATGTGTAATTCTTGTCAGATGCTCGGTTCTTGATTAAAACAATTAAATTGAAATTGCTTCATATCGCAGTAGGTACCTAACATTTTGTTGACAATAAATCGTCCGATAGTAATTTAGGTACCTCTTTATAATTGATATTTCTTTTCACCATTTCTTAATCTTTTCACTTATAATCTCCCAAGTGCTTGAATTATTACCTGAATGGATTTACGATATTAATTCAGCTACCTATCTTAAATACAGTATATCATAATCGTTGGATAGGTCGCGGAGGACCTCAGCAATGGCCAGCAAGATCCCCTGACCTCAACAGTTTAGATTTCTTTTTATGGGGGCACCTTAAAACTCTAGTGTTTAAAACTCCCGTTAATACTTTAGAAGATTTAAGAGAGCGAATAGTTGCCTCGTGTGAAACTATTCGAAGTACGCCGGGAATATTTCAACATGTGCGTAATTCCATGCGTAGACGGGCGGAAGCATGCCTATTAAGTGAAGGTGGCCATTTCGAACAATTTTTATAATCAGTGTTAGTATTGTCAATAATTAATGAATTTGATCCGTTCATTTAAACTTACTGTTATAAAATACAATAAAATTCGTTTTTGTACAAGCTGAAATCCATATTTTTTTGATTCTCATTCATTTTGGAACAAATCTGATCCCTTTATTTGCTTTAAGTCGATGCACAATCATTTCCACACATCAGATTTTTGAGGAATTGATCCTGAAATGAAACGATTTTTATTTTTTTAAGCGAAAACCATGCGGCGGACAAAGAAAACTCAGGAGATCAAATTTGCTCAAAAATAAATGAGGATCTCAAAAGTATTTTTTTTTTCAGGAGAAAGCAGTGGCGTAGTATTTTTTTCTCCAAAAATATTCAATGCAAAACCCGTACGGACGCCACTGGTTGAGAAAATGAAAATGTTTGTGCATTAAAAAATGCACCTTGATGCATAGAAGACATGTACCAAATTTTATAAAAACGTCTACAATATTATCTCAGTTATTATTAAAAAACTGATTTTTTTTCAAAACTTTATCACCCTGTATCTCAAAAGTTAGGACTTTTAGGACATACGTTTATAGAAAGTTTTTTCCTTAAAATAAGTCAAAGAATCACCCCCTCAAATATTAGCATGTCTTTAAGGAACACCCTGTATACAGTGACCGCCAAAAAGTATGTACCGTATGGGAAAAAAGGTTATTTTCAGAGTATCCGAAAAAAGATTCTTGGGGAAAGTTTGTGCATGTCCGACAACCTTAAAATTGAATAGAAGTGATCGCTGGAATGGCGGCAAATTGAAAAAAAAAATAATATGAATAGGCGAAAAGTCGGATAACATGGCAAGATATCAAAAAAAGTTATATGACAAAGTTGCTTAGAATTCAATTTCATACACTTTTGAAAAGTTTGAAAAAATAGAATATTGAAAATAGCATTTTTTTAAAAATATTTTTCTTGCTGTAGAAAAATATCAAAATATTTTCTTATGAATAGCTTGACCATACTTGAATATTTGTATTCTGATGATAATAACAAAACTTTCTCATTTTCTCTACATCAGAAAGCACTAAATTAAAAAAATGGAATTTTGTCAGAACCCTTGCTGTTACATTGGTTCGTATCTTACAGTTATATCACAATTCCACTATAATTACGATGATAGGGAAATCCAAAAATATCGTGTTTTTCCGATAGTAATCCATTTTTGATGATAATCGTGCACGAACGTTTCACTTCGCACATGATCTTAAAAATGGTGCGTCAAATTAAAGATATATATATATATATATAAAGGAGAAAATTAGTGGGTAAACCCTCATAATGCAACCGTAGACGGATCCGTTTCGGACTCATTAGACCTCTTCAGTACGGTATAGCCAAGTGTAAAATTATGCAACATTTGAACGTTAGGTCACACAAATATAAGAGCCAACCACAGGAGCCAGCAATACAATTGTGGTTGAAGTCAGAACACCTTGTGTTTACGCGGCTTGAACTAACATTATCACGGAGGCAACTATAGCTACCTGTATGACAATCCAACACGGGAAAATATAATTGAAGTAGAATGGCTTCGTGAGGGGAATAATAAATACAAAGGAGAAAATGAGTGGGTAAACCCTCATAATGCAACCGTAGACCGGTCCGTTTCGGACTCATCAGACCTCTTCAGTACGGTATAGCCAAGTGTAAAGTTGTGCAATACTTGAACGCAAGATCACACAAATATAGGAGCCAACCACAGAAGCCAGCAACACATTTGTGGTTAAAGTCAGAACACCTCGTGTTTACAAGGCTTGAACTAACATTACCACGGAGGCAACTATAGCTACCTGCGTGACATCCCAACTCAGAAATATATAAATAAAGTAGAAAACCATAGAATGGCTTCGTGAGGGGAATAATAAATACAAAGAAGAAAATCAGTTGGTAAACCCTCATAATGCAACCGTAGACAGATCCGTTTCGAGCTCATTAGACCTCTTCAGTACGGTATAGCCAAGTGTAAAGTTGTGCAACACTTGAACGCAAGACCACACAAATATAGGAGCCAACCACTGGAGCCAGCAACACATTTGTGGTTGAAGTCAGAACACTTCGTGTTTACAAGGCTTGAACTAACATTACCACGAAGGCAACTATAGCTACCTGCGTGACATCCCATACCACTTTCCATTCTATGGTTTTCTACTTTATTTATATATTCCTGGGTTGGGATGTCACGCAGGAAGCTATAGTTGCCTCCGTGGTAATGTTAGATCAATCCTTGTAAACACGAGGTGTTCTGACTTTCACCACAAATGTGTTGCTGGCTCCTGTGGTTGGCTCCTATATTTGTGTGATCTTGCGTTCAAGTGTTGCATAACTTTATACTTGGCTATACCGTACTGAAGTGGTCGAATGAGTCCGAAACGGATCCGTCTGCGGTTGCATTATGAGTGTATACCCACTACTTTTCTCCCTTGTATTTATTATTCCCCTCACGAAGCAATTCTATGGTTTTCTACTTCAATTATATATTCTCGTATGATGATTGATTATCCATTAAGAAAGGACTGAAATCGACAAAAATATGAAACCGAACAAAAGAACCGTGCGCGTTCGTGTTTATAAAAAAAATATATTCATACAACTTATATAATTACAAACTTCAAACCGCAGCCCCCACCAAATATTGTAATAGGTCATTTTGAATTATTATTTTAAAAATTTTACTTGTTGATGGTTTGCATGTGTTTTGCTCAGGATTACATTTGAGTTTTACTTATTGTAATATTTTCACTTTCTGTTGTGCCGAGGGCATTTCAGACAGACATGTGACACTATCATATTTTGAAATAGTAAATCGAATTTCACGGTTTCTTGTACTAACCTGAAATTTAGAAGTAAGCCAGAAGAAATAGTTATTCAATTCATAATACAAAAGGTTTCAAACTTTTATCAAGTGAATGGTACATCGAGAAAGCAATTAGTCTCATTTTGCCACCTGCTCTGAAGTCCGCAACATTGTTAAAATCGCAGTTAACCTGAATTTTGCTGTATACTCGTTGAGAAAATTCTGCAAACTTGGAGTAGTTCATAGATATTTCCGTCAACCGTTCATTTATGATGTATTTTAACGCACTCAAAATCGTTGAGTAATGACCCCTGTTAATGAATGAATGAATGATAAAATGGCGAATAGCATTAACGCGCTCGCTGCGTTCACCCGTTAAATTATCTCGACTGTTAATCGCCCTTATTGATACACTTGTTCGTTAAATAACCATTTATGATATAAAGATCATAATGACGATCATTATGGTACTAGCTGTGAAGATTATCATACGAGGCATCAGCCGAGTCTGTTCAAGTGTATGGATCAATTTTTATTATCAAAAAGTAATGTTTTTCTTTGATATAGATACCATAAAAAAAATCTGCAAACTCGATAGAGATATCGGAAAAATATTCCAAACAGTTGTACAGATTTGCAACATTTTACATTGACAGGAACATATATTTTAATTCGTGGTAATTTTTTTTATCAAGGTTGTCTCGAGATAATTACAAAAGTTTTGAAACTTCATTGCAAATTTTGAGAACACCTATATCCAATGCATTCACAGCGGACATGGCACTGGATATTTGTATTCCTGGGGTTTGACAGATTTTTTTGATTTTTGCATATATCATTGTAGAGGTCAAAAGAATAAACTGTTTTCATTACACTTTTTTTTTCTGGCCCCACATTGTGAGCTACAAGAATGGGTTGAATGTCTAACGCCAATTATGGAAAATACTGTCTACAAGTTGATTTTTTTGTTTTTTTTTGGGTATAACATACTGTGAAAATATATCATCTTACAGGATGAGGCAAAAAACACGTTTTTTCTGAATCCTGTTTGTTAACTTCTTGCCCAAGTTTGGACTTATTTTATTTCTGTTGATACGAAAGCTATGAGTTCATTATATGTATACAGTATCGGAAACTTTCCATCTGGGGTATAAACAGAAATCTACGCGAGCAGCAAGGAACGCAATGATGAAATAATACCACATAAATAAGAGAGACGCACTACTGCGCCCCTCTCCTGTTACCTCGCCCGACGAATTAACAGCTCACGTTGATATCCCTTCTTTGAGCGAATAGAGGAGAAATTGAAATGCTCTCTCAACATAATAGCAAGCTATTCTTCACGCTCTCATAGAACCACCATACCCAAGATGAAAACTTTTCGATACTGTATACACTATGTTTTAATATTTTATGAATTGTCGTTTTCAGAATTAATTTGCCCGCTCTGTAATATAATACAATATCGAGTGACAATTGAGATTTGCTGCCTGTCATTTGCGATTTTTTTTTGGATTTCGAGTAACTATTTTGCTACTTACTTCGCTATGCTATACTGACGATGTGCATAAATGGATAAGATTGCAGCTGCTTCAACTCTTTGAGGGTTGAGTGGAAAACTAATCGTTTTGCATATTTTATAGAAGAATCAAAAATGTATTTATTTAAAGATTAGATTTCCTTCAGGAGGTTTCAAAGAATACGTCTTTTCGTAATCACCTATTATACGGTTACACAAAAATTAATTTTCAACCTCTGTAGAATGTCAATATTAAAAATCAACAGTCAATCAAAGTCCACTAGTAGTAAAGAGTATCTTTATTGCTTTTTGTTGTTTTGTATCTAACCATGTGGTATATTGGAAAATGTGATCTGAATCTCATAGCTTTCGTATCAACAGAAATAAAATAAATATTCGGCCATTTGAATTCAGATCTTCCAAGACAAAACTTGATCTTCATTCTTTGTAAAATATCAAAATCGGATATCAACAGTGAATCCACTCGTATCATCTTCTATAATTTAACACTATTTTTGCTCACTGAGTCGACACGTTGTGAAATGTATTCAGAACAGTTTGTTCGCTTCATTTGCAGAATATGCTTCGTTAAAGTTAACGAAAATCCCACACTTGGACGAGAAGTCAATAAGAGAGTTTCAGAAAAAGGGCGTTCTCTGACTTCTCCTGTAAGTATGTTTACCTACTATCAATATGTAATGTCAGTCATTACGATACTGTTATGAGTTTCGTAATGAGATACTTTACCGCACTAGTGCGGCAAAGGAAAATTCATTTGTTTCTCTTTTTAAATGTCAGTCTATTTAATGGAAAAGGATAACAAGAACTAATTTATTATAAATTTGAGTATCTATCCCGGGATTAACCCTGTAATAAGGTATTTTTTAACCTGTAGCTGATTCTATATCTGAATCTATTCTCTAATGGTCTGAATTAATGTCGATGAAATTTTACTAAACTTTAATGAACCTGTCAAAGTTGACAGTTCGCAAAATAAATCAACAATGGGCGCAACGCTTGCTTGTTGCATGATTCTAATATCATTAATTTAAGGAATATTGACTAATTTTGAGTAAATAATTAACATTATTGATACTAGGTAAAATATTGTACAATATTTGTGTCGTAAATTCATATTACGATAATCGATGGGTTATCACACTCGGCCTAAAGGCCTAGTTTGACAAATGTTCCATCTTATATCATAATATGAATCTTTACGACACTTATATCCTAAATATCTAATACATGTGCGGTAAAGGAAAATTCATTTGTTTTTCTTTTTAAATGTCAGTCTATTTAATGGAAAAGGATAACAAGAACTAATTAATTATAAATTTGAGTATCTATCCCGGGATTAACCCTGTAATAAGGTTTGAATTTTTTTATTTGTAGCTGATTCTATATCTGAATCTATTCTCTAATGGTCTGAATTAATGTCGATGAAATTTTACTAAATTGGAATGAACGTGTGAAAGTTGACAGTTCGCAAAATAAATCAACAATGGGCGCAACGCTTGCTTGTTGCGTGATTCTAATATCATTAATTTAAGGAATATTGACTAATTTTCAAATTCTGTTAGATACGTATATGTACTATGGAATAAATGAAAAGTACTAAAGGCTCCATGGTGTAATGGAATGTGAATCAGCCTGCCAGAGAACAAGATAGTAGTGAACCCAGCTAAGTCAGAGACCATCATCTTCACTAAGAAGTATACTTACTCAAAACTATACAGGAAGTTGATGGTCAATGGCGAAGCTGTGGAAAACATGAAC
The DNA here is from genome assembly GCA_958298965.1 of Chrysolina haemoptera. Classification (NCBI taxonomy): domain Eukaryota; kingdom Metazoa; phylum Arthropoda; class Insecta; order Coleoptera; family Chrysomelidae; genus Chrysolina; species Chrysolina haemoptera. The sequence goes on from OY282594.1 coordinate 20,676,831, forward strand.
ACTGCGTGGTACCTGGGAGTACAACTGGACAAGTGTCCTAACTTTGGCAGACACATTACCCTGTTTATTCAGAGGGCTGGTGGTGCACTCAAACGCATCTACCCTCTGATAGCCAGAGGCTCAAAAATTAGTTTGGATAACAAACTTTCATTATACAAACAAATCATAAGACCATCGATGAGTAACGCTTGTCCAGTGTTTTGCAGTCTGACAATGACCTCATTGTTGGGGTAAGACAGGATGCAAAACAAAGTTAAAAAAAATTGTTAAAATTGTTTCTTCCGTTAACCAGCTGTCGTCCCCATACGAACGGCAGCCCTCAAAAGTCGAAACTTGTGCGAGCCAAGGATTAACGAGGTCTTACCTTTTAACATGCAATTTCTAGCACTTTCGCGGGCCATCAGATAAAAATCTGTACTCGCTAGGATTCGAACCTAGTCGACCATTGAGCTACATGAACCTAAGTACTTCGTATCATAACCAACAGCGGAAGATACGTTCGATTGGAAACTCTTAGGGAGCTTGCTGGCGTCGACTCAGTTCCGACATATACAATGACCGCCAAAAAGTATGTACCATATGGGAAAAAAGTTTATTATTAGAGTATTGAAAAGTTTGTGCATGTCCGATAACCTAAAAATCGATTTTGACACATGTCACGTGATCGCTGGTATGGCTGCAAATTGAAAAAAATTACCAATAGTCAAAAAGTCGGATAATATGGCAAGATATCGAAAAAAGTTATTTGAAAAAGTTCCTTAGAATTCAATATTATATACGTACAGGCCGTTTCCTTCATCATGTGGTAACATTGCTTGCTATATTCTAAACCGTAATAGATACAAAGACAATTAAATGGGAAAAAAGGTAACTATTGTGGTGAGCAGTAAATTGGTCATAGAAAATTTAGGGGGATTCTCGCCCTTCCCAACTTATACAGGGAAAACTGAAAATGCTGTTTTCGGTTTTTTTACGAATAGAATGGTTATTTTAGAAAATATAAAAAAATTAAAGAGGAAACTTTTATTGTATTCAAAATGTACTAAAACTCCTTAATGATGCATTTTTAATTAAACGTTTCGTGTCAACACCGCCATCATCAACTATTTTTTTCAAATACGGACCTGTCTATTTCATCACAAATATTGATAGATCGATAAAATCACAATTCAGTGGTATATCACACTCGACATTTTTATAACGTTTCATATAAAATAACTAGCATCATCAGTAATAACAATTTTTAATTACGGTCCTGTCGTTAGTTTGTTTATGAATTCCACAGAATCTAACGCTTCGATACAAAAATGATCAGTGACGTTTTGAATGAATGTTTCTATGAAAATTGTATTTATACTATAAAAATTCATAAAAGATTTCTGCAGTTTCAAAGACGAACGATAGCAATTTACCTCAGAAATAAACTTACTTAAGAGGAGAAGAAATCCAACAAACAGAAAAACAATTTATTTCATAATGAATTTGTGGAAGAAAATAAAACCAATACAGAAAAAGAATTCTACATTAAATGCTCGAATTGACGACCTCTTTGTTGAATGCACATAAGTTGCCTGTCCATACAATTTCTGCAATTTTCTAACATGATGGTTGTAATGCTATTACATGCATCTCTTATTTTCTGTTTCAGATGGTCGATATCGGTACTAGGTGTCGAAAAAACTTTATCCTTTATGTATCCCCAGACAAAAAAATCCAAAGGAGTAAGGTCTGGGGATCGAGCTGGCCAGGCAATTGGTCCATTGTTTCCAATCCACTTTGTTGGGAATATTGCATCTAAATGTTCCCTTACTATTGCTGCATTATGGGGAGGGGCACCGTCTTGTTGAAAATATTGTATTTCACGGCGGGTGCTTAATGGCAATTCATCTAAGTAGCCATCAAACTCATTGGATAAAAAATTTAAATACATTTCACCATTCAAATGCTCATCGTAAAAGAAAGGACCTGGTATGTTTGTTCCCAAAATTCCCAACCAAACATTTATTCCGAACCACTCCTGGAAATTGGTTTCTCTATGTAAATGTTCATTCGTATCATTCCACCTATAATGGATGTTTCTGTTGAACCAACCATTGTTGGTGAATTTTGATTCGTCCGTCCATATTATTTTTTTACAAATATTTCGAACTTCCCTATTTCTACGTCTTAACCATTTCGCAAATCGTACTCTCCTTCCGTAATCCCTTTCATTAAGGTGATGAACTTTGCGTATCCTGTAGCATTTGTTTTTGTTTTTTTTTTCAAAATATTTCTGGTAGATTTTACAGATATCCCAAGTTCGTGGGCAATTTCTCGTAGAGAACAGTCTTGATTGGAAATATTTTTGTAACTGACCAATCCTAGATTTAAAAAAAAGACGTTATTTTTCACTTTTTAGTCTTTATAAGGTAATATTTGCTTACCCAAAACATTTATTTGGTTTCTTATACTTCCAGTAACAATACATTTTCTAGTTTTATTTTTGTCAAATGCACCACAGTCTCTCAAATTTCTTTCTAATCGTCTAAACATTTGAATGTTTGGAATGCGACGAGTCGGGTATAGCTCACCATACATATTTCTTGCCAAAAGAGGATTTCTATTTGATTTTGCATAAGTAAATAGCATATCAGTCCTTTCATCATTCGAATACATCTTTAATATGTAACCGAGTGCTTAAATGTCTGACAGTTCTTAACAGATATCAACAACTCATTTATTTTTCCTGCCATAGAAATCAAACAAAGCCTACGTGTTTAAATACGGTAAAAGAAGTGAGATGCTATTTAATTGTACCAAATTAGACAACACTTGTATTTTGATCAAAAACTGATATTTTCATTACTTCCAGGATTGAGAATTATGAAAATAATCCTTGTAAAAATTGATACAGGAGAAATCAGCCTTGAATCAAGGATTACTGTAATACAAAAATCCCCAAAAAGGAAAAATACGAATGTTCGCTGTGTTGGGGTATCTTCCTATCGAAAGTATTGGGTAATGACTGAAGTAGCCTAATAGTTGAATGAGTTTTGAAGAAATCAAAACAATTTACAAAAGAACTAATGACAGGACCGTAATTAAAAATTGTTGTCACTGATGATGCCAGTTATTTTATATGAAACGCTATGAAAATGTCAACTGTGATATACCACTGAATTGTGATTTCATCGCTTTATCAATATTTATATGAAATAGACAGGTCCGTATTTGAAAAAAATTGTTGATGGTGGCCGTGTTGACACGAAACGTTTAATTAAAAATGTATCATTACGTAGTTCTAGTACATTTTGAATACAATAAAACTTTCCTCTTTCATTTTTTTATATTTTCTGAAATAACCGTTATATTCGTAAAAAACCGAAAACAGCATTTTTAGTTTTCCCTGTATCAGTCGGGAAAGGCGAGAGTCCCCGTAGATTTTTTCTGACCAATGTACTGCTCACCACAATAGTTACATTTTTTCCCATTTAATCGTCTTTGTATCTATTACGGTTTAGAATATAACAATGTTACCACATGATAAAAGAAACGGCCTGTATACAAAGTTTGAGAAAATTATGTGGGAATATTGAAAACAGCAAATTTTTTTAAATAGTTTTCTAGCTGTAGAAAAATATCAAATTATTTTCTTATGAATTGCTTGATCATACCGAAATATTTGTATTCCGATGATAATAACAAAACTTTCTCATTTTCTCCACACCAGAGAGCACTAAATTGAAAAAATTTAATTTTGTCAGAACCCTTGCTGTTACATTGGTTCGTATCTAATAGATATATCACAATTCCATTATTATTGCGATGATAGAGAAATTCAAAAATATCGTGTTTTTCAGATTATAATCAATTTTTGATGATAATCGTGCACGAACGTTTCACTTCGCACATAATCTTAAAAATAGTGCGTCAAATTAAAGAGGCTTGAGTTTTCAACAATGCATGCGAAGTGAAACGCTCTGGCACGATTATCATCGAAACTTGATTATAATCTGGAAAACATCATGTCTCTGGAGTGTCATGTAATCACAATGGTCGTGGAATTCTGATATAACTGTTAGATACGAACCAATGTAACAGCCAGGGTTTTAACAAAATCCAATTTTTTTAATTTTAGTTCGAAAATATGAATAGAGAAAATGAGAAAGTTTTGTCATTATCATTGAAATACAAATGTTTCAGTATGGTCAAGCTATCCAGATGATAATAATTTGATATTTTTATACAGCTGGGAAAATATTTAAAAAAAAATTCTATTTTCAATTTTCTCTCATTATCTTTTCAAACTTCGGATATGTGTATAAAATTCAATTCTAAGCAACTTTTTCAATTCACTTTTTTTGATATCTTGCCATTTTACCCCACTTTTTGCGTTCTCATAGTAATTTTTTTCAATTTGCCGCCATACCAGCGATCACGTGACATGTGTCAAAATCGATTTTTAGGTTATCGGATATGCACAAACTTTTCCCAAGAATCTTTTTTCTAATACTCTAATAATAAACTTTTTTCCCATATGGTACATACTTTTTGGCGGTCACTGTATAAGAAACTTGTCCTATAAGTTTTATAAATACTATATCCACCAAAGTCCTCTCACCAAGGACATTATTAAGCTCAGGATGTACGATAGTGAGCCCCACAAACACGGCGGGCTCATCTATCAAGCGCTGGATATATTCCAGAAGCGAAGGGAGGAACCAAAAGGAACACCTGAAGGGCGAAATACCTTGACCTGGTTTTTTGTTCCAGCCTTTTCCGGGATTATCATCAAAATAACTAGCCTCATAAACAAACTGCATTATCTACATTGAATTTAAATAAACAACACGCATAAGCTATGCAGAAGACGTGTATCTTACGTAATAGCACCGCAGGTAATGAAATGTCCGGATTTACGTTAACACCAGCGTGGCCGTACAACGGCGCCCTCTCTCGTGGGTTTCTAAGTTCAGTTTGGCAGGGCACCCTCCTGTTCTCCTGAGCGAGGACAGGAGAGTTGCTACTTTTGCGAACATTTTTCCATCCCTTACCATACTCCCTGGGTTGGGAAGGAATGTTCTTAAAATGTTATCGTAGCATGTCATTATTTGTGAAATGTATTTATCAACTTTGTAAAATAAACCCTATTTATTTATTTATAATCAGCCTGCCATGCAGGCGGTCCGGGTTCAATACCCAGGACAGGCTTTTAATTTTAATTTACATCTTGATATTTTTATGAAGTCAGTTTTAAATATATTTATTGCTATATTTATTGCTATTTTAGTTTTGCTTATCATAAAAATAAATATTGATTTACAATACTTGTATTCTTCGAATTTGTGCAGTTGTAGAAAAAGTATAGTGTCCAACATGTGGGGAAAGTTACTTTTCTCACTCGTGTCTTTGCCCCCACACTCGTGAGAAAATTTGAACTTTCCCCACTTATTGCACAATACAGGGTCCCCGTAACCATTAGTGCAATGCGTGCCGCGCACGCGGGCGCCATTCCAAAGGAGCGGCAAAGCAAAGTTTTCCTTCATGAAATACTGCATTACAAAAGTATAAATCAAAATTGTTCGATTATGAACAGATGGATGAGGCACCTCAAGATCCAAAAATAATTGATCAAACACTAAGTTCTTTAGATAATAGGTTTGATATGTAATCTGATTACGACAAAGTTTTTTTGTAATATGTTTAAATTCAATGTCGAGGATCTTTTAAAAAGCTGTCATACCCTACAAAAAAGGCTGACAGATGAGGAAAAGAAGGAGGATGACGTGGAAACAAATGGTTTATTTAATGAGATAAAAGCCCTATGGTTATATTCCCTACTTGAAGCGTAAAATCCCCTCAATAGTCTACAACTCTACCGAATATCAGCATTTCTTTAAGAATCTTCCTCACTCTACCTGTATCTGTTGCTTCTGGTGAGAGATTCTTCTCAAAATTAAAAATAATTGGAAATTATTTGAGGTATTTGAGGTCTACAATGTTTCAAGAAAGATTATATGGTTTGGCAATCTTGGATAGGGAGCAAGAGATCCTCGATAAAATTGATTTTAACAACATGTTTAAAAAGCTATGAAAGTATTATAGCAAACAGTGCCATTTGAAAAACGTATAACAGCTAGCAATTTCCTAAACCCTAAAGTGTATCGGAAAGTTTCCATCTGGGGTATGGTGGTTTTATGAGAGCGTAAAAAAAACCTTGCTATAGAATTACAATTTCTCCTCTACTCGCTCGAGGAAGGGATATCGACGTGAGTTGTTGATTCGTCGGATGAGGCAACAGGAGAGGCGCGCAGTAGTGCGTCTCTCTTGTTCATGTGGTATTATAATATCATTGCGCTCCTTGCTGCTCGCGTAGATTTCTGTCTATACCACAGATGAAAAGTTTCCGATACTGCATACTAAGGGAAAGTTTTTTAATTCATCGATAATCCATCGATGAGCATTGCATCCTTCATCCTTATTTAACTGATGGAAAATAACAATGGCAGCACGAATGCATATTATTATCTATGGATTTGAAAAATCGTTTTAAAGGGCGCCGGAATAATCCCGGCACGCGGGCGGCGGTAACCCTTGCGGAGGCCCTGGCACATTATACTATTTTTTCACAAGTTGGTGCTATTTACAATAGTATGGAAATCTCAGTACGACTACGGGAAAAATCAGTTGTAGTTATAACTCTTTACATGAAGTTACTGATAACAATTTTGAGTATTTCGTGTATCAGACAAATTTTCGAGAAGTACATATTGAAACTACCGCGGTGAAGACATTTCATAAATGTTGATGAAAAATTATCAGAGGTTATTCTACCAACAATTACACTGTGTGAATTCATTCGTTATAATTTTGATAACTACAACATAAGAACTTTCAATAAAATCAATATTTTTCCCGCATTTTGTTTTTCCTTGAACATTATATAGATTTTCTTTGTGGTATTTATTAATTGAACAAAAAATTAACATAGTTGGTCTCTCAGTATAATCACTGGAAATAATTCAGCGAGCTTCAGCGCAAATTTTCCATAGGAAAATATATAATTTGTCATGTGGTGGATTTCGCAGAAACAAGTGTATGTAACTTTTCACTTATACATGTATGGGCGAAGGGGAAACCGCTAAGAATATTGTGTATATTGTGTACACTAATTCCCAAGAATCGTAAGTAATGCCAAGTAATTCCCGAGTAATACCCAGTAATGCCCTAGTTATACCCCCTAGGTCATGCAAGTAATGCCCGTCAGAAAAGTAATAAAAATCTTGTCTTAATGTTAGGTTTGTTGTCGAATAAAAGTCGGATGACCTTTTTTTTTTCATTGCACAATTCGGATTTCCGCTACTGCTCTCAATTTTTCAGTCAATGCCAATTTTTTTTGACTTTTTTTTGCTCTTCACCGATTCTTATTGTGCAGTAATTGTTCTCTCACTTCCGAATAATTCCTGTAATACCCATGTAATGCTCAAGTAATGCCCAATAATTCCTAAGTAATTCCTCTAATGCCCGAGTGATACACCAGTAATAATTGTAATGCCCAATAATTTTGAAGTAATGCCACTAATTCCCAACTAATACCCGAGTAATGCCCCTAATTCCCGACTACCTAACACATGTACACTAAAATTCCCCAGCGGTTTCCCCCTCGTGTATAGGCATTGTTCATTTGACAAGCGTTCAGGTAATCTATCAAGTTACTTTTGTTCCAGTTTACTGGCATATGAATCGGAAAGCAAAACTTACCTTACACCAAATTATCTCTAAATAAAATCGTGCTATCAGTCACGCTCAGTTGAGAATGAGCAACTCAAATATCAAAACGTGTTGATAGAAAAACCATTTTATGCTCACTTATTGTATCCTATTAGCAGGATTTGCGATGAAATGACAGGAGTGATTACATGTGAGGTACATGATGTGTATGAAGTCGCTACCTCATTCAACATTGAACGTGATATTGTCGAATATGCTGGGAGAAACCAGAATTATTTCAGTTTTTTGTTGAAATAATGAAAATCGTAACATTTTGAAATAATAACTTGTTCTAAAAATCTAAAATTTGGAAATGACTGATTGCCATACGACTTCCAGATTTCTATAGGGTTGATTAATGTTTCCGAGTGAAGCACACAATTTCGATCCTAGGGTAAGCTTTGAAGCTTTTTTTACCACCAGATCTCCTGAATCAGCTTGTGAAACAGAAAATAAACGAGGTGATGTGATCTATACATGCCGGGGTCCCTCTGGGAACTTCACTGATTGATATAGAAAAATCATAAGTGGCCGAATTTGAGAATTTCATAGTTAAGTATTGAAATATTGTCAGGAATGTGGCACTTGCTGTATGGAAAGTGGATCCCAACTTCCTCATTTAATATAAGGCAGAATTCTGAACATATTTCATGTCCTCTACCAAAGTCTGTTTTCGAAATGTTTTAAGTTGAAAACTTCGTATACTTACCGATTTTTTCTTTATTTCTTGACAGGAAAACAGAATTATTTATTTTTGATTGTGTGTCGATATATTTATATACGAGGAGCCAATTTAGTAGAATTCTGATGGCAACCAATGAAATCTTTTATTTCAGTGCTCGGTATTACCATTAACAGTACCCTTTCATGGAAAAAACATGTAAGGTCCATTTCCAAAAATACCTCCCGAAAAACTTGGTTTTTATGAGGCACAAATCCGCCCTATACTCCATATGTGGAGTGCAGCACCAGAACACATTGAAACTATTGGAAGCTCGCTCTGGAACAACGAAGAAAGGTTGACGATCTGAAAATCAGTTTCCTCCAGGGGCTGAACTATGGAGAACTCACATGGGGAGAAAATGTATGTTTACGCAGTATTATGTATACTGAGTTCCTTGACGATCCTGATTTACTTGCAACTTGTCTCAAAACTATTATTTGGTAGGCGGCAAGATATTCCAAAAATAGCAATTTCATCTTCCTTGTCAACGATTGGGTTGTTTCTCTGCACTCTTGCTTTGAGGGAACCAAAGTTTTTGAAGTTTTTCATAATTCGTTTAACAGTATTTTATGGGGGCGGATATTTGTGGACACCAAATAGCAAATATTCTACATATTCTTGAGATTAAATGAATAATGAAAAGATTCATGTAATCTTCATTTGACTAATCCAAACGAACCGGCATGATAACCACAATGATATTTCCATGGCAGCAGATTGAGCTGATTGTTCTCGTCCTCAACGCAACCGCTGGAGCCATGGCCAACTGAGAATATTTAAACTGAATAAGTGATTTTCTGGAACGGCAATATTTCGAAATCTGTTGAATATAGAAAAAGATAACCGTATTAAAATTTAACCTAATTATCGATAATGAATCGAATGAGATTGTGAAATGGTTTACATTTGAAAAAACTAACTTTCAGTTAATTTTTCCATCGCCCTGTATAATTTTAATCGAATAGATATTAGTATTCTGCTGAATTGGGTGCTTTTCTATGAATTCATCAATACAAAATCAACAATAAACGATCTTGTGCAGAAATAAACTAATATTTTTTGGTCTGCATATAAACTTCCCAACTTAAAATTTGAAAAACTTCGAATACGGTTAGACTTGGGCATTATGCAGAATTTTTTGGAGACTCTAAAAATGGAACACTCCATATATCTCAAAATATTTTTACTGGATATTCCCCATTGAGAATAGTAAACTACCATTCGACCCACTTATTATTTTCCATATATTTAATTATTGATGGAGTTCCCAGAAGGACCTCCTCTTTGAACATGAAACTGATTAACGTTATATAGTGCATGGCATCGTCCTGTTGATTGAGTGCCCATATAACGATGAAGGCACCCAGTTCATCAATAGATTTAACCTCGAAATAATTACTTCTTTGCTAAAAATACGCTTATATTTCGTCAGGCCCTAATGGGGCTTAGTTCCGACATATCCTGTAGTAGAGTTTCCACTATCGCACAAAACTCAAAATGGCGTGACTGAATTTTCAGATTACCATCCTCCTGTCATTCCCAGCAGTCTTCTAAAGATGTCATCATGCATAACCTCTTTCACTCTGCAATGCACAAATTTTTATGAGGAATAAAATTTTCTGACAAATCAATAATAATTTTTTTTTCCATATGATGCAAATTTTTTAAACTAACTGTATATAGTCTGGACCACATTTTGATAAGCAACCCATTTTAGGCGTATTTTTCTATTTATGAAACTTCATAAAAAGTATGTTTCATACGTTAACCAGAACGGTGAAAGTTGAACTCTTTTCGGCTATTAGACTGTTAAGGAAACTTCGAAGAGCTCTAAAAAAACATCACGATATCTCCTGGTTATGAAGCATGCCATATAACAAAACTGAACCTTATTTTACACGGAAGTTATCCAGCCTCCTGAATCCAAATGTGTGAGCATACTTTCAGTAATTGATTAAACGATAATTAAGTAAAGATCCTATACATAACTTCCGCTCAAAAGCATTTCTGAGGATCTAATGTGAGAGGAATGTACTTTGCTACAATGAAATGAACATAGACTGATCAAAAGGCATAGCTTAGTTTAGAAAGAGGTTATGCATGATTACATCTTTAGAAGACTGCTGGGAACGACAAGAGGATAGTAATCTGAAAATTCAGTCACGCCATTTTGAGTTTTGTGCGATAGTGGAAACTCTACAGGATATGTCGGAGTTTACTATTCTCAATGGACAATAGTAAACTACCATTCGACCCACTTATTATTTTCCATATATGTAATTATTGATGGAGTCCCCAGAAGGACCTACTCTTTGAACATGAACCAAAATTTCAAATTTCCCAACGGTGTACAGGGGGAACAAGAAATAGAAATGTTGATCAAGTATAATTATAAGTATTATTGATATTATCAAAAAGTCCATTCAAGGAGGTTGTTCAGAATTGACAACAGTATTCAAATTTGGAATCACAGCCAGCGTAGTTTTCTTTTGATCAAAATTCTATATTTTGTTTCCTCCTGTACACCGTTTGGAAATTTGAAATTTTGACAACTCTCATGCAAGTACTCTGCAATGCACAAATTTTTATGAGGATTAAATTTTCTGACAAATCGATAATGAAAGGTTTTCCACATGGTGCAAATTTTTGAAACTCATTGTATATAGTCTGTACCACATTTTGATAGGCAACCCATTGTAGGCGTATTCGTCTATTTATGAAACTTCATAAAAAGTATATTTCATCCGTTAAGCAGAACGAAGTGGGCTTCTAAACGGCCTTTTTGGCCTTTACTATAAGCCGCAACTAGGGTTGCTACCCTTTGCTACTCTGTGACTAGGGGTCGTAGCTAGAGATAATAGCACAGAGAAACTTTAGATAATAACAAAATACAAATATTTTAATCAATTATCAATTAGGCCAAAGTTATTTATACACAGGGGTATAACTAATAATACAAGAAACAACAATTCTTACCATACAACATTAATACACTTACTACTAATTGATGCAAGGCCCAAAAGGGCCAAGCCCAAGCCACACTGGCTATGGACTTCAATGAATGAAACAACAATCTTGGCTGGAACTTGAATGTGAATCCTTTCCACCATAAATGAGTCTTCATTTATAGTAGTCTGTTATTCTCTTCGGATCCTGTACTATAATGTTTAGCAGTTTTTCTAGATAAATGGACGATATTTTTATTGAATACCAGGTTCCTATCAGTATATTTGCATATTATCTAGAAAGTATACATATTACTGAAAGCTTGAGAGTATGAAAGAGTTTTCTCTGAATTATCCCTTCTTTTTTACTGTTACCCCATGAATACTGCAATGGCTTATTCAAAAATTGAAATAAGTTTTTATCCACAAGCACCGAAATGTTCGTTAAACTAATATTATTTCAGTCACATTTTTAAATTCTTTAAATTTCCCCTAATAAACATAATCATACCCAACAAACGAAAATAATGTCTGAGTGAAAATTACATACAAAAAATAATCGAGTTCAAACTAGAATCTATGAAATATTTGTTTCTATACTCAATCAGACTCACTGCAGTTATGTCATGTGTAATTATATCTGCCCCCATCTGTGCAGGCTACACAAGAACAATGTCTGCAGCCTCCTCGACATTGAACATAAGCTTCATACCCCAGACATACTCTAGTAGTTCATAGTCATCTTCATTTACTGCATCCCTACTTCACCTTTCTCCTCTTCAAGCCCCTAAGTTTGACATCATCTTGACATCATCATTTTACCTTTACCTCTCGGAGTATTTCTCAAACGTTTCTCGAGAATTAATGGCAAAATCAAATAATATCATTTGAGGTCGCCTAATGCTTGCTTAGAAAGCTCATCGTCAACTCAGGGTGGTTCTGTAGGTTCTCTGGCTTCTATTAAGTAGTCCCGGAGCCTCATGGCAAATACTAATAAGAACGGTTCTCTTCGCGCTTAGGCTACGAATGTTTACAAGGAAGTTATATTATTATTGTGATAGAAAAAATAAGCAGCGGGCTACATATTTCAAAACATTTTCAAATCATCAACTGAAACTATCTTCGGGAATTCACCAACATCATGTGAAATCTAAATAATTTGTACCAACTCTGTGTTTTTTTTTTTCAATACGTTCTGGAAATTGGACAGACTTTACCGGGGACATATTTTTTATATGTAGTGATTATTGGACGAAAGTTCTAACTCTAATTCATTCTGATTTTTTTTGCGAAAATATATTCATATTCTGTTAGATATAACAAAAAAAATCTTCATTTTTCAATTATCTTGGAGACTGTTCCCCTTTTCGACATCTAATTTATTCCTTTTCGTTTCAGGAATTTACTCGGTGACTAGTGGCGTGGGGCAGTTCACAGTCAATGTCACTGGTGAAGGACGAAAGGGTCTCCAGATACGAGGTGATATCCTATTAAAGTGTTACCACCGAGGCGAAATTGGACGCGAGACGATCTTCGCATGCCAATTTCATACATGCGCCGTGGCCGATAACACCTTGAGTTTCACAAGACAGGAACTGGACATCGCCTGCAACGGTGAGTGAATAAAACATTGTTTACGTGTGTTTCAACAGTCTTTGCCAAAGTCTTGATACTATAAAAGGTGAAAGACTTCATATAGATGAGAATGGTTTCATGAAACATTATTACCAGAGGCAGGGAATATTATCGTGTCTCACGTAGATATAGGTCAGTTAAGAAGAAGTGATCTAAATTAGGTTAATTATAAAAGATCAACCCTCAGGACGGACAAGGCACCTCCACCATATGTCGCATTTGGGGTTGCTACCCGTTTACTGATAAACGAATTTGGGGGTTGTAGATACAGATGGTGGTACTGAACTCGATTATTGGAATAATAATAGAATAAAAATATTTATCCAATACATGATAGTTATGACCGTCAATATTAATGTAATTTTAGACAAGTAAACTATCAAATAACACACTATCAAATAAGAAACTATCAAATAACGTGTTATGATCCATAACTCACGTTCATATTCAAAACTTTCTTCCACTTGTTGAATAAAACATTGTATGCCACTCATGTGTTATGTTTCCTAAGTCATTTGAGACTTTATACCACTCGGCCTCGTGGTATAAATCTTTCTCGAGTGACTTATTTTCAACATAACACACCAGTACCATAAATAACTATTCATTAATGAACAATCATAACACTGGGAGAAACATGAGTACGTAATTGGAATAAATAATATTTTGCTATACATAAATGTCTTCCCCTAGAACCACAATCAAACCTCGACACGTATGACACCAAGGTAACAAGGAAAAAATTTTCACAGATTTTATTATCTTAACGACATATTTCGCTACACTATAGATAGTACGGTTTACTTTATTGTCATAAACAATGGATTTTCAAGTAGCGGCCACGTCAATCCAAAACCTCAACCTCCTTCAGGGACGACTTAAGCAGAGAACAACATGGCCAAACCTTTAGCCAATCTGGCTATAAATGAACTATTATAGCAACTGCTAACGTCTGGTCAACTACCAAATGACCAACGAATAACTTCTGACCTCCCTCCAATGACCAACAATTCATTTATACTCTTTTATCTGACTATGGGTGACTTCACTGTCAGTTTCCAGTATATAGTCAGCAAACTCGAATAATATTTTCAGTTATTATTTTCTTTTTATTTATCCATCTTTTTACTAGGACTGCCATAGTCTCACCATCAACCTTGCATTCGTCGGGCCGTAGTGAGTGAATATATATTATTATCCATCAATGACCCTAAGTCTTGGATTTATGGACTCTAGCTATACATTGGGGTCCTTGATATTCTTGCTAATATCATGGTAATATGGTTTACTTGCAAGCACAGACTTTATCAATTAATGAGTTCTAAATTTCCAAAGGCAATTTTTTATTTCATAGGGTTTCTAGATCTCGTTACAAACTGATTCATATGCTAGGCAGTTATCGGACAGATAGAAATCCTTTTGTGGCTAATACCTCTGAGGTAATTGAACGAGATCAGCTAAATATTTGTGCAATATTCCTCAGACAGCAGAGCTTTGGCTTAACTTAGACGGAAGGACCATGTGCAGAGAGGTTTCGAAGTTATAGTGTCTTATTAAGGCCGGTACATGCAACGTTCATCATAACTATATTTTCATTACATTGTGAAGTAATAATTGACATTGAATTACATTTCCACAAGAAATGGTAACGTTCATGGAAACACTTGTAGACTTGTACATGCCTTCATGCGTAGAATGTGACAAAACATTTTATTCGTTGGTTTTCCAAGTACTTACTAGTGGTTACTTTTCTGAATGTAGTGAAAATGTTTTTATAATGAAAGTTGCCTGTACCAGGCTTCAGTGTCGTCGTAGGTCGTAAAACATAATACTGAGCTGTCTTTACACAGACCAAATCGATAATAAGTTCGGTATTCGATACCTTTTTTGATATTAGGATCCCAATCATGATATCTTATTTTCCCACATTCCACGTTATAGGTTTCATAGAGCGCAGAATATGCATACCATGTCGAAATGATTCACATTTTATCAAATCAATGTGAATTTTCTGGGATGAACATCTACAGCTGAGTCGGAAATTCTTGATCTGATAAATGTATAAATCATTTGGTGTAAAATAAACTGCATATCTGCATAGCCACTGAATATGATAACGAAATCAAAATGTATAATCAGAAGAGTGAGGAGATTGAAGACCTTACTTTTTTTATGAAGTGATTGATTTCTTGAAATAATTGCCTGAATATTGATTTTAGTTCGAAAATATGAATAGGACATTCATAAAATCTGTTGTGAAATCATCTGCGGCTGAAAGACAAGCTTTAGTCGCTATTTTCAATCGTTCAAGATAACCTCTTGGGAGTTATTCATTTTGAAAAGGGGAACATTCTCCGTGATAATTGAAAAATGAAAAATGTGATTTATTTGTAATATCTAACAGAAAACAACTACTTCCCCGGCACTAGCGACGCTGGACATTGAACTACATCTGATAGATATTGTGAAAAGACTCTAACTGAAAAGAAAAGAAAAAATCTGAAAGTGAAAATTCGCATTCTCATTCAGGTAATTGATTTTTTTTATTTTCTCTAGTTTTTGTTAAAAAAATCATTGAATAAATGAGATAAGGAGAATGTTATTAAAAAATATCACTCACAGATATCCTTCATTTCATTGAAGCAAGGTTCGCTTCTCTCGCATTTAATCCCCAATACATTTTGGTCGACGAAAATCTAATTCGCTTTGCCAAGCTCTTCAGGAGGATTGATGTAGGATTGGAAAAAATAAGCTCTTCAGAAGCATACACATCAGAGATGGATGTGAGGGAAATATTTCTTCTGCGGTGACACTTTTGAAAGCTATTTTTTGACATAGACCTGTCATTGGCATTGCATTTTGATTTTAGGTCGAAAATATGCAACGTTTTTCCCCCGAAGGGTAAAAAACGATATATTTCAGGTCTTGCCTAGGCTTGACCCCTTCTGAGATTATGTCTCTGCTTTTCCTTCTAGTACGTCACCATTTCTCGCCTATACCCTGTACATTCCGCGTCTTGTCAGCCCCGCAGTAGGTTGTAACCTCTCATCTCTCTCAATTGTCCGTCCATTCTGCGGGGATTTGTTTAGTACCTTCTTATATAGGGAGTCGTCAGGAAATTGGTGGGTCAAGCCTAGGCAAGACCTGAAATATATCGTTTTTTATCCTTCGGGGGAAAAACGTTGCATATTTCATGTCTGTGCCGTCGGCTTGACCCCTTCTGAGAAGTGTTTGGAATCTGACGACGCGGAATGTGTACTGTGAGTAATGACCAAAAGAAGCAACTTAAACATTTGTTCGGATTGCACTACAAAACATGAAGGGCATCTAAGTTCCATGCGAACTCATGGTAGCAAGGTAAAGAAATGATAACTTTTGTCGTAACGAAATTACTGTCAAGTGATGAGGAAAAATTAACACATGAACGAGTGCGTTCTGAAATAGAAAAGTGGGCACCAGCGCAAAAAAAAAAAATTGCGGAGAAGTTTTCGCAAATCAGAGCTGGCTTTGGCCGGCCACCGCCTTCAATTTCTGTATAATAGTGCTTGAAGAAGTTGTCCTTCGTCTTCCAATTGCCGTTCTTAAGAACTATGTCCAATGGAGTTTTATTCTCGTACCTGGACGTGGCTACCGCTGAACGAATGCTGCCTGAGGAATAGTCGATGCCTGCTTCTTTAAGAGCTGTTTTAACCCATCCTGCTATTACTGTTCTGGATGCCGATGCAACTTTTCCTCTTGTGGTAATGAAAAGACTGTCGAGGTCTGGATTACTTTTTCGTCGTTCCGTTGATAACTGAATTAGATTCTTTGTCCAAAAAACTGGGTCTAGCGCTTTTTCTGGGCAGCTAGATAACCTCCACCCTGACTGCCTGTGAGAATGGTTGTCAGTTTTGGAACCAAACGCTGGCCAAAGGGAGACACAATCTTCTTCAATGCATATCTTGTCATTATGGATGCTAAGAAGTGTTAGATCGTGCACTCTGCGGCCGGAAGCTAATAATAAAATTAAAGCCAAACGCCTTGAGGCTTGGAAGAGACTCGATTGTACTATTGGTTCTGCTCTTATCCATGATATGAGTCTATTCACGTCCCATATAGTTTTCTTGTTGGATGAAGGTTTGCTGATGTCTATGGCCTTCATCATATGTCTTACCAAAGGGTGACTTGTTATATAGGTATTCTTCTCTGGGTTTGCCAACGTCGATATGACAGATTTGTGAACTTTTATAGTGGCCGGGGAAAATCCTTTTATTCTATATAAAAAACTGAGGTACTTGGCAACATCTTCTGGATTAGGGTCATTAGTTTTTATGCCATTCTTATTTGACCAAAATGTCCAGTTTCTCCAGGGAGCTGAGTATGTTTTCAAGGTTAAGTCTCTCCATGATCTCTGCAACAGACTGATATCTTCTGCCTGCCAATTACTGGTATACCTGGACCACCCCGTATTTTCCAGGCCTCTAAATTCAGGTTCTGGGCATTGGGAAGAGGTTTTCCCGTTCTTGCATCGAGCAGGTGATGCTGCAGACCCCGTAATTGAACAGGTGGCACTAGAGCGCGTGCTCTGAGGTCTGCCCTCCAAAATACTCTTTCCCATCTGGGGACCAAGAGAATGTAAGTCCCTTTTGCCGAGTTGAGATGATGCAGGACTCGTGGGATGACAGACGGAGGGGGAAAAATCGACGCGAGCCTGAAGTCCCAAGTCCTGCTGAATGCGTCCGTGAATTGAGCTAAATGGTCCCTTGCATCCCTGGTAACACATTTCGGCACGACCCTCGAATGCCTTGACGTAAAAAGGTCCACTTGGGGAATGCCCCATTTCTGGAGTAAGCGTTGTTGTGTTTTGGTTGAAACATGCCAATCCGTCATTGCTTTCTCTCGGGATAAGCTGTCTGATGTATCGTTGTACACACCTGGGATATAATGAGCGGTCAGAAACATCTGCAGCCCTTGAGCTAAGTTGAGAAGCTCCGACGAAATTTTCAGAAGTTCGAGTGACCTCGATCCTCCTTGGTTCCTGATGTACGATATCACTGTTTTGTTGTCGGACTGTAATAGTACCGATTTTCCTTTCAGGTCCCTCGAGCACAGGCGAACCGCCGCATACACTGAATACAATTCTTTCTTGTTTATGTGCTATGAGCGTTGACGAGGCAACCACCTCCGACTGATCATTCTGTTTCCTACCTGCGCTCCCCATCCGTGTCGGAGGCATCTGTAGTTAGGAATATATCCGGATTCCTGGGAAATAATGGAGACATTTTCCCCAAGTTTTTTAACCACCAGCTGCATTCCTCTAGGACCCATGTCGGGGTTGCAAACTGTTTTCGAGGTATATGTGCTGGTAAAGCAAGACTCGCTCTTTGAATATGTCTGGAATGCAGCCTGCCTAAGGGAATCGCAAATGAAGCGAAGTTCAGCTTTCCCAGCAGACGTTTTGCTGATTCCCAACTCCATCGCCGGCTTTCTAAGATAAGGTTTTAATCCTTCTTTATTGACAGTTGTTTCTTCCGAGGAAGGGCTTTTGTATTGTTGAATGTATCCCAGCAAATTCCTAGATACTCCACTCTCGTTTGCGGTAGAGTTAGGGACTTTTCCTTGTTTATCAACCACCCTAGTTCTTCTAGAAAAGAAATTGTGCCCTTCAACTGGTGATACAGCTGCTGGGCGTCTTGATGGGCTACGAGGAAGTCGTCCAGGTAAACAATTGCCCTTATTCCTCGGAATCTTAACTGACTTGCCAGCCAGTTCGACACTCTTGCGAAGGCTAATGGGGCGCTCGATAGACCAAACGGAAGGCATGTCATCTGGTAAACATTTCCTGCGTGGGATAACGAGAGAAATTTCCGATGTTCCCTTTTTATCGGTATATGGAAATACGCCTGGGAAATATCTAGTTTTACCATAAAATCTCTTTCTTGGAGAAAGCTGGGTACCCTGAAATGGTTGAGGAGATGGAACTTCTTGGGAGAAAGGTATTTGTTCAAGCCTTTCAGATTGAATATGGGTCTGAGACTGCCGTCTGATTTCGGGACCGTGAACATTCTTGACAGGAATCCTATCCGAAATGTCGACTTTTCTAGGATCTTCTGGTCGATCATTTGTTGTATTTCTTGGTCCATTCCTACAGTAATGAAGTGGTTTGGGTCTAACGGAACTAACTTTGGCCTTAACACAAACGGGATAGAATAACCGCTTAAGACACTTATTATACTCTTTGGAGCACCCATCTTCTCCCAAACTTTGACAAATGCTCCTAAACGACCCCCTTCGAAAGCTGTTGCTAGGGGCGCTTGAAACGGGTGCTTGTCTTTTTCTTCGAGGAATCATCATTGCTATGACCACGTCTACAATTACCTTTTGCAGATGGTCTCCAAGTATCTTTAGAAGACAGTTTTTTATTGGATAATTTGCGTCCCGATGGAATAGCTTTATGGTAATTTTCTCTGCTCTTGAAGGCAGTTGGTTGGCTTCTGAGTACCGTATTCCGATATCGGTTAAGGTAACGAAAGGACCCTCCATGTTGTCTGTATACCTCTGTGAAAGGTTCCTCGGCAAAAATATGAGATCCCGAAGGAGGTATGGAATCCAAAAGCGAAGCAATATAGTCATTACGTGGTTTGAAATGATTCCTCCTTTGTTCGATAGCCTCTGCTTGTTTGCCACATACGTACTGCAATAAATCATCCGAATGGCCACGAAATCGCGAATTAGGGGTCAGAAAATACTCTTGCATATCAACTTTTGAAGATGGATGCTTTAAAGACAAAGAATTTATGGCTTCCGAAAAAGCCTCTCTTTGAAGCAGAAGACCATGAGTAATAGTGCCGAGCATACCATCTATTCTTGCCAATTGATCCTGGGTCGAATATGGTGGAAACGAATGCTTCAGCTGAGGATTTACGGACAATGAGCCAAAAACAGGGACAGCTTGTAGCCTTTTTTGAACTTCAGAATAACGAATGTTTTTGAAAGATTTCAATCCAAATCTCTGACAGTCCATACCCTGCTCAGCAATATGTGGTTTAGCCGGAGCTATGGAAGGTTCTTGCTCACGTGTTCTTGGTAAAAAATCAATGTCAGTATGGTTCTTCTCAGTAACAAACTCTGGTGCTGCCCAGGATGAGTTGTCCTCTTCTACGGTCTCTCTTGACGGGGGTATATTCTCGTCCTCACCTTCGCCAATATATGAGGTTGAAGCTTCAGAATAGTTTTCTTCTTAGTCATCTACCCTATCGGTCGTATCGGTCCTACTTTTAAAATTTTCCATTATGTTGCTTAAGAGTTCCTTCATTTCTTGGTTGCTTTTTTCTAGCCTGTGTAAACGAGACTCTCTTCGTGCTTTCTTCAGCGGAGGAGGTCGTGTAGACTCATCTGATTCCTCCTCTGACAAATATGCCAACAATAGTTGGCCAGTTGAATTGACGCTCTGCTCCTTGATAACATCAGAGGCTTCATATCAACGAGGGCGGTAGTAATGATTTCATTCAGAATTTGTGGGTCCAACTCTTTTCCCAACAACTGCTCTCTGGTATATATTATCGCCTTCCAGTTTTTCCAACCATCTGGCAGGTGGGCTGCCGCCAAATCCTTTATTCTGTCTAGAATTTCGTTGTCATTGGGATCTTCAGCATTGACTTCCAAGAGATCCGCAAGCAATTGCATAATAGCCGGGGATGACATCTGCAACAGAAGAAGACCTACTATATCACAGTTCGATAATACAATGTCGAGTCTGGTCATGCAGCAATTTGGCTACTCGGATCGTGCTATCCGGTTGCTCGGCTGAATCGAACCCTGCAGGCTACATAGGACGAACCGTACGGATGAAAAATCGATCCGTACGGCTGCCTAAACGAGCCGTATAAGGCTGAAAAGATCGAGCCGTGAGGCAGAAAAAACGAGCCGTAAGACTGAACAGATCGAGCCGTAAGGCTGAAAAATCGAGCCATAAGGCTGAAAGATCGAGCCGTAAGGCTGAAGGATCGAGCCGTAAGGCTGAAAAGATCGATCCGTGAGGCTGAAAAAATCGAGCCGTGAGGCTGAAAGATCGAGCCTTGAAGCTGTGCAATGACATGGATTGTGCCCTGCATTGGCTGAGCCGTACTGGTGAATAAATCGATCCGTACAACTGCCTAAATGAGCCGCATAAGGCTGATAAGATCGAGCCGTAAAGCTGCTGGCATAGAATGTGAAAAATATTACTACACAGTGCTGCCTATTAAGGATTTATTGCTGACGAGAGCGGAAAGCTGCTGCGTCTCCCTAATATGATATTCTACGAGTTAAAGAACATCGTACCGTATCGAAACAACTTACATCAACCTAATCTGAAAAAGGTAAAATGATTCAAATAGCGTACTTACGGTTTTCACGATAATTCACTAGATTATCACTGTTTGAATGTATCTAATAAGGGTAACAAGCGATTACACAAAAACTATAACAGAAAATGCCGTTTTACTCTGCGGGTGACAGTACCGTCAGGAAAAACGAAGCGTACTAAACAAATCCCCGCAGAATGGACGGACAATTGAGAGAGATGACAGGTTACAGCCTACTGCGGGGCTGACAAGACGCGGAATGTACAGGGTATAGGCGAGAAATGGTGACGTACTAGAAGGAAAAGCAGAGACCTAATCTCAGAAGGGGTCAAGCCGACGGCACAGACATGAAATATGAATAGGACATATATAAAATCTGCTGTGAAATCATCTGCGGCTGAAAGACAAGCTTTAGTCGCTATTTTCCATCGTTCAAGATAACCTCTTGGGAGGTATTCATGTTGAAAAAGGGAACATTCTCCATGAAAATTGAAAAATTAAAAATGTTATTTATTTGTAATATCTAACAGAGAACAACTACTTCCCCGGCACAAGCCACGCTGGACATTGAACTACATCTAATAGATATTGTGAAAAGACTATAACTGAAAAGAAAAGAAAAATTCTGAAAGTGAAAATTCGCATTTTCATTCGGATAGTTGATTTTTTTTAATTTTCTCTAGTTTTCATTAAATAAATAAGATAGAGAGAATGTTATTAAAAAATCGTTCATTTCGTTGAAGCAAGGTTCGCTTCTCTCACATTTAATCCCCAATACATTTTGGTCGACGAAAATCTATTTTGCTTATAAATATGGAAAAGATTAAGTAGAAAAAGTACTTGAAACGTCATATCCTCCACAGTGAATGATGTATTCGGATTCTCAAAAAAAGTTTTTCTATTCTATAGCGTGAAATTTCTTTCAAATATTGAGTGAAGCAGGTCACTTCTTTACATATAGTTTTTCTCTTCATGAAATCATCTCTTATTTTCCAACAGTAATTCATTTATTTATTCTGCCTACATAAATGACTTCCAGCATCATCTTAATCATAAATTGTACTTAATTTTCTTCCACATCGATGGTATACTTGCATTAAAATAATAGCAGCAATCTACATTTAATAATAGAACTGAATGTTTTATTTATTACTCTGCTATTAATTTCGAAACGATCTCTAAAGACAGTTCACTTAATTATTTATCGTTAGCTAGAAACTTCTTTGGTCGTACCAAATTATTACAAAAAGGAATCTAAACGGATTATTTATAAACTTAATAATTTCATAATTGAATTACGGAACCAAACATATCTTGGTTACCGTTGGATGTGATGAAACAATACATTTTCTCAATAATATTGGCAAACTGTCATGATGAATTTTTTTTGAATCAACATATCTTACGGTTTAGAAAGACTTTACACGATGGGAATCCATCATGACTTCCACAATTTTTTTTCAAACACACATGATAATGAATGTAAGTTTTATGATAAATGTTGATGATGTCAACTCATTTGGTTATCCTTCCTTAAATTTGTTATGTTTTCTTTGGCATAAGGCCTAAATTCACCAATATAGCCGTGCGATTTTTCTGGGCACCGAACAAGATGTGGAAGCCCCTCAAGTGTTCGACCATATCTCAGATCATTCAAGATGTTCATTGCCCGATCTTCCTCAGGGAACTTTGAAATGTAAGAGGAAACAGCCTAACTACAACAAAAAAATCTGTTCGAATGGAGCAGCTACATTATATTTCCTCATCTGACTTTTGGACAATTTTTTGGTATCTTTAGTCGATTGGCATTTTGCACATCTTCTGGCACCTAGTTGATATTGTTATTGATATTGATATCGATACCTATACCGATACCGAAACCCTAAAAAGTTCTCCTCATTGAAAGTAATAGTAAAGGTAATTTCAATAGTAATAGTAAAAAGTAATAGTAATAGTTGATTGAAAGCGAAAAACCTTCAATCCTCTACCGATACCGATAGCGACACCGCTAGCGATACCTATACCGATATTGAGATTATACTAGCGGCAATAGTTTCTTTATGTTAGTTATTCCCAAATGTCCCGGTTCTATTTGAAGATCTTCCGCTTCTTCATTACTTTCAATGAGGAGAACTTTTTAGGGTTTCTGATTTATGTTAACAGCGAGAAGACCATTTTCCAGTTTTTCACCGACTATTACTTCTTCATCATTTTTACTTATTTCCACTTTATTTTCTTTACTTCTCCTCCGTTCTCTTTGATGCGATTACCTGACGATAAGTTTTTCGACAATTCGGAAACATAATAAACGTCATTCAGAATGCAATTTTTTCCACTGACAGTGCCAATTTCTCTGGATCTCATCGATTCTATTTTCTTTGCAACTCCAAAAGTAGATATTTTCGTCTTTGAATCCTGAAGTATGGTGGTTTTATGAGAGGATGTAGCAGAATCTACTATGAACATGTCTTTGGGGCTTTCAATATCGCTAAAAAGCTACTCTGTCGGGATCATTGGTTTGAACTGGTTTATTATTCTTGTTTCTGAAGTAACAATTTATTTCTTGCAGATCATGCATCGAAATTGTTGTTTTTCATTAGGACAGAACGTGGCCAAATGAGAATTTTCATTACAAATGTAACATTTTTTTATTAACCTCTATGTTTAGGAATTAAGCTGGATCTATTGTGAAATTTCTGAACAGTTTTGAATGCAACAGGTTCTGGTTCAGCTTGGCATTTTATTTTTGCTACCTGATGAATATTAGATTTATGTTTAAAGAATAACTCTCTTTGATTCCTTTCAGCTTCATAGAAAAATTCGTGTGACTTGTTTACTTCTTTCATTCGAACCCACTAGATACAAAGTATAATATAGGCTTTCATTAGGACCCCGCACTTTCCTTATGGAAAATGGCTTTCGGTTAAATTCCCTGAATTTTTGGTATGTTGTAGATTTTGATATCCACGGGCACAAAAAAATCGGCAGACTAGTTTTCGAGATACAGGGTGTCAAAGATGAAAAGTGAAGCTTTCTGCTCAGAATTTTTAACAACTCCGAGAATTGACAAAACGCCCATTTATGCATGGAAGAGCATGCCTGAATGATGGTACAATGTCATCTAAATCTCGTATCCATTATAATTTTACGTTTTGGGCTCTTCAACAGGGTGAACAAAGAAAAAGCCAATTCGATTAATTTTAAACCAACCAGGGAAAGTTCTTTCATGAGAATTAAACATCCAATTGAGTCTGAATGAACTTCCTCAATCCCGATCGAAGTTTACTGACATTTTTTTTTTAAATACAGGGTGGTTCGAAAATAGGGGTACGTCAATCCCTTGTTTTTTTAATCGGAAAGGGGAGAGCATGTCATATATATATATCAAACATTCTTTAATGTTGAGAACGTCACATACTCATTTCATATATATAGAGTGAGTAAAAAGAGACAGTCCAAGTTTCTTAAAAAAATGCGGTTTTTTTCAATGAATACCCTGTATTTCGAAAAAGAATCGGTTAATTTTCTTGAATTTTCGATATAATGTATGATTTGAGGAGTCCGAGATATTGTCATCAATATTAGCAAAGGTCTCCGGACTCGTTTGTCGGCTATATACTTTTGAATGTACGGGTTTTATTGATACCCGATATACTCCATTGGAGACCGAAATGGGCTATTTTCCAACAATTCATGTTGAAAAATATTCGGGCTAGATTAGTGCGGTACCTATTCCAAAAATGCAATACCTTATATAGGTGAATGAAATGTTTTTCATTTGAAAGCCCTGTTTCCGAAGAAACTAGAGAAAATTGAAATGTATAATGCATATTTCAATTCAGATGGAGAAATATTTCATATGATTTCTGTGATATGTGCGTTTTTTTAAAAATTGGGATATTAATTGGTACTCAATGAACAAATGAATGGTGAAGGAATTATACCTCCAAAAATTCTACAAGTCCGCGAAAAGAGATATGTACGTTTTGTCGTAATTTTCTCTTTGAACCAAGTTTGAAATGTATTTGAATAATTTTTCACACAAAAAATATGAATAAATATAAATGAAGAAACTTTATCAATATAAGATTTTATTGAGTTGCACTGAAAAGGAAAAAATAATTCCTTTAGGGGTGCAAACTTATTCTATAACAGATTCAAAGACTTCAAAACCACGATATAAGAGGGTGGTTGAAACTAAGGCAACAGAAATTAATGAATCTCATATAATTATTTGGATTATCATATAATACGAAATGAATCAACTCGTTTCCACAACACCCATGGCGCGTTTTTTTTTAGTGGTATCACCTGTAGGCCTATTCCACCATGTATGGGGAAAATACACCAAACACGTTTCTCTGATATTCCAAATGTATTCTCTGATGATTAAGTGTTATTGAGAGGAATATAATTGAATTGACTTTTTTCTGCTGTCCATTTTCTTGGTATTGGCAGTCTGTTCCCAATTTGAAATGGGAGTTATCGTTTTCAGAGGAAACTAGATGAAATGTCTTAAAAAAAAACTTATTATTTTGCTAAACGTTAGAAAATTTTAGTAATGAAAGGTTTCATTATTCTATGATTTGAATACCAACATCATCTGGAGCTCTTCTGTGAGCAGCATCAGCAATGAATCCAAAAGACACGTCGAAGGAAAACGAACGTCACGCTGGTATCTTGCATATCCCAAGAACCACAAAACACTTGCAACATGTGCAGAAGTTCCTAATGTTCTTGAACCAGATTTACAGGTACAGTAATAACCCATAATGGGAGGATCGTCGTCATTTTCTTCTGTGTTGTAGGCAATCCATAACATATATTTTGTCGCATTTCGAAACCCAGAAAATACGTCGAAGGAAAACGAACGTCACGCTGGTATCTTGCATATCCCAAGAACCACAAGACACTTGCAACATGTGCACAAGTTCCTAATGTTCTTGAACCAGATTTACAGGTACAGTAATAACCCATCATGTGAGGATCGTCGTCATTTTCTTCTGTGTTGTAGGCAATCCATAACATATATTTTGTCGCATTTCGAAACCTAGAAAATGCTCGGAATCTTATAAGGCTTTCTTGTTCCAAAACATCTAATTCCAATATATCTTTCTTGCCGCTGGAGTTTCTCCTGAATATAAGATGGAGATAGCTGTATCTGATACACCCCAATAGTCAGATCCTTCAAATATTCCATAGTCAGACGTGGAAAGTTTCGAACGTGGGCGTGGTCTAATTGCACCCATCGACCAATCCTATTTTGTAGGTTTTCGGCTTCAACTTTAGCTTGAATAACATTCACATCATTAAAGCGCTCTAGTATTCGTCTAGCAAACTGAATATTGGTCCCTGGCATTACTATCAGACGATGAAAACGATTTATCAACGCACCAGCTATGCGATAGAAGTCACACAAGTTCACAACATGTGTTGTGGATATTGTCTCTTTGAAGAACTTAAAAATTGATTACCCACTACCCACCTAGTTTTGGTTATTAACCTAGAACTATTCGCTTCGTCGGTAGTAAATTGTCTTTGAGCTCGTGTGAGAAATGGGGGCATATGATAATCAATACCAAGTTGTTGGAACAATGGTGTCGAGTCACGATAACCCCTGTCCACTATAAAAATATCCCCATCTTGAAACCAGGTCCTGATATCTTCGATGTCCCTCTCGAACTCCTGGTTCAATATAGTGGCATCATTATTTTTGATGTCTGAAAAATAAGGTCCTTGAATGGACAGGATATAGCCATCTGGAGCAACAATTACTTCCGGTTTCACCATATGGTCTTTTTTATGAAAACAATAGGATTGCCTGAGAATTCTGAAATTACTATTTTTTTCGATTTTACTATAAGTACAATCGATATAAGCTATTGCTTTTGGTTGGTTAGGATTGGGGTTATAGAGTTCATTGACAAATTCTGTGACGTGTCTTGTGATGTAGTTTTCTCTGGTTATAGCATTAAAGCCCAAATTGTTTGGTACAAATCTTTGTGTCAATGAAATCCTGACATTAGATATAACGAGACTGGTGTCCTGGTGGGTGGGCTATTGAAATATCACTTTGAGAAAATCGTCAGAAATA
Source organism: Chrysolina haemoptera (assembly GCA_958298965.1). NCBI lineage: Eukaryota > Metazoa > Arthropoda > Insecta > Coleoptera > Chrysomelidae > Chrysolina > Chrysolina haemoptera. The sequence continues at coordinate 20,704,302 of OY282594.1, forward strand.
CCCTGACGCAATTTCAAGAGAAAGGTTAACAAATGTTTTCTGGTAATGTATCTTACATTTCCTCGCACAATAGGATCACAAAATTCATATAATTCGTTGAACTGCACTTTACTCAATGAAGTAAAAGATATGAATTCTTCATTGGAAAAAGAATTGATGTCCTTGAAATCTCTGGATGTGTGCTTTTTTGCCGCCTCTCTCAGACCTTCCATAAATTGTTGGAGCTGCATTCCTTTCAGAATATATGGTCTATTCACGTACCTCAAGCCTGCATGTAAAACATCTAAAAGGTATCCATTTTCATTCAGGTGATGAGGGCACACCCTCACATTATCAGGAACAAAAATATCAGTCGAAACATAAATATTCACTCTTCAATCTGTAGTAACCCGCTGAATGTTATGTCGAGAATCACATATGAAACAAATATTGCTCGAAGTTTGCGTTAATACATTCAATCGGAGAACACCTGGGTCGTTTTCTAAGGCTTGTATTTCATTTCGAATCAACAAATTACAATTGAAACACAGCCCAGTGTTGGAATTGATGTCTTCTTGAGGCCTTCCTGCAGCATCTCGCCTAGCACCAGCCAACTCCTGAACAGGAAAATTATTGTCTACAAGAATCCGACACATTTGTCTACTGGGAAATTGTCTGTCACACACGTAAAAAATGGATCTATTACGAATTGGCATAATGAAAGAATGAAAAACTAATATTCCGACTAGAGAAAGATTCAGATGTTCTCGATGAATAACACTCCTAAACACACCTATCATACGATGAAAACTGACAGTTCTTACTTGTAAACATTGGAAACGTATTTTGTTTCCAGAGCCTCCTTCAAGAAAGGATGAAAGAAGTACTTGCGAAAAATGCACCCTAAACATTTAACACCTAATTAAAATCATTCGAACGAAGGAAACCGCAATTGAGGTGTTGATGTTTTTTTCTTGGCACCATTAAAAAAACAGTACACTCAATTAGGAAAATCTCTCGTTCAACGTTGTTCTTTAGTGAACAATATTCCAAAATAAATCTTTTCCGAAGTGATAAATATATATTCTCCGCAAGTTTTCAATATATATTCAATAATAACCATGGTAAAGGAATAATTATAAAACAGGAACATTTCACACTATGTTTCATTTTCTCGACTAGTAAATGTGAACAGTATATTTTTTATACAAGCTTTTATTTATTCGATTCCTGATGGTCTGTTTGTCAGGACAAATCTGGCGATCGTTTGACCCACTTCCACTTGTCCAATCGACTTGAATTTGACATATTTATATAAAAAACAAGATGGCGGCCAAAATAGCGGAGGATTTTTGTAATTTATGGCCTGATATTAATCAAATTGGGTCCAAATTAAAAAAGTTAAAATGGCGGGTCCAAAATGTCGGACAAGATGTGTGAATTATTTTGTCAAAATCCAATAAATCCAAATGGCGGTTTCAAGATGGCAGACGAGTTTTATAATTTATGAATTGATTTCATTAAAAATTAGAATGAATGTGCTTGTGGGGCCGGAGATCATGTTTTTTGTGACAAATTCAAGTATTTGAAATAAACGAATTTTGTGATATATATGATTAGATTATATTGTTGAAAAATTAAATTAAACATTAAATTGATATGTGTTTGTGGGGTCAGACACTTCAAAATTCAATTATTCAAGCTGGTTGATTTCATGGATGATAAAAAGAACTGAATAAATGAAAATTTTCTATAGACAAGATTTTCTTATATTGTTGCACTGAAATGGAAAAAAAATTCTTTAGTGCTGTCATGCTATTCTGAGAGTAACAGATTAAAACGCTTGCTCTGCAATCTTTTCAGTGTGAATACAAATATGGATTCGTGAGCGACAAGTTTTTGAATCTGCCAGTCACAGATTAACGTGCACCCCTAAAGAAATATTATTTTTTCCTTTTCAGTGCAATTCAATAAAATCTTATATTAATAAAGTTTCTTCATTTATATTTATTCATATTTTTTGTGTGAAAAATTATTCAAATACATTTCAAACTTGGTTCAAAGAAGAAATTACCACAAAACGTACATATCTCTTTTCGCGGACTTGTAGAATTTTTGGAGGTATAATACCTTCACCATTCATTTGTTCATTGAGTACCAATTAATATCCCAATTTTGTAGAAAACGCACATTTCACAGAAATCATATGAAATATTTCTCCATCTGAATTGAAATAGCTTTCAAATACTGTATAATTATAGTTCCAACCTTGAGAGGGTTATTGCTCCTTATACATTTCAATTTTCTCTAGTTTCTTCGGAAACAGGGCTTTCAAATGAAAAACATTTCATTCACCTATATAAGGTATTGCATTTTTGGAATAGGGACCGCACTAATCTAGCCCGAATATTTTTCAACATGAATTCGGTTTCCAATGGAGTATATCGGGTATCAATAAAATCCGTACATTAAAAAGTATATAGCCGACAAACGAGTCTGGAGACCTATGCTAATATTGATGACAATATCTCGAACTCCTCAAATCGTACATTATATCAAAAATTCAAGAAAATTAACCGATTCTTTTTCGAAATACCGCATTTTTTTAAGAAACTTGGACTGTATCTTTTTACTCACCCTATATATATATGAAATGAGTATGTGACATTCTCAACATTAAAGAATGTTTGATATATATATGACATGCTCTCCCCTTTCCGATTAAAAAAACAAGGGATTGACGTACCCCTATTTTCGAACCACCCTGTATTTAAAAAAAAATGTCAGTAAACTTCGATCGGGATTGAGGAAGTTCATTCAGACTCAATTGGATCTTTAATTCTCATGAAAGAACTCACCCTGGTTGGTTTAAAATTAATCGAATTGGCTTTTTCTTTGTTCACCCTGTTATAGAGCCCAAAAGGTAAAACTATAATGGATACGAGATCTAGATGACATTGTACCATCATTCAGGCATGCTCTTCCATGCATAAATGGGCGTTTTGTCAATTCTCGGAGTTGTTAAAAATTCTGAGCAGAAAGCTTCACTTTTCATCTTTGACACCCTGTATCTCAAAAACTAGTCTGCCGATTTTTTTGTGCCCGTGGACACTTTTGTCGAGGAAATCAAAATCTACAACATACCAAAAATTCAGGGAATTTGACCGAAAGCCATTTTCCATAAGGAAAGTGCGGGGTCCTTTATTCTCAACACTGATATTATTCTGGGGCCAAAGGAATAGTCATAACTTCTTTTGGTCTATTGGTATATACTGGATACCAAAAATATAATGAAATAAAACAGTTATTAAGGTTCAAAATATGGTTCTCCTGACAATCTCCAGATAGAGATGTACATCATGAATATACAAATACTACATGGGTTGTTAGGGTTTTTGAAAGGTTATCACTTTGTTCGTAACCAAAGGTATATGGATCACTGTAATTAGATTTCCTGACCTTTTCGTTTATTCTTCAAGAACAGATTGATGAAATTCTGTTTCAAACATTTTAATCTCGATATTATATATAGTCAATAAACTGAACTGTTTTTGTGTCAAACATAAAAGCTCAAGACTGATATATGAACAAATTCGTTCCTAGATTCAAGATTCCCCGCCGATGGAGCAGTCGATCTGCACTTTTCGCCAGGTCCGGAAGGACGCCATCCGATTCCAGCTCCTACTCCTGCGGTTCCCTTCACTATCATCGATGACGTAATCACGAGAGCAAATAGTCCATTGATTATAGACGATTACGACGATGAAGAAGAATATGATGATGGTGAGTGGATCCAAATGATTAAATAATTGTAGGTAGAAGTGGTAGAACATTCAGAACTCGCACGCGTGTACATAAAAGTTATGTGAATAAGTAAACTAATTCACCATATTCAAAAATCTTTTAGAAGGGAACCATGCTGGCGATGAAGAATTCAAGATTTTAAGTAAAAAGTAAAAAATAAAGAATTGAAGCTGAGTCCTTTGGAATCATTAGAAATCAGTAAACTCAAAAATATAAAGAACCAAACGACTCACATTATTTCAATAACCCACCATTGTTGGATTATGAACGTAATATAATAACGCATCAGAGTTGCCATTTAAACTCAACCTCGTAGAAGAGAACATATGCCTCCCCACTTACAATGGATTGAAGCGATACCCCTTTCCATGTTCCAGCATGGGGTATCTGCAATGAGTGATGTAGTGACCACTTTAAAAAATTGTACGTGACGTCTAACTATCTCCCGAATCTTCTTGTCGAAGGTAATCGAAAGAAATTTTGTGTAGATTCTTCTGACTTTGCACAGCGAACACATTGGTATGTCACCTTCCAAAATGTCTTCTCAAAAACATTGTGACAGACTCAGTTGACGAGTTTGTTGTGGTGGAGAGAGAGAAAAAAGAGTGAGAGAGCGAGAGGGATAGCGACAGAGAGAAAGTTGGAGAGAGATAAAGCGAGAGAGGCCGAGAGAGAGGAAGAGGAAGACAGAGAGATTCCCAAAATGGATGAAAACATTTCAATATAGATTTCAGTTGACCAACAAAAATATATATCTAAAATCTATTTCAGAGTTTTCCACACTCAGAAATCCAGACCATAACTCTTGAGCCTTTTCAGTTTCATTTGAATCATCGCCCATATCTGCAAAGAATAGATTAGGTTTCTCCGATATTTTGTTAACATCTACATGTACACCTTTCAGTAAATAACGTAGGAATTCGTAAGCATCTTATCTAACAAATTGAGGGGTCTTCCATCAATCACGTGAGGTTCGAAAGAGGGAAGGGGTTCAGAAAAAATCACAAAGGGGGTGGGGTGGAGTAAGATATCACGTGTATTTATTTGTTTGTTTCCAAACCT